>OY294069.1:118857835-119473116 GCA_958510875.1 Endomychus coccineus
TGCTTTGTATTAATATAATGAC
Organism: Endomychus coccineus; assembly: GCA_958510875.1. Classification (NCBI taxonomy): domain Eukaryota; kingdom Metazoa; phylum Arthropoda; class Insecta; order Coleoptera; family Endomychidae; genus Endomychus; species Endomychus coccineus. Next base: position 118,857,858 of record OY294069.1, read on the forward strand.
AAAAACCAGAATTTGTTAGTTCTTGTATTTGTCTAATCCTATTAGCAACGAATGTTTGGAATAAATGAGGGAGAGTTTTTATCCAACAGACAACTAATCGCACCAGAGGTATACAGAACCAAAGTTTAATTTCACGTAAGAACGAATTTGTTTGTATAACTTAGATAGAACCAAGGCTGCACTAAGTTCCAACCTGGGGACAGTGAGTATCTTATGAAGTGCCACTTTGGATTTGGCCAATAATAATGATACATGAATGTTTCCAGATGCATCGATGTGATGTACATGCAAGCACCGTAGGCGCCTGTAGAAGCATCTGCAAATCCATGAATTTGACAGCTGACAAAACTGTCAGGAAGAACACGTTTAGGAATTTTCAATGTATTTAGATGAGATAAGTCCCCTGACATTATCTTTCTTATCTTATGATTTATAAGCCCTTATCATCATAATTTAATAATATCAGATTGGTAAGTTTTCCTGCTGCGTTTCCTGTGCTGCATTTTTTTCTAAATCCGAATTGTTGTGATGATGAAATGTTATATATTTTTGGAAATTAGATTAGGTATATGTTCTCCTAGAGTTCATTTTGTGATAATCTTCTACCATTATGGTACCTACTTTTACCTATTTTTACTTAGAATCAAAAATCATTGAAGCATTTTACCTTATCTCGTTCTAGACGCAACAAAAAGTTTCACATTCGCTCTATGAACATGTTTATATCTGTTCACTGTGTTATCTTGTCTGAATCATTTGGATTGTTTTGTTGGAAGTAATACTACACGTGGTAATGTTGTCATGGAAACTTCCCGGGAAGTCCATTTTATAGTTCAGGGACACAAGTTCAACTTGTGCCAATAGCCCCGTGTATCACACTTGTTGTTTTCAGGCAAATGCTGTTTTGTTGAATACATTGTTCAAACCATATGGTGCTGCTCTTTCATGAAAATATAATTTTTTTTTATACAATTATTCAATAGGAATGTTATGAATTATCTGCTGTTTTTTCACATTATAGGAGATTAATCATCCAAAATGATAGAACAATACATTTCTACCCACGATGAAGTTACTATCTCCAGAACATGAAGCACCCCCATTGATAATGATTCGTACGATTTGACAATTATTGACTAAAAGCTGCTCTATAATAAATTCTTACCTCACTATATGTGTGATTCGGTTGACTTACCTGAAACAAAAACAATCAAGATTAATTTTCACAATGAATTAATACCAGCATGTTTCAATACACAAGCTTGAAGTAAGTAATTTAACAATATTTGCGTTGATTGTTCATCTCAGTAAAGATCCGACTAATAGTACTCTGCGTTTCATTTTTTCATTGCTATTATATTATTATGAAAATAGATAATGACAAATTCAGACACAAAATATCTTCTATCGTTATAAATTCAATCGTTTAAACCTGAACTTGAGCTCAGTTTCCCTTTCGATTAATTCTACGCAGTCTTGCTCAAAGCAATAAGAAGCCACCGGTGATTTCTCCACCCTAATGGGGGAACTCCCTTCCTAAAACACCCCACTCAATTGTGTCAGGGCTAAAGTTAGACGGAAGAAAGAGGGTGAAAACATTTCTCCACTTTATCGTTTTGAAATTCAATTTCTTGAGGTAGCGTCATAGTTTGAAAGAAAAAGTAATACATGACTCATCAGCATCAATATTAACTTACATTTGAAACATAACATTTATAGAAACTCAATTGAAGCTATAAATAGGTTGTAACGATTAAAGCAGATCACTAGGCTTTTGAAGGGTTGGCAAAGACTCTTCAGGTAGAAATACATTCCGAGATCGAAATGGAGAATGCGCCAGGATAATATATTGTGAAATTATGTAATTAAGACGGAGTGAGCGTTAGCGTTGAGTTATTTGGCAAATGTATGTTCTCGTGGAGCAACCAAGTGATGGATGCAGTCCACTTGAAATTTTGAGATGCTTAAAAGTCACAGTTGGATCCCTAAAACGAAAGATGAGTTCGACGGGCATTTAGATTTGAAATGTCCAAAAATACTTAAATTATACGAGATGAAGCTGTAAATTACACAACGGATTTTTTGAAAAAGAAACATTCGAAGATGGTTCTGCGACAGCAAGGATTGAATACAATCAAATATTTTCAAAAACTTGCCAGTGAGGAAATCATAAGATGAGCTTTCCAAAAGGTTAATCAGGAATACTGCTGATGATGATATGTGTCCAGTTAGGTAGGTTAAATTAACCAGTTTTCGTATTAAGAATTTTATAAAGTTTGAGTATTCATTTTAGATTATACAAGAAAATAATCTCAAAGATGAGCATCAATGGAACCATGGAAATGTATTGTAAGATTGTCAAATTTGGCAGATGAGTTTAATTTTAGATCTCGTAATTCTTACTTTTTATAAGATTATTATTATTATTATTATTGTAGGGGGAATCGGTTATGTTCCTTTATGTCTAGGCCGAAGCCCTTTGAAACCTGTTTGATTCGCAAAGACAATCTGTCAAATTTTTTTATAGTTCTTTATAACAAAGTTCAGCAAACATTTGAGCTTTTCAACAAATAAATCTGAAATTAATTGACTACAATTGTAAGAATTTGAAACATCTCATAATAAGGTGAAAAAGCTCATGGCGAGAAAAGATTTAGTTTTGATCATTTCCTGTTAATATTATTCACAACATGATTATTTGGAATAAAATTTCCATACCCTATCAAGTAAACTTTCCTCATTTACAATAATCTCTTCTTGATTGTTGTTGTATTTTGGCAAGCAAAATATTTTTAAGCATGAGAAAAAAGTTGTTAAAAGTAGGGACCTTGTTATACTCATTATCCATTTCCAGATAGACTTTTGAAAATATAAGATTCACCAATTTTTGAAATCCTGTCCCGATGACCGATAATTATAAAGAAACAAACAAAAAGGGGATGCTAGACATTTTCACCTCACATAACTAATTTGTAATGAGGAGACAATTATTCCAGCTTAGGCATCAATTTTTTTTTTTTTTGAGAGCTAGTGACAAATTCACAATGAACTTGACATTACCCGCCACTTCTCATGTGAGAGAAAGTTAAAATATGTTCGTTTTGGAACATTTAGAATTTACAACAAAGTTGCAACTGATACAATATTTAATCTACAAGAATCAATTTTTTCACTGATAGTGCGAAGTTTCCTGTGAACTTGGCAATTTAAGAGGTTAAAAAAATTGAAGTACTAGAATTGGTTCATGATACAATATTTAATTTGCAGGCATCTTTTTTTTCAGTGGTAATGCTTAGTTCAGTATGGACTTGGCATTATAAGAGGTTAAAAAAATTGAAGCACTAGAATTGGTTTATTGCACAAATAATTTGCAACAAAAAAGTGACAATTAATGAAACTTTTATTTTGCAAAAATATTTTTTTAAATTTTAAAACAATTTGTAGGAATTATTATTACATTTTATTTCATTAATGAAATAAATAAAAAGTTTAAGTAAATTAATTATTAATGATTCTTGACCCAGGTATGAATTATATATAAATTCTCGGGAAATAGGTCACACCAACACATATTGCTTATTATTTTCGTTTTTACGTACGTTCCGATCTCACGACCATCATGAGAAAACGTATCAATATCTAAAACGGGATTTCTTGTAAGTGATTGAACTGATGTTGGTCGTGAGACCGGAATGTACGATGTACGTGAAAACGAAAATAATAAGCATATGTGTTGGTGTTGTCATCTATTTCCCGAGAATTTATATATGATAAATTAATCATTTATTATTAAAATATGAAAAATTATTTTTTTAATTTCATGATTTGAATTTAAAAGCATTTCATTTTTACTATTTTCAAGAAAAAACTAATTTAATTATACATCATTAGTATTGAAGAAGAGTTATGAAAAAAATATATATTGTTTTAATAAGTGAAGTTTTGTTTAGTAAGAAATCGCCTCTTGCAGCTTTTTGTTGGTGAAATTTTGAAAGTACCTTTTGGTAAAAATTTTTAATTTTAAAATTTTCATTTGAATTTATTACTTTTCCCTTTTATATTTACTTGTATAATTTAAATTTTAAAATGAATGATATATTCGTTTATTCATTTGTTATTAGTAAATAAAGTTGTATTCCAGTGAAAACTTTCCATGTTTATCGTTTTCTAGATGAAATTTTAAATACTTATTGTTGTAGTCGTTTATTTTAATTCAATTTCAATAATAAATACATACAATTTTTATTATTCCCGAATATAACAAATTTATTCATATTTACAATTATTCTTAAATATAAGTTTAAATTTTTTTCAATGAGAATATTAATATTACTGTGATCTTCGCATTGCCATCCGATTAAAAAAATTAAGAGCTACAAATTCATTCACTGCACAACTAATTCACAACAAAAAAAGACACATTTAATGCAATAGTTGAAATTTTGAAAATCATAAATAGAGAATCCTAACCATATTTATTTACTTGACGTCCTTCTTAATACTTGAATTGTATACTTTGATTCGCAGTTCGATTTTAATTATAATTTCAAAAATCAATGTTTTGCATACTCAGAATAAGTACATATTGATTGCAAGCGGTGCAATGCGCGAAGGGCAGTAGAGACGGACAGCAGTCGTCATGACAACACCCCAGTGCCGGCATCCAGACAGAGCTCTATGCACCGGCCGCCGACTTATAACAGCAACACATCGAACACGGCGAAGGGCAACGCCCTAACAGGTACTCTCATACAGCATATTTTCCGAATGAAAATAAAACACGTATCATTTCAAATACATTCCAATGATGGCTATTATATAGCCACCCCAATCAGGGATATATCATGAAAAATAATGATTTACACGAACTGCAAAGATTAATTGCTGACAATTATTTCGTCACACAGTTACATTTACAAAGCGAGTTGTCAGCTAAATTGAAAATAGAAGTTTCATCCTGAAATACAACAATGCTACAATAGTATAATGTAGGGAAGGCTGGAATTTGGGTTGGGGAGGAGGAGACTATTTACAAAATAATATAAAAAATAAAGCCTTTAATATCGACATAGTAAATATTAAAACAAAAATTTAATGAAAAAGGTTTAAGCCTCATTTTCCCCACATTATCGAAATAACGAAAACTATTTTTTTAACTTTAACATATTTAGGGGTGCACATTGTCAACAAATAAGCAAATTTCAGAAAAATCAAAATAAAATCGTTGCCTCTCAAACTTTGCATAACTTATATTTTTAATAAATATAAAAATTCAGCAGCTTAAAAAAGGACTCAAATTACGCGGATCATCAAAACTTTACTTTAGGTTCGGACATTGTACATATTCAGAAGAACGGTCAAAAATCAAATATTCAGAAATCCATATAGATTGTTAAAGCATATCAAAATTCAATATTGAATGATCGCTTATGTAACTTTTGTTACAAAGATAAGTTGTACCTATAACAATTAGGAAGACCCCGAACAGATTTAACTAAATCTTTCATTGATATAGGCCACGGTCGTATATACAGGTCTGGGGACTCGAGGCTGTTTCCTATGTGAGAAGTGAGTCCACTAAGCGTCATCTGTTGCATAGTACCAAAAGGGTGGCGCATGAGTCGAGGAATGATCACTGGCACGTATACGACCGTGTTCTCTGACAACTGTCATTGTTGACTTGTAAACACAAGGAATACCGGCGTTTTTAGAAAAAAATTACGAAACCGTGCATTGTGCCGAAATGCAAAACGAGGTACAAAAGTGTAAAGCAAAAAACTTCTGTTCTTAAAGTGCCGAAAGTGCGGAAATGCGAGAAAAGTGAATGCTTGCGATTACGGATAGAAATCGTTTTAACGAGGTCTTTATGTATGCGAGCATTACTTCATTATTTTTTAGGTGAATAATACATTTTGACAAGAGTAACAGTTCTATTCCTCTCTCAAATCAGAATAGTAAATATTGCGTTACGAGATAAATTATTTTACTTAATAATGTGATTGTTGCCATACTTCGATCCAAGCGCTAGCTGGTAGCTGAGCGAGGGACTACGTGTTTGGCGACATGTAAGAGACTCATGTCAAACATAGATTTCCCAGACCTGTATGTACGACCGTGATATAGGCAAACCAAATCGTGCATAGAATAATTCGTGGTATAAAAAATATGATTGCGATATGCGATAATAATTTTTTCTTGGAGAAATTTGAAATGTAGAATACTAGAAATTAAAGTTCCAGCAGAAAATAAATTCATTTGAAGAAATAGCAGTGAATAATGATTACCATTCCAAATAATAATGAAAGTATTCAACCTTGAACAGCAAAACATTTAGTTCAATATATACCCAGAAATTAAAAGAGATTGGTAAATCAAACTTATTTTGGAAAAATCACTGAAAAACTTCAAAACATATAGAAACAGCATAGCTTGCATATTAATATATTAGGACATATCTTATTCAGTAATAAAGACAAAACAAAGAAAATTGATAAATCTGGTGTTTATAAGCTTTTCTATCACGAATGTGATTTCTTTATGTAGGCCAAACAGGACAAACTATCAGTTTCAATGAACATGGAAGATACTTTGAACTTTCAAGAACAGGTTCCACATTTGAAGATCATTTTTTCGATAATAATCATTATTTACTGAAGTGCACAGCTTACATATTTTATATACAGTTTAACTAAACCCTGTTAAAATGTTTGCATATTTACAAACACAAAAAGATTACTCTACTTCTTAATAATCAGACAGACCTAATTTGTTCACGATTATTCGAAGCTATTTAAAGTATGTATTCTAGGAATTGTTGTCCTCATTAGCTTCTACATACTAATACTATTACCAAAAAAATTATCATTATTAGAATGTACTAGCCCACCATGTGATCCATGATAATAATATATGAATGACCACATCAATCCTTCGCTACCGATAAGTATTTATATATGAATTTAAGTATTTTAATTGTTTTTGAATAACGTTTGAAGATTGCGTAATAACGTTGAAACTTGAGTAATGGAAGTTACAAATAAAAGTGATATCAACATAGTAGTGTTTTATTCTATAAATGGCTATTACCTGATGAAAATTCATTCTAAACTTGAATAAACAATTATTAAAAGTTTGATTTTCACTTCTTTTATGAATAAATCTTTCTGTTCCATTTTTTTGCTTTGCTTCTCCAAACAAATATTACAAAGTACTTTCTGAACAATTTGGTAAAACAGACAATTTAGGAGTTGAATTATTTTGTTACATCGTGTAAAGTAAGTAAAAACAACACTAAAAACGCAAACTGGAGCATCAAATGATATTTGTACGCAATCGGGACACCCCTTCCTCAGTAAGCAAGTGTTTTGCATTATTGGTACCATTTCTGTTTTCGTGGTTGTATGCAATCTCATTTTCAACAACAGGCAACTTTTGATACATTCAATACCTTTCTTCTGGGCTGGTAGTTGTAAAACCAGAATCGTGAGTTTCAAATTGTATACATACTTCATTAATCATCAAAATCATTGATAACATTTTAAGAGCCTACTGATTTCTACAATAGCTCTTTCACTAAAATGAGGGTCATAACAAACACTATGTTTTAAATATTTTCGTCTTTACGTACGTTTCGGTCTCACGACCATCATCAGAAGACTTATTACTTCAATAACCCGATTACTTAGAACTAATTGTATTAACACAGAGCGTCCTTATCGCACAAATTTCGTTCAAATGCCAACGTCGCCGAAACGAACAGAAACATGAAATCGGAATTATAACACAGGAATGTTACAGCGTAATATTAAAAATTCACTATTTGTGTTAATACAATTAGTTCTAAGTAATCTGATTATTGAAGTAATAAGTCTTCTGATGATGGTCGTGAGACCGAAACGTACGTAAAGACGAAAATATTTAAAACAGAGTGTTAATGTGACCTATTTCCCGAGAATTTTTATGTATAATTCATACTGGGTCAAGAATCTTTATTAAAGTGCATAATGAAATCATGACGATTCTCCTTAGTAATTAGAGATTTCGATGCACTCAACAGTCACAGTAACTTCGTAACAGATTATCATCAACAAATAACCTGCCAACAGAACCAATGTAACTTGGGTCTAGAAACTAACCAAGTAATAATACTAATAGTACACATAATAAACCTTCAACTACAGGAATCGGAATTACAAATACACGGAAGGTTCTGATTCGTGGAGAATTTCAGAAATTCGTATCTGCAATACGTAGATCAACAAAGCATAAACTTCTGACTTCCACAACATCTAATCAAACAATCTGACATGTATATCTTATTCCTTGTGTTTTGTATATCAAGGTAAGTGAAATGTTTCGTGAACGGATTAAGTCAAATATAGGTGGAAACAGCATTCGCACTGATCTGATTACATCTAGACATTGGGGCGGGAAAATGACTCATGAATCAGGGTATGGTCTGGCATTAATAACGTCTACATGTGAGAGTAAATGATTAAACACTATGAACGATATATTATATCCTAAACTGTCATAGTAGGTTATACATGAAAAGTACCAAACCAAAGAATAATTATTTTTGTTCAACATAGTGGCCCTCTAGCCGGCTGAGACCTAAACCATGAGAAAGGCAATTCCATGGCGCAGATATTAATAACACGGTTCAAAATTAACTCTGATCCTTAGATCGCTAACTTCTCTCACCTGGAGGTATCGAAAATATATTGCTAATGATTTTCCTACTATTGTTATCTCCTTTTGTTAACACAATGTTTCCCTTTCGGATACTTTTGCAAGCTAATTGTATGATATATAATTACTCGTAAGTCATTGAAAGTTTATTCGAATATACAACAATACAATATAATATATGTTTCGGACACTCCTGCAGGTGAAATATATGTGTATGATATATATTTATCACTAGAAAAACGGTGAGAAACACTGTTATTATTTATAATGGTTAAATAAAATACTATAGTTTCATTTGAAAATATGGAGAAGGAAGTCAAAAGTAGCACTTACACATTACATGGCGACTATTTCCTATTTTTACAATTTTGTGAAATTTCACACCCTTACAGACATAGGCAAAAAAAGACACCATCTCTAAAATAATCTGATGAATTAGGCAAGGTTCAAAACCGATATTTCTGCGAAAATCTGGGAAATCTGGCCAATTACAAATTGTTCTTATAATACTATGTAGGTATAGTCAGGGAAGTGAAAATCGAAACTGATAGCATAGCTAGCCACAGGACAAATTCAATTTCTATATTAGTCGAGGAAATATAGCCGTAATAAGGCCAAATGATCGAATTTTTTACTGGCAACCTGTATCGAGATGCGGTTTTCGCCATTTGCTTCAGAAACACAATAGAAAAAAATGTTTCATATTTGTTTTACCAGGAAAAGCTTGGCTGCATTTGTGCATACAAAAAATGCATCTAAATCATGCAATTTGCTGATCTGTGTAAATATTATATTGTCGCTCATCAAATATTGATCAAAATTGGCCAGAATTTGTTACTCGGGGATTTTTGGGATCGCTGATTACGAATTTGATGTTTTCATAATGCCGAGCTGCACCCTGGGGCAGATTTCAGGGGCTTGGGGTGGGGGATTTGCAATATAAAGCGGAAATCCTCAAATTTTCTCAATCATTCGGTATTTTATGGCAATTTTGGAATTTTTAGACACAAACTAAATGATGTTCGTTAACTCAAGTGCCCGGGGCAAAGTGGGGCAATGTGGGGCAATGTGGGGCACTTGGGACTTTTATCGAATTTCAACCATCAAACCTAAAAACCTTGTTCTCTGGGGTAACGAAGTTTTGATGTTCGACATTTGAAATTGATTAACTGCCCCAGATGCCCCACGTTGCCCCAGAGGACACTCTGCCCCAGGAGCATCTGAGCTGAAAATGAACCTTGAATTCGTGTTCAGCGACCATAAAAACCCATGGGTAACGAAGTTTTGATGTTTGACAGTTGAAATTGATTAACTGCCCCAGGTGCCCCACGTTGCTCCAGAGGACACTCTGCCCCAGGAGCATCTGAGCTGAAAATGAACCCTGAATTCGTGTTCAGCGACCACAAAAACCCACGGGTAACGAAGTTTTGATGTTTGACAGTTGAAATTGATTAACTGCCCCAGGTGCCCCACGTTGCCCCAGAGGACACTCTGCCCCGGGAGCATCTGAGCTGAAAATGAACCTTGAATTCGTGTTCAGCGACCATAAAAACCCACAGAGAACAAGGTTTGATGGTTGAAATTCGATAATAGTCCCAAGTGCCCCACATTGCCCCAATTTGCCCCAATTTGCCCCGGGCCCTTGAGTTAACGAACATCATTTAGTTTGTGTTTAAAAATTCCAAAATTGCCATAAAATACCGAATGATTGAGAAAATTTGAGGATTTCCGCTTTATATTGCAAATCCCTCACCCCAAGCCCTTGAAATCTGCCCCAAGGTGCAGCTTGGCATTATGAAAACATCAAATTCGTAATCAGCGACCCCAAAAACCCCCGTGTAACAAATTCTGGCCAATTTTGGTCAATATTTGATGAGCGACAATATAATATTTACACAGATCAGCAAATTGCATGATTAGATGCATTTTTTGTATTGTGTTTTTGAAGCAAATGGCGAAAACCGCATCTCGATTGACAGTAAAAAATTCGATCATTTTGGCTATAATTCCTCGACTATATGATGTGCAGAGATCAATTTGGTGATGCAGGTTTACTAATGGAAAAACTAAATTTTAACGTCAAAGCCGATCTAATTTGCAGGGTGTGGAATGACAGATCCATAGAAGTAAAGTGTGAATTAAACACCAATTTACACTTTGATAAAATTATCAAACAGAAGCATCTCCAGAATAATTTAATAACTGCTGCTGGTAAGACTGTGAAGTGTATAGTTCATAAATTATTATTGAATTGTATAGTTTTGTGTCAATCATATGTGCTAATTCTATTTGACTTAATTTATAGGTTGAAGACGCAGGAACTATAGAATTTTGTATATCTGAGACCGCCCTCATTAGGACTCTGGAGGTCTCGGTGGGGATGGCTCCCTACAGCCAAACATTAAAACAGTGGCTGCGGGTACGACGTATCGGCTTGCTGGTCTGGGCCAGTGGGTCGATGCGTCCGTGCTACGCGGTTATGGCAAAATTTGGGATTGGGCAGCTGGAAGCTGCCCTAGCATCCGACTGAAGCAGGATGCGATAGGGCCTGGTTTCAGGTTACAAACACTAGATGTCCTTATAACCCAGAGGATGGACTAGGAGAACAAGGACTCCAGACCACTGTGGTTTACGAACGTGTTCAAGACTAGCGAGTCTAGCGGAGCCGGGGTCTCACGTCCATACCCAGAAGGAAGCTTCTAGTTCCCCCAGGCGCCCACTTAACCATTCTCCAAGCCGAGATCTATGCAGTCCGGACCTGTTCCCTAGAAAACCTAAGACTAAACCACCGCGGTAGGTGGTTGTATATCTGCAACAGCCGAGCGGCCCTGGGAGCACTTCGCTCCCACAGAGTGACTTCTAGGCCCGTTTTGGAGTGCAGGGAGACTCTGGGTGAATTGGTCAAAAGGAACAAACTTCATTTAGTATGGTTGCCTGCCCACTTTGGCGTGAAAGAAAATAAAGTGGCCGATGAATTGGCTAAATGAGCTTCCCTAGGCACCCCTGGTCCCGAACCAACGGTCGGAATCTCATTGACTACCGGGCTCCACACCCTCAGAAAGCTAGTGGATAGACAGTGGCTCTCGGTTTGGCATGATGCCCCCGGTATGAAGCAGGCGAAGCTCCACATCGCGGAGTTCTCGTCCAAACGCTCGAAAATTCTTCTCTCTATAAGTAGAAGAGACTAAAAGCTGGTGACTGGAATCCTCACAGGACACTGTCATCTGAATAAACATCTACACTTGTTGTGCATCGTTGATGTCCCAAGTTGCGGAAAAGCGGACGAAACTGCCTCTCATATCTTTGTAGAATGTCCAGCACTTGCTTCTCTTAGGCTACAACACTTCGGCAGATCATATATGTCGCCTGAGGCCATAAGAGACATCAGTCCATGCAGATTCCTAGCCTTCGGGCACTGCTTCAGAGCTGCTGGACTGAGTCTTGTATCAAGCGGTGCACAATGGACTCAATCAAGCGATCTACGTGCTCTCGACTTGTACGCCCTCGTTTTGATTGATTGATTGATTGATATCAGTTTATGAATACAAAATATCTCGGTACCATTTTATAATATGCCGCTTCAAAGAAGATTTTCCCCGGCTTCAATGACAAAAGTATTGGCTTCTCCGAAGTCAATGAGCAAATGTATTGGTTTTTCTTCCTTTTCTCTGCAAAGCAATTTTTCTAATATTACTGTTCAGTTTGCAATCTCTAGTCATGAATCATGTTATGTTTGTTAGGTTATTTCTCTTCCTTCTTATACTTTCCAATACGACCTTTTTCCTAAATTTATCTACGAGAATTTCGGACTGTCCATATCCCGGAAGAGAACGCCAGTGTTAAGTATAGAGTGATAATTTTCTTCATAGTATGTGTTTCTATACCGCAGGAGTACCAGGGGCGTTTTAGCTCACTTGCATGTAAGGGCCTCCGCCTATTCATTTCCTTCAATTCCTGTAACGCCTGGAACTAAGTGGATGGTGATTATGTTCTGCAATCCGCCGGTTTAGTTTGTTTTGCAGGTGAGAACTTTCCTTGAGCTAATGATAGTTTTTACATTAGGGTGGAAAATGCCTGTACACACAAATTCAATATGTTGTGGAAAATAAGAAAGCTCAAGAGTATTTCACAAATATTTCTGTATTCGTAGTCTTCTTATACCGGCCGGCATTCGTTGCTAACAGTTTCGAATATGACCACTTTCAATAATAACATGAAAACGTTAGTACCGTTTCAACACCGAAGTGCCATTATCAAACAGATACAAAATTATTATTTATCAAAAGTGGTATAAAAACAAAGTAATTGTTCTTTCATTTAATCTTTAAAATGTGTTTACCAACTCCATTAAATATATAAAATACGTGCATGTTTCCAAGTAAATCATTGCACGAACCATTGTCGCACCTAATAAGCAGATCACGTATACAACAATCGTTTATTGAAATGAATGCTACATCTTATCCCATACTTACTATGCTTTTACAAGCGTATGCGTGCGGAGTAATCCCGATGACGTATCGCATATCGACCAATATATTTCCCACTAAGTCATCAAAAGTGTCATCCAGTATAAAATGCCCTTGCCCATATACCCTGTATGCATAAACAATGGGTAAAACTAGCAGACAGGACGGGGACCCGCACGCGCATATCGAGTGGCACAACAAGCCAGAGAAACAAGTGCAAGGCTAGACAGGATGGGGTGAGGTGAAACACAACCGATATTCACCCTTGCTGTCGCGGATGTAGGAGGAATGCACGCTGGGCGGAGCTAAACGAGGTCAGGGACCTGCACTACCCCTCCCAAGCTCGTCTGCAACCCCCCATACCCGCGCGCGATCAACAACGCTACGGTCGTGCCCTTATTAACCCTGATGCCACTGAACTCTACCGAGTCACCTATTTACATCACTTCACTTTCAATCCAATTACGATCGTCTTTATCTAGATATAGCTAACCGTTGTGCTGACGACCTACGACAGCTATTGAGCGACTCTCAAAATTAGAAATTTACTTCATTTTAGGAATGCTTAAACGATTCACGTAGGTATATATTACTTTCTTCACGTTATAGCCTAGAGGTAATGCGATGATAATTCACTAAAAACGCATTTATTAACAAGAAAAACATAGACTAGTTTTTTATGAATATGTGAAATCATGAATCTATAAAGAATCATAGATATATGATTTCACATATTCATAAAAAACTGGTCTATGTTTTTCTTGTAAATAAAGGCGATTTTAGTGAATTATCATTGCATTACCTCTACGCTCCAACGTGAAGAAAGTAATATACGTGAAACATTCACTGAAAAATCAAACTTTATCAAATAATCTACTATGTTGGCATCTTTGATATTTGACAATCTAGAGACTTTGTTGAGAACTGTAGAAATAATTATCAACTTTATAAATATTCATAGAAATACATGAATGATCTCTGACCCTTTTATTTATCTGGATTTTGAAATAAAATAGATGACTGGATTTTAATACACTTATAATATTGCTTTTTTATGCAAGTCATATTCGTATTTCATATAATTCAATGGAAATAAATCTGCTTATATGATGATATATTACAGCTAGTAATTGGTGCACTGTTTATAAAGTTTAAAATTTTAGAAAATTAGTTCATTTATTCTTTTTATTTTTTTTTAGAAACAATTGATAATTAGATTTTTTATAATATGTTTGTATCTTATTATTTCAAGTTCACTATTATTCTTTTAGATTAGAATTGAATATATTCTATGTTGCATAACAATCGACTCCGCCTACACACTCCCACCACTCACTATCAGGGCCGGATTAACACTATGAGGGGCCCTAAGAACAACAGATTTTGAGGGCCCCTCCCCCCCTTTTATTTTAATTACTCTTTATTCATAGAATAAAATAATTTGTAGAGTAATATAATGCTCTAAATCGTGGAGAAGGTTATTGCCAGGAAAATAAGTACATAAATGAATATTTACACTATTAGTACGTCTTCTTAATTTGACATAATATACAATGCGATGAAGAGTAGTTATAAGCGCGAATTATTCGCCTTTAATACAAAATCAACTAATTCTTGACTACTTTTAGATATTACCAGTCGTTAGGCATACCCAAACTTTTATATTCCAGTAATTTCTTTACTTCGTTAATTTTTCCCAGAAAAATTGTCATTATTAGTTTTTTAATTTTTAATTTTTACAATTTCCGCGGGGCCCGCAAAATGTCGGGGCCCTAAGCTATAGCTTAGTTAAGCTTATGCTATAATCCAGCACTGCTCACTATCATAAGAATCTCAGTAAATTTGAATATTCTAATATTAACCTTTTAAAAATGAAGATTACAATAATCTCATTTTTCTTTTCATAAGTTCTATATAATTTCTCTTTTATAACAAATGTTTACAAACTTCCAATACGAATGTGGCATACTTGAAACATTGATAATGATTCTTGACCGAGGTATGAAGTATATTTAAGTTTTCGGGAAATAGGTCACACATATGTTTTCTATTTTCGTCTTTACGTACGTTTCGGTCTCAAGACCAACATCAGAAGACGTGTTATGTCTAAAACGGGATTTCTTAAAACTAATTGTATCAGCACAAAGCGTCCTTATCATACCAATTTCAATCAAAAATGCCCACGTAGCCAAAACGAACAGTAAAACGAATAATCGAAATTGCAACACACTAATATTTTACGTATATGTATATGTATCAAGAATCCACTGCTTAGCAATTTTCTTATTTATAATATACAAACTCATGTCAAACAAAGTCTGTATACGACTGAAACCGAAAAATATAACGCTCAAGTATCCACTTTCAAACCAGATGTTAAAGAATTATGAGGTAATAGAAAAAGTTTGTCAGAACTAGTCTTGCTAGTTTAGCATTCTACCTAAAACATAGTTTTCAAATTATAAAGACGCGTGTAGGGCAAGCGTTTCAATTAATTAAATTAGTATAAATCTGACTTAATGACTGAATGTCTGTTCTATGATTTACAGACTTTTTTTTGGGAGCTGGTTGAAACCCTTTATGGACACCTTATGGTCCTGTTATATCCCATAAGGTAGTGTGGGAGTCCCTGAGTCCCGAACTTACTCACCTCAGATATACCCACTAAACACTCCACCTCGTGTGGTAGGCTCGATCCTGCAACTAGGGCAGTCTCGATGACACTTGGGCTTGACAGCCCATTGTATCTTGCCGCACCACTTTACAGACTTAGAGTCACGTTTTATATGAATCATCACCAGAATAGATCTTTTGTAATAATTGGTTTGCTTAGTTAAAATATTAAAATTTTTGTAATCGAATTCAAGGTTATAATAAAAGCAGTGTTTAGCGAGGGCCGTGGAATTTTCTAAGTTTTTGTTTCTAGTACTATACTTATGGCCATACATTCTTTTTTGTGTAAATATTATTAAGAAATTCCTGTATAAGTTCCATCGCAATCTAAAAAATTTAATTTGTATACTGTGAGGGTTTGTTTATCTTTAAGTATTAGAGGTTTTAGATTCGAAAAATATTTCCCAACACATTCAGTAGGTTTATGCGCAACATTTATATCATACTTTTTCAAACATTGCTTGTTATTTATATTCGAGGTTCCATTACAGATTTTGTTTATTCATATAAACAGTCTTACAGACCGCGCGGTTAAATTGTCCCACCCACAGGACAGTCCCAAAAATTTAAAAATTGTTCGTATTACACTGAAAATGAATGGCTATCCAAAAACATTTTTAAATCCTAACATTTGAGAAAGAATGTTCCCCCACCAACCTGGGGAACGCGTTAGGGGCAGTCGATTTCGCATTATCTAAAAATGCAAAATGCTTCCTCGATTTCTGGAAATTAGCCCTTTTTTTGTCTAATTTTTGTGGACTAAGAGTATAACATTTTACGTTCCAATCGGGAATTGTATATTATTACGTTACGCATACATCTATCATAATAAACTTGATTAATTGGTATTTCATCGAAAACGATTTCGATGTCAAAAATTGCTATCGAAATTATCAAGCTATTTATTTACTATAACAATTGAATCTATTTGCTGATCAAAATCAAAAGTGTGTCATATTCTGCGAATGTTAAGTTCGATTTCGTAATTGGCTCAAACATTTTGGCAGTGAATATTCGTGTTATGATGTAGTGATTGATTAGTGATTGTTATTCTGTATCCAGATCAATTATTATTAAATATATTTAATGGAATTCTTGTAAATCGTGATCATTTAATTACGTAGCGATTATAGTAGGAATACCGTCAGTGAGAACGCTGTAAAGATTAAATTTAACGCAAATAGAAATGAAGACATTTGGTGTATATGCCAGGCTTTATATAAACCATTTCCCTTGATCCCTTGCACGAGTCATTACATTCAACCTCCCCTCACATTCGTGTCTCATTCAAACTGTACACAGAACGACTCCAAAGGGATATACTATGACTCAACCCGCAAATCTTCTCTAGAATATTTATGTTTATACAGCAAGGGGAGAAAGTGGGAAAAGTATCAGTATGTAACAGTATTCGGATTGAGTTCATAGCATATAATCTTCATTTGATGTTACAATATCCAACAACACCATTTCCTTTAGCACCTTGATTTAACTAACAGATGCTATCATTTTGTGTTAACATTGGCAAATCGCTGCTCTCAAAGTTTATCATCTTCGACGCGAAGCAAGGCCATCACAGTCTAGTGATTATAAGAAATTTTTATATTTCCAAGTGCAGCAGGAATCTACAACGTCCGATATCGAATCATAACATGTACGAGATTTTATTTCATATGTAGAGTACATGATAGTTACTTGCCATAATTACGTCCCGTTGTGCTTGAATCTTTAAAATTTGTGTCGCAAAGGCTTAGGTGGATGAGGTTAAACAAAAAATAAAGTTTTCAATATTGCCAGTATACCGTTCAACTGCAACATGGGAAAAAAGGACCTGCCATGTGGATTAGTTTCCTTCTTCGATTTAAATCACCAAACTTTGCTGCTTATGACGTATTGCCGCAAAAATCTGAAAAACAATAGGGAATACAATATTAGAGCCTCGGTGCTCGTGGTACAAAAGCACTCGAATACTTTGCTATAAATTGTAAGGTAGATAAACGGTAAGGGAAAAATGACGTCATAGTTAGTAATTTCGTACAACCAATTCATTCGAACAATTTCTCCTGAATAAGTGCCGCGCTATCTTCGTCAAACCTGGAATATTTCATTTTAACATTTAGCAACACTGTTCAAGCTAGGTCGCTTGTATTCAATTGACATAATAGTTCATATACTCTTGAATCTAAATTTTAATAGAAGTGAACTCCAAAAATACATAAACAGTTATTCTCAGTAATAAACTAGAAAAAAGTTCACAATATAACACTATAAAGAAACAATCACCCTTATCCATTAAAAATACTATTAAAGTATTGAAGAAATTTAGGCTACCAAGTAGAAATCATCGGCATAAACTAGCTTAGAAATCAAAATGTGTAGAAAACAGCAAAAAAACAAATTGGTTGTAAATGTAGATGATGTTGGAACACGCGTAGAATAGTTGTTAGATCTGAATATTAAATTCCAATAGAAATAAAGCTTTCTTCTTAGGACGTCTTTTACATAATAAGTTTTTTATTAATTTTTTACCAATTTGTTATCTAATTTATATTCTTCACCATTAGAATAACTGCTTGGTAGATTCTTCAATTTCAACTGTTGAACATGAATTATATAAATCAGAAAATTAAATTTTACATATAAGCTTTAATTATCAAAAAATTGAGCCAAATGATGTATCAGTAAATTTATATATTGATTTTAAGTGAATCTTTTGAAAAAAAAATTACTACAAATTGAAAATTTACAAATTATTGATTAAAAAATACTATTTTGATTGGTTTTTGAAATGAAAAGATTTTTACAACTGTTTTAACCAATTTTGATACAATTTTCTTATTATCTTTGAAATTGATTCATTTTTAGTTAATGGATGCTTCTTCATGTCCAAATTATGTTCTTTTCGATTTGATTTAAATTCTCATTTCCTTTACTTGAAACTACTGCTTAACTCTACTATTTAACCAAATTTAAACTTAATTGTTACACTGTGTACGCTTACTTCCCTTTTTAATTCATGTCGAACAATGTTCTACGATCCTTCTCGTTTTCTCTCACAACACTTGTCGTTAGAAATAATCACTCTTATCTACAAAAATTACTTAATCCTGATGACACCTACTTTTGGTCTTCGTTTAGGTATCTTGATAGTATTCGACCATTAAATTACACATGTTATACGACTTGCTGGATCCCACATCATTCATATTATAAACATGTTACACAGCTATAAATTATAGAATCAATATGTATATTGAAAAGAATAATTGACATTGTTGCACTTCTATTCCACGTAATGAAGAACAATTGAAATACTATTTTTTCATCATGCGTCATTAAACGACTTGGCATTTAATAATAAATGACAAATTTCTGATAAAAATCGTAAACTCTCCCGAGACAAAAGAAATAGAAAGCGCAACGATCCAATAACGACTATCGGAATTAAACCCGCTGATTGACCTTGTTAGTAGGCTGTGGACCTTGATGATCACCGTTCTTTGTTCACTCTGCTTACTTGATCTTATATTTCACCCGAATAAACAAAGCGAAGTCATTAAGAATATCTTATATTATATTCCAACAAGTTATTAAGCCATGTTCAGGTCGAATAGACGTTACGTGAAGCCCTTTGTATCTCATCATGAGTATACACTGCAGTGAAATCATATACCCCAAATATTCCATTAACACAGGCGGTATTCAAAAGTATAGTCAATGAGCCGGAATTTCAGCTATAATAAAAAAAGACATTTATATCTAAAAAATTTTGTGGGATTCGATTCGTGGAGTTATCAGGATTATTCATAACACATAAAATCTCACCGGTCACCCTCCCAACGCCTCTTGGGTAATTTCGAATTTAAAATGAACCAAGGTTTTTTTTGGGTAGCTGATCACGATTCTGAAGTCAGATTTACTTGAAATCAATTCTAGCGGAGAAAAATTGATCAAATTGGTCATTTTTGCACCCTTATAGATTATAGATCAGCGACCCAAAAAAACCTTTGGTGAATTTAAAATTCAGACATTATATATATTGCCAAAATAATCTATAAGGGTGCAAAAATGGACAATTAGATCAATTTTCTACCCCCAGAATGAATTTCAAGTAAATCGTGATAAGCGACCCAAAAAAAACCCTTGATGCATTTTAAATTCGAAATTATCCTTTTGAGGTGGGGGGGTGACCGGTGAGGTTTCATGTGTTATGAATGATCCTGATAACCTCACGAATCGAATCCCACAGAAATTTTTCGATTCTGACCTACATGTCTTTTTTTTCTTTTCCGGTTCGTTGCCAGGACTAGTATACACATTTCCTGCCACGTAGGCAATTAATAGTGTCTCATCTGGCAGTTAGATTATTAGAAACATTGCATTTTAACCTGTTCGTATCTATTACATTTCAATCTTTTTCGAACATCTAGTTGGAGCTCTCGCTGAAGTTTATAAATAAATATTGTTTCATTTTTGTACATTTTAGACATCGAAAATATGAATATGAGAGTCCATCAAGCATTCATCGGAAAATACCTTCCTGCACATCGTTCACTATGAAATTTCTATTGTACACAATTTTTAATTATTTTTGGTTTCTTGAGTTCTTCTTCTGTTGAGTTTTGTATAAGTTATATGTGAAAATTTCATATTGTCTAATTTGTCTAATTCAATTTGATTCATTTTACCATTACGACGTACGTCCAATAAATTTTGATGATAATGAAAGCACAAGTTTTAATTGAGATATCTGTTACTAACAATGACAATTTCAATGGAGGAAAAATCTTAGGATGTAAAAAACGTTAAATGACTAAATACATAGATTCGAAAATGTTTAAATTTCTTATATTCATTTAGTAAATTGGAATTATTTACAAATCGTGTTGTTTTCTCGTAACAATATTTTAATAATTCATTTGAATAATCATTATCTATAGAAAAATGCTGTTAGCAGGAGAGTTATAATATTTCTGTTATTCAATGCCATGTACTTTAGTTTTTGTTATCTCCTGAAAACTTATTTTTTATTTCTTCCAATACTTACGGATCAAATAAATCAACAAGATTTAGAGAATTGAATCTTTCGTATTATATTTATCCGATATTCCAATATTAGATCATTTCAGCTGAAATGTTTGGTTTAACTCACTATTATAGATCTAAAGGGGCACTATTGCCCAAGATAAGTTTACAAAGATAGGAATTATCAATATTTAAGAATAGTTCAGCATTTTCGACCTATTATGATTTTTTTGTGATCTTTCGTAACAAATCCATCTACAAAACAGATTTCTTACAAACCTTCCCTAAGTAGACAAGTTTCTCTTGAAATAGAACGAAGGACGCATTCACGCAAGGGTGAGCCATATTAGAAGCGTAAAGCATAAAGAATAGCTGTCAACCCAAGCTATTCAAGCAGACTGTGGTATAGTACTCTCAATTCATGTAGGTGCAATTAAAAAAGTTATATTCGCATAGAGATTTTCCCTACGAATTGATTAATGATTCGGGTATTTCAAAATTTATAATACATATAATAATTGAGTTCGTGGAAAATATTCATTCTAACTGTTTCTACGCTGTACAAAATAATTGCCTTTGATAAACAATTTTCTCAAAGTAAAGAAAGTAAAGCTTATATTATATAAGCATTCAGCATTATTCACCCAAAATATTCAATTCCTCATCTAAGAACAACAATAAATTTCTCAAAATGTATAGCTACTTACTGCTAAAAAATATATTTATTTGGAGGTTATGGTATTTGACCAAGCAAATTTTTGAATACTGGTTGTACAAGAATTTATTAAAAGTCAAGACAATTAGAAATTAGCAAATTGCTACAAAAATAATAACAATATTACCACTCTAACTTAGGGGAAATTGTATGTTACTGTAAAGGAATTTTCCTATTGATGGATTCATGAAATTAAATAAATTTGCATCATTGAAATTATTCATATCCTATTTTTCCAAATTAATTTCTCCTTGTACCTATTGAAATATTTGAGATAAAGGAGTGTGGTTTCCATTAGATCACATTTTTTAATGTTTTCGGCTGAACCTTTTATCAAATAAATGTGGAACTTCTTACATCTTAACAGCCAATTTTTCTTATCAATCGTCAAATAAAAAATAGTCTGCAATCTCAATTTTCCAGATTGTGTTTCTAATGTTAGAGAAAGGAGAAAACAGTCGAACAACAATGCCTTTCAGTTCAGTTTTAAAAATATGATGAATTAACTTCGGCAGAACATCATACTCGGTATCGACCACTTCTCTAAATAGAAAATTGCCGTTGGTGAGATTTTCATCATGTGCATTATATACGTACTGAGAGGAGCATTAATATATTCAAAAATTCGAGGAGGTGAAAAGGTGATATAAAACGGAAAACGTAAATTGAGCCCATTTCCAAATTCGGTCTCACTTAGAAAATCATACTACGTAAATTGAGTCCCACTCATAAAATCATACTATGTAAATTGAGTCCCGGGTTTCAATATAATTCTCACGATATTTTTAGAAATGATAGTGTAAAGATTATCACGATTACAATATTTGCATTCTATATCAAACAAGTTAGATTTTAGGTTAGGTTAGGTTAGATTAGGTTACGTTAGGTTAGAAACAAAGGGGGTACAATAAACAATCATTATTGGTTATTATATGAGTGTTAAGATTAGCGCGATTACAATATTTGCATCCTATATCAACAAAGTTAGGTTAGGTTAGAAACAAAGGGGGTACAATAAACAATCATTATTGGCTATTGTGCAAATACTTGCATACAGAAGTGTGATTCGTCTAGGCAGCAGGTACTACATGCTAATTATCTGACCTGACAACCAGGTACATGCTGGGACTCAATTTACGTAGACCTTAAGAAGATTCTGGACTCAAGTTACCTACATAAGAAGGCAATTAATAGATGCCGGACTCAATTTACGTCGACCCATAGAAAGACATACAATTTTTGGAAACGGACAGCTAGAAATGGTTAATTTGAATCAGTATCACGAGGAAACCATTCATCAAAATATTTTTGCTCTTCATGTTCTGCCATGAATCTGTTTCGTATTATTGACTATTGAAATTCGTATTAAATGGAATCGGAATCTAGAAAGTAAGTTGTCTCTTGAATTTTTGATTGCTTCGGACTCATTTTGGGTTTTCAAATAATATATTTAAAATAATAAGTGTGTAAATGAATAAGATATCGCAACAGGCCTTAAAGGCTCATGGTTTGAAACTTTCCTATATCCTTTTCTTCTATTCCTATTTGTTGCTAACTCTCACCGCTTTACGATTAAATTTCTCTCACCGCTTCCAACCATTTACTTCTTTGGGGCCCTCTTTTTTTCCGAGGTTCACCTGTCTTCATTATTATTTATTATTTTCGCCAATCTGTTCGTTGGCATCGTCGTCTCAAACCCCAGCCATCGCAACCTAGTAGTTCTGACTATTTGGTTTACAGTAGGGTTTTTGAACAGTTGCTTAGTTTCAGCATTTGTTAGCCTTTTCCATACCTGCCCTTGTATTTCAACACCTCTGAAAATTCCTCAACTCTTTGCGTTCCCAGATGTTTAGTTTTTGTTACTCTCTTTTGTTCATCAGCCTGCTTTTACATCCAGCTGTTCGGTATAGTCTTCACTTTGCTCCCTATTTCTGGATTTAAATAAGTTGTGCATCACTCCCGAGAGTATAAAAATAAATGGCCCTAGTAAAAGTATAGAAATAGCCAATCAGAAGCAAAATGGAAAGTTTATATTTTAACACGTTTCGTTATGTTGTGAAGGAAAATATATATAATTAGTATAGATAGATCCCTCTAGATCAATCAGTGATACCACAGCTAAGTAGCTCCAGACAACTGTTTTGCCTTCTCTGGCTATGAATGGTGGAACGATTAGCGCTGTAGTGCCACCCATCGATATCTCTACTGATATATACATGAACCAACAACAACAGAAAGTGCTAACGAGGGATATAATAACTGGCGACATCTACCCCCGAGTAACTTACTCTTAGAAAAACCAACGCAATGTGAACATTGACTAAGTGGATCTTTCGTACTTAATGTAAGTCACGAAGGCAATGTTATCAAGTTTTCCAGAGGGTGACACAAACCAATGAAAAAGTCAGTAATTGAACAATTGTTAGAAACTAATAATCCACAAAGGCCTTTTTGGGAAACTTCTGTCATATGGTAATGAGTGATATGGTAACTATTAACGCTGGTGTTCCACATGGATCTGTCTCAGCACCAACATTGTTTCTGCTCTATATCAACGATCTGTTGGAAGTGCTCTTTTGTCCCGCCCACAGCTTTGCAGATGGTACACTTCATACCGCTTTCTCATCTGGTGCCCCTATATCTATTTAGTTGTGATGTCAATAATCGATCTGGAGAGACTTATATTACTTTTGTGGATTACATTAATTTCAAACAAGTAGTTGTTCAATTATTGACTAATGAACATAAGTATCTACCAATCGGCGCGACAGGTATCTTACAGAAATGCGCAACAGCTATATGAATGAAATACTAAGCTTTGGGCGGAACTGCATTTCAATCGTCAGTGATAATAATGTTTTGTTGTTCCTATTATATGGGACTATAACAAAATATGTAGTTATTTGACAACGTGATATAGATCGGTTTTTATCAAGATTCGGGAGGAAATAGAATATTACTCACTCTAATGAATCACGCTGTTTCAAATGCATCAACCAATCGAAAGATGAAAATTCAGCGTAGTCCCGAAATTCCACTTATTTTGAATGAGAAACGAGTTATTCGATATGAGTATTCCATTGAGTACAACTTTTTTACCAATAATTTCGTGTTATGTATAAAGCTTACATATATTCAAACCGGCTAATATGATCGCAGTAAATAATAGAACATGTATTAAAACAGACGTGCCCGAAGAAGATTGGAATGTTAGATCACGTTTGCTTATAGAGCAACCCAAGCTAAGCCAGGACAAGGCGAGGCAAAGACAGAGGTCGTCACACGCGTGTGTGTGCGTCAGTAGCCGACCTTGTTCCTCACCGGTCCTTGAGCAAAGGCGGCTTTATAGAACATCATCATTGATTCATCCAGAGCCTGTAGACCTTGAATGTAACCCGGTCCCCTTGAGGAGTCCGGGCTCCAAGTTGCTGCGTACCTACATTCTCATTCTGTGTCGGCTTACGCGTATTTCGGGCAGGGGAATGCGATGCTCGCTCCTGCCCTCGACCACCCTCGCTACACGAGTGCTGCTAGCTGCCTCGGTCGCAACCTGCTACCGAACGTTGGATTCTTAGGCCAAGGTTAACGGCACGCGCTCACCCTATCAAGGGTAAATTAAATATTGGGTGATTGCACTTCCAGTACAATTCGTGATGTGGCTCGTACAAAACCCTTGTATCATTTGTTATCGTTCTTTATGTTTACAAAATGTGAACTATTCACGTTCAGAATCCCATCTTTATTCAACAAATACATTTACGTTAAACTTGATTTATGGTATTCATTCATATAGTGAAAGTTTCATTTCGCTTCTTTTTTTAACTCAATTTGTATGTGATTTTACAATTAAGGGAAGGTTGCCGGGATTGGTACATCACCATACAGGTTTTGGACAATATTAACGTTACAAGTTTGACTAATAACTAGCTGATGTCGCTATTATGTTTGATCTGTCATATTACTATTGATTTTGCGTTCTCCGTGAGATATACGTCGTTTATCGTGTTTTGTTCTTTACGTTATTTAGTTGCA
This sequence comes from Endomychus coccineus, assembly GCA_958510875.1. Lineage (NCBI taxonomy): Eukaryota > Metazoa > Arthropoda > Insecta > Coleoptera > Endomychidae > Endomychus > Endomychus coccineus. The sequence continues at coordinate 118,883,463 of OY294069.1, forward strand.
ACTTTATCTTAACTTACCATAAAAATACTGTTATTACAGTTCTGTTAATCCCTACTGCCGCAAGTTTGAATTGAAGAATATAGTTTCACGTGAATATTCATATAATTTTCGTTGCGTTTTGATATTCATTTGATTCCGCTAGAAAATTGAAGTTAGGAAAGGTGCACGTTTTTCCGAGTGGACCACTTGTTGTTTCCTCAATTGAATTGATACAATCGAAGAAAAACCATGAATACACACGAATTTTTATAGAATGCTAAAAACCAAATATTGACAGTGGAAGATTGAAGAGCTAATTTAGGAATTTCCGCTCATCGAAACGGAAATTTGGTTAAGAAAGCTTATGCTTCAACCTATAACATTTCCAAAGCAACATTAAAAAGACATTTGTATTCAACAACAAAAAAATAGCTAATGGTAATATGAAATTTCATGACACGATTTCTACATTCAAAAGACTTGGAGAGATTGTGTAATATTTGAGTTAACGGTATCAGAGGTAAGAAAAGTTGTTTTCGAAATTGCGGAAAAAATAATTGCCACAAAGCTTCAATAAAGGAAAATAATGTACAGGAAGAATTGGTATTTCTCAGGCATGGTTTTGCATTCTGTGTAGAAATTTTTTAAAAAATAGTACAGTATTAAGAATGTCAGAAGTGGGTTCATGCAATCTGCGGCAAAGTAAGCCCTCTCAGGAAATTCTATTTCTGTCCGTATTGCCTCAGGCTGGAGGGCTATAGATAGATAATTATATTCACCATAATTAATATTCTTTTTTGGTAAAAACACGAAATAAAGTATATTTATACAAGTTGTTCCTAATATGTGCACAATTTTATAGAAGGTCCATTCGAGGAATCAGGAAGACTATTTGAAGCAGCTTGCTTACAAGAATGGAAAATAAAATTGAAAAAAAATTAATTCAATTATTAAATATTATTATAAAAATGGTCCAATCTGGGCAACCTTTGCCTATTAATTTGTTATATGATTAATGTTGCAAATTTATGTATTAACTGTAATATTTTTCTTTGTTGGACGGGTACTCATCTGCCGGGTCTACGTAAATTGAGTTCAGCATCTATTAATTGCCTTTCTATGTAGGTATATTCAGTCTCAGGTATTTTAAGGTCTATGTAAACTTAGTCTCAGGTATATACCTGTTTGTCAGGTCAGATAATTAGAATGTAGTACCTGCTGTCTAGGCCAACAAATATCCTTCTGTAAGCAAGTATTAGCACAATAACCAATAGTGATTGTTTATTTTACCCCCTCTGTTTCTAACCTAACCTAACTCAACAGAACATAACCTAACCTTGATATGGAATGCAAATATTGTAATCGCGCTAATCTTAACACTCTCATAATAACGAATAATGATTATTTATTGTCCCCTTTTTTCTAACCTAACCTAACCTAACCTACTAACCTATCTTTGTTCAAATGGAATGAAAATATTGTAATCGCGATAATCCTGACACTCACAATAACGAATAGTCATTGTTTATTGTACCCCTTTGTTTCTAACATAACCTAACATAACCTAATCTAACCTAAAATAACCCAACATAACCTAATCTACTGACCTACCTTTGTTGATATATAATGCAAATATTGTAATCTCGCTAATCTTAACACTAGTAATAACGAATAATGATTGTTTATTGTACCACCTTTGTTCATAACGCAACTTAACCTAACCTTACATAACCTAACCTAGCCTACTAACCTAACTTTGTTGATATACAATGCAAATATTGAAATCGCACTAATCTATACACTGTCATTTCTAAGAATATTCTGGGAATTATATTGAAACCTGGGACACAATTTACGTAGTATGATGTTATCAGTGGACTGAATTTACGAAGGATAATGAAAATGAGACTTAATTTACGTTTACACTGGTCACCGTTTATCTGCTAGATGAATTAAGGAAATTTGGCATATCAGATCATTAAAGATTAGTATATAATGAGGGTTGCTTCGCTCTTTTAAAAAACAATTGAATTTCTTTTGATTTTCTTGTATAAACATGAATGTGCATGCTATAATTTTTTAGTTGAGTAATTGTTAACAAGTGTAAGAGACATAATTCAAATTGGTATTTGTAAAATGGAAAATGTGGAAGTTATGTTTAGCCGAAGAGGAAACAATTTTTGGTTTTGGACAAGTATAAATTTTACTGTGAACACACATCTCCAAAAACAATGAAAAACCATGTGAGGCAAACATGTGACGAGACATGTTAAGTGATGGTACCTATAGTAAATGAGTTGCGTAATCATGAAATAGATGCAATGTTGAACAGGATAGTTAATATTTTCAAGATATTGTGTTATTTAATGTTTTTATTACGAGAAATTAGTCATTAAAGTTTTCTTTCATATTTTCAGGTTGTTAGCAATTCCTGCAATTGAAAGCATTGTGAACCTCGCAGAAAATCAATTAGAGTAATTCACAATAATTCATTACGAGACACAGATAATTGAAAATTCTACAACTGGTGTTATTTTCTGAAGTTGAGTAGTAGTAATATAGTTAGTATAGGTGTTGGATCGCTAATTATAGTGGACTCCTCAACAGTTGATCTACTGCTATGATATTCTAGCGTACTGTTCATTGAAAGTGTTTTTCTGATAATCGTCAGATCTTCCTATGATTTTAGATATTTTATTATAAAAATAGTGCAGGTTCTAACCCACGTGTCACAGACGGTGACGCAATCTCCAGATACATTAAATACAGAAGTATGCGTGTTGTGCAATGAAGAGAACAGATCTGCACCTTTTCAAAGGTGTCTTGATAGCTCGGTCGTTCCACTTAGGGAACAATGAACGGACACTGAACTTAGCATTTTGGACAACTGCGTGATGTGGGTATAAATTGCTCGAATAGTCCATATGTATAAGTCTGCGTTCATAACCACAGGATGATACTACTTCTTGTATATTTTTCTTTCGGTTGAGATTTTCACTGAATATTACTAAACAAAAACGAGTACATAAATGAGAATAAACATCAATAAATTGAATCATTCATTGAACAGTTGCATCTCTATTTTATGACACATATTCTATGATATACATTAAATTCTTACACAGATATTTTACATCCGTGATTGTATATTAGAGATAGCATTGTTATTTTTAGACTTTATGATGGAAAGGATCTATAGACGATCGAATATTTCAACGTTGCATTTCTATTTCACTTTATCAATAATTATTATGTACCATATTGAATTCTGCAACGACGATGGTTCAAATAATAGAAACGTATTTACTGTCCGTTAAATAGATTTATGGCCTCATAAAGTCAACATAACAATGTTAGTTGAGTTGTAAGTTGTGTAGCTTTTGTATTTAATGGGTGGAGTCATTATGATTATGGTAGTTCATTGACGCTGCTTCAGTAGAGTACAAACATTGGTCGGGCGAAAGTATTTCAGTACACAGAAAGTGAAATCAAGGTCGCTCTTTTCTTAGAATGGAATCTTTACTTAGCGTCTTGAATAAAAATAACTAAGATGAGACATCTATGGGATTGGTGTGAAGCGTTCAATAAAAGCATTTATCTTCAGTTTCGGTATACCCGGTGTCCTACTATATTTTCTGGTATTTCAAGAGCTTATAACTTTTAAACGAATAAGGATATATACATGCTGTTTTTACTACTGGAATGGTTTGCATTGACATAAGTTTCCTTTGGACTCTTCCAACTTTTTTCACCACTTACGCTTAGACATAAAACTAAACGACGATTCCAAAATTTGCTTTATTGATTTTTTAAAATGAAACTATATTCTTTGATAAATCGAAAGCCACTCCATTTTTCTTATCCATCGGTATAAAGATTTTTAAAATGAATGCAGTATTAACTGAACTAAACTGTTTAACCAGAAGTCTGCAACATATGATAATATGATACAGCTAGCTAGAAAATATCTAACATCTACAAATTAAAAAATTGCTGAACTAGGGGATTACTCAGTTATAAGTCATATTCACTTTGACAACAATCGAAAAACATATATTTTTTTTACTATAATTGCAATTGTTGCTTACTGAACTTCTATTTTTTTGATGAAAACATTTGTTATAAATAAAGCTGCTAATAATAATCTTAGCTTGGTTCTGTGAAAAGAATAGGCTGAATTTAAAACACTTAGAGTCGCTCAAGGAGTTCAGAAGAACAACATCCATTCATAATCAAGAATTTGTATGACATTTTGGGATATGAAGTTGATAAGCTACAATTACACAACAAGCCCGAATGATTTTATAACCTTGACGAAACTAGCTTGCGTTCGGATTCTTCCCGAATTAAAAGACTTTCTGGCATTGAACAAAAAACAACCGGTACATTCAGGGATCAGAACGTGACAACACGACTGTACTTGCGTGTGTATCTGCTAACGGACGAGCTCTACCCCTTCTAATCATTTTCCAATCTGCCTATTTATGGTCCACATGGAAATTTTCATTTAGCTTCTGAAAACGGATGGATGACTTTCATTATATTTCAAGATTGGTTTAAGCAATTCTCTAAAACTGTAAAAGAGAGGCAAGCCGTTGATCTTACTTTACGATTGTCATATCACCTATTGAGATGAAAGAGCTATAAATCACGCAAGAGAACAACAATTCACAATAATAAACTTCTGGCTCATACTACTGATGCAATACAACCCTTAAGTAAATGCTGCGGTCGAGTCCTTAAAGTATCAGTGGAATCTTAAATTTGTGGAGTGGTTCACAATAAACCACAAAAACTCCCAAAAAAGTATGACGTCTGGCCAGATGGTTTGAAATTAGTTAATATAATATCTGGATTTCGCCCAACAGAAATATATCCGGTTTCCAGAATTGATCCAAAAAAATACAGGATTGATATCAACAAGATAAAAATCGTTCTGTCAGTACTAGAAACAACAAATCAAGACCAGTCTGATTCTACAACGTTTCCAGATCCAGAAACCTCTGCGCCAAAACACTCAATCCTGGTTCAATAAGATCGTGAAAATCTTCTCTAAGATCGTCGCCGGAACCATCAACCTCCACGTCTGCATCTTGTGAATGTTTTTTAAAATTTTAAACCATTAGACCTTTTGAAAGTACTGTTGCAAAAGAATGAAACAGAAGTTAAAGGTAAAGGAAACGAGGTAAAATCATGAGGAAAACAAAAACCAATAAAATGATCATAGAAGAAACAGAAATAAAAGAACTTATTCCAGAAGACATTGGTAAAAAGGAAGACGAAGCTGCTTTAAAACGGAAAGAATTGTATGGAGAAAAACCAAATCAAAGAGAGAGTGAAACAAGTGAAGGAGAAATAACAGAAAACACTAACACCGGATAATATAGTGATTTAGACTGAAAGAAATCCTAACTCCTTCAATCAACACTTCAATTTTTGTGAACTTCAGGCGGATGACTTTTTTATTCAAAGGGTCACAATGAAATGAATTTCAGGTTTACAGATATGTTGTAATGGTATGAAGTATCGACAAAGAAGAAATCGAAGTGATTCCTCAAAATGACCAGAAGACGTTTAGAAAGAAGAAGAACAATATCTCTGATTAATCATGCTATATCGCAATATTGCTTCAATCAGTAATTGAGAAAAGTATGACATCCCAAAATTAGTGTCAGTGTATTAAAAACTGCTATTTAGGTAAAATAGTAATTTTTGTAGGTAAGTAAGTGTTCAGTTTCAGTATTTAGTTTGAGTATTTTGCATAATAAAAACTGAGATTTTGTTCAATAAACTGGGAGGTCGGTCAGTACGCTGCACCTAGTATTCTCCAAAAGGCGAAAGTTGCTTTGGCGGTTTAAACAATCATGTTATTATTAGGGCTAGAAAGAAACATATTTTGAACTATTAATTCGTCTTATTTATAGCCGAAAAGATGCTCGTGAAGATGATATTTTCTCAATAACAAATTCCTTGTACGCATTTGGAAACATTTTGCATTTGTCACTTGAAATCTCATAAGCAGTTTGAAATGTTTGTTGGGATAATCCTGACTTCCAGTGTCACTTGATATAGGATGATAAATCCGTTCCAAAAAGATTTATTGTCTTCAAAAGACAGTTTCATACAATACCCACATTGAACTGTTGCCTGAAAATACTGGACCACTCTTGACAGATCACACACATGACATAGAAAACACGGATTGGTCGCGTTCGGGTTGCAGGTTCGGTAACCAAACTAGCGAACTCCTAAGCCGATCCTGACCTATCTGCGACTTGTCTCCCATTACCATTCATAAGCGGATTAGTCGGCGGACTAGTCGGGGTGAACCGATTCTATAATATTTGGTTTGGTGTACTTAAGATTTTTTTCAAACGCAAAATGAAATTTCATATCCTAACTGAAAAATACACATCCTGTAGAAAAACAACAATGAACACTTTTATTTTTTGTTCCCACCTCGTGGTTCATAGACAAAAAATTTTGGAAGTACAGGAGCTGAGTAACTTCATCAGGTACGTACACTCATTCTCTTAATTCAATCATTTTTGGGGCCCATTTCTTCGGTTACTTATTTTTCTTTATGCAGTATTACAGTTTTCAATCACTCAACGCGGTATGTATGATAGTTTGTGGATTGTCTCATGAAGCTTCAGTTTATGACTCACTTAAATGAAGTTAGGAAGGAAAATGTAAAAGATATAATTGCCTGTGAAAATTCCTCAATACAGTAGTACGAGTTTTTTTTAAACACAAATGAGGGGGGAAAGCCATATATATTTTTTCCCAACCAGCAACAAGGACTCATCGTACCGCTCAAAAATTTACTACTGATGCAATACAACCCTTGAATAAATGCTGCTGTGAAAAAAACCCTTAAAGTATCAGTGGGATCTTAAATTGGTGGAGTGGTTCAGAATAAACCGCAAAAACCCCAAAAAAGTGTGACGTCTGGCCAGATGGTTTGAAATTAGTTAATATACAAATTTCATACCTATTTATTTCAGTTGTAAAACAAAAATTAACTACAAATTAAAAATTATCTTGGTCAAGGGTGGTGTGGAATGTAAAACGTGTGTCTTACTTTAAATTTTTTAATATGTTTTGTTGTGTCAGAATCTGTTAAGTCATTGTGCTGAAATTTTCTAATCCAGTTTTTGAATCATGCCTCTTACCATACAGCACAAATTTTTCATGATTGAAGCCTATTTTCGAACGGGTGCGCTAGTTAATGGAAATTGGCAATACAGTCAACGTTTGTGTTTGGACAATTTTCGAGAGCACTTCCCAAACGTGGCAATATTACCGGACAATTTTTATGCATGCCTTACAAATTGTGTTGAAGTGTTTCGCGAAACTGGGTGTGTGAATCATAAAAAAGGTGCTGGTAGACCAAGAGTTCGTACAGAAGGAGTTGACAATGACGTTCGTCAACGTATGGAAGAGGAGCCTGCAAAACCTTTGAAACGTCTTTCTCAGGAAATTGGACTTTCTTATGGAACATGTCAGAAGATTTTAAAGAAAGACTTGAACATGCATCCATATAAGATGCAAGCACATCTAGCTCTTCTGCCCGCAGACCACCCCAGACGCCTTGTTTACTGCCATTGGTTTGTAAATAATTTAATGAATGACGATCTTCTCGACTTAACTTTTTTTCTGACGAAGCGTGGTTCCACCTTTCGGGATACATCAATTCTCAAAATATGCGAATGTGGAGCAATGATGACCCTCATGTTTTTACTGAATCGTCAACTACATGCTCAAAAAATCGGTGTTTGGATGGCAGTTTCTCGCAGAAGAATAATTGGGCCAATTTTTTTCGATTTCACCGTCAACGCAGAAAGGTACAGACATAACTTTTTGGCTGAATTTGTGCAACAGTTAAACGATGATGAACTTCGGTACGGTTATTTCCAGCATGACAGTGCAACAGCACATACTACACGAGAAAATATTGCTTTTCTCTGCGAGTTTTTTGATGACCGGCTGATAAGTTTGCATACAGAAGTTGAGTTTCCTCCGAGATCACCTTGTTTGACAATTGTGGACTATTCTATATTTCCTTACTTAAAAAACAAGATTTTCGCAACTCCGATAAACAATTTGCAAGAACTTCAACAAAAAATTGTCCAGCAATGTGCAACCATAACGCCAGAAATGCTCCAAAACGGTTTTCACAGCATGAGGATGCGCGTCAACTTGTGCATCGAACAAAACCGGGGACATTTCCAACAATTACAGTAATTTAGTTTTTCTTGTTACTAAAACCGTTATTTCATAATTAGTAGTTCATTATTGTTTCACAACTGAAATAAATAGGTATGAACTTTGTAGGTTATTGATGATGTCAGTGTGACAGTGACATAATTATTTCAAACGTAAAGTAAGACAGACGTTTTAGCTTCCACAACCACCCTTGACCAAGACAATTTTTGATATCCCGGTACAACGTTTCCAGATCCAGGAACCTCTGCGCCAAAACACTCAATCCTGGCTCCGTTTTGGCTTACTGCTGAACTTGTCTTTTCCGGTCATTTGGGTATGAATAGAACTTGTATTCACCTAAACATATGTAGGTCTACCCCATATTGTGACAAAACCAACACGAATCTATTTCTTCGAAGCTGCTACTTATTGTCCACATAAGAGTTCAACTAGATAGAACATAATTGTGGCAATCAAGATATTTTCTCAATAAGAGAATCTGTGGTATGGGGAGGGGTAAATATCCTTATTTTACGCGTTAATACATAGAAATAATATGTGCTCTTGTTTCAGATCATATTCACGACAAACACGAGAATATTTCGATCTAAATTACGAAAATTATGAAATGTTATTACCTACTAGCCTACTACATTGATTGTCCAATAATATACCATTTAAAAATTACGCCAATTTATGTCATTGTAAATATATTTCTCATTGAAGAGGTTCATCAGTTGAGTTGCACATTGCTTGTCAGGGATACCAAGAAGATCCTCAGCAGGCTAGCCGGTGGAAACAAGTTCAACCTGGCTGGATTCCGGGTCACTCAGGTTGGAACGGGAATGAGAGAGCGGACAAACTGGCCAGAGCGCCAGTTTGGACCCCATTGCTGGTATCCCCTACAACGGTGGTTCACAAATCTTTCGGAACCATCTGAGATATGAACATGCCTCAGCATGGAGAAGCATTGAAGGCCCGAATTGCCAAAGCCCACGAACAAAGCTTGAATAGCTCAGATGATAAAATAAGGCTTTTGGACTTATGCTCACATACAAGCTATAGTGTATAGAAAATATATAAACATCTTATTGTATTATAGTGGAATCAAATTGATGATTTGAATAATTTTGAGAAGAAACTTTGCAAATATTACTCAAAAATATTATTCATTCTAATTGGAGTGGAAATCCAATTCACTTATTGAATTAATTTGAATCGATTTAGAAAAGGAGGGACGAGTCATTCTTGTATTGTCAATTGTAAATAAGGCCATCAAATGGCAAAAAAAGATAAAACAACTGAAATTGCAAAATAAATTGTTAATTATTTACAATCACATTTCAATAACTTCATAGAGTAAGCGAATAGAATAAATCCGATCGTTTGCTGTTGAATAATGAGAGAATGTAAGGATCACAAACCTGGATGGCAGGTAAACTGCGATACAGGTTACTGAAATTGCCAACTCATTGTTGAGAATATAGATATGTCATTACTCTGTTCCCTCTCAACAATTTGGCATAAACGAAAATAAGGGTGAAAACGTGCAATCCGAGATAAGTTCCAAGAAGGGTTAGGACTATAGAACGGGTGACTGTTTAAATAGTTACAATTTAGAAGGAATTGCACTGCATAGTTGTAACTAACAATGCCTACCTACTGTTCGTTTTACTTTCACTGCATAAAAAACACATTTTATGTCGTTTTAATAAATTAATTATGTCTGACTGAGTTTTATAACGCTTCATAAATTGCTGATCTAAGAACTTGTTTGCATAATATGTGGCATAATATTATTAAATTAAGATTCAAACGACTCAATATTTAGAATCTTTTTTGCTATTCAGAGGCGACTCAATTTATGTAAATGTAAATAATTGGTTAACCTCAAAGTTCTAACCGAAAATTAGGACGTTGATTATTCGGCTCCATAATCTATTTTAAATGTTCATGTTTTTTATAGCCAAAGATATCTGATACTCATAGTACATTAATGAAACAAGATAAAATTAAATAAGGGAAATAATTTATAAAGTTTTGGAACTTTGGGATTACACTCATGGGAGGTTCAGTAATGGAACACAAAACAGTACCCCCCCCCCTTCTCCTCTACAACGTAACTTTTAGTCAATTTAACAGTTTTCGTTTTTTTGTTTTAATTGTTAAGCCGAAATGCTAGATTTTGTTGTTGTTGGAATGAGATCAAGTTCTCAAAAGAAAAACGGATTCTTGATCTGCGTGGCAAACAATGGGAGTCACCAGGTGCAAGATAGTAGTAAGACGTTGACAGCTCAGGAACGGTCTTCACGCGTCAGTTCTCTGGTTCATGCTCAGTGCAATCAACATATCGAATTGAGGAGTGCACGAATAAAAATGAATTTGGCAGAAATGTTGAGAAGTGGCTGACAAGATAGATAGTTCCTTCTGAAGAGGTCAACTTTCGAGACTTCGAAGCCCACTGCAGCAATAGAGACACTACTGGGATTACCTCCCCTCCAATAGATAATCCAAGGAGAGGCCAGGCTTGGTGCAGAATACAAAATACACTGGAGAATGTTCACATTGGGCCAGGACACATGAGTATCGTAAAAATCGTGACCAGGGACATGTTAAGCATGAGAACAGATCACATTCTAACAACACGTTCAGGCTATCAATACCAGAATGGACGGAATGGGAACATACAAACCTGGGCGACATTCTACAGGGAAATATCTGGTATAGAGACGGGTCTAATACTGAAAAAGGTGCAGGTGCGGGAGTATACTCAAGAAACCCAAAGATTGGCTTGAGCTATTCATTTGATAAACACACCTCTGTTTTCCAAGCAGAGGTATATGCAATCCTCCAAGGTGTGGAGAAAACAATCGGAGAGCCATCTATGATGAGCAGATCCACATATTGACAGACAGTCAGGCTGCACTTAGAACAATGAGAAGTCAGGAAGTGACATCTCGTCTGGTATGAACATGCAGAAAAGAACTTGAAATACTGGCAGACCGAAACCGCGTTAAGCTGATTTGGGTGCCGTGTCATCAGGGAACGACAGGCAATGAAAAAGCCGACGAACTTGCAAAAAGAGGGTCGGAGAACGCTCCAGATCTAGAACAGACCACGGGGGAACCAAAACGTACAGCACGAAGATCTGTAGAAGACTGGATCCTGGAAATACACAAAGAATACTGGCAAAAATCCCAGGAAACGAACATGGGAAGAAATACATCAAAGCCCCGTGTAACAAAAGAACGACAGACCTATTAGCACTAAATAGGGAAAAAATAAAAGTCGTAACAGGACTCATGCCTGGCCATGCGCCAGTGAAAGAGCACCTAATTAAAATGGAACCGTACAATGGCGACCTGACATGCAGACTTTGCGGTAAGGATACAGAAACAGTGACACACATACTGTGTAAATGCGAGGCACTGGATCGCAAAAGACAGTCAATTTTTGGAAAGCCTCCCGGCGAACCAGAATTATACAGTTCCCACCCAGTAAAGGACTTGTACAAACTCGTACAAGGTACAAAAATACTCGAGTGGATACCGTAAAGAAACAAAACATAGGTGAGATAAAATGGGCCAGTAGGCCTTAGTGTCACCGGTGGCAAAAGCCAGACAAGCCTACAACGGGGGTGAAGTTTTCAGTGAGTATGCCTGGAATGGTGACTCTCACAGTAGACCTTGAGACTCAAAGGCTCATAACCTCCCCATAAAGGGTTTTCTTCACCTCCGCAACAAAAAAAAAAAAAGTTCCATCGCAATCTAAACAATTTTATTTATATACCGTGTGGGTTTGTTCATCTTTAGGTATTGAAGGTTTAAGATTTGAAAAATATTCACTAACACAGTTGCTTATGCGCAACATTCATATAATACCTTTTTAATCCATTACTCAATTTTCTCTGAGATCACTGGAATGTATGGTAATGTTATAAAATTATCTTTATTACCTTTTATATTATTTATATATGACGTACCATTATAGATTTTGTTTATTCTTTCTTTAGTGATGGGGTTAAAAAAATGTTCCTCTTCTCTTTATATCTTCTATATATTTTTGACCCTGTCCTGAAGTGCGCTTTCAGCTTTTTTGGCATGAAAACTACCCCTTAATATGAAAATTATGAAAAATTAGAGTATGTGTTACCATATCATTTACAACCAAATCTAAATGTATTTTTGCATTTCAACCCACAAAAACTACTATAGAAAAATAAATGTAAGTCGGATACAATGTTTTTACGTACGTTTTGGTCTCTCCACCACCATCAGGAGACGTATCAATGTCTAAAACGGAATTTCTTAAAACTAATTGTATCGAGCACGAAGTGTTCTCATCGCACTAAATTCAATTAAAAATGCTCACGCCGCCGAAACGAATAGAAACACGAGTAATCGAAATCATTAGTGTTTTAAGTATATGAATGAAGAATTCACTGCTTAGCAATTTTCTTATAATATTCGATATCAGTTCAAAGCGCGGTGCTTTCAAATACGACAGAAACCGAAAAATATAACGCTCAAGTATCCACTCTTCGAACCAGATTTATGAGGTAATAGAAAAAGGTTGTCAAACCTTATTAGAAATATTGATATTTGAGCATTCTACCTAAAATATACTTTTTACATCATAAATACACATGTAGTAATTTGCAAGGGTTTTAATTAATTAAATTAGTATAAATCTGACTTAATGATTACACGTCAGATTCATGATTTACACACTTGGAGTCAAGTTTTATGTGAATCATTTCCAAAATAGATCTTTTATAATAATTGGTTTCTTTAGTTGAAATTGTAACATTTTTGTAATCAAATTGGTTATAATGAAAAAAATGTTTAGCAAGGGCGGTGGAATTTTCTAAAGTCTTTATTTCTTGTGCTATACCTATGGCCATACATTTTTTTTTGTAAATATTGTTTAGAATTTCCTGTATAAGTCCCATCGCAATATAAACAATTTATTTTGTATAATGTGTGGGTTTGTTTATCTTTAGGTATTAAAGGTTTTAGATTTGAAATATATTTTCCAACACATTTAGTAGGTTTATGCGCAATATTTATATCATACTTTTTTAATCATTTTTCAATTTCCTCTGGGGTCTCCGGAATGGATGGTAATGTTATAAAATAATCTGTATTACCGTTTATTTTATTTATATATGACGTTCCATTATAGATTTTGTTTATTCTTTCTTTAATGATGGGGTTGAATAATTTTTCTGGGTAGCCATTCATTCCCAGTGTATAACGAACAATTTTCAAAACTTTGGGACGGTCCTCATAAATCTTCAACATCTGGTTCAAAAGTGGATACTTCAGCGTTATAGTTCTTGTTTATAATTGCATTTCATGTCCAATACATCATAATTCTGAATTATAATCTATTGAAATAAACACAAAGTACTCAAAATATAAGATCCAGCTTCAATTACCTTACCTACATACCCTATACAACGTAAATTTGGAATTCTTTCATGCAGCCTCCCATTTCCTGACCTTAGTTCCTACTTTGCTGACGACGAAATGAATCATTCTACATAGGTATCCCAGACGTCGCAGATGAAATGTTATTTAAAAAGTGTGCGTAGGCGTTACGATATTGTATATAGCACGTGCATCTGAGCACACCTTGTCGAAACAGGGGTGAGTACCATCATCTGATGATGCGCAGCTGCTTTTTCTTCCGAGCTGTTGAATTAGTATAAAAGAACGTTCATCGGTTACTGACGTAATCCAGACGATCCTCCCCATGTCGGTGACATATTGCTATGCAATTATGTTACATTTCATGACGTGTTATTCAAATAGCAACACTGTGTTGGATTCGAAGATGACGTAATTATTTGAATAATAAATATAAAATATAAAGAAAACTTTGAAAAGTACATTTACTCCTCATTTATAGTTTCATGAAGTACTAACAAGTGGAAATGTATGTGTTTGCATATTAGAAAATTGGATTGGATGTTTTCCTGAAGTCTTGTTCTAGAATCTAGATAAATGGTTTTTTCAGAATAAAAGTGTGGAATTTGAGTTGTAAAATAAATATGGTATATTTCAAAGGAAATGATTGGTGGATCTAAACTATTTATTGTGGACAAATATTCATCAATTGAAAACCCCAGATTAAGGTCTACCTAAGCTGAGTCCAGGTATATACATGGTTGCCAGGTCAGATAATTTAGCATATACTACCTGTTGCCTAGGCCAATCACCATTCTGTACATAAATATTTGCACAACAACCAATAATACTTGTTTATTGTACCCAATTTGTTTGTAACCTAACATAACCTAACTTTGTTGATATAGAATGCAAATATTGTAATCAACCTAATCTTAACACTCTCATAATAACCAATAATTATTGTTTATTGAACCCCTATTCTTTGTAAGCTGACCTAACCTAACCTACTAACCTAACTTTGTTGATGTAGAATTCGAATATTTCAATTGCGCTAATCATTTCTAAGAATATTCTGAGAATTATATTGAAACCCGGGACTCAATTTACGTTGTATGATTTTATCAGTGGAACTGAATTTACGTAAGTATAAGAAAATGGGACTCAATCTATGTTTACAATATTGAGAACGATTCAGAAGCAGGTAAAGAACGACGTTAAATTATACTCCATGTTACATTGAAATTTTATTCGAATGGTCTACATAACGTATTTTACAACTTGTTTCATGCTGACACCTGCTGTCAGGTTAACTCTCGAAATTATTCATAATATAATTATCAATAGGATAATCTTTCTTTACTAAACTTTCTTTTATTTTTTGCATCGAGAACTTAGTTTGATAGCTTTATTTATCAAATTTATAATTTATATTTTTGTAAATCAGAATTGACCAAATCTTCCTGACCAAATAGGCTTATAGCATTTAGTAATTCTGTCATCATTTCGTTTCCGAATCTGAAAAAATTGTTTATTTTTGTTTTCAGTTTCAATTGCGAATTGTAATTTATGGTGAACAGAATTGAAAGAACTCAAAAATGTATCAAATTTATCTATTGGAATGGCAGCGATACAATCATCAATATATCGTTTGAAAAATTTTACATTATAGTCTAAACGAGTTATTACTTTTTCTTCAAGGAATTCCATGACAATCAGGGCTACGATACTTAATATTGGAGAACCCATTGACCAATCATCTGGTTTTTTATAACAATAATCTTCATGTTGTAAGAAATTAGCTGTGAATGTATATTCAATAGCTGTTGAAAATTCAGTCATAGGTAAATTTGTGTATAATTTTATATCATTCCATACATTTCAAATTATTTGTGTAGTTAATTCTAGAGCGGAATTCGTATATAAAGTATATAAATACAAAACTTTATAATAACTTAACCAAATTCATTTATCACTTTCTATTGTCTATTTAATTCAACCTTAATATATATACATATTATATGATTGTTACATTTCTGACACTGACAGTTTTAAAATTAAATTCTATGGAGTTATCTGAAACTTGATTGGTTAGTAACGTAAATGAAATATAAATCATAGAATAAAAATAGTTATTTAGATTTGTAAAATCATAAAATAGTATCTTAGGTATTTAATTAGTGAAGTTTTATTCATTTTGAGCACATCAATTTGGTAATTAGCCTTATAATACTCCTTCACACACTACCGATCCAATGTTTTTGGCAGCTTTACTTGGAATTTTTTTTTTATTATACTTTGACTACACGAGGGGGAAACCTATGTTCGAAAAACATAGTTTGAGGCAGCGGTGAAATGTTGGGAGAGAAGACAGGCATACGAATTTTTCTTGAAGGTTTGGGGGGTTATATGCATAGAGACATGGGCGCCGACCTTTAAAAATTATTGGGGGGGCCTAAAAGTGATTGATGGGGAAGGGGGTAAGAGTCAAGGTTGAACCATTTTACTTGGATCGTCCTTTTAAGTTAGTTAAAAACTGTTGATTATCGTTAAAAGGACGAAAAGGACGGGAACTGTCAGTTTAGGTTTTGTATTGCTAAACTTCTTAAGATTTATTTACAAATTAGAATAAAGCTACGATTACTAATGACATTGCTGTTCGTTGTGTATCGATACTTTTACTGAATAAAAAACATCGTGGTTGTAATTCATTTAAACGAAACCTGAACACTAGTTGTAACCTTAAAATACTGATAGAGTGAGGTTACTTCACCAAGAGCAAACGACTGAAAAAATGTTTTTGGCTGCCAAGATGCCAATTTATTGGAGCGTTTACCCAGCAAATCTCATTGGGCCTAATATTCTTGGTTAAGAAATTGAGCTTAACAAGTCAAGATTTTAAAATAGCGAGAATGTAGAATGCACAGCTTAAAACGATAACTTTCAAAGTTCAAAAGGGAAGTATTTAAAATAACATTTTAAACATATTTAACATAACATTTTTAGAACACCTCTATAAAAAGTTTATTGAATAAAATAATTACACATAGAACAGGAAGTAAAACAATAGTCACAGTAGCCTAGTTTTTTTGTCATATACATAAAGTTTAGTACATTTTAAATAAATGTCGTCCTTATAACTTCCATGAACTTTGACATCCTTCAATGATTGTATAACATAAGAAATTAGTAAAGCAAATGTAAGAATAAATATAATAAGTCTAGAGACCTAAAAACAAATTAAATTCTTTTACTCGTACAAAATTATAAACGGCGATGGTGATGGTGCGTTTACGCACGAACTGAAAATTCCCCGACTCCCCCAAAGATGCTTGACGATTGTTTTCCACAACTAAACTTCATTACATTACAAAGGCAGTAGATTATGTATTCATTCGTGCAAGTGAATAAATCATTTTTATTAAACAAAATATAGATACGAAAGTTTGTTTACAGTTTTTAATAGTTTGTTTATGGTTTGAATGGTACTTTTTTGGGAAGGGGGCTGAACCCCCCTTTCTGAATATTGGGGAGCTGAGCCCCCCTTCTCACGACTTTGGGGGGGCTCGAGCCCCTTGGAGTCGGCGCCCATGCATAGTGAGGTCTACTAGGTGAAGAGTTCCACAACTTCGCTGTTCGATAGAAAAATGAAGTCTGGTAGGAAGAAATTCGGCAGGTCTCGAGCTTGACAATGAAAAGGTGACTAGTTTGAGCTCGTCTAGTCTGCCCATCGGGAATCTCTCGTGATAGAACGATATTTCTGATAAACAATGACCATTAAAATATCTATTGAAAAGGGAGAGATCTCCCACCTTTCTAAAGTGTTCTAGAGAGGTCAATGAGCCCGTAAGTGTAATATCATCAATCAGACGAATAGCTCTCTTCTATATAGAATCCAAGAGCTTCAGCGTATGTCTGGTAGCCGAACTCCAAACATGTGAATAGTACTCAGGATAGGTCGCTTCTGTGCTTTGTAGATTATGAAGAGTCGGCTGCAGACGCATTTCATTAATCAAAGTCTATTATTTTCTAAATTGAATGGAAACACTAAGTTACATGACCATTTTCATTTGTGACGAAGATGAAAATAAATTAACGAAACGTCAAAAATAGAATTCTTAGTTTATTCATGGTCTTAATAAAGAACCAGAATACCAAGAAAACATAATCTATGCTGACTAGTTACAATGGTAAAAATTTGATATTGGAGAAGCAGCATTATTAGTAATTAATATAAATAATTTTTACTATATATATTACTTAGGCTGAGGAAAAACGTCAGTACAGAATATTTGTCGTCTGTAACGAATAGTCTCAGCTGTGACGAGCTAACAATTTATCAGGAAATGGCACAATATAACGCTTAGAATCTCTTCCAGACCCCCCCCCCTGGGGTCGAATTCCAAAAAATTCTTCTCAGGTGGTGTCTTAGTCGACATGGCCCGTAAAACAGCTAACATCGTTAGAACCGTCGACTCCGCCGCCTCGTAAAATAATGTATAATACATTTCATTGAAAGTTTATTCGAATTGACAGCGATAATCGAAAAACAATTAGACATAAATATGTTCTACTACAATTGTTTGTGCTCTTATGTATTATTATACTAATTTCTATCAGGTGAAATGTCGAAATCATTGGATAGATATGTAGACTAATAATAATAACCTTACAGTATTCGAAAAAATGTTTCTGTTGTTCTAAGGCAAAATATGACAATAATTAGAAGAGACGACGAGGTGTTAGCAGGGGGTATTGGGACGTTCATATACTACGAGTACGAATAGGATAAACATTTCTGAGAATATTCTATCCCATATTAATCAATCTGTTTTCGAATGTTATCTTGGAGAAATAACCTTTCTCACTATGTAAAATTCAAAGAGATAAGTTCTATGATAAAGATAATTTACAAGTATAGAT
This sequence comes from Endomychus coccineus, assembly GCA_958510875.1. Taxonomy (NCBI): domain Eukaryota; kingdom Metazoa; phylum Arthropoda; class Insecta; order Coleoptera; family Endomychidae; genus Endomychus; species Endomychus coccineus. Next base: position 118,901,984 of record OY294069.1, read on the forward strand.
ATTCGAATTCTGATAAAGTTTATCAATATTGGAACAGTATGTCGTCTAAGGGCATTCTCATTCTCACTCTCTATGAAATGGTTCAGACAGTTTTGTCATAATACATAACATTTACGTAGGTCTCTGTTGTTCTTCTGCTTCTTCTATTTTCTAACAAACTTTCGACTGAACATTTAACTAAACCTCATTTCTTCCAGGATCAAAATAATTTTAACTTTATCCTATTCTGTATACTGAATGTTTATTTATAATTGAATAATTCATTTCTTGGTACATAGTGAACAAATTAATGTGAGATGCGTATCTCAAATTCGAAACAGTGTCTTAGTTATTAACACGATCTATATTGCAATGCATTTCTGAATCCAATATAAATCACAAATTACGCATACATCCAAAATATTAGAATATACCTACTGAATATAATTTAATTTGCGGATAGCTACCTTCATTTGGTTTTACTTCGATGTAGGCAACTATCAACACTTATATGCGCAACACTGGTTTGCTAACGTTGAGAAAACATGAAATCGGCAGAATATTATGCTGCCAACATGCTAGTAAAAGATCATTATTAGCCATTACTAGCTAGGCAACCTACTATTAAGAAGTTTAGAAATTAGAAAAACACGCGCATAATCGCCAGCTAGAATGTTGAATGTAGAGTCGAGCGCGAAAGGGAAATGACCTAGTGTTCGGGTTGTTGGCTTATCGCGTTCACCTTTCAATTCTGCAAACTGAACTTCGTTATTTCGAGATGGCCTAAAGTAGTTAGTGCTTCTAACATCTAAGAGCGAAATAATTTGATAATGCTATTTTTGAGATCGTGGAATCAAATAAATTATAATATTAAAGTAGACTGTCACTCATTTAATTTATGTCGCCTGTATACAATTAATTATTGTGGTACCGATTATAAGTATTATTTTATTCTTGGATTGACCGTTTTTGAAGATATCTATTAAGTCAAAATTGCTGTAATGGTATTTTGTCTGAATCATAGCTCGCTCCAGGAAAACTTGATACATAAAATGAGTTCTTATCTTGGCTTGCATAATATATAAACTGTTTATTCATTTTACATTATAACCTCATGCTTATTTCATGTTAATTATTCTCTTGATTTTGAATTATGTGCTAGTACCAGATTAACACTAATGTGTAATGCGTACTAAGTATGAGTTTCCATTTTGATACTTAGATATGCATATATAATTTTATATGCAATAAAATGTGCTGATTTGTATCCAATTGTGACAAAACATAATGAATAATGTGATTTCTGTATTTTGTTCCCTTCATATCCAGAAAAAGATGTATACAGTTAACGCTGCGATTAGAATAATATGCAATGGCTATCTATTTTTCATATTTATATGAAATTCGTATTATATGAAAATTTTCCGGTCCTACCAAATGTACACTTGAGTCCATTATAAAACTGAATCGTCAGATATGCCATACGTATGTTTTATTATGCGACAATTTTAAATTCAGTTTTTGATATAGAGAATTGTACAGAAAAGATGGAACTATTGGAAATAACAGTAACAGAGAAAAAATTATATATACTGTTGAGCAGAACAATTATTAAAGAAAGCTCTTCAACATGATCTTGGCGGAATGAAACTCCCTTAAGCTAGAAAAGCAAAGTGAGAGAATGACTTCTAAGACATCTTGAAATATAGAGCTGATTTAGCACTTAAGAGTTGGAAAAAAAGTTTTTGCTACTTCAATACAAAGCTGGTAAAGCATTCAAAACAATTATGCGGCGTGGCCGGAACAGAAAAGTTGATACAAAATAAGTTAGTGTTAATTTAGTGCGATGTAACTCAAATAAAATACCTTCAAGGAAAAAATATTCAATACACTATCGCGTAAACGCAAAAAATTCGTGATCTATTATATGAATGAAAAACAAAACACTCGTAATTTTCAGCATATAAGGTATGTTTATGTGCACCAAAATAGCATTAAATTATTTTGTATTAACCTTTTTATTTTGCCGCATCCTTTTTACTTCCCTCAGAAGACATAGTATATAGTGTAAGGGAAGTATTGTAATCGGCCCGAAACAAAGAGTTTCCTCAGTGGCAAATTTTGATAGTTCATGTGACAGTATAGGTGTCAGTATAAGACATAGAGTATTGAATACATTATGTAGAATTTTTGAATAAAATTACAATGTAACATAGAATATATCTTAGCGGTTTCTAAATCATTTCCAATATTTCTGTCCCTTCAATTATACATTTGAAGAGCAGAAGTGTCACATATTTTACTCATAAAAGTGAGGGAAGTCAGTTATCGATTGATCACAATTCAATGTAAATGCTTCGCCAGCTTTATATTAAGCTAGCAAAACATTATTTTTTTTTTAAATGTATAAGTATACAATTTTTTATTTGACACTAGATTAGCACTATTTTTCCTGCTTACTTTCCCTTTCTAGCTTGAGCAAGCTGTCACATGACGTCATTGTTTTTTCATTAACTATTCTATTACAATTACTTTGGATTTTTCTGTTTGGTCCTTCCATTCCAGAGATATTTCACAATATTTGTTCTGCAAATTATTATTTATTAGCTTGTAACAAATCTACATCATTTTAACGTATCGACAAATAGATGATGCCATCATTGTCCAATGGATAAATTCAGAGTTGTCTGAAATGGGCCCATAACTCTTATAGTGGCATTAATAGTGAAGATGAAGTAATATTATTATGTGAACATTGTACTTCGTTTCTAGTTTTTTAATTTTTTTTTACTGCTTTCTGTACTAATTTTCCGTAAAAATTGATCTCTACCATGTTGCACCATTTATGGGACAGAATTAATTTTGCAAAATTAAGAAACAATATCATTAATTACAATTTTTGCATTTTCAGTGTTACATGTTCTGTTATATACATAATGAAATAAGTAATTAAGAAGGTATTATTATTTTTTTAAGTTCGTAGCTCGTTTCTTCTCGAGTTCCCTTAGCCCTTAAAGGGCAGTGTGCCCCACAAAGTTAACAGAAATGGGGTAATATGTACGTTTATTTATTCAAACTGTTTTTTTAAACAATATATTGTTGTACAAATCTGAAAAGCTAGAATCATCTATTGTGAATATGGATAATGAAAAAGCATACACTTGTTTTTTCATTCAATCATAACGATAAATTACCATACAGTAAAGCTTCTACCATTGATTTTAAAAAATTGTTAATAGGGAGGGAGGAGGGTTTTTTAAGAAGTCATAGGTGATAATCAAAAATTGAAACCGATAGAACTACTGAACTGATGGACAAAGCTTCCTGAAAGTTAAATTGCTCTTACATACAAACTTATCAACATAAAATGTTGAGTGGAGGGTTCTTAAGCATGTGTGCAGCTCTATTTGGCCTCCACTATATGTTTCGGATGGCATGAAATAAAACAGAATGTTCAACGTTTACAGAAATGTAGATCGCAGATATTTTTGGTTACGTTCAACCAGTGGCGGCTCGTGAACTTTTTAAGAGAGGAGGCTGGACATAAAACGTTCTTGTAAAAATATACTCTATTCAGCCAATTAATTTAACCTTTGCACAGCGACCGTACCAGCTACTTCAGTGACAAAATTAATTGTTGCCAGGCAAGAACCAACGTGGAGGTGTAGAGTTTCTCTTGGCAAACAATTTTTCTGTTCGTTTTTTTTCTTTGGATTTTTGATATTTTTTTTTTTTTTTTTAATTTTTCATATTTTGTTTTTTTTTTATTATTTTTATTAACTTTTTTTATATATTAACGGAATTCTACGGTCTTTAGCTTGCGAAAAATGATCAATAATATTATCATAAAATGTATCATTTTGTTTTAAGTGTTTTACTAAATCTTTTTTAATAGATATCAAACTAACATTGTATAAACGATTTTGGCCCATTGTATTTCGCATGTAAGTTTTAATTCGTTTGAAAGTAGAAAATGATCTCTCCACCGATGCCGACGTGACAGGAATGGTGACTGTCAAACAAAGTATTTTATAAAACTGAGGTAAAACTTGTTGCAAATCATTGTCTATCATATATTTTATCATATCGGCGTGAATGTCGTACTGGCCTAAAATATCTTTATCCGAGTAGGTATATAACCCATAATTCATTGTGCAGTGCTATTTTATCAAAAAATTTATATTTTAGAACTAAGTTATCTAAAAGTGTATTGGGAAACTCTTTTGAAAAAGATTCGAAAAATCTTCTATTCATCAAGTCGAAAAACTTCAATTCATGTAAATCGGAAAATCGAATCTCAATTTGACCTATAATAGTATCTAAAATTTCATAAAAAAAGTTGTTTATAATGTAGTTTCTTGTCTACCAAATTATATGTTTTCCTCCTTTAACAATATTCTGTTTACCGGTTAATTTAAACTTAATACTTGATGTAATATGTTCCTGCTATTTTTCATGTATGTCTATACCACGAGCTAAATTTTTCAAATCATCATAACCCGAGTGCCCCCAACATGAAGTTGTATCAGATGTAAATAGCAAGCAATATAATTTATTGTGTATTTCGATTTTGAAACATACCTGTCATCGTCACCACTAATCCTCTCGAATCCGGTAAAGGCCGTTTATTGTTAACAAAACACTTTTCTATCATATGTTAATCCACTAAATGGATTTTCTAAGAACCCAGCAACTAAGTCACTCATCATTTTAACGTTCACCGATTAGATAAATTATAACTACTTAACCTTACTTTGCCTCGCGGTACAAAAACAAGAACTAACGGAACACGACACGTGTCGCATTCTTCTAGCGGAAGGGCGGTAGCAAGTAATCGTATTTCATTCGACCGACGATTCCGTACGAGAAGCTAGCCTACATAGGGTGTTGCCATATTCGCTCTTTTACCCTATCTGGCAATTGAACTGCTTGGAAAACGGCAACTGTGTAGACCACACGTATTTAGCGTTTGAGATATATAGAGAATCTAGCCTCTGGCCAGTGTTGCCAGATTAAAAATAACTACTGAGAACGGGGAATTAATTGTAAAATTTAAAGAATTATCAGAGAAACAGGAAATAAAATAGAGGATGATCATTAAGATAAATTGGTGAGGAGGCTGAGCCTCCTTAGCCTCCTTCGAGGAGCCGCCACTGCGTTCAACAATGCCAATACATAACTGAATAGTATCGATTGAAGAACAAGGTTAGCTAACTCAAAAATTGAACCTTAGACACACACATACTCATACATATATCGAAAAGTTTCACCTTGATTAATGAAAATCCTTGCCAGAAAAATATATATCGCGAACTCATCCACGTTTTGGCGAAATTGATATCAATGTCATTACGGATTATCTATTAGTCTGTTATGACTTTCACCTTGATGAAGCATTAGAGAACGTGTTTATCAATGGCTTCAATCTGTATATTCACTCATTTCAATGCTGGATACACTTATTTAAATCACCTCGAAAGCTAAGTGTCTCGAATTGGCGGAATTAATAAAACTGGTAAATAATATTTGAAATAACTTTTTTGAGCATCATCAAAACGTATTCGCTAATCCAATTTACCTTCGGAAGATAACTGTTATCATAACCTTGCCGCATGTGAAAACAATTGTCAGGGTCAGGTATGTCGGTAAATCATCGTCGCCACAGTCTCAACGCGATAAAAATAATTTCGCAACGACAATAAAATTCGCAAAATATAACTTGTAATTTGCCATCGTTATCGTTGTTCTTATTATTTGAACTCAATATGTCTGCAAATCTCGAGTAAATCATGTTTGGTTGAATGTCACTCTATTATGTTCATGTCATTAACCGAATTGATGAAATGATACTGTCCAGCTATATCGATTTTTCAAAACCTAGATAGTTTAAAATTCAAACATACATCACTTCCTTCCATTACCTTCGCCCCGTCTCTTTTTTTGATATACATCGACTTTAATCGAATATACCTATAAGTTGTAATATAAAATACGGAACTTCGATAAGATAATCACTGGAAAAAGTTGAAAATATATACGTGTACCCAAACCCATACACCACGTTATTATTTATTTACAGCGTCCGTAACCTTATTCGTTTTTTTATGTTTACTCTCGTTTTTCGAAAAAACACACCAGTTTGACATCGTAATGCAAATTTGATTGGTCAGCTATTAAAGATGCGGTTATGTATTAGTGCTGATAAACAGAAAAATTATTGATCTACGAACTTAAGTTCTATGTACTTCCAAAGATTGAAATCTCTCAGTGGATAAACACCTTGCCACATATCAACTTGCTATTTATTCCACTTTAAGAATTGACATGATAAGACTGAGAATGAATTAAACCAACACAACATTCCAACCTAGTTAATAATGCTGTTACAATCCTGATAAATTGGTAAAACTCAGTAAGTGAAAATGACATACCTATAAGGAAGAATAGTCGTATGGGTTCGGATATGTGAGAATAATTCCTAACCAATTTAAACCGTTATAAGATGTAACTATTCAATCTGGATCTGCGACTTAATAAGGGTCAACGACTTTCATCACCTTATTTTTAACACATTAATGCAGCTACTACGCATACGTAAAAGTAAAGTATCCGATGAGAACTTAGAGCTTGAAGAGATATTGAATTAAAATTAGAATAGCATACTATAACTGCATATCATTGCACTACTCATAATAATTGATTAAACATCATCTAGTTAATTGCATTCCATGAATACTAAAATCGATCGCAAAACAGAGTTTTTAATTTATAAAATAATCACTTTATCGAAGCTCAATATATCAATATTGGAATTTATATGGACTCGCTAGTACAATTTGATACGCAAAATTCAAATTGACTGAGATTTCCACATATTATCATTGTATCAAGGTTCTTATTATCAGTTATTTGTTACCACAACCGCACGCAAAATAAAGTAAGGCTTGGTTGAAATAGAAACGACAGACATTTTTTTTCCATTGAAACTTCGATTAAAACCAAGTGTAAGAATGTAAAACAGGAATTGTCATCGCTAAACAAGTCAAGTAGTAGTAAAATTATTAGGCGCTTCAGTTTTCACTTACGAAGTACAATGAATACACATTACCTGTTGGGGCTGAAAAGTTTTCTCAAATACATTTGACAAGTAAATACGTAGAAACCAGGCGCAATATGTGTTGAGAGACCAAATATCATAGAATGAAATTCTTTGTTATTTGAACTATCAGATTTCATTTTAAATCGTCTCACAACAGACATTTCTATGTAAAATTGACATATTAAGTCAAAACATTTGCGTACGTTTTTTTAAAAGGTATCTAAAATATTTGTGAATCAGCTGGGTATCTACATAACTTGAGATATTTACTTTCGCTGGGACCAAATCTTAGCTTTGGAACCTACACAACAGACCTCTACCTATTTTCATTATATTAGTGGATATGTACGAATTAGCTAAGAAAAACAATAAGTAGGTCTTACTAAGAATCTTATGAACTGCATTCTGAAGCTGGAAGCAAATTCCAATCTTACATAAATTAATCTTGCTGTGCCTATTCTTCCTATTTTCAGACTACTTTAGATGATTGTAGCTGTATAATATTATATAAATTTGGGGAAACAAATCAACAAGCTAGATTTAATCAACTATTGAAGAATGTCCCCAAGTTGATGGTGGAAAAAGAAAGATGATTCTTTGTTTCCGAACATGTGCTCCTCCTGAATGATTTTGTTGTGGTATTTTTATTTTACCTAGGTACTATCTCAGCACGTATCAAATCAAGTAGAATGAGAAGAAGAATTGCCCTATTTAGGTCAATGACACTCACCAAGATCGGGTATAGAACTCGAAGGTTCTTCTAGTTTATTTTCCATCATGAGTGTCTTCATCTTTGGAGGTGGTGGAGGAGGTGGCGGTCTCATTGTGGACGAACCAGGCGAAGAAGTAGAAGACACTATCGCTCCGGAAGGTATCCGAAAGTCCTTAACTTCAGTCTTAAACACAATCGTGGTAGTTTGCATGATGATCACAATATAATAGCACTAACCGAAAATAAGAGTTTTATTTTTATCAAATCATCACATCCACAGATAACATAACACAATCACGCTTCTCGGAAAGAGTTCGCGGGTTGAATGAAAGTGAAATTGAAATGCAGTTTCAAGTAAATGTTAAGGGCGCGCTTGCGCTAGCACCCTTGGTCGCCCCACAGTCTGTCTGGTACATGCACTTCTCCCCGTTGATGGGGTGAGTTGAACTGTCACTGATCGCGAGAGAGGCGGTTACGAGCAATGTGGACGCGGTATGAGCGAATGAGCGCTACACTCACGGGTCCAAATGCGCCGAGTATGCCGCGCGTTCTATGTGTTGGCCTTGTCCTTGAAAGCGGATCCTGAACCCAGCCAGCGCGCGGACGGCTTATCGATTTCAGGTCGCGCTCTTCACTACTCCGCTTTATTATTACACTTTCTTGGTCAATTCTGAGTTCACCCCCTACGAACACCTTCTATCTTATGACCACTGACATATGTCACATCCTGACATGATGCAGCAGCTGTTAACCACAAATATCTATGGCCCGTCAGATGGTTGTTCCGGTGAATCACTCTCACTTTTTCGTTATAATATCTCGTACTTTTCAAGTCGACTTCAAGCATCAAGTTAAACAACTAGACAAGATAATAAAGAGGATAATAGTATAGTCTGCTGATGACTTTCTACTAACGAAAATGCACGAATATAACGCGCTATACGAGGCTAGTTAACATTAGTATAATAATTTAACAACAGTGACTATAGAAATAGATGTAGTTTAATCAGTGATAACGTTTAATTGCCAAGGATCATAATAATTTTATCACTACTGAGTATTTTTAATTACAAATACATTAACACAGTAGACTCGGTGAATATTGAGATAAAAAAATTATTAATTATATTGGGTCTGAATCAATACTATTCAATTAATTAGTTATAGGTAGCAAAAAGTAGAAAAATGGAAGTGAAATTAATTACAAAGTTCCAAGAAAGAATGAATGCCAATTCAAAGTCAAAATGCATGAACGTGATAATATGCTAAAGAATCTCTATTTTTCCATCTGTTATAGTTGTGTTGTTGTAGGATTAGTTGAAAATTCGAAAGTTCATGACAGTTTCAATTTTTGTTTTGCATATTGCAACGAAAATGTTACCAAACTTGAAGTATAAAGGCACATACAATTTGAATATCTATGTAGAATAGTGGAATAAAACACATAATTATTTGAATTAACACGAACTCCAAAATTTACATGTTTACATTATCAAAGCGAGTTATCAACTAAGTTACAAAATGATTATTGATAACCGTGAAGTTATAAATATCAACTTGGTAATTTAATATTGAATTACTATTGTATTTGACATGCTTGAAAATCTCTCTTGATTTCAAAAGATTTACTATAATAGTCCAGGCAATAAGCCGAGAAAAATATAGTAAGCTAGAATTTCAATTTTTTTTTGCATTTTGTTCCTAATACCCCATAGATCATTCATGACTGTCAAGACTGCGGGGGTTGACCTTTCTACCCCCCCCCCCCTCCAAACGGGGCTTCAACCCCTCGAAAGCTTAGAAAATTAATGAATTAAGAGTTGGGTCGCTGATCACGATTTCGCAGTTAGTTTTTTCGGAAAACTCCCTCCAGATGGGAAATTTTGAATTTTCCTGGGTTTGGGAATTATAAAATATAATTTTGTTACAAAAATGTGACCCCTAGTAGGTTTTTGGGTCGCTGATCACGATTTCGCTTTTGGTTTTCTCGAAAAACCTTCTCCATAGTGAAAAATCCTGAAAATTGTAATTTCCTTTGCAGTTACGGGGAATAAAGTGAAAAAAAATTTCCGTATGTATTATTACTTTTTCTATTTTTTATTAAAGATCTACTTTTCTAAACTTCATTCTTCTACATATTTGTTTGCATCATTATATATATATTTTAATTATTAAGCTATTGCATATAGCTTTTATCGCGGGCTTTGAGTGCGGCGACCGAATCAAGAAAAATACAAAAGACAAATACCGTAACGAAAATCTAAAAAAACAAAAAACAAATACCGTAACGAAATATCCTAAGACCCACCACTCCGCCTACCATTTAGCTCGGCTGAGCTTAAAATTGTCGAAATGTTAACTTTGAACCTTTTAAAAGGTCGTGATAGCCCCAAAGTGGGTCGAAAACTGTTTTGAATTGGTTAATTTTCGATAAATCGAATGACGTTCACGTGAGAAGCGCGTAGCTCGCGAGTTAGAAAAGTGCAAATTTACGGTACATAGAACGTCTTATTAACGAGGACTTTTCGCATGCGGTTTTCGCTCCATGTCGTTATTTTATGAACGGGGCCAACTAAATAGCATAGTCTCGGGCTCCAAAATGTCGATTAAATAGGAAAATTTAATTGAAACAGGTTGAGGTATCCTCAGCTGTCACCTACTAGCATCTGACATGCGACGTACGAAAGGGAATTTTCTAGCTACTTAAATATACCGAAAGCGGGTAAAAGCCAGCGGCCCATAGTCCAAAATACTTTATTACAACTGGCGCCGGCCGCACGGGGTTCGAAACAGCCCCAAATTAACAAAATAGAGGTAAAATATATAAACTCTAACTTACGCGCAGCGAGCTCCTCGAGGATATGTCAAAATTATTACGTTCTTAGCTAATTACATAAGACGTCTGGCGTTCATGCAATTGTGTTTTTATACAATTCGAACCTTCTAATTTCGATAGGCCGGAGCCGGAAGTTCTATCGAGATCTGATAACGTTAAAACATTCGATAAAATTGTGTTTACAAGTCGACTGACACTTGTCACCATAGATAACTCTACTACCGGTAGTAGAGTTATCTATGCTCGTCACAGAATACTCTTCATAGAGATCAAGATGATACTCTTTTTTACTCATAATTCGTGAAGATTTTGAAGGGGTAGTGGATGTTTTTCTGCCCAACTTTTTCCAGTGGCGTAGTGCTATGCAATAGCTTTACCGCGGCAGTCCCCGAGTGCCACTCGTTTTTTTATTGTTATTAAAATCAATATTATTATTATTATTATTACATTTTTTCATTCATTTACATAATTTTGAAAATATAAAATTTCATAGTTATTTTATTTGTCATCAGATTCATTATCAAATTCAATTTCTAAAATTCTATTATGATCATCATAAAACATACTAGTCATTTTCGGCTCTTAAATCATTAATTTTCTGAACTTTTGAATTTTTTTATAAGAATGCCCCGCAGAGGGGTTGAAAATCCGTTGGGGGGGGGGGAACGGTCGACCCCCGCGGTCTTGATAGTCATGAATGATCTAAAAAAAATAATGAAATTCTAGCTTACTTTATTTTTTTATTTTTTTTCCGGTTCGTTGCCTGGACTATAATGTTCGAAGAACATCGAGGGAGCTAGCAATGGAATGTTGAGAGAGGAGAGGCATTGGAATATTTGTTGAAAGTTTGGAGCCTGCATAAGGAAAGACCTCACTAGACAAACAGTTCCACAGTTTCGACGTTCGAGAGAAAAATGAAGTCTGATAGGAAGAAGTTCAACAGGTCTCCAGCTTAATAATGAAGGGGTGATCAGCTTGAGCTCTTCTAGTGATGAACACCGACCATGGAAACATCTATAGAAAAGGAAGAGATCGCCCATCTTTCTACGATAATCTGAATTGATCAATGGATTAGTAAGTATGACATCACCAATCAGATGAATATCTCTCCTCCGGATAGAATCCAAGAGCTTCATTCGGTATATGTTTGAGAGCTGAAGTAGCAAATGGACCGCACCAGATTGTCCCGTGAGAGGGTGCTATATGGAAGACTTCACAGAAATAGTTGTACCTGACATTTTCATATAAGGGATTGTGGGATTCACCTTTCTGGAGGAAATACAACGTTTAGTTTTGGTTGCATTGAACGCTATTAGATTATCAGATCCCCGTTTCAAAATCGTTGCCTGATCTTGATTAATTGCACCTGTATCCGTCTTGTACCTCTGGCTTAATTGTATGATATAGGGGATGTAGATGAGAAAGCTGTATGAAGTGTACCATCATCTGTTGAATTGTGAACGGGACTGGAGGTCACGACAAACGATACTTTGATATAGATCAGAATCAAAATTGGTGCCAAAACAGGTTCCTGTGGAACACCAGAGTCAATTGTCATTGTTTCGGAAAAGACTCCATCACCTAGAGTAATATATCTTGAAAAAACCTTAATAGTAAACGATGTAGTTGTCAGAGAGAAAACTCGATAGTAAATGACAAAGTTGACCCAGCAACCATATGACCGAAGTTTGCCAAAGAGGCCTCGGTACCAGACTCGGTCAAATTCTTTGGGGATATTCAATGCTACAGCTAGAGATTCTCCATATTTTTCATCAGATATCTGCCATATATGTGTTACATAGGTAAACAGGTCTCTTGTTGATCTCTGCTGACGAAAGCCATATTGCCGGTTATTCACAATTTGCTTTAGAGTTCACAAATAATAATGCGATGGGTATATACATTTTAGGAAGGGTATTCTCTTTGTTTGTAATTGGTTAGACTCTAGCTGTTTTTCACACCAAGTTTGTACGAAGTGTAAACAACCTGCAAACTGGTCTTACTGTTGGGCACATCTTTTGTGAGATCAAGCAAAATGCCCCTAATTGTGCGTTGAACAAAGGCAATTACAGGCATATGGCTATCGATGGCACCAATATTACGACGGTCCTTCCCTTGTACCGTTTCTTCCAAATGCCTTGGCGAAAGTCCAAAACGAACGGAAGCTATTTGAGCATTCGGTTTGATCTCATTTTGGTGTTAAAGAACTCTGTCGATTCGTCTATTGCGTAAATGCAGATATTCATGGCTTCAATATATTATGTTCTAGTCTCTAGACATTACGTTGGGTACTCAGATTCAAAACGTACCATTATCCAACGAAACTCGGAGATAAACATGCGAAATCATCCCAGTTGGCTGAGTTGTAATGCCAAATTGTATGTGGAGGTATTGGATTGGGTCGTAGTGATTTGAATTGTTAGAGAGGAATAAGTCCGTCGTATTGGAATAATGATAGTTGTTATCAGGGATACGTGTTTGTTCAATAATTACCTGCACTTCTGCTGAATGAGGTGAGGCTTCAGAGAAAGATGTTCAAGGAGGTCCCCATGAGGTTGCTCGTTTGGTGATATAACTTTGTATGATTTGTGGTTATCAAGCTTGAACCACATTACATCGAATTCTTGTGGTTCTAGATTCTCCACTGAATTACATCACAAACGGATATTGGTATATTTTGTTACACAACATGTACATATATCGTAGCTATGTACCTATATGTTATGAATATGTGGCATATGCTATTTGGCTTACTAATAGTTCTGCAGTACATGAAGAGAAGATTGGATTCACGCATCTCAGCTGGTGCTGCTTGTTTTCAACAAGGCTTCTAAATTAGGAAAACCGACATGCTAGATTCTGGTAATAAAAAAATATTGTGGAAGAACCGTATGAAACTTCGAACCAGGAAGCCGTAATATATCATCTATATAACAAATATTGTATTTCTGTCTCTTTCACATGTATTATCTAAAGCGGGTAAAAGCAACTGTTGAATTACATCTTAACTGGATATCATTATTATTCTTATTGCTTAATTTTTTGACACCACAAATGAATTTTCATGATATGAAGCAATACTTATTTGACTGTTTGATAGTGTTAATGGAACAGCAAGAATACAATTAAAATAGAATATTTCACCAACAGGCTTTTAGAAAGTATGTATTCTATGATTAAGATTTAGACTGTGTCAGAAAGTACGAGTATATTCAATCACTAGATAGCAGCAGCTAACCCGCTTCTGATCGGTCGAAAGCAGTGATAGACTATACATTCTGAGACAGCAAATTACCTGAGTCGTGGTACCCAAGCTTAGTGACCTCCAGGACAATTATGAGAATTTTTAATGATCATATCCGTATTCAGTACCCTTGAAAACCCCCGAGTAACAATTTTGAGATAATTTGGTTTCAATCAAATTTCTTTAAATTGCCAGAGACCGACGTGGTACCATAGAGAAAAAGAATAGAGTTCTTGAAGGTGCTATAGTTGCTATATATTTCTACTCGGTTCCGATATGCCCCGCCCACATACGTTCCGTGAAGACATAGCGATGCATAGAGATCTTTATATTGCGAGAGAATTAGAAAGACAAAGCTGCCTTCAAATTTCTTAGAAAGAGTCTTTTTGTAAAGCATTGCGCTTATGTGACTCAAGAACTCTATATCTTCATCTCTATGCGTAGTACCCAGGGTTACAAACCTTAGAGGAGGAGAATTATGAGAGTTTTTAATCATCATATTCGTGTTCAGCACCCTTGGAGGTCCCCGAGTAACAATTTTGGGATAATGTGGTTTCAATAAAATTTCTGTAAAGTTCCTGATTCTAAAATCTTGCTAGAAAAAGTATAATCTACTAACACGTTTTGAATGGCATATTCCATACTAGCGAAACTTAGCAAAAATTTCGCTCTTGTGAAATATGATATTTAGTTGATATTATAATGCATTCGCCTCGAATACATGTATATTGAATCATAGCTGAAAGTCACTAGCTTAAGGAAAATCACTAAGTATAGGCATCTCTCTAGAGCCGTTTCCATGATTATAAACACCTGGAAAGTTCTACTGCCTAGCGTATCATTCTATTGATTCACTATTAGTTTCATGCATCGGGACTTTCATAGTCACCTCAATATTTTTATGAGTTCTATTCACTAAACACCAAACTATACCATACGAGGGCAAGGTGAAAAGTCCCTGAAAAATAGAACAGATGGTGCCACAATCGGAAATCCTATGTACCATCTTTAACTCCAACGCATTAAAAGTTTCAGACTGATATGTCATTCAGTTCTGTTTTGACACCCATCGAAAGAAAGCAACCTTGAAGATTTTTGTACACATGGAAAAATTGAATTACGCGTCTTAATTAAAAATCATTTCTTGCATGGAACAAAAATTACGCAAACTGAAGCATCGCTTGTTAAATATTATGGGGACTCCTCACCATGGATTGGAACGATTCGCAAGCTGTCACGGGTCGAAATGACACTAAGAGTCATTACCTGATTTCGTCAGTTTGTTTCAAACTTTACGTAATATTTCAAAAATCCGTCCGTACGTTGCGGAGTGTTCAAACGAGAAAAATCATCAGAGTCTAGCGACCGTTCATATAGATCACCGGAGAAAACATACTCTCTACTAAAATTTACAAAGTGCGGAGAATAACCAGTAGTCTCGTGTTTTGCGGTTCTTATGGCACAAGCTATAGACGAAAGATTTTCAGACCATTTGCTTTAGGATAATAATAAGCTGTGTTCAACAGTTTCACTTGATATCTTTCTGCTAATATCGCTAATTCTAGTAGGGGGTATACTGCTTTTACTGTTCCATCCAGAGGCTTATTTCAGTTTCGTAGATTACCTTTTGGCTTAACTAACAGTCCTGCTACTTCCCAACGTTTAGTAGATAAAATTTTAGGTGCGGATTTAGAAACTTATCTTTTCGCCTATCTTGATGATATTATTATCATTATACCTTCCTTTGAATTATATCTGGATATTTTGGGTAAAGTCATGGATAGGTTAATCAATGCTGGATTAACTCTAAATAGAGAGAAATGTGAATTCTGTCAACCTGAATTGCATTACTTAGGGTATATTATAGATTCTAAAGGTCTTCGTTGTGACCCAGAGAAAGTTTCAGCAATTTTGAATATCCCAATACCAAAGAACGTAAAGGACGTTCGCAGTTTTATTGGTATGGCTTCGTGATATAGGAGATTCGTTCCTAATTTCAGTACTATTACTGCTCCTTTAGCCGAATTAACAAAGAAAAAATGTTAAGTTCAAATAGACTTCAGATTGTGAAGCTGCGTTTAAGACTATTAAAAAGTTCTTAGTTTCGTCGCCAGTTCTTATATGCCCTGATTTTAGAAAACCTTTTACCTTACAGAATGACACAGTTGAATTGAAATATCCAATATTACGTAAAGTTTGAAGCAAACTGACGAAATCAGGTAATGACTCTTAGTGTCATTTCGACCCGTGACAAAGTGGTTTTTAATGATGATCGGCGAGTTAAAGTGTACCAGAATGCTGAGGCTATGACCGTCTCAACCGAACGGGTACCGAACATTTTGCATATATTTTTAAATATGAAAAAGCTATCTGCCAGATGGGTACCACATTTGCTCTTTGTTGACAACAAGTGGGACCGTGTGATAACTTCAAAGGAGTGTTTGGCCATGTTCAAGCGCGATAAGAAGGACTTTTTGCACCATTTCATAACCGCAGATGAAACATGGATCTATCAAATCACATCAGTTATTAAAAAACAGTCGAAATAGTAAACTTGTCCTGGCGAATCGAAGCCGATAAAGATCAAAGTGGGTAATCGGCCAACAAGGTCATGGCGACAATTTTTTGGGATACACACTGTATTGTGCATATCGATTCCTTTGAAGTGGGCACCGGTGTATATTATGCAGAGCTGTTGGATAGATTCGCCGCCAATTTGAAACGAGAGCGGCCAGATTCGGAAAATAAAAAAGTTCTCTTCCACCAGGACAACGCACCAGCGCACAGGTCCGCAGTCGCAATGGAAAAATTGCATGGATTGCGCTACGAATTGGTCATTCACCATATTCTCCATATTTGGCCACCTGCGACTTCTATGTATTTCCAAACTTGAAGAAATGGCTCGGCGGAAAGAGATTTGGCTCCAACGATGTGGTCATCGCTGAAACAAATGCCTATTTTGAAGTATTGCCGAAATAGTATTATTTGGAAGCGATTGAAGAATAGGAAAACCTTGGACGAAGTGTATCGGGCTACAAGGAGATTATGTTGAGAAATAGAATAATTTTTGACCAAATAAATCAGTTCTTGTTTAATTTTTCAGAGACCTTGCCCTCGTATATGACTGGATACTGTTTTGGCAGAATCAATTAGATGTGAAATGGAATATGGTTATTGGTTATCATTAACTTCTGACGAAAATATATTCGTGTAGGCTCCACAATTAAAATTTATATTCTTCTGGAAAGCAAACTCGACTAAGGTCAAGGTAAATGTAAATCAATGAATTCGCAATAATTATACGGTAGATTGTTTATGCGTAGTAGAAATATATCTCTTATGTTAGTATATTTCACTTTTCTTGTTCACTTCCACTACCGATGGAGTCATGCGGAAATATTTTAGTTCGGCAGTCTGCGGCCCCCCACTGAATCTCTACTGGAAGTCGCGGACGTACACAAATTACCGCATATTTCATTCAAACGAAGAGGCACCAATAAATCGGAATTTTAATTTGTATGGGATGGTGGCTGGCTGCATCTCACCGACTAACTTTTCAATATTCGGTTTTATTTCTGAAACTTGAAATCTAAGGACAGATTAAAAATTTTTTCTCTTGTTCTGCATCTATTTAGGTGGATAGCTTTTCCATTGACTTTAAGTTTCATTGCACCATCCGTAGAGATTCCAATTAGGCCATTTTTTTCTGCTGTCAATTTCGTTACTTCATCAATATGTATAGGGTGATCCACTGTGAGTTAGACAATAGCTATATTGGTTAATATTGGTCCTGCAATAGTATATTAAAGAACGAGTTTCCCAAGACTCGTCTTAAAGCACGAATTCAAGTTTAAAAAACGAGTGGCGAAGCCACGAGTTTTCTTAAAGAATGAGTGCTTCAAGGTCTTAGGAAACGAGTTGTTTATACTATTTTTTGTAATTTGCTCTTTTAATGCCGTTTTTAAACAAAAATGTTCAATTTGGTCCATTTTTATGGTGGTTGGTAACATCTTAATTTTGAAAGTGAAAATTTGATTTAGTGGTTCTGTGATCGCTTTTTGTTTTATCAAAATTCTGTCACAAACCTCCAATATGGAAGACAGCCTTACATGTACGCCCCCTGAAATACGTGAAATTGCCCAAAATACCGTGAGTAATTTGCTACCGGATAAATCCCGAATAGAATATAAGAAGCAATACGATAAGTTTGAAACATGGTGCAACGAAAATAAAATTCAAGGCATCTCGGAGAACGTTTTATTAGGGTACTTTGAACTACAACGCAGGAAGTATAAGGCCTCTCTCTACGTTATGGACAATTTATTCCATGTTGAGGTCGTGCTTAAGCCTATATAAAAATGTCGACATATCGAAATATAATAAGCTGCAGGCTTTTCTAAAACGGACATCGCAACATTATACACCGTGAAAATCAAAAATTTTAGAAGAGGACGACATTCGTAAATTTATAACAGTCGCTAAAACAATCGCTGGATTTCTTGAATTACCAAATCCGAAACTTTTTACGGGCCATTGTTTTAGAAGATCTAGTGCCACTCATATTGCAAATTCTGGCGGCGATTTATTAACAATAAAACGCTTGGGGGGCTGAAAGTCTTCAGCTGTTGCGGAAGGGTATGTTGATGCTTCGCTGCGAAATAAAATTGAAGTGGCAAAGATGTTTGCTCAACGAAAGGATTCAGACTTACCTGGATGCTCCAAATCCACAGTTTCACAGCCACAAATTAATGTAAATTCGGCCAGAAACAACACTGTTTTAGATAACGAAAACCTAGAACAAAATTTGACCTCAACACATGGGTTGACTGTAAATTCTAAAGATACGTCCACTGTCCATGTCAACATATATAATCACTGTAGTTTCAATCAACCAATGTAAAATTAAGAGTTTGTCTTCGTTAGCAATAAAACATTTATTATTTACGTTGTTGATTGTTAATTATTCTTCTTCAGTTCAGTTGAGGTAAATAACCTCAAAACACAGTGCCGTGGAAAGTAGATGGCAGCCTGCAGCGCACCGTGGCGCGTTTATTCAAATAATTTAATTACTGTGTATAAATAAAGCGAAATTATAAACTTTAATATCATTTATTGCGAACGTATTACACATTATAAAATTGTTTGATCTTCCACAATGTTCTGCCATGAATTCCATTTCTATAAAACCATTGTTTCCGTAATTTTAGTTTCGTCTCTACTGGAACGAGCAATAACACTAGAAAACTACTATTAGTACAAATATCTAAACCATATTGTATATTAGCTGAAATCAATTTTTCCACTGGACACGTCGGCGACTTTCTCTTCTTGAGTTGTTGACGCTCGACACTGTCATTTAAAGTGACATAATGATGACAAGATAATTCCGCATCAAGCTCGCCAACCTAAAAATTTTCGTGAAAAGTTCCGTGCTTTTTTGGATATTAAGACACGGCGAGTGATGACGTTGCGTTCGTTAATGGGTCAATTAGAAAATCAAAATGGAGGCAAATTACAAAAAAATGTTTAAATCACGAAAGTTATAGAATTTTCACTAAACCTTCAGAATCTGAACACAGAAAAGACAAAAAATATTGCAGCTGTCAAATTTTGATGGATATTTAATTTTTTAAATACATCACTCCGTATTTTATTTGTTAGTTCGATAGACCAATTTTTTCTCATTTCAGATATACTGGATGTTTCAAAAAAAGGTGGCCCCGCTGCTAGGATAGGTAGAGCACTGGAAGATAAATGGGGTTTGCTTAGTCAAAAATTTTCGTATTGGCATCGGTATTCAAGATACCTGTAAGACCAAAACTATTGCGAGTGTCTTTCGAGACTTCCAAATCCTACACTAAGATAAAATCAATGAATTGTTTCTAATAATATGTATAATATTACTGTAGAGAGATCTGAAAATATAATATTTAGTAGTCTTTGCTGATTATAAAATGGATTTTTTTTTGTAGGAGCGGTGCTGAAAGCGGCTTGCATTTGCTTTGTCGGAAGCCGCATGTCGCACGCTTAACTTTGGTGGACGCGTGTGCCTCAAATTTTTTTCTTATTTACAACGTCCGCACTTTAGGTGTTTTTGTTTCATATATTAAGAATGACATAATATGTGTTGGAACGGTGGAAAAATATTTACTGTTTAACTAGTTTCTTTTTAACTTTCGTGGCTTGTGTTCATCGTTTTTAAGATGAATGCGAGAAACGTGAATGGATGCATACATTTCTGCTTGTTTTTTTAATGTAAAATTTTAGATTGACTTACGTTCAAATAGTTTTTCACATTTATGTTGGAATCGGTGAATTTCTTGATGAATCAAACAAAATAAAAAGTTTCAAAATTGAACATCCTAATTTTTGGATACTGGAGAGCAGTTTGAGTGTACACGTAAATATTGACAAAGGCTAAATTGCTCTGAATATTGTCTTTCTGCCGTTTAATAAGCGTACCAAATTTCAATTTGATACTTTTTAAATTCTAGGACATAATTTAAGAAAAACACGAAAAATAATCAAATTTTGAAATCCCATATCTCGAAAACAAAAAGCAATGTTGGAAATATGTGTGTCTTACTTTTTACTGGCGTCGTTTATAGTTTTATTGTTCCTTTTCATTTGGTCTTTAAATTATTTTATTATAAATAATTTATCAAAGAACTATCCCTAAACTTCTGTCGAAAAACTGACATGACATACCTATGTCGTGTCTATTTTAGGCCATACGGGTGTCCTCACCGGTCACTGTAAGCTCTTACTCACGGAGAGTCCATCCTGTTCCAATTTGGCAACTTATAGGAAAGTGCGCCAAGTGGTGTCACAGTTGCACCAGGATACTTCTTAGTGCGGCTACATTAGATCTGTTAGATCATTGTGAAAAAGTAAGACTTGCCAAAACTTCACATACAAGATCAAGACCAAGAAACTCATTAGTTTTGAAGACTGAGACCAAGACTATATATGCAAGAACAAAACCAAGATCAAGACCACACAAGTCTTGGGATCATACAATAATAATTTTGATAATTGTTCATCGGCAGATCAGATGAACATCTGCAAGTTTTGAGAGCATCGACATTTCTGTTTGATTAGCGACGAACCCACTATTCGTTTCGAAGTGTGAACCCACAGGGGTTAAGAGAGGTTTATCGTATTTTGAAATAACTTGATATTACAAAAATTGACTTAATTTAAAAAAATTTCGTTTCTGTCCACATGTTTCTCCTACGATAATTTGTAGGCTTTGACTTGACGTAAATCCATAATATCATTGAAAAAAATAATTGAAAACTTGAGTTTATGTAATTATTAGAAATAATAGTCAACAACTTTATGAATTATATACTTGGATAAGTTGCATTGTGTATTTTATTCACGACGCTATAGCGAATTTGATTAAAAAACTGTATACTTAATGCTTTGGATTCGGAGGAGCCCGCCATTTGCCTCCTTGTTTATCTCGCGAAAACGTTTGACATCGTCAGCCATCCAGATCTACTAGAAACTCTCGAGACCGTCGGATTCAGGGGAAATGCATATCGATTGATGGAAAGTCATCTTAGTGACCGAAAGCAATCCGTCATAATTGATGATAGAATGAGTACCACTAGAACTGTAAGATACGGGATTCCTAGGAGATCATTCTCGGTCTAATTTTGTTCATCCTGTATGTTAAACTCACTATTAGACCTGCCTATTCCTGCTGAACTAACCAGCCTCGCTGATGATACCGTTTTCTTCTCCAGAGAAAGGAATTGGGGAGACCCTGAAACAATGTGCCCTGAAACAACAAATCACATCTTCTTTTTCTATTAATATGGACTATTTCAGTAGTAAACTGAGTACTTACAGTAAATTTTGATAAAATCTTATGCAAACCTTTCACCAGCTATGGATCAAATATCTCAAACTACTCATATATAGATGGTCCGATTTCATATGATGTAGATCAGCTCAAATCCTCCAAAACAGTTAAATAGCTACGCTTGACAACAATTTGAAGTGGAGCATGCATAACCCAACTAAAGAACTGAGACATTTGGTATATAAGTTTAAATGCTATTCAATTTGCATAAACATTTCCATGAAGATGCTGGCAACACTTTTTTTACAATTTATGATGCCAACGAAGATTTTAAGCTCCTTTCAATTTAGTCAAATATGCAATTTTCACAACTTGTTAAAGTAACCACAAAGTCTAGCCTATTGTGGCATCCAAAATTAATATAGGAAATGATTTAGAAACCGAAGATGAGAGACGTTAAACTATACTCTATTTTACACTGAAATTTTCTCCAAATGGTCTACATAATGTATTTCACAACTCTATATTTCATACTGTCTTGTTGACTATCGCAATAATTATTCATGCTAATATGTAGGATGTCCCATAAATAGGAGAAAAGTTCAATAAACCTAGGTCGAGAAATGTCTCATAAAAGAGGCCACGGCTTCCTTAAAGTGGACTCCTAAAGATAGTATTTTCTGAATATTTCCGATTCGGCATGTGATAAAATAACGCAATTTGGTACTAAAGTTTCTACGTCCAAAGCAGTGAATGAAGAAAAATTAAAAAATTTCATTCAATAGTCTAAAAAAACTGGTTTAGTCTCGAATTATAAATATTTAGACCTTTCTACAGAATAAAGGTATTAGTTCCGTATCGATCAGGTGTACCATTTTCGAGTAAAATCGATCTATAAATATTGTTACATCCCACAAATTATTAACAACATTACAATGTTAAATCATAGTGTCTATCGAAAAAATATTGTTTCCTATTTTTGGTAGTAGAAGCCGTT
The DNA here is from genome assembly GCA_958510875.1 of Endomychus coccineus. Classification (NCBI taxonomy): domain Eukaryota; kingdom Metazoa; phylum Arthropoda; class Insecta; order Coleoptera; family Endomychidae; genus Endomychus; species Endomychus coccineus. Next base: position 118,924,664 of record OY294069.1, read on the forward strand.
GGTGAAGTTTGGCAGGCTAATTGTGAGACAACCGGTATAACCTTGTTTCATATTGAGACTTGCTGTCACGTGTACTATCAAAATGTACCACAGAATAAGAAGTCTAAGACTTATTCGTGAAATAAAGAGATAACTTAGATCGTGACGCGACTTGAATCTTAAAATGAGAATTTCGGACACATCCGTGAGTTAAACATATACGTATGAAAGATATCCATGATCAGAAGAACACAGTTGTCCTTATGATCCAATAAAATATCATAATTTCATTCGAAAAAGGAAGATGGATGTAAGAAATACCACTCGAAACGGAGCTACCGCGCCTAGAAACAATACAGTTCCTATTTTCACCACTTGATAGCATTTGAAAATTGAAACGAATGGTTCCATATTTATAATAAGCAATCACAACATAAACTCACACTAAAATGATGTCTACTATATAGTTACACAATTATTTTCTTTCAAAACAATAATAATAGAATCAATGTTCATAATCAACTTAATCAACAGGCATCAGCAAACTTTCCTACCCTATTGGATCTCGTCAATGGGATAGCTTGGCAAGAGCATAGTCTAGTTTCGTTTCTTATAGATTACCTATTATTTTATAATGTTATATCGTCCTATAGAGAATTCTGGAGAAGATTCACGTGAACAGCTTTGAAATGATACCATTTTAGTGTTCAGGATTCCTGGAGAAAGGTAAATACCGTACGACGGAGTATCTTGGAACAGTTTTTAACTTTGCCATGCTGCCATTTCATTGGGATTTGCAGATCTACTGTGATCTATGGTTTCAAATCATAGTAAGGTTTTATATTTTATGGTCTCATCAAAATGATTTGGATAGAGACCCGTTCTATTTTTTTATTGATGTCTCATGTCTCCTACATATATGAGGTAACTTAGAACACACTACTGAAAGGGCGTAAATCTCGATTTTAATTGACAATAGCCCAACATGGGGAAACGACCTTAGGTAGGTATTGAAGTATATCATAGAGAAAAAATAGACATGAATCGCATTTTGCTTATAAAACGTACACCTTAAAAGAGAATTTACACTAAGAGCATATTAAAAAAAACAAATAAACTTAAATCGTTATGGCACTTGAGATCTGGGCACCTATTTAAGTAGGTACTGAATTGTTCCTTGGCTAGAAATCTTTTGATAACTAGAATCTATATTCTCCTCTTATTATTGACACCGGTTTCAAGACCTTCACAAGTTTATTACGTTTAACATCCAATCTATTCTGAATCGTGGGGAAAATGTAAGTACCGGAACATTTCCGCAATGCCCTCATGAACATTGTATTCAAGGACGACTCCTCGACTTCAAAAACTACTCCAATAACTCCTTCATGTTTTCTCTTTTTGGTGCCTCGATCATACCTGTTTCTTACAACAACGAGGGTTGTGATACCTTCTATACATTCTGCTTCCTCGAAATCATTATCTTCACCTTCGACCTAGATATTTACAAATTCTGTAATTCTACCAACGAAAAAGTTTGAGTCGTGTATTGAGAATTTGTCTTGTGCATCGGCAATACCATCTGAACTAGATAAGATTCTGCGACCTATTAAGCTATTGCATATAGCTTTTATCGCGGGCTTTGAGCGCGGCGACCGAATCAAGAAATTCCGTAACGAAAAATAATGTAAGACCTAAACACCTAACATGTGTCAAATTAATTAATTAATTTAAAGTTTCTAAAATTGAGAAATTTCGCTATTTTATACGAATGTTATAACACTCTAGCGCTTTAGACTCCGGGATTTTCACGTGCCCTATCGAAATTAGAAGGTTCGATTCATCTAAAAACATAATTGCATGAGCTCCAGACGTCCTCTGTAATTAGCTACGAACGAAATCATTTTGACATATGCCTCTAGGAGCTCGCTACGCGTCAGATAGAGTTTATACGTTAGACGCGCGTAGCAGAGACCTGAGAGTACATGTTTCTATTAAGCTATTGCATATATTGCATATAGCTTTTATCGCGGGGTTTGAGTGCGGCGACCGAATCAAGAAATTCCGTAACGAAAAATAACAGGAACTCGTTTATGTTGCGCTCTCTCGGGTGACTAATATTGAAAAATTGTATATCACAACAAAAAGCGATAATTCTACATTCAAGTTTTATAATAATCGAAGGCAAGCTGCATCGACTGCATCTTTGTTGCAAAAATTCAAGAGACTGCCTTTAAATAGTGTTCAGACGACAGCTCAAAGTGTCTTAGATTTCATTAGTAATAGAAATGGCATTTCAATAATGACTTTCAATTGCCAAAGTCTAAATAGTCACAAATACGATTTACAAGATTCAGTTACGAGACAAACAAATATGTTACCGAAACTTGCATGGCGCATGATAATCCGATTGAAATACCTAATTTCAATTGTATTGTTCAATTCAAACGAGATACTGTTCCAAAAGGTGGGGTAGCTATTTACCAAAATAATAATAATGTTACTAATATTATGACTCCGAATATTGAAATACATATTGCACACGTTAGCGATGTTAATGTTAGGCGCTCATTTGTTGGAGATATTTGTGCGTGCTTATGCAAACTTAGAAATGACCTACACATAGTCATGGTAGCAATTTACATTTCTCCGAATCCAAAATTGGACGAGGTAGAGCATTTTATTCATCGCACTTTACTGGAGTACACTGAAGAAGGGTCGAAAATACTTGGTACAAATGGTAACAAATTTCCACTTATCTTGGCTGGCGATTTCAACATCAACTTCGCTGATAAAAAATCAGAGCGGTTGACGACTTTTCTTTCGGAAAAATTGAATTTGAAAATGAATAATGATCCACAAGAATCCACAACAAAATATGGGACCACCATTGACGCGGTATTTTCCAGATATTTAGAGGATATCAAGTCTCAAACTTATGTCTCTTATTTCAGTTATTCAGTTACCATAAACCTATAGTTCCAATGATAACAAATTCCTGAATAACCTACATGTATTGTAAGATAATAAAAATATTTTCAACGATATTAACTTCTCATTTATTCAATAAAAGAAAAAAATTTGTTTTCTTATCGGTCACCACGATCAAAAGTAACTTGAATTAATATCAAAAAAAAACTTGAATTAAAATATCAAAGAAAAAAAAATACTGCATAAATTTGAAAAAATAAATAATTATAATGGCATAAGTTGAGAAAGAATGCTATGCAATAGCTTTACCGCGGCAGTTCCCGAGTGCCACACGTATCTTTTTTTTGATATATTTGTGTTCTTACTTTTGTCAAAAAAAGGAAGATCTTCTGATGTGATTGAGAGGCGTCGCTCATCTATCCTGATCTGCTATGAAGCCACATTCGATGGTAGACTCGCTTAATGAGAGGTTGACAATATTCCGACCCACTGTGACATTCAGTCTCTTCTTTTTGGGCAAATAGATAGTGAGGATTCTTGAAGGAAGGTACGAGAAGCTATCGCTCATCCACCATATGGATTATCGACCACAACAGGTCCCGATGGCAGTCTTTTGAGAACTTGTTGCCTATCCAATGGTATTATGCCAGATCCTTTAAAGCCTGCTTCAACAATAAGTATTGTCTTCTCACTCTCTGCCAGGCATTGCTCAAGAAGTCCCGGAAATTGGTCCTTTGGTATACATCCTTTATTTTTTTGTTTTCATTCAGAACAGATCTCCATGCTACCTTGGTAGGTTTAAAATAAGCCATGTCTAGTGCCAGCCATATAACGGTACTATTTGCAGGAAGAAAATTTGACATTGTTTTACATGCACGCCTCTGCATCACAAACGGTGAGATTTGTGATGCCAAATTATCACCAATTAGTGCCTTATATTTATTTTTATCGAGTCGAGAGGAATATGGTAAGTTATGGTACGAAACCAATCTTCTTTATCCACTCTTAGATCTATTATAAACAGTGCTCAGCTTCATAGAAAGTATTGTATAAAAGCCCTGCCTTAGATGTCATCTATGATGTAGGTAATAAATGACCATCACCGGCGGCTGCCAACAAAACTAGGTTCCTGGATTTGGAACTGTCTATTACTCTTTCAGGATGTCGAGAACCATGTCTCACTAACACAACCTGCCTTCCAAAATTATCTGTGAAGTTGGTATCATCGTAGTTTATAAAAAGAATGACTACTAGAGACACCTCAAGCTCGTCGAAATATGTCGTAACATAACATTTTCGTCGACGCCGGCACGACAACGCTTGATATTCTGGCAAAGTCTTTCATATATAACATCTATTCTCCTAAGGCAGGGGTCTATTTTGCACCTGGGAAATTGTTTTTAAACTTTTTTTTTTGTTATTCCCCTCTGGTCAAGGTGGAATTTCACAATTGCACTGGTCTCAAAGTGAGTAAGAGGGCTTCACTCACCCACCATGACAATACACTGGACGATGACGTTCTTGATCTCTCCATTAAAGACCGTAGGTCTTTCGACTTCAACGATTTGCTTGTCACTAGGATGCCGACTGAGGGTCGATTTCGGCACTCCAGATCTCTTTGAAGTCACGTGAATAGACATTCCTCTTTTGTCGGCATTCACTATTATCTCCAGGGTTTCGGATCTAAAATTTCGCTATGAGCGACTTCCAGACTTTTTATTCTAATGCCGTACCATCGCAAATGAAGGCAATTTATCTAGAATCGTACGTGCAAAATTCCTAAAGTAACTTGCAACCGACGATAGTTTTGATTTAAAATGGTCTATAAATGTGATCAAACTATAACGATGTAACATGGTACAGTGTCCCAAGGTACCCTGTGGTAGACCGAAATTTAATTTGTTTCAAATTAATGTTAGTGGGGTTTCAGATTTTCAAATACACTTCTCATGAGACACCATAAGTATAAAATCAAGCCAAGACTAAAAATTTTCCATAGGCAACATTTCCAAGCTAAATATTTGGGACACTTAATTACTTTATTACTGAGGGTGCTACATATAATACTTACACCTTCAAAAGTTTACAAGTGTCACTAGTGGTTCCGAGATCACATCTACAACCAGCTGACTGTTTAGGTGGAACGTTGCCAAATGTCCCATGTTAGCCATGACGTGTCCCAAGATACCTCATTCTACGGCTCCTAGGTATTAACTATTGTTCAAGTATAGAATAAGTGATATAGTAGATGTAAAACTCTTGACTATGTGAGATGCCTTCTATTCTCTCGCAACAATTACAATATTTAAATTACCGATATACTGAGTTGATATATTATAGTAATCATATTTGTATATACCATCTGTTTAGACTCTCCCAGTAATTCATAGTTGGTATTGTGGCGATAGCAGTTCGAGAATGAGATTGAAAATATTCTATGTCGACTTTGACCCTGACTCTCGCTCTCGCTGTTGAGAACCGGGTTGCCTGGAGTGAATTGTATCAAAAGAATTGACCTACAACCAAATGCAATACGAATAACAGGATAATAATAATTCAATACATTGATATCAGTGATATTTAAGTTATCAAGAATACAAACTGAATCATTTATATTAAATTGTAAATTTATCGAATTATGAAAATATGGAACATTTGCATTTCGAATCTGTAAAGCATTAATTGTTCGTTGTGTTAATTTCAGATGAAATGTTGAGATTACGAGAAATATTAATTGTGAAATGATTACATACACATTATTTCCTTTAGAAAGATACCTATATGAACATAAAAGTATTTGGTATTGTAAGAATCAAGATACGTAGTTCATAGAAAAATTTTGAGATATTCAATAACATTACTTAATTCTGCATCATATCAACTGCTTGAAATTTTGATTTTTCATGTTGTTGTATACCTACATCCAGGAAAACCAAAACCCTCTCCAAACATCATTAGAAGGTTAATATTCAACTTTACAAACGTCCAAAGATGCTTCTGGAGAAGCTGCGAAGTATCCAAACAGTGTAATTTCATTTTCTTCGTTGACCACTACCGTTTTAGTTTTAATGATCTTTCTCTTGAACGATCCATAGTTCGTAAGCTTATTAATCTTCTAATGATGTCTGAATATGATTTTTCTTTTCGTCAATACCTTGTTACAAATGTATTGTACATTCTCATGAGAACCTCATCAGATTCGCCATAGATCACTGATAACACAAGACATATTGCTCTTTTTAAGATGATGAACTGACAGTAAACAACATTAGTTCATTTGTCACCAAAGATGGTGTTCGTACATATGCAGCTTACTAGAAAATTCAAAATTTGCCCTAGTTAATATGCAGAATTAAATGATATTATGGAATATCTCCGAAATTGAGTTTTGGGTACAGAGAAGGAAATTAGAACTAGAGCCCATGTTCATAATAGAATTGAATCGTGAGAAGAAAAAATGGGGTCTCCATTTGAAAAAATCTCATTCAGTTTCTAGGCCCATATTTTGCATAGCCAATAAATTATTCAACGGTGACTGATCCGTTCAACCTTCATCATCCAGTCACTGCACATCATCACTAAAAATTGTAATTCACATGAAATGGCGTATGTTTGGTAGGCTGCATTTGTTTCCCGTAAATTTTGTGAAATACAGGGTGTCACATTGAAAATAACGAAGATGACGTCACTTACGGGGAAATCGGAATTGTCACAATATAGAAAATATTTTGGTTGGATTCTCAATGTTTCCTTCACCGTCTATACAATATTTTAGAATCGCGCTACTTTTAGTTCTCCATTATTAGTCCAAGCAATAGACGACGACCTAATGTTAAATTAATACCGGGAAAAAAATATATAAGCGTATAGGAAATTAAATTTGATGGTGAGTTTTTGTTCCATGCAATTCGATCCGAAATGGCGAACATAACCTAAAAAATTGGCAAAGTTGCAAAAAGTGGTTTTTCCTAAATAAGTAAAAAAACTATAGGTCGGTTCGGAAAAAGTTGACAGGAAAGTTGTAGATATTAAATAGATCTATCGATTTGCTCTCATCATAATTATCGATATCTTTCATAATTTTCGAGTTATATTGGAAAAACCGTTAAAAATCGGGGTATCGAGAAATCGTTAACTATTACGTTTTTATAGTTGCTATTCGCTGTCTTGGGAATGTTAAAGAAGAAATTTTTTTTTAATTCAAAATATTGATAATTTTTCGAGATATATCGATTTTTCGAAAAAAAGACGCTCTCATAAATTAGCTAGATCTTCTCAGCGGATGCACCTACTTCTGTCTATTGATTGGACTATATATATGTCACGTTGACTCATGAAGAAATATCCTGTATATATTGTATGTATAAATAAATATTCTTAATATCATGTCAACAATATACATAAAATAATGAATACAGTTCACGTTCCACCTACATTTTCCATAAAAATAGTAATCTTGTATGTAAATGTATTCATATTTATCTATACTTATTGATGAAAATTTCTGTTATTATAGAGCATCAGGTGTTAATTTTCAGATGATCGTGTTAAGTTGTTTAATTACTTCCTACAAATATGTAAGATTGATATTCAGTATTTTATGACTATGAAATTTAGCTACTAGTGAAGGTTGAACAAAGTGGGAATTGATGGATTATCGCAAATCAACAGTTGTCAGGTTCTACATTTTTGTAATATCCGACATGAATAGACATTGTTATCGGTGATGAAACGTTGATATTTCTAAGCATATTTAAAATTTTGTAAGAATCATTAAGACGGAGTGAGCGTTAGCGATATAGTCTCCTCTTGAATCGGGCTATATGGCAGAAGATATGACCTCATGTAGCCACCAAACGGTAAATGCAATCCACTTGAAATTTGACACAAACTAGACATAATGCTGCAAATTTACCGGCATAAAAATTCAAAATCGAACCTAGAGCCGGTTTTGAGTTATTGAGCAGCGCGGACCGTCGAAATTCCGACTCTATTCTGTTTCATGCGTCGTTTGGTGAACTAGCTATCGCATCTGCTGGTACGGTATCAGAAAAAAGGGTAGCGCGTTTAAAGTTTAAATTATTTTAAAATTTCTGAACTTTTACGATATGTAGGAGGATGGGTCTTATCAATAACACATAGCTGATTAATAATTCGATACTCGACAATAATTGATATAATAGAACGTAACACACAATACATCTATGTCTATACCACCTTTTTTAATTCACGATTGTAAACTTCAGTCACAGAACCATGTACAATCAGTCATGAAATAGGTAACCCGACGATATTTTTACATTTATAATAACTTCTGGAGATGATTCACATAAAACGTGACTCCAAATCTGTAAATCATGGGACATACATTGAGATATTAAGTCAGATTTATACTAATTTATTTAATTGATACTCTTGCAAATTCGTACATGCGTCTTTATAATGTTAAAAGTATATTTTAGGTGGATTGCTCAAAGTAATATTTCTAATAAGGTCTGACAACCTTTTTCTAATACCTCATAAACCTTTAACATCTGGTTCGAAAGTAGATACTTTAACGTAATATTTTTGGTTTCAGTCGTTCACAGACTTTGTTGACATGTATTCGAATATTATAAGAATATTACTAAACAGTGAATTCTTGATATATTTCATATACTTAAAACATTGATGGGTTACAATTTCGATTATTCGTGTTTCTGCTCGTTTCGGCGACGTGGCATTTTAAATTGGGATTGATTAGATAAGAGCGCTTTATGCTAATACAATCAGTCTTAAGAAATTCCGTTTTAGACATGATAAGTTTTCTGATGATGGTCGTGAGATCGAAACGTACGTAAAGAGGAAAATAATAAAAATATGTGTTAGTGTGATCTATTTCCCGAGAATTTATATTTAATTCATACCTAGATCAAGAATCTCCACTAAAATTTATAATAACAACATAAACGGGTTTTATATTTTTTGAATACTTTTCGAAGTAGAAGGCGGAGATTTATCTGAACCTGTGGTTTTACTTTTAGGCTTAGGAGTTTCACGTGAATAAAATTAAAATTTAAGTAAAATTTCCCTTCAATGAAAAAATTACCAATGTACATTTCGTTAGACGAATGCAACATATCCTAAATATAGAGAATTGCTAACCTGTCTATTTTATTCAATACAAAGACTTAACCGAACATATCTATTTTAAACAAAGGTTCTTTGCCAGTTTCAGCAGTTTCAGCTTCCATAGTTCATAAGGCGTGTACTGGAAATCTCCTGTGTTTGGTCATTTGTAGTTACTGAAAATATACCATTATTGACAATTTGAATTTTGGCAGTATCTGTATTGAGTTCAACTTTTACAAATAGGTAACTGTATCAGCAAATATTAAATTTGGGATAATTGTTAATAAGATGATTTTATCGTCAACATTTTGTTTGCTTTCCTAATTTCCATTTCGTACTGATTTTCAATATTTTCTCAAAAGTTGTACACCGCGGCACCTACTAAATGTAATTATTTTCATTGAATTAAGTACATTTGTAAAGAAACGGCAACACTGTTAAGATGTGAACTCGGAGTGAGTGTAGCGAACGAACTCTTTTCTCTATTTGGCTCACTCACCCACTCCGTCATAACCATTTGGGCGTATGGGCATCGTACTTTCTAGATAAAGTGAAGATAAAGTGTCAATCACAAAGGTTCAAGAAATTCATGGGCTTCATTCAACTCAGATAAACCAGCAACCGTTCCAATTAATGTTGAACAGCAAATTGTAATTTTATAACTATCATATTTTGTTTACATCATTTAACGTTCAATGTTTTACTTTTTCATATTGAGAGAATACTCATTGAATTACGGTCAAGTTAATTATTCAGAACCAGTTAAATTTGAATGAACAGGAAGAATATTGAAACATAAATTTATTGCAATGAAGGCCTTGTGAATAGAATAATCGACTATTTTTCCTCGTTCGTGATGGGTCCTTGCTTTTATCCAAGTTCAGTTTCGGCTATCAAGTCATGGTCAAATGTGATGACATTGCTAACTGTGCCATACAATTCTGCCTATGCTTCCTACACGAAATTCCGCAAATATAATCGACGCAAAATGTAACATTGAAAATAACTAGGATAATAATCTTATATTTATCTGTCAACATTAGCATATCGATTCTCAAATAAGCATAAGGCTAGTTATCTATTTATTTATTTAGTATATGGTACACGTCTAAGCAGGAGAAAAAGCAAATAACTATAGAATAATATAATATTTCAATCTGAACATATATTTGATCTAATTCAAAGGAAATAACCAATTAAAAATTATAGATAGAATGTGAGTTTGAATTAGTTATAAAAATTCATATATTATATAATAAAAATATTACAATTTCATTCATTATTATTATTCAGCTAATTTTGATGATACCTACTTATCGATCAACAACGGTTGAAATTTGCTGAGCAGGTGGGTCAATTATGTCATCAATATTATGACGACTAATACGTACTCACTATTCTTAAGTTTATTTAAAACATATCGTTATTATTTCAGATGTAGGGTAATTGATCAGTGGCATCAGTGCCTGTTGTATCAGAAACAGAACAAATAATGTCAACTGGCAGTTTTACTAAGTCTATATATAGGAGAGTGCAGAGCTCTTGTTCGTCATTTTGAAGAAAACACTACAATATGCTCTCGCGTTATAACATAATGTAGAAAATATTGACTTTTGCAAGCATTACTAATGTCAGCTATTTTTACTTCCCTCACTATAGATAGAATATAATAATAATAATAATAATAATAACAATAATACAACTTCATTCACACAAGAAATTATACATAGAATATGCAAGTAAATATCAAAAAAGAAAAAAACGATTAAAACTAGTTAACTTGTATGAACCTTAGGGCGAAGTTCAGATGGATCAATACGAATAGTCATCCTCTGTTCTATCACTTGAACCCTAATTTGAAAAATAAAAAGAAAACAAATACAATTCAATATCAACCGGATTATATCAAACTGCAGATACAAAATCCAAAATTACACCCCAGTTACACGGCTAACTTTACGAGTCTTGAATATAAACATAGATAATAACACAATAACAATAATATCCAAAATATAACAAATAATCAAATTCGAGCAATCACACATTCATCATGTCCCCCACTGAACACTAACCAAAACATCGAACATGTATCTTTTGAACCCCTCCCTATTTAATTCCCTGACAAACGCAGGCAACCCGATGTACAGTGCATACACCTGGTAACTGGAGGAACGTTTAAAAAGTTACAACCTATGACGAGCCGAGGTACCGATATTATGTCTCTCCTACGAATATTTATGTTATGCACATCAGTTCCATATGTGATTTTACTATAGAGATACGGAGGTACCTGAAAAATTACAACTGAATGGTACAAACAGGCTGATTGATGCCTAAATCGATTCCTCATATTTAACCATTTAAGCTCAACTAATTTATGGGAAATGTGCTGGTATTTTCTAATACCAAATATATAACGCAAACAACTATTCTGTGCCCTTTGTATTTTTACAAGAGAGTCTACATCCAAGCTTGGAAAATGAACTGATGAGCAATAATTAAACTGCGACAAAACCAATGACTCACAAAGCATTACCTTAACAGCGACGGGGAGATACCCTAGATGTGGATACAACATCCTCAGGTTAGCATAAGTCCTTTTGTTGCAAAGCTTTAAGTGTTCTCTATACCTAAAAGAGTTGTCCATAACGAAACCAAGATTCCTCGCCCCGTCTACCAAAGGAACCGGTGTGTTATCTATCTGTAGTTTAATTTGACTCCGTAGCACGTTATAATCAGCATTACTACCAAACAATAATGCCGTAGACTTTCTTGGATTAAGGCAGAGAGAATGGTTCAGAGATGTATCCGCTATTAACTGTAAATCTTCATTAATTTTCTGTAGAGCATCTTCCACTTCGGATACCGACAAAGAGTAGTAAATCTGGGTATCGTCAGCATACGTATGCACTCGGCATTGTTTGGAGCAACTCGGAAAGATATGTGTATAAATAGCAAACAACAGAGGCCCCAGGATAGATCCCTGAGGAACTCCTAGTCTGACATTGACCGGATTCGCAGCGGCCTCACCCAAGACAACCGTTTGTCTCCCATCCTTCAAATATGATACAAACAAATCCAATGCACTCGCACCCAAGTCAATATAGCCGAGAATATCCAGCAAAACGGATTGTATCAAAGGCCTTGCTGAAGTCTAACGTTATCAATACAGTGTAAAGTCCTTGATCCGTTGCCGTTAAAATATCGTCGCTAACTGAAAGAAGTGCTGTCGTACAGCTAATGTGAGTGAAATATTGTAGTCTGCCCAAATTTGTTCAAGTTTTCGTGGCTATATACGTTAATCGATCTAGACTATTTTTGACATGTTGTCTGTGGTGCTTCTTTTCTTGTCGAAGCACCTGGATGACGTGTATAGCAAAGTCGACCACTGCACCCCAGATATATGCGGAGGCAACCAATTCGTCTACAATGTTTTCCGGTGTCATGCGCTGTGGTAGAATGTCTTGCAGCTCATCTCTCTCTTGCATAAAGCAAAGGCAGTGGAAGAAAATATGTTCAGCGTCCTCTGTCGGGCAGCACATGAGACATTGATCATTATCGTCTATCTTGAATCGGTACTGGTAGGATTTGAAGCACCCATGACCCGTCAGCAACTGAGTAAGATAATGATCCAGTTCTCCACGTTCTCTTGTATTCAATTCGAGTGTGCTGGGGATGAGACGATGGGTCCATTTACTTTTTGTTGACGAGTCCCATTGACTTTGCAATCTCCCATTGGTTTCCTCGTTTTCCTTTTTGGTTATTCTCTGGTTGGTTGTATCATTCCTTCTCCAGGAGATCTATGGGCAGCATATCAGGAACCACGCACGTTGCTTCGTGCGACACAGTAAGAAATGCAGAAGCCACCATTAGAGCACATCGACGTTAGACACTATACATGTCGCCTGTAGGATTCAATCTCCGTAACCTTACACCAAATGGGAGCTGCGTAGAGCAACACAGTGCTGATAACTGTTGACAAAAGTCTCCTTCTGCCAGGCCTGGGTCCTCCAATGTTGTGCATAATGCGTGCTAGTGCATTCATTGTCCGTCCCGCCTTTTCTGCAATCAATTTCAGATGCTCCTCAAAGCGCAATCTACTGTCAATTTGAGCCCCTAGATATTTCAAAGGTGGTTGCGATGTAATATCACAATTCTCAATGGCCAGTCTGACATTTGCTACAACTTTTCTACTTGTCAGTAACACTATCTCCTTCTTGTGATCCGCAGGTGTCAATCCTGCAGGTAAAAGCCATCTACGAATAGTGTGAACAGCCTGGACCCGCAAGTCCTTTGACCTCTTCCACAAAAGTCACAACAATAGTATTTGCCACGTCATCTGCAAAATCTGTCCAGCTTGACCCCCCTTCGGTTTCTGGAGCTTGAGTATCTAGTCATACATAATGTTACAGAGTAACGGGCCCAGAAAAGAACCCTGTGTAACTCCTCCTTCTTATAGAACTGCCTGCTTTAAATTGTAGACGTTTACTTTAACACATGAAGAATAACATGGATTAATAATATCATCATATACACTAAGAGTTCGTTACATGCCTTGAAGAAATTAAAAAGTTCTCTAATTCTCATAATAACTGACAAACGCAACATTCCAGAATTGTTCTTATGTTTACTGACAGGTTAAATACGCATTCAAAACCATTCAAATTTTCAAAGAAACAAAATATTTCGAATCGTTGAAAAATGTCGTACTAGGAATAACGATGTTGAAGAATGTGAAATTATGTAATTTCCAATTCATTCATCCATTCATTCAAGGGTTCTACATATTTTTATTACACACATTTAATACATTACAGCTTAATTGTTGTTATTATAAAAAACATATAAACATTTGCATTTTTGAAAAGTAACTCCACAAATGTTCTCTACCCAATTATATGGAATTGAAAATATAACAAGAAAGTAAATTTCTAATTATAAACTTCGTAGTTATTGTCCATGATTAATTAAGTTATGAGGATGTAATCAAATTACCTAATCAACGTGTATTCACGGATTTATGTCGCTCCTTAGTAACAGTATTACAAATAAAATATTCCAAGGAGAGGCAAATAATCCTTGGAGGAGTTTAAGAATTCTGCCACAGTGTCAGAGTATTTATATAGATTTGGCTTTGACTTTAGATGAGCGGCCTTGTTAAGGTCAGTTATTTTTGCTAGATATTCCCTATCTTATTGACGTACAGTTGAATATTTTAGTTTCCAACCTTGTACTGAGAGATTATTAGTTGCACCATAAAATGAATTTATATAAACAGATTTTTAATATTCGAATACTCATTTGAAATAACAGCAACAAAGATTCCATCATACGATTTGAACCCCAATTCATCAAAATATAGCACAACAATTACAATACAGTATGGTTCTTTTATATTCATGCATTTGCCAAATGTTCAATTCAATCTGAAACTCTTGAGTATATGTTATCCAATCGTTCTACTGAATTTATTGAATTTACAACAAAGTTTGGTGAAATATACTTTCAAAAGATCCTTAAGTGATATTAGATGTTTAACGAAATAATTGAATCTGCTGTTTATTTCCTATGGTAAACAAGATAACGGGTGTTTGTCTAAAAAAAAATATTATAAATATATTACAGTAATCAATCGGTCTTGTGTATAAAAACATGATTTTCTAATAATTTGTAATCTCTGTTGATATTTTAAGGATATCTTGATCAATTTTTACAAAATTTCGATTTGAAAACGGAAAATTGGTAATAATTCTACAGTTTAGGCGTTCACTACGTGCAAATTCATTCAAAATTGGTATTGGTGGAGAGGGTAGCCTGCTCAATTGAAAGTTCAGTGCACACCAAAGACCCTTTCAACTATCCCCTCCCGCGTTTTTAGGAGGTATTTGGATACCCCGCTGCTAGACAGAAGCCTAAGATCTGTTTTACGCTTAGATTCTTTGTGTCATCAGCCGTGATGATCCCCGGACTTAGCCAGATAAACCTGGTTCGAATGAGCGCAGGACACTCTCAAAGGAAGTGGGTTGACGACCACACTTTGCACCTCTTGCATCTCATACAGGAAGGAGTGTTGTTTTTCCCTACTATATGTTTAAATTTCATTAGATTTCCGGGACCTGTAAAGATTTCGGAGATTATCCTGATGCTTTGTCTACTCATCGAGAGTATCTCGCTTGCCCTTGGGCTTACTTCATTGCGAGCTGCATTTAGGCAGGTCGGCAGCCGTCAATGCTTCTCTATGCTGAGGCATGTTGAACGCTCAGATGTTTCCGCTAGATCTGTATACCAGCAAGGGGGGATTGACGACCGTTCAACCTGGCCCCGTCTCTGGCCAGTTTGTCCGCTCTCTCATTCCCTTTCCAACCCGAGTGACGCGGAATCCAGGTCAGATTGAGCCTGTTTCCATCGGCTAGCCTGTTCAGGATCTCCTTGGCATCCTCAACAAGCTCGAAGGCATATTCGGGCTTTTCAGTATGTTGGGTGTCGCTTGACTGTCCAAACAGATCCTCATTTCATTTATCCTGCCATAGCCGAGTGGCTTCTTCGCCCATCTCGGCTTGGAAGACTGTGTTGAGATCCTCCATTCTCACGGATTATTCATCAATATATCTAGGACCGCGAAAGCCTGTTGTTTGTTCTAGACTCATCCGTATACCAAATTGTGCCGTGTTTTGGCGTGCAGTCATTTTCCCATTCCTCCCGCGACGAGTAGATGACACTGAAATGCTGATCCGCGAACCCCAGGGCTTTGATTCTGTCCTGCAGTTCTAACCGCAGCCTTTCAGGCTGCCCCCTAAATAGACGGAATTGGTCTGCACTCTATCTTTTCAGGGAGCCATTGCAGCTAAGCCTGTAGACCGCCATCATTGCGGGATTCCTCATCAACGTCATTGATAAGGGTGGCACGCCCAGCATAGAATTTTGGCCCCTAGTCTCCAGTTGCTTCTGGCAGAGTAGTTTTTTGTCGAGGGTAACTCTCAGATATTTCACCATCTCGGAAAAGTCAACTTCGTTTCCCTCGATTACTCGATTTTGTACCTTCTGCAGAAAATGATAATGGTACTTTTCTCCAGCTGAATGGAGAGTTCGTTCTCTCTACACCAGACTTCTGTAATTATCAAGGCTTGTTGAACAAGCTCTTGCGAGGTAACCTAGTAGGTTCCTTTGGGAAGTATGGCCATGTCATCCGCATAACCGACCGCCTTAATACCAGCACAGCTCTGTAGAGTGGGGCTATGTCATCCGCATAACCTTTCGCATCAATACCAGCACAGTTCAACCTTACTAGTAGCTCATCTACGACCAAACTCCCTGATACCGACCCTTTCAGAGTATAACCTTGCCACTTATTGGATAGGTGTATACTTGCAAGGGTGTTTGTAATCCACCCTATTAGCTCTCGAGGGATATCATGTCTCTCCAACGCTTGTTCAATAAAGTTCTTGTTGAAGGTCCCTCTATGTCAAAGGAGGCACCAATCTACACTCTTCCATCCACTTCAGTTGTTGTTCTATAAAGCCAACAGCCGAGTAAAGAGCCTTCTGTACAAATCTGCCCATCTGATAAGAATCTATGAGCCTCACACAATTTGCGCTTTGAAGATTATAAGAAGGTGCGGGTGTGTGAGGTCATTATTTGCTAGGAATAGAAAACTTGGGATCTGTAAAGAGGTTTTCGCATGGACCTAATATGATCATGCTATGGGACGGGGGGGTGAGGGGTATACCATATGTTGTGGTGTAAATTTGGTGAAACATTGTCTAAGATCTCTGCTAATTCGGTTTCTAAAAACGTAACGTATTCTCCACCATTAAGTCGCGCAGGCAAAAAAACAGGTTCGATTAAATATTTGTCGATAAGTCCTACTCACACATTAATTCTAAAATCATGCTGATAATAAGTAGTCAGTATTGCCTGTGGATTTTAATCAGTTCACATGTGCATGTGGGAATTGAACAAACCACTTCTTGTGAATAAGGCCTCGTCTGTTTTCAAAAAATTTTTTAGCATATCGTTATTTCTTGTCATCATCCTGCAGAAAATTACCCTGCTAGGGTAATATTGTGGCAATACCTCATTTACTTTTTGGAAATGATAGGCATGAAGCGATTGTGTTTTCGACAGCCTACAAATAGACGTTGTAGGTACATGAACATTTTTTTGACACATCCTTAACACCTAGCACTCATCCGCGGGTTGGCCTCAAAACACTACTAAATTCTCTCTTCATTTACTATTCCTCTTCCACCCCTTGCTGCATTTAACAAATTTCACTTTCTACTAACATTCTGTGTAAGTTTACGAAATCATGCTCGTTCGGAATTCGCCGATGAAGGTAACTTTCTATATACATTCTTTGGGCACGATCTCCATCACATCCTGTTTCGCCATAGATCAAACGCATTCCAGTATATTCGTGATTTGAAAACATTTGTCTTGCCATAATTAGTGAAAATATTTTACCCAGAACAAATATGAAACAATTAAATCATCTTGACAAGACTATTTATCATTTCTTTGCAGCAACTAACATATCGAATCACAGGTAGCTACTGCAATAATTATGGAAATACATATTTGAGCATCCGAAGGAGTTGTGACGCACAAATATAGTTAATATTTTTTACGGAACAAGATATCAAAATTTGTATAGAAATAAAAAAGTTTTGATATTTATTGGGCTGACCGGAATATTTTCTTTCAATAATCCAAATGATCTGGTAATATATGTAGAAGGTGGTATTATTCTACCCCTTTTTTACAAAGGAGTGAAAACCGCAATAGTTCAAAATAGTAGTATTCCTTGAGTACTATCATTACCAGCTACATTTTATTTTAATTTGAACAGTTTTGGAGGAACCTCAATGTTCAAGAGGCTGTAATTTATCAGGGATTGGTCTAATCGAAAAATTTTATTGACAGCCCCCCCCCCCATCCTACTTTGGAATCCTCAATTTGGTTTTGCGAAATTATTTCTGGACCATCCTGCTGTTTTTCGTAATTGATAGCTTGTTTCAATCATATGTGAAAGTTTATAACATCATATCTCAAAACCACAGTAGGAAACCAAAGAAATGGATAACCACATGTGTCTATTCTGATTCGACTAACAACTATGTATCTCATTCACAGGACAATAAGATTTAAGTTTAAAATGAGTAAGTTTGAAGATCCGAAAATAATTTTACAAGAAGATGAATGGAATTTGAAAGTTCAAATTGACCTAAATTTGCTATATAATCTAAATCAGAATATAATACTGATGTAATCATATTAACAAAATCAAATAATAAATATGACAAGGGCCAATGAAATGATAAGAAGTAGATAAATTCAACTACGTGATTGTATTCAAATTGTCAACTTTAGATACTAATTAGTTATTTGAACTTGTTAGGTTTTAAAGAAGTACATAACCTATTAGTTGAACTATTTTATTTATTTATCTTATTGAATTCGGTTATTCCAATGATATACTTAAATTTCGAATATGAACTCTATATCTCGAAATAATATATACTTGAAGTGAGTCCCATCAGCAAATAACGATTTTTGCATTTCGGAAATTGTCATTCGTAAACTCGACGAATATTCAGAATAGTGAGTATAGGGCAAATAGGTAGAAGCAACGTGAGAGAGAACTGCATAGAGGGAACGGAAACAGTTAATAGGAATAATGTATATATTTTTCCATATCGACAAATATTTTTATGATAATAAAAGTATTTACCAATAACTAGTGTATATTCGACCATAATTTAACTTCCCCATTGATACACAAATTTCAATGATGTTTCAGCATTCTTTTTGCATCGTTTATATGATTGTGAATACAACATTTCACATCTCTCCATCAGGTTCGATTAGAAAGAATTTCGTTGTGTCCATGAATGTATTTTTTTCCTTGCGCCTTTCTTTCTGATATCCATTCTGAAAAATTCTGATAGAACAGTTTTTTCCTCAGGTGTCCACAATGTATGCCTTTATTTCTTGATAGGACAGGAACTGCAAAGACAGTTAATTCTGAATACAAGATAACAATTTTTCATAATAGAAAAGCAAGAATAAATCGACTAAAATTATAATAAATCTGGTTCATCTATAATTATTATCTCACATGATTTATTTAGCAATTATAATATGTAAAATACCTGATCGATTTTATGTTTCTGATGTTTCATCAATCTCAGCCAACATGATCAATTTCATTTATTTCCCTTCATTTGCATCACTTTCCTTTATGTTGTTAAATTCTGAAAGAAGAAACTCAGAATATCATCTAACACTTCTTATATTGTATTCAAAATACTAGAAATAACTGAAGTCTTATCTGAAAAAAAGGTAGATATAGTTGGCACCTTCAAAATATAGAGCCATTCAAGGTTCTCATCGAAGATATGTTTAATATAATCAAAGGTTCGTACAGCAAAAAATGGAATGTAAAATTGAAAAGTAATCGCACGGGCTCGACTTACAAGCAATTTTGTATCAAAATTCCTTCTAAACCCTGGTTTAACAACATTCAAATTGATAGATGCATTACAAAAACGTTCATCAAACAATTTGCAGAATGCGTTCTGGGCATGCACTATATCCCAAATACTTACACAAAATTGGTATCAATAATAATAACTTATGCGTCTGTAATGAAGAAGGTACTCTGAACCATGTTATTCTGGACTGCGACCTCAATAAGGACCTGAATAATGTCTTTTTAAATCAAGTGCACAAAACGAATCTACCACATCCTCTTGATATTGATTCCATTTTATTTTGTGATAAGCTCTCAACGCTTTTATGTCCTTTTAACCACATCAACACGCTTAATTTAAATTTGTAGCAGCTTATATAGGATACTATCGTTGTAGGCTATCCCGTAGTAAATCCTTAATATATATTTCTTTATATTATCCAAGACAGTACTCCTATGTTTGTTATATGTAGTCACCATGATATGTCGCTTGGTGCAGAAGACAATGTGTCCCTGTTTTTCCTTTTTGTTTATCTGGGGGTAACACGCTTATCAAGAAGCACTCGTTCTAGGCTAGCTAGAGTAGGTATATTATAACTAATATAAAGTTAAAATCTTAGTTGAATGGCTACTTCTATTGAGGCCAATAAAATAGAAGGAAAAAAATACGTATGGCACTCGGGGACTGCCGCGGTGAAGCTATTGCATAGCATTTTTTATCAACTTATGCAATTATAACTATTTATTTATTTATTATTTATGCAGTATTTTTTTTTCTTTGATATTATTTCAGGTTTTTCTTTGATATTAATTCAAGTTACACTTTTTGAGCGTGGTGACCGATGAGAAAACAAATTTTTTTCTTTTATTGAATAGATGAGAAGTTAATATCGTTTAAAATATTTTTACTATCTTACAATACATATTTAGTTGTCGATTCTTGTGGATCATTATTCATTTTCAAATTCAATTTTTCCGAAAGAAAAGTTGTCAACCGCTGTGATTTTTTATCAGCGAAGTTGATGTTGAAATCGCCAGCCAAGATAAGTGGAAATTTATTACCATTTGTACCAAGTATTTTCGACCCTTCTTCAGTATACTCCAGTAGTGCGATGAATAAAATGCTCTACCTCGTCCAATTTTGGATTGGGAGAAATGTAAATTGCTACCATGACTATGTGTAGGCCATTTCTAGGTTTGCATAAGCACGCACAAATATCTCCAACAAATGAGCGCCTTACATTAACATCGCTAACGTGTGCAATATTTATTTCAATATTCGGAGTCATGATATTAGTAGCATTATTATTATTTTGGTAAATAGCTACCCCACCTTTTGGAAAAGTATCTACAACAGTATATATACCTACATGTATACTTATGGGGCGCACATGCGGTGAGTGTGGCATTATAAAGATATGATAGATACCTATACACCTATATACTTTCTCACAAACAGCTGCTTACGTATTCGTCCGATTTCGCAGCAGCTCGTCTAGATCCGTGCGAGCTTCGTACAGTCGTACCATATACATACACGTTAAGCGAACGCTCGGCCGAGCTACATGGTAGGCGGAGTGAGGGGTGTTAGGTTTTATTTTCGTTACGGAATTTCTTGATTCGGTCGCCGTGCTCAAAGCCCGCGATAAAAGCTATGCAATAGCTTAAAAAAAAAGAAACTGATTAATCCGCTTTATACTATTAATTTCATATTATGTGGCATTCGGAAGCTCCCAATGGTTTATCATAATAATATTCTTACAAGACTATCATCACCATTTTGCTTACAGATTAATTGTAGGACATTATTCGGAGGAATGTCACATACCTATATCCAAGATTTTTCCATATAGGTGAGCCAAGTAAATTCACAAAAAATACTCGAGTGTGTTATAGCTGAGTAAGCAAGTATTTTCGAATGAAATGGTTCTAAATTATAAACCATACATGCACAGCTTATTCTATATATTTACAATATAAATTAATTTTTCTTGACTTCCAGTTTATGCCTGGCTAAGATATAATATTAACAATATTGAACTTATTATTTTTTCGAGCTGAATTGAAATCTATAATTAATTATGATTGAATGAAAAAGCAATTCCTGTTCTTATAACACTTTTAATAATAACATGAAAATGTTAGTTTCAACCCCGAAGTGTGATTATCAAAGAAATACAAAATTATGAAGTGAGCAATAAACAGTTCAAGTATACATAGGAAGTACAATAGGTTTAGTGAGATTAAATTGTCATTATAAGGGATCATCGGAAATTCCGAAAGAGGTAGAGGAGTCTTTGACAAATTTTTAAATCTCTATTGATTCTAATGCATTTAATTTGAACCATTTGGTTTGATTATGTGAAATGTTTAGAATTAGGAAAGGTATGACCTGTTTGTGAAAAATGGTTAGCGGAGGTTGAGTCTGTTTTGTTGAGTTTGAGAGAACGAAAAAATTGACTCAACCTTTGCTAACCATTTTTCACGAACAGGTCACACTTTTCCTAATCTAGAAGCATTTTCAAACCTATGGTTTCAAATTAGATACATTAGAAGCAATGGAGATCTATAAAGGTGTCGAAAACTCTTATAACAATATCCTTTACCAAGGTATCTCTCAAAGCACTATTAGAATAACTCTTAGAATGGTGAATAATAGTTATCAAATTGTTTCTCAATTCATACTGTATTTCCCCGGGATCTACCCGGGCTGGAATTTCCGAAGATCCTTTGCTCCTTAGCCCTATTGTTCTTTAGTTCCTATTTATACTTGAACTGTTTATTGCCTACTGATAAACTATAAAATAGCTCACACTGTGGATACACTAACAAGAAATAATCACCCTTATCCACTGACGATACTGTTAAAGGACCTTCCGGTTACCAAGTAGCTTCATCAGAGTAAACTGAATTAGAAATCGAAATGTGTGTGTTTGTATACTATGTGTGGATAATAATGCAAACAAGTTTCTCAGCTTGTTCTTACATCTATAAGCGGGTTATATTCCAAATTTATGAAATGAATTATGAAATTTATTAATTACTGAAAGATGGTTAGTGAAAATTTTGGATTTTATTGAACTATTTAAAGTAAGAGCCCCTAAGTTGGTTAGATGATTGCGTTCCAATTTCCTTATTTCATCAAATCGTAACCACTATCCAACGCTATTTTCTGAAGTTTCTCAACTTCATTCTTATAACTTGGGTGGCTTAACATTTAAACTATGATGGTACACTTCATACCGCTTTCTCAGCTAGAGCCCCTATACCATCCAATGAAGCGAGACAGAGACAGGTTGATACATTTAATGGAGATCTGGCGAAGATTTTGAAATGGGGATCTGATAATCTAGTAGACTTTAATGCAACCAAAACTCAAGCTTGCGTGTACTCCAGGAAGGTGGATCGAACAATCTCTAATATGATGATGTCAGGTACAACTATACCTATGAAGTCTTTCATATCCTTGATCGGGATCACCACCAACAGCACCCTGTCATGGGATGATCAATCATTGCGAAAACCGCTCCACAGAAACTTGGTTTTCTATTCCCTGCCAAGAGATACTTTGAATTCCAGCAGCTCTTCATAATCTACAAAGCACAGATTCGACCTATCCTGGAGTACTGTTCACAAGTTTGGAGTTCATCTTACAAACATACGCTGAAGCTCTTGGATTCTATCCAGAAGAGAGCTATTCATCTGATTGATGATGCCTCACTTACGAATTCATTGACCTCTCTAGAACATAGTAGAATGGTGGGCGATCTCTCCCTCCTCTATAGATATTTCCATGGTCGGTATCAGGAATCTTATCTGTTGATCCAGAAAGGTGGACTAGACGAGCTCAAGCTAGTCACCTCTTCATTGTCAAGCTCGAGACCTACAGAACTTATTTCTACCAGACTTCATTTTTCTATCGAACAGCGAAGTTGTGGAACTATTTGCCTGGTGAGGTCTTTTCCTATTTTCAAATCTTCAAGAAGAATTCAAATGCCTCCTCTTCTAATGTTTCACTGCTGGCTCACATGATGTTCTTCGAACATTACAGGATTCCCTCTCGTGTAGACAACGTATGGAAAAAAATTCGTTTTGAGCCTTTATGAATCCTTTTGGAATAATGTCTGTGTGTGCGTGTGTACAACTGTTGGGACGGTTGTGTCGTTTTCATTAGTCGTACGCACGGTCGTATATGCAGGTCTGGAATCTCGAGGCTGTTTCTTATGTGAGAAGTGAGTCCGCTAAGCGTCATCATGTTGCGTGGTACCAAAAGGGTGGCGAATGAGTCGAGGGATGTTCTCTGGCACGTATACGACCGTGTTTGAACGATATGACGCCTAATCCTGACATCCTGACAACATACTTCGGTCCATGCGCCAGCTGGTGGCTTAGCGAGGAACTACGAGCTTGGCGACATGTAAGAGACTCATGTCAAACATAGAATTTTCAGACCTGTATATACGACCGTGGTCGTACGGAATTGGAATTTTGCAAATTGCTCTAGTGTGGTGAAAATAGGAACTGTTTTGTTTTGAGTGGTATTTTTCACATCAATCTTCAGTTCAGTATTTTGCTGGTTATAAATATATATCACACGTATATATTTAACCTGCAGAATACCCAAAATTTTCATTTTAAGATTCAAATAACGTCATCGATGTGACCACAATCCATTTCATTTGCTCACTCTGTGGCAAAATTTTGATGGTTCATGAGACAGCAGGTGTCAGTATAAAATAAGGTTATATTATAGTTTATATAGTTTTGGAAATAATTTTGTCTAGTACATAGAGAGGAGGAGAAACTATTTAGCTACACAAACATTCCACTGTCCAAATTATGTTCTAGTTCAATCTACATTGCGTTTGATATTACGATAATGTGAATATTTATCCAAGATATGTGCCTATTTATAAATAAGAGGGGTGACACTAGTTCGGAAACTGAAATAAAGTCAATTTGGTGGATATGCGATTTAGTTCTTCAGAGAATCAGTATCTTGGGCCTTAGTTGTTGATAATAAAATTATTCTTATCGCCGTTGGTCCATTACAAATGAAAACAGAATACACGGAAGCGGCTTTTATAATAATAATGAAATATATAGTAACATAATTAAGTCCAGTAGGCACTAGCATGTGCTAGTTGAATTACCTACGCAATTGTAATGAATGCTATAAGAATGTACACTACATATCTACTGGCATATAGATATGAGGTTCAATTTGAGGAATATGTTATAAGTAAATATTTATGAATGTGATGTATATTTATCTGATAACATTTTCAATGTCAGACTCAGTACGGTCATTGTCTTTTCGATGTAGTTTATTATTCATATCTTCAATGTTTTATTTGGCACGGTTGACCTATAAGCAACTTTCCTTATCAAACAACGCTTTATATTCGATTTATTTCTTCAGCATAGTATTTGATAATTTTAACCATTCTATACAAGTTGTCTACTTAACGATTTTAACAGACTTTCCTGCACGTATCTGTTAACTAATTTATTTAAGATGATCCCGGACATATTTTACAAATCATATTGGTGATGATTTATTCAATGACGCCCAAATCCGACAATCTCTGTGCCCAATTTGAAGTGAGATCTATTCCGTTCCATGAATGAAGATACATTTAGAACAAGATGTCCTTTCGAGCATATTCCCTAAAGTTGCAGTTAGAATTTTTACTTTGTATTTAATCGGAATGCTCTTCTTTCCTTGGATTAATCGACATTTCATTTTGTAACTATTATGCTACAGAATTTAGTTCAAGATGTGCTTCAGGGCACATTCCCTAATGTTGCAGCCAGAACTTTTTCTTTGTATCTATTCGGATTGCTCTTCTTCCCTTGGTTTAATCGACATTTTATTGGGCCCTGGGTGGGCCATCGAAAGGAATCTTTTTAAAATCTTAATAAAACACAAACGGCTAGATGGAATTTCATGATCTTGCATTTATTTTGTAGCCAAGAGTATCCGGTTATACATGGAATATGACATCAGACGAATGGCTGCGACGGCTGGAGTTACAATAGGCCATTCTCTCCACCCAATTATTCAGAACTTTTTCCAATGTCTGCGGCTCTATCTCAGCAATGGCATTTTGGATATTGACTTTAAGATCGTCAATCGTTGCTGCATCGTTGGCATAACAACGTTCTTTAACGGCACCCCAGAGATAAAAGTCCATGGCCGTCAAATCGAAGCTTCTTGCTGGCCAATTCACATCTCCACGACGGCTGATTACACGATTTTCGAACTTTGACCGCAATAAGTCGATAGTTTCGTTGCTAGTGTGGCATGTCGCCCCATCTTGTCGGAACCACATCCAAACCAGCAATTTGCTTCCAAAAAACGTTTGCTATCATAGTCCTATAGCGGTTTCCGTTGACCGTTTTGCCAGATTCAAAGAAAAATGGGCCGATGATGCCGCCGGCCCATAATTCGCACCATACAGTCACTCGTTCGGGATGCATTGGATGCTCAACGATCACGTGTAAGTTTTCCGATGCCCAAATCCTGCAGTTTTGCTTGTTTACATAGCCCCCGAGGTGAAAATGCGCTTCATCGGAAAAGATAATTTTTCGCCAAAATTCACCATCGGCTTCCAGCTGCTCTAAGGCCAAATTAGCGAAGTTGTATCGAAGTGAATGGTCAACTCGCTTCGACTGCTGTGTTATTTGGACCTTATAGGTGAATAAACCGATGTCTTTATGCAAAATACGCCTCATGGTAGTGCGACTAATGTTCAATTGCTGAGAGCGATGACGGTTCGATGTTCTCGGGTTGGCTTGCACACTACGGGCTACAGCAGCAATATTCTCGGGTGTACGAACCGGACGAGCATGTGGAACTTTAGTACGGTCCACCAGCATACCAGTTTCATGAACTTTATGCACAAATTTCTTCAGAACACTTGCATTTGGTGCATATTCGCGACCGAATTTTGTACGCAATTTTCGCACTGATTCTGCAATATACGAATTACATTCAAAGTAAATTTTTAACATTTTCCAACGTTCATCAAGCGTATAACGTGCCATTTCGTTAACCGGGTGTTGTATACTGAAGAAGTGTCATACATCAGATGTTAAATATCATGAATGTACAAATAAAGTGGTAGTTCAAAAAGATTCCAAGAGATGGCCCACCATTTATTATGTTACTCAACGAATTCGGATATACTAGAATAAGCTAAAGTCATTTTTGAGTATCGCCAACATGTCTCTCTCCCACCATACTGTCATCTAGCTTTCCAGCAATCGTGTGGAGAAATAAAGATTGAATAGAGAGATCTCCGATATTGGCACTCGTAATTCGCCGCCGCTAATCGTGTACCTACTGTCAAGAAAAGTGACATTTATTTGAAAGTGTAGTTAACGAGTTCCGATCAACTTAACCTGTCAAATCTTCGAGTGATTTTGGTGATACAGTTCTTTGTCCTTTCTACTTTCTAGAAAATTCAAGAAGCTAACGACTTAATAGTGTTCTAAAATTGTGAATTTTCTTTACTTTTAGTACTTTGCATCGTTTAGGTACCTGTTTGTTAATCGAAAGTGACTTTGTAACTAGGCCAGGTGGCAGGAAAGACCTTAAAGGTGGTGCTACACCAGCATTTGCCAGTACAACTCGCCTACATATTTACCCTGAGTAAGTAATTCCAGATATGTTGGGATGGAACATGGTAGTAATAATTGCAAACTGTTTGACACATGATCAAGACGACAAAAAGAATATTGATGTTTCAGCACCTAAAAGGTAAAATGTTTAATTAAGAGCATAGCAGTTTTACTAATATATGGTTTTATTTATTTTAGAGCAAAACTTTCAGAAAGTGAATATGCGTCAACATCTATAACCAAAAGCAGCGTTTGGTTTGCACCACCTAATGAGGATATCATGCTTAGTAGTAATGAGGAGCCCTTAGTTGAATCAGTTTCCGTTTCAATTACTACTACATTTCAACAGCCACTGTAGCCTTCCCCAAAAACTGTATCTAGCGAATCACCAGAATCGGATACCTCTTCTGAGAAAAAATCCGTTATAGCTGTACCATTAACAAGGTCTTCATCAACAACTTCCAGTAGTTCCAGTAATCCAAAAGAAAGGAGGAAAAGGAAATATCAACAAATAGTAGGAGCAGTAGTTCCACAAAAGTAAGTTTACAATACTGTATATAATTCTGCTAAAACTGGCCACCTGTAGTATTACAGGCTTTTGCTAGTATCAGCATAGTGCGATGTATAAGGTGAATGAGTTGTGCAAATTTCATGCATTTATATCTAATAGTTTTTGATATTCACCAAAATGTTCATGACCTGTATCCCAAAACTTGTCAATAGTAAGGCCATGAACTATTAAGAATTTTTGGGCTAAATTTCTTTAAAAAAATATGCCCCTTATGTTATGACATGGATTTAGTTAATACCCTTATATACTGTGTCAAATTGTTTATAAGTTAATAAATATAATACCATTATAACATCTGATTAATATTAATGTTTTCAGAAAGTTTCGTGGTAAACGCTATTTTGGTGATTGTACTACATCCAGCAAGAGCACATGTCAGTTGGAAAATTGCAAAGAAGACTGTCTCACAGCAACGGCGAAAAATAAAAAACTTACAAGCTTCTGTGAGGTTTTACAGAAAGAGAGTGAATTCTCTGAGGACATTAGTAAAGCATTCAAAAACTAAAATTGCTATGACAGAAAGTGCGAAATCTGTAATTACAGTAAGGTCCCACAATTTAGAAAAGAAATTTAATTAATTTGTAGTTTTTATACATGTGCAATTGTGCATTTGCTGTCAGTAGTCAACTATCTATAATATGTAATAATTTTTGTTATGAAATCATATATGCTGCATACATTGAATTTTAATTGCATAATTAATTTTCGGGCGGCAGTACCTGGCTCATCTGGCGAAATCATTAAACGTTTTTTGAAAGGACCATCAACTCAGAAATTTACACCGGATTTGCGGTCATCTTTTTGATATCATAGATTAGATATCCCCCTAAAACATGTTTTAAAGAATGTACTAATGATTTACTAGAATTTACAGGAACAATAAATTGTTAATATTTATTATTAATACGTCAACATTTTTAGAATTATATTTTCCGCAAGAAAACTTTTCAACAATATACAATATACTTTCTCACATAAATAAATTGACAATTTTTTATTTAAGTAAAAGTTTACAATTTTACTAAAACTTTTCTTACTTGTATGTTCCCCATTCATATTGTTAGTTATATACCATCTTACATCGTGAAATCAAGAAAATCAACGCATATTTTGCTCCCACCTCATAGTCCGATTATTGCAAATGCTTCCTGACAATACGGATGAAATAAAAGCAAAAATGCAGTAGTGGCGATATACCTACTGTACTTTAATATCAGTAGACAGAATAGAATAAAAGTATATAATCATGTTAAACATTTTTTGGAAGTTTTTGTTCATGAAATTTTCCATATAGGGCCCAACAATGGATTTTGTATGAATATACTTATACAGATATGATTTGAAACCAAATTATAGGTTGATGTAGTGGTGAAAAAAGTGAAACTATTATTGTATTGCAATATAAATTAAATAATTGTGATCTAATAATGTCCTCGATAGAAACAAATGTTTTTACTGGTTAAGAATATATAAAAATATACTTAATTGCCCAGATGTAGATGAACAAAGTAATAAGCAGCTCATAGTCTGCGCTTCAATATAGTTACTTGCACGCACACATAAATCGGTGAATGGCAATCACCAAAAGAAGAAACGACCATACTATTATACAAATGTGGTCAGTAAGTGAATCAGTTTAATTTCTAAAATACCAGTCTTTTTCTGTAAAACATGGAAGAAACCCACATTTGTCATTAACATTCTTCTATGTCTACAGCTACACTGTGAATATTGATTACAAAGTTTTTATTTTTGATGTTTTAACAGTTAAAAAAAAACGTACCTTACTGCCTTATAAATAGTACGCCCGTGGCGTGGGGTACCCTGGAAATCTGTTTAAAATACCCTATACAATACACGCCTATGCCGTGGGGTACTATTCCTCTATCCGTACTTGATTTCTACACGTCATGTTGGCGATACAAAATTCCGTAGTTACGAATAGACTGACTAACTCTAGTATATCCGAATTCGTTGATGTTACTGAATTTAGTTTACCGAGTCAAAGTATACTTGACTATGGCTAAAACATCGTATTAAAACTTATACTACACCTTTAGTGCTTTACATGCACACTGACTTTTGCTTGTCGAAAAGTTGCAAGACCTCTTCATTTGGATGAATTTTCCTAAAAATCTGGAAGTTTCATCATATACTGGGTGTTTCAGATTCGACTCTCATTGGATCTCGGCAACTAAGAAATTCGAAACTTTATATTCATTTAAACATTGGATCGGTTGTGTATGAAAGAGTAATGTATGGCTAATTATCAATTTGAAATGGAGTGTATTAAATATGACATTATTTTTAAATTGTACAATATTATTTGAAATGACATCAGGAATGTATTGAGTGATATATTCTTAACCAAAAAGGTCCGCCACACTTCTTTGTGAAGCCCATCGTTACCGAGTTATTTACGGTTCAACTTATGCCTTTTTTTGTACGATGAAAAAAGCATGTTTCCGAACAATTTTTCACAAATAGCTAATCAACCTTACCAAAATGTCAAGACAAGAATTCAAGGCAATAAACGAATAAAGAATTTCGTCCCTTATCTCTATAGACGCAATACTGGCCGAGTTATAACTTGATGAATGTTGCGCCCTGTGCATCAGTATTTAAGTTTGGTAAAATCCCTCTAATTTCTCCTATCGGGATATTATCAATATGCTCATGGTCTAGGATACATACTTTTGAAAAAGAAACCGATTTTATATTTTCATAACACACATAACATTTTCAATTTTCTTCAAAAAGTTATTTTTTTTCATAATAACTACAAAACAGTACGAGTGATAGATATCAAGTTACAACTGACTGAAAACTCAGCTTAGATTTTAGAAAACTTTTGGCTTTTTTTTTATCGCTCTACGATAGAAATCATCTAAAATATAATTATCCCAGATAACACCTCTACATCTAATATACGTAGAAAATACTTTGCGGTGACTCTATCGATGATCTTATTAGAAGTCTATTAGAAAATTTAATGTCCGAGCCAAATACGTATATTTTGTATAGTTTTATAATCTTAAAACATAAGTGGCTTAAATACATCTAAAATTTCACTTTATGCATATTTACATTATATGTTCATAGAGAGAATTAACTATACGTTTTTAAGACTATAATCTATAATGCTACTCTATATTCTGTGTGTTTGAAGACCTCACCGATTCTACAAGTTCGGTCAATCAAGTCACTTTCGAAAAAAAAATTGAACGTGGCATTGCCACAATATTGTTATGCATAAATAAAAATATATTGTCTGAATCCACAGTAGCATTGTATTTCTACAATAAACCATCAACATATCGTACACGAAATTCAAGATTAAAACAAAAAATATATTTAATATTACCTATATTTCTAAACTAAAATGTATCCTTGTAATCTGTAATTACCACAATGCCATAACCAAGAAACTTCCATAACAATCGAAACATTATACCAATACCTAATTGAGACAATACACGAACTCTTTAAATAACTACAATAGGTTACATACAACTCACCAGTTACTATACGAGCGCAAGGTGGAAAGTCCCTGAAAAATAAAGCAGATGGCGGCGCCACAATCGAAAATCCAATGTGACATGTGACAATAGTCCAGTCGTCCTGCAATTGAGCTACACTTGAAATGATATTTTTTCCACATCCCTATTTTATGATTGATATTTATGTTTTTTGAGTCGCTGATCAGGAATATGGAGGTTAAAAGATCGTAGACCCATGGCGTTTCGAGATATTGGCCATTTTCGACCCAAAAATGGCCGTTTTTCCGAGATTTCGTCGTTTTTGGCGATTTAAAGGAAAACAACACATTTTATCGACTAGAGAGTGAGAACAAATTTGTACAGAAATGAAAAATGCGTCGAATGGCGGAAAATAGAAGTCTCTAAGTTATTCGAGCCTGATATAAGGCCCATTTTGATTTTTTTTTGGTAACATAAAAATAAAATTTCGTCATACAAATTTTCCTCTAAGAACTTCATTTTCTGCCCAATGGTAGTATTTCACGTGTATTTTCGAATCAATCTTGGTTTTTCGTCTACCTCTTTTTTTGTCGCCAAAATCTGCCATCTTAGAAAAAATTGTTTTTCATCATAACTCCGTTAAAAATGGGTCTTTTGATCCAAATCAAAATGAAAATTGAAGAGTTTGATGTCTTCTACAACATCTCCAGGATCCAAGCATTTTGATTGAAAAGTGAAGAAATGGGACTGTTTTGAAAAATCAAGGTCCCAGAAAAAATTAATAATTTTTAGGTTAGAATACTCGTATGAGACTAAACTTTCACATGCAAATAGCGGAAAGTTGTACAAGTATTTCAAGTTCCCGCAGGTTTTTTTTGGATGAGTAGAACTCGAGATATCTATTGATGTAGGTTTGGGTCCACAGTGAGCCTAGTTTTGGCCTAATCGAAAAAATCAAAAAAGTCTTACAGAAAAGACTTCTGGCTATCTAACCCTAAATCGTCGGCCTTCCACGTATCTGTAAAGAAATTATAGCGCGAGTTGAAAAAAGAAAACCGGAGCAAAAAAAAAACACATGCGCTCGAAATCCGAGCATCAATAAGGTAGATTTCAAAAAAAAATTTTAATTTTTTTTCCAATCAATGTAATAATGAATTTGAGATTTATTGTTGATAATTTTCATAATAATTAAAATAATATCTTTTTTTTTACGATAATGGTATTTTGAAAAGGTACCATTTAATCGAAAAAATTAAAAATAGTCAATAAACTAATAATAAACATGAATTTTATTATTGACGAATTGAAAAATAATTATAATAATAATAATAATTTATGCATTTTTTTTTGGATAGGAAAATTTTGAAAGAAAAATATATATTTAATTATGAATGACATTGTTATATATTATATCTTATATATTGTTTCTTCCTTACTTAAAAAAAATAGAGTCATCAATAACACATTTGTACATGGCAGATTTTACTATTTGAGATAAATAACAATTAATTCTTATCCTTAATAAACCAACAACCTATAACATCATAATATATAATTCCTATACTCTACGCTTTTTAGGTGCAATGCTTTTCTCATTTTCAGTCGTAGTCGAATCTGTTGATGTCATATCCTCAGTTCCTTCATCACTTTCGTAGCAAGTTGCTGATGTGATATGATCATTATTGATATTATCATCAGTTGCAAAATCACTATCAGGTTCTTGATCATCATCATTTCCTACTGATGAAGGAATTACATTACTACTATCATTATCATTAAGATCATCATGATCATCATCATCGACATCGTCATTTATTGAAAATTCATTATCATCTAATAACGTAACTTCTGGTTCAACGCTATTTGCACAGTCTTTACCCTCGCAGTGTTTACATAGAATTGTACATGGTATACCTACTTTCTTACAAGAACATTTGCCACTGCAACTGACTTTGCAACCACATGCAATTATTTTTAGCAAATTTTTAGGTGCAGCTTCTTTATATGTTTGAATAGGCTCAAAACCATTTTCTGTACTTTTCCAACCCCATTTGGTTGGGTCAATGGTATCATTGCCTATCCAAAGCTGCACTTGATAATAAACACGTAAAATGTGTAATTTGGTTGCATCATCAGTTGGTGGCAAACATTCAAGTTCACATGCCGACTTTCGAACTCTATTGGTATAACAAATAAAGCCGAGGTTTTGAATATTTTTCTTTTGTAATTTAGGAGCATATATTTGATACAAAATACTTCTACCAGTTCTGAATAATTTCTCAACATCTGGCTCAGTTTTATAAAATTCATTCAAATCGTTTGGTAAAAAATTGACATTGAAAAAGTTTTTTTTACCTTGCCTGTTAAAAGCGGATGTTGGGTCGCATCCACTAAAAGCATTGCAAATAAAATTATAAGTTACACGCGTACAACGTGATGATCTCTGTGGATCACCATGGTAACGATGAACATCTGCTCTTGTAAGAATAAAAAACTGTACGCGTACGCATTCTATGGAATTTTTTGGGGCCATTTTTTCTAATTGACTCGACACACGAGATTATATTATGATGAAAAAATTTTTCAATTAATATTAAAATCTGCAATAATCACTTTCCTGTTCATCATTATATTGATAGTGTTTATTTTTCTTAGTTGAAAAAGTACATTCAGAATGAAAGAAAATAGTTATTTGTTTTACTAGGCATAAAAGCACAAGATTTAATGCCGCGGCATTAAATCTGCTTTTCTGCCGTGTGAAACATATAATTTTTTCTTCAAATTTCTTCCAATTCCACGCAAAATCGACTTTTTCATATTTAAATTGCGTTTCATTATCAATATCCAAATAACTAAATTATTTTATTAAAGGTAACTGGGCGTTACTATGTTTACCGCTGATGACGTTTGTTGAATATGTTTGTTTACTGTTTACTTTGTCATTGTCAATTTTGAAAAGTTGTCATGTTAGAAATGGATTTACTGCAAAGTGAGGATGAATTGATGCAATTAACACCACCTGAGATAAGAGACCAGGCGCGAGATGTGGAATTTAACCTTTTACCGGAAAAATCAAGAACTGTATATGAACTCACATACAGCAGATTCATGGAATATAGACAGAAGAAAAATATAGGATCTTTCTCTGAAAATGTGCTGATTGTCTATTTTTCCGATCTTTCGAAGAAAATGAAGCCTTCAACGTTATGGTCTACCTATTCGACGTTGAAGGCTACCCTGAACATAAAAAATAACATTGATTTGGCAAAATACCAGAAGTTACGGGCTTTTTTGAAACGCCAGTCAGACGGTTTCCATGCAAAAAAATCCCGAGTTTTTCAAAGAGAAGAAATCGAGAAATTTTCATCAGATGCCCCAGATGAACTGTATTTGTGTACGAAGGTAGGAATATACTGAAAATGATCTATTATGGATTAAAGAACTAATTTTCAATTTATATTTTAGGTTGTAATTATTGTTGCAGTCGCTGGGGCTTGTAGATGTGATGAGCTTTTGCAAATGAAAATAGATGATATAAATGATATGGGCGACAAATTGCTAATTATGCTACCAAATACTAAGACCAAAAGATCAAGATCTTTTGTAGTAACGGAATATTTAAGCGTTTACAGAAAATATGCAGCCTCCAGACCCTCGAATTTAAATAATCGGCGTGTCTTCTATAAATATGCTAACGGTAAAGCACATCATCAATTCATTGGCATTCACAAATTCGGTAAAATGCCAGAAGAAATTGCTACTTTTCTGGGACTATCCCATGCGAAAGAGTATACCGGGCACTGCTTTCGCAGAACTTCGGCCACGTTGCTGGTGCATTCTGGTGGGGACATAACAATGTTGAAGCAACATGGAGGATGGAAGTCTTCCGCAGTCGCGGAGGGCTATATTGAGGACTCGCTAGCCAATAAGTCGAACATCGGCAATAAAATATTTTCTGGCGTTTCCGGAGTATCAAGTGTGGATACTAAAGTTGTTAATTTTACTGGAAAGGAGGGAAGTGGACAGAGTTCAATTGTATTAAATAATTGTTCACAATTGACCATAAATATATCTAATAAATAAAAATTTCGTGTTGTAGTTTGTAGTTTCAATGCAATAAAACCAGTTTATTATCATCAGCATCATTTTGAGTTTTCTTAATGTCATTGTCAATTTTAATAACCAGTTTGATTTAAATTATTACTTGGAAGGTTGCCTAGCAACGAACTTTTTCTGCTTAGGCAGTAAAAGTGGACTTTTTCTGCCTAGGCATTAAAAGTACAACTTCTAAGCCTGCCAAGTGTCATTAAAAGGCCGCTTTTAATGTCATTTGGAGAAAAATATTATTATTTCAATTATCATGAAAATTATCAATAACAAATCTCAAATTCATCATTACATTGACAGTATTTAATATTTCTATGTGAACAATACATTCGAAACTACAAAAAAAAAATTAAAAAATTTGAATTTTTTGTTTAAAATCTATATTAGCTCGGATTTCGAGCGCTTTTGTTTTTTTTGCTCCGGTTTTCTTTTTCAACTCGCGCTATAATTCCTTTACAGGTACGTGGAAGGTCGACGATTCAGGGTTAGATAGCCAGAAGTCTTTTCTGTAAGAATTTTCTAGATTTTTTTGATTAGGGTCAAAACTGGGCTCATTGTGAACTCAAACCTACATCAATAGATATCTCAAGTTCTACTGATTCAAAAAAGACCTTCGGAGACTTGAAATACTTGTAGAACTTTCCGCTATTTGCTTGTGAATTTTTAATTCCATACAAGTATTCTAACCTAAAAATTATTAATTTTTTCTGGGTCCTTGATTTTTCAAAACAGTCCCATCTCTTCACTTTTCAATCAAAATGCTTGGATCCTGGAGATGTTGTAGAAGACATCAAACTCTTCAATTCGCATTTTGATTTGGATCAAAAGACTCATTTTTAACGGAGTTATGATGAAAAATAATTTTTTCTAAGATGGTGGATTTTGGCGCAAAAAAAAGAGGTAGACAACCAAGATTAATTCGAAAATACACATGAAATACTACCATCGCGCAGAAAATAAAGTTCTTAGAGGAAAATTTGTATGACGAAATTTAATTTTTATGTTCCAAAAAAAAAAACCAAAATGGGCCTTATATCAGACCCCGAATGACTTAGAGACTTCGCCATTCGACGCATTTTTCATTTCCGTACAAATTTGTTCTTAATGTCTAGTCGATAAAATGTGTTGTTTTCCTTTAAATCGCCAAAAACGACGAAATCTCGGAAAAACGGCTATTTTTGGGTCAAAAATGGCCAATATCTCGGAACGCCATGGGCCTACGACTTTTTAACCCCCATATTCGTGATCAGCGACCCAAAAAACATAAATATCAACCATAAAATAGAGATGTGGAAAAATTTCCAATCCAAATTGCAGGACGACTGGACTACAATGTGATGTACCATCTGTAACTAGAACGCTTTAAAATGTTCAGACTGATATGTCATACAGTTCTGTTTTGACACCCATCGAAAGCAAGCGAAAAGATTTTTGTAACCATGTAAAAAGTGAATTTCACGTCTTGATTAAACATTATTCCTTGCGTGAAAAAACATTACGCGATCCAAAGCATCGCTTGTTAAATGATTCACAAGTGGTTCACTGATTTTCTTTGTGGTAACCACAGAGAACGCCGAACATTTTGGTAGTCTAATTGAGGATGCAATGCCAGAAATCGTCGATAAAATCCATGGTGTGATATTGAACGATCGGCAAATTAAAGTGCACGAGATTGCTGAGGCTATAGGCATCTCAACCAAACGGGTACGGAACATTTGGCATGCATTTTTGAATATGAGAAAGCTATCTGCTAGATGGGTGCCGCATTTGCTCTCTGTTGACAACAAGTGCGACCGTGTGACAACTTCAAAGGAGTATTTGGCGATGCTCAAGCACGATAAGAAGGACTTTTTGCTCCGTTTCGTAACCGTGGACAAAGCATGGACCCATAACAACGAAAAAGACCAAAGTGGGTTTATCTGCCAACAAAGTCATGGCGACAGTTTTTTGGGATGCACATGGTATCGTCCATATCGTTCACCTTGAATAGGGTAAAAAGATCACCGGCGTATATCATGCAGAGCTGTTGGATCAAAGCTCTAAAATGATCTGAGAATGCTTAGAGGAACTGCACGATTTAAACATAAATAATGTGGTTACCTTACTATGAATTACGGGACACAGGGGAGTGGAGTGTAATGGAAAAGCAAACGGATTCGCAGAAAAAAAAGAACCGAAACACCATTTCTGAGACAGCGGAATGAGGACTGGTACAATTCTGGAAGATATCAAAAGAAGTAGACTCAAAAGAACTCAACACTGGTTAGAACTACAGGGACTCTCATGATGCACTACGTTGCAAATCCCAAGGGACACCTAGAAGCGTAATAGCAGAGGGAGATTTACCTAACTTGAAGCAGTCCTGAACTTCCTGAAAGCTGTATCCGTTGAAACTGAATGGCCCAGCAGTAGAAGAGGACATAATAGATCTTTAGAAATCGTAGTGGGAAAATGTTTCCAACACATACAATAAAAATGTCACAGGTTTTCCTCTCGAGTAGTTAAAAGATTTATGAAAGAACTATGATAAAAAATACTTACACTTGTGAGGAATGGACTTCCTTCAAGAATCCACTCCAATCATATCAATTTTGCGTATCAACTACGTAAATCCGTAATAAGAACCCTCCAAAGTCTAGCTTGGACGCTGGAGATGTGATTTTTGGTGGATTTTTAGATATAGCGAGTGCTTTTGACAACACATTTCATCAATACATAGAGAGCACTGAAATCAAACAATGGGAAATAAAACAAAAGACTACATACTGCGTCAATATCTCAGAACTGAGGGAAACGTGAAACAACAAGCAAGTTACTCATGAGTCTGAAGCTCATACATTGTCTGCTGACGGAAATACGTGAAGAATTTTTTTTGTTATCCCTGGTTTCACTCTTGTTGTATTCCTTGATAATCTTGATAACTTCAAGCTGTGGACAATTCGAAATACGGGATACTCTCAATGATTTATAAAAATTAGAGTTCCAGTGGTATATTTCGGAGTATTTCTAGCTAAAAGATGATGTTTCGGCTTACTGTAAGGTATTTCTAACTAAGAACTAGAATTTTATCTCGGTCTGGCGCATATCTAGCTAAAATAAATGGTATCAGTTCAATTCAAATTAATGAAGCAGTTATGAAGACCTTATTGAACCAAATATTGCAACAGCTCAGTTCAAACTAATCTTATTCACTCGGTATTCTATTGAGAACTAGTTTATTGAATAACAAGTTAGGGGAATGTAGGTATCTACCATATTTTTCAACTCTGTTCAAACTTCATATCGCCTCAAATAGAAATCTCAAAAGTCAACCGAAGACGAACTTTCAATTTCATATAGAAATTGGACATTGTGATAGATATACTTATTCGGGGTATTCAATTACTTAATAGATCCACGTATTGTACATATCAAACCAGATGAACAACTCAATTTGAGAATGCTATTTGGTGGTGAAACAATTGTCAATATATTGCCATTAAAGTATAAATTTCAGCTCTATTTTATTCTTCTATTATTTTGGTTCCATTCAGTCAATATTCAGTAATTTAATTTATAAAAATTGAATATTGAATATTCAATAAATAGTTGATAAATTCATAGCAAATCATTACTATCTTTTGCCAATTGAAGTGAGGAAAATCTAGTCATTGGAACTGGAAAATGAATAAACTTAAAACCCGTTTTCTTCTCAAATCAGTTGTCATGAATGATTTTATAATTTAATCTCAATCAGTATAATGAAACGATAAAAAAAAGGTACAAAATGGCTCGTTCGCTTTAAGGAAGAAATGAAGTCATACCTGGAGGTTATACAGTGTTGTAAGATTAACCACAAACAAATTCTCCAATCTCAATCAGAAAAAAAACTTAAAACAAAACTCTAACTTGATCGATATTATCAATCTGTGGTCCCCGGCTAATATCAATATGTGAGGGTAATATCGACCAATGTATATTCACACGAATCCAGGTCTACTGGTCAGGATACCGAAGAACGTGCAGCATGGAGCTAAGTGCCACATGATCTACACCGCCACCACAATTCATCTGCCATCCCAGTTTCCGTGCATGTTGGACACAAGTCGTTCTCTTTCATAGGCTGCGCATCATGTTGCTGTTTAGGTTTGCATTTGTTTTTTATTTGTTTTTTAGCTGCTCTTGTTTTAACCTTTTTGAAATAAATATTTTGTAGCTTCGTCAACTTCTTCTTTCTCCCCATTTTCTTCCTTCTCTTCCGACGATGCCTGCAGTGGAGTGAGATTTTAGTTTCATTCTCTTAGGGCGTGATTTTTCTTTCAATCGGGGGTGTCGGATGAAAGTCTTTGAAGGATGTGCTCTTTAATTGAACGGTCTTGTGATCATCATCGGCTGCATTATCGACATTTGTTATTGCTAATGATAAACTATCACTGGAAGATGCCTCTTTCTCTTCGAATGAGCACGTGGCTCCTTTTTACAGGCTTCCAGTGACTGTGTAATTTGAGGTATATCTATATCATCATGGCTTCTGCTTGGTACATACGATGGGTCTGGATCTTTTCTAGTTTTGGGCTTCACGCCTCTTTCTGTTCGATAGAACACGTGGTTCCTTGTTACAGGCTTCCAGTTCTGGTGTAAATTGAGGCATATCTACTTTACCATGGCTCCTGCTTGGTTCATACGATGGATCTGGATCTGTTCTAGTTCCGGGCTTCGGATCTGAATAAATTGTTTCTCCGAGAGGCTCGCCCAGTTCGCTGGCTTCTGCCTGAATTTGGTTCTTCTGTTATTTCAGTAAATTCTTCCCCAAATACGTTTCTGCCTAATGGAAAGATAATCGTATTTTCAAATTCGTTCAAATCTTTTTCTTTGGAAGTGATGTCATTGTATGCTTTAGCGAAGAACTGCAATGTCAGTCACCCTAAATTTGTTACAGTTAATTTTCATATATAGATCGCATCCTTTGCTATATGCTGTCTTCAATGAACTGAAAAACGTGACAACAAACAAGAACGATCTCGTTTTCGCGACAGAACTTATATGACTTCAAGAAGGAGTGTGTGGCATGGTTGTCAGGATCTTCCGTAGGAGCATTTACACATTGAGCGAAACGCTGTAACCGTTCCGGGAATAAGACTTCAGTGATCCATCCTGATTTTGAGTAGTGTTAGTGCATCTATGTATGGCCCAAGGTATTTCTGCCCGTTTTTCCACACTTCCTGAATTATCTCAGTTTTACAAACCTATCAAAGATCCCCTCTTCACTTAGAAGGTTTTTATAGCATTTCCTGTTCTTGCGGTATATTCTACATTGGTGAAATAGGTCGTACAGTAGCTACTCGTGCGAAAGAACATAAGCGCTGTACAAGGCTTCGTGACACCAGTAGATCTGCACTTGCGGAACACAAGTTTGACACTAATCATCAAATCCTTTTTGAAGATACTAAAATCCTAGCCCGAGCCCCAAACTTCTATCAGCGAAAAATCCTCGAAGCTATAAAAATCATAAAACGTCCGAATAATCTGAACCGTGACTCAGGATATCACCTTCCCAAAAATTGGAAACCCATCCTCGAGAGTTCCACTTCGCACATGATCACACAACGGCAGGGTCAGGTGCCGGAACGAGGTTAACCACCGGAATAAAGGCAGTGAACTGTGTAGCGTGAAGGATTTTTCCTACAACAAATACGGCTACAGAAACCAGTAAAACCAGTTTCAGTTCAAGCCTCGAGCCTGCCCTGAAGATGCCACCTGTAATGGTTGGCGAAACTTCGGCATCAAGTCGAGCCATTGTGATGCGGAGTCCATCCGGAAGCCAAGATTTTTCAAATATGTATTGTTTAGATAATTTTGAGAAAATCTTAAAGTCCTTTACTAGTTTCAGGGATGTAGGTAGTTAGATAATTTTGAGAAAATTTAAAGTCCTTTACTAGTTTCAGGGATGTAGGTAGTAAGTTGTAAATTTTTGAAGCAGTGAAGTCTAGGAATTTTAGATGGGAGTTATTTGTGCTTTTAAGTATTTTGATGTATTTGTTGTTATTGTTTCTGGTATTATATATATATATATATATATATATGTGAGATTTTAATTTGGAAATTGTGGTTTTGGAAAATAAATAAATAAAAATTATGAAAATAGAGTGATCGTACATTAAATATTGTTTCATTATATAGTTGTTCTGTGGGATGTCGGTTGTGTTTTTTGAAAATTACTTTCACCATACAGTTTTGAGCAACATTCAATTGTTTCAGATTGCTATCATATAAGCCACCTCAGACAATAATTCCATATCGGATTATAGATTCAATAAGAACCTTGCATATAGTTATTAATGAATGATTTTGTAATATTTCTCTCAAAATATAAAACTTATAGATCAGTTTGCCTATTTTAATTGTCAATTGTTTCATATGTTCGTCCCATTTTAAATACCTGTCAATGGTTATACCTAGATATTTGATGTGTTCTACTTCTTGTATCGGTTCTTCACAATTAGTGATTTCAATTGTATCAAAATCTGGATGATTGACGCAAGATAGTGAGAATGCAATATATTTAGTTTTTTTATGGTAAGAGACAATTTATAAAAATTCAACCACTTCTTTACTTGTTTCATACCTGCCAAAACTTTATTTTTCACCTCACTCCAATTATTATCAAAGAAAATTAAAACTGTATCATCTGCATATGATAATACCATTGGTATTTGAATTAGTTAATGAATTTAATATATGCTATATTCCGATTTTGACTGATTTTTGTTCGCTAAAAGATTTGCAACTTTGACATTTGTAACCTATTTTTCAAGTAGGTAACTTCCTAAGATATTTTTGACAATTCCCCTAATTCCATAGCGTTCAAGTGTATCTAAGAGTTTTTCATGAGGAACAGTATCAAATGCCTTTGCAAGATCTGAAAATACTACTATACACTTTTTTTTTATTAAGATTATTGGTTATGATTTTTACTACCTCATATACAGCATCATTTGTACTTATTCCAGATCGAAATTCAAATTGGTTGGAAGAAATAATGTCATTATTATTTCAAAAAATGACTCCACTAATTCCAGTTTCTGCCACGTTATAAATGCTCCTTGCAGGAAATTTATATTTTTCAAAGACGTAAAATAGGATCACATCCTTCCGATCAAATGCCACCACCCGGTTGAGACTCGTAGGTTCAGGTTGCCTTAAAGAAATTCGTCGATATCGCGCTTAAAATCTACGAAGCCAATCTTTACGACAGGTTTTCTTTTCAACATTCAAATTATGATGTAAGTTTTTGCAACGGCATATTCGAAAGAAAGTAATTTGATTTTACTTGGTGTCAACCACGGTCGTACATACAGGTCTGGGAACTCGTATGTTTGACATGGGTCTCCTACGCGTCGCCAAACTCGTAGTCCCTCGCTCAGCCACTAGCTAGCGCTTGGATCGAAGTGGTAAAACGATTTCTTTCCGGAATCGCAAGCATCCACTTTTTTTCGCATTTCCGCACCTTTCGGCACTTTAAAAACAGAAGTTTCTTGCTTTACACTTTTGTACCCCGTTTTGCATTTCGGCACAATGCACGGTTTCGTAATTACTTTCTAAAAACGCCGGTATTCCTTGTGTTTACAAGTTAACAATGACAGTTGCCAGAGAACACTGTCGTATACGTGCCAGAGATCATTCCTCGACTCATGCGCCACCCGTTTGGTACTATGCAACAGATGACGCTTAGCGGACTCACTTCTCACATAGGAAACAGCCTCGAGTTCCCAGACCTGTATATACGACCGTGCTAATAACTAATCAATTCGAAGTATGGCAACAATCACATTATCAAGTAAAATAATTTTTCTCGTAACGCTATATTGACTATTCTGATTTGAGAGAGGAATAGAACTGTTACTCTTGTCAAAATGTATTACTCACCTTAAAAATAACTTCCCCTTTTTTCGTTATACATGCTCGCACACATAAAAGAGCTCGTTAAA
Source organism: Endomychus coccineus (assembly GCA_958510875.1). Taxonomy (NCBI): domain Eukaryota; kingdom Metazoa; phylum Arthropoda; class Insecta; order Coleoptera; family Endomychidae; genus Endomychus; species Endomychus coccineus. The sequence goes on from OY294069.1 coordinate 118,967,906, forward strand.
ACGATTTCTATCCGGAATCGCAAGCATCCACTTTTTACGCATTTCCGCACCTTTCGGCACTTTAAAAACAGAAGTTTCTTGCTTTACACTGTTGTACCTCGTTTTGCATTCCGGCACAATGCACGGTTTCGTAATTTGTTTCTAAAAACGCAGGTATTCCTTATGTTTACAAGTCAAGAATGACAGTTGTCAGAGAACACTCTTCGACTACTGCGCCACCCTTTTTGATACTACGCGACAGTTGGCGCTTAGCGGAGTCACTTCTCACATAGGAAACAGCCTCGAGTTCCCAGACCTGTATGTACGACCGTGGTGTCAACCCATAAAACATGTTTGACAATTGTAAAATGTGATTGGGCAGTTCTGTTTCCTGGTTTTCATTTAATACAGGCTTCCTTCCTAATTTCAATTTCTTACTAGAACATCCGTTTTTTAATCTGTCGCACAACGTATGACATGTTACGCCATTCGATTTTGCAGCCTTTCTAATGGAGTGTGTCTGTTGTTTAACCGTGTTGCCGGTTCGCTTCATGTCTTTCACTGACCATGCAGAGCGATTTGTTTTACGAGTGCTGTATATTTCTATGTGAACTGTATATTCTCTATGTCAATATATAGTAAGTGTGTTTAATGTATGTGGGTTGACACCAAAGAGTTCTATATATAGAGTAGACAACTAAGCCTTTCACTGGTATTTCAATGGACATTCTGTCCTTCTCGCACATGTACTGCGCTCTCACTCGCACGATGTGCACGCGTTATACTTATTCTTGTATTCTTATACTCTTTGTGATAGAAGGGGGGACCTTGTGAGTGAGAGCTCACTAACATATGCGAGAACAGAATGTCCGACTAGATACAAGCGCTTTACTATGCTTAACATACTACTTGTCTACTATGTATATAGAACTCTTTGGTTGACACGAGATCTGTCATTATTCTACCGCCAGAAACTGAGTTCACGTATTGTTTTGTAACGAGGCGATTCAACTGTTTTCCCCATTATGAAACCAGTGTTTTATTTCAGTCATTAGTAAACACCCACACGTATTACTGAATACACAGCAACGAGAATATTTTTTTTGGGCATCTGCAAAGAATAAAAAGCAATAAGGGTAAAATCGATCACAGGAAGGTAATATCGATCATACAAGTCGATATTACCCGCCGCGTTTTAACATAAGCAACATCAAAAAATTGAAATTGTATAGAATACCTTGGGGTACAATGCAACTATGAGTACTAAAGTAGCTTAGGTTTTCTAACCTTAACAAGTATACACCTTATCCAATGAACCGAAAAAATAACAAAAATACTACACAAAATGTATTTGTGGCCGTATACACTCGGCGTTACAAGGAAACTGGCCATTCTTCATAATTTGCATATATCTTAAGAGATGGCAGCACATATGGTATCATTTTAAAGGTTTGTAGGGTTGCGTAAAATAAGGATGATCTTAATTAGCTTTAGTTCGCAGTATATGTACGCGCTGTTCCATCATTACCCTTATTTTCTCTTGTGGATCAATGATTTCTTTTATTTTTCCCGAAAATTGTAGGCATTTTGAACATTTCTCAACTTTCGGCGATCCAATGCCAATGCGGTACAAACATATTTCTGAAAAAGCATTTTTTATTTTAATTTCAGCTGTTCTCCCACTCTAGAATTGTAGATCTTCCACAGTTTGATTATATTCAGTTCACATGATCTAATTAATAATTGTTTTATCCTAAGCATAATGAGTCTCATTGCAAGCAACAGATTCGATGAAATTCTTCGTAGGTCTTGTTTATGAATTTATTTTTGTCCTACAACCTCCTCTTTTTTCTGCTGGTAAATCTCCGGTTTCATGATACTCCCTCAATATTCTTTCAATTCGGTTTTTTCACAATATTCAGTAATACCACGAATATCTTTTTGCAAACAGGAATTTATGATCTGCATTTCACACTGACTTCTTTAATTTTGGTACCAGATCTTTTTGGTTTATTTGTCACGCAATGCTTCAATACAAACATATCTTGACATCATTTGGATGCCTCGCGGTAAAATTTCCGTTGAATCAGTCATACTGCATTGCTGTGTATTTGTTTCATGACCGCGTGTGGTAAATTCAGGCAGGCGCTGCCGAGAATACCTATATTATAGATATGTAAACTGACATATTGTTCAATTAAGAACTGAACAAAACTTGCAAAGCAATGATATAGCTTTTTGCCTTGGCCTTTTCTCTTTTACATTCTTGCTTATCCATGTAGACTGATTTGTTCACTTAATCTTTGTTCTCTCACAGTAACCACTATTGAACTAATTTGTTTTAATTACAGGAATTATCCACGTATTTTGCCACATTCCATCTTAATCTGATCACGAATAAACAAACAGCACAGATATGTTGGCGGCTATCGTGAGATCACGTGACTAAAAAGTGCTCTAGGATTCGTTCAAAGGCTATGTCTGATTTTGCACGTAACATGTGCGCGCAAATACTTGCTAAATCTAAAGTTCATCTGCCAATAACGGCTCTGAATATTTGTTCATGCACTTGAGGGTTAGAAAATCATATTCCTGACAACTTTTACATATGGAATCCATATATAACTATTTTTTTGTAAATGTCAAATGTCTGGTTTGCACTTATACGCTATATATTATAGTTCAGTTAATGACGAATTTTGAGAACCATCATCGGATTTCTGAAAATTCAGAAATTGAGTACGGCATCTCTTGATTGCCTTTCTATGTAGGTAAATTCAGTCCCGGTTGTTTTGTAAATCTAGGTAAACTGAGTTCCAGGTTTGTACCTGGTTGTCAGGTCAAATAATTAGCATGTAGTACCTGCTGCCTAGGCCAACCACCCTTCCATACGCAAGTATTAACCAGTAATTATTGTTTATTGTACCCACTTTGTTTCTACCAGGACATCCCTGCTAAAACCCCTTATTCCTCTGCAGAGGTCAGTGGTACTACAGTTGCCAGACGGTTAATTAGTCGGAATCGTTTATTAAATCAATCGTGTTTTGCTACGACGGTGGAGGAGGTTTCGCTCCTCTTGTTGTTAGGTGTCCTTGTCCCTAGTCATGAGTGTTTTCGTAGTGGTTAGTTAATTGATGAGTACTAGAATGAAAATTCAGGAAAATATTAGACTCTTTAATTCCTGATTCATGTAAAACAGAAACGTCGTGATGATGTGAACGATTCGCAATTCGCCTATTAACATCAACCCCATTTTCAACAGAATCAAATGGGTTTTCCAATGATGCTAAAACATTGGGGGGTTTCAATTCAAAACATCATAAATTGGTGCTTCAGTCTGTATAGCGACACTCTGTAAATGATGAAAATAATTTAATATTGTGCAGCATGTCTGTAGCTATATACAGCAACGGAGTTGTGGAGGTTCCTCGTACCCCTGAGACATCCCGCATATGGCTTAGTACAGGGCCGGATTTAGGAGTGGGCCGGGTGGGCCATGGTCCAGAGGCCTCCACCACCTAGAGGCCCCCACCAAAGATCAAGTCCAGAAAAAACTTTTGCTCATTACAGAAATCGTATGACAATTATTTAATATAGTAATCAATAGTATCGTTATCAATAGTATTGATGTGAATATTGGTAATCAATAATGAAAAAAATCGTCTTTTGCGTCATTTAGTGCAACATTTGCATGTACAGATTTTGCAAAATATTTTGTGAAGGCGGACAACGGATTGGCTGATTGGATTCCTTGTGCTGCACATTCCCTGAACCTCGTCGGCGAAGATGCTGCAGAATGTTGTTTAACGGCAGTGCGACTAGAAGAAGTTCACGTATTTTTCACGAACTCTACGAGTCGTTACAAGAAACTCACAGAGCAACCCCAAACATCTCACTCCGACACAGAGAAACGTCACGTATATGTCCCAACTTGAGTGAATAGTACCCGCTGGTCTTGTCGTGCAGATGCTACTAAAGCTTTGGTGATCGTTTATGCAGACATGAAACAAACACTCTTGTTAATGTCCGAAGATGATGAGCAACATTCGAAAACCCGAGTCGAGTGTCAAGGCTTGCATAAGTAAATGTGCAAATTGGAATCTGGAATCTATGCTGTCTTCTGGAATGACGTTTTAAACAGAGTTAACGCGACAAGCAAACTGCTTCAAAATACCAAGCTCGACTTGAATTCGACAGTTGCAGCTCTGAAGTCACTGAGAGTTTTCATTGAGAAAGAACGCGACAGCTTTGCGTTCTACGAAGAAGCAGGAAAAGAACGAACTGGAACGTCAGAGTACGAGACCTCGAGGACACGGCGCCGAAATCTCCGCTTGATTCCACTGGACTACTGGCACGTGCCACAAGTGGACTTGTCACCATCGCGGAAATTTGTCGTCGAAAACTACCTCCCTGTCATCGACCAGTTGTTGACATTATTGGACCAACGGCTTGCGGCGTATGAACTAGTGTCTACGCGTTTCGTATTTCTGGCTGAACTCGAGGATTTGAGTTCCGATGATTTGCCTAAACAAGCACGGCTTTTGGCTTGGATTTACAAATACGATGTTGATGAAAATCTTGGGGTCGAGCTATTACAATTTGCCGAATTTTACAGACAGTTTGCTGGGAACAAAGACCAATACTTAAGTCGGTATGTATTCGTTAATCATTGAAAAACACCTGCAGGATGCTTTTCCTAATGTTGAAACTATATTAAAAATGTATCTCGTTTTAATAATCACGAATTGTTCAGCGGAAAGATCATTTCCAAAATTAAAATTGTTGAAAAACAGATTGCGAACGGCAATGACTCAACAACGTCTTAACGATCTCGTTATTTTGAGCAGCAACAGAGATATTTTGAGATCCTTGAATTTTGACGATGTCATCGACGATTTTGCGGCGAGGAAAACTCGAAAAATACCTGTGTAATGTTATTGATATTTATGTACATTAAATAATATATATTGTCCGGATTTTTTATTACAAGAACATTTTGAAATGCATTAAGATTGCATTCAGTATACAGTCAGTGTATACTGAATAAAAAACAATGTTAGCCTCTGACATATAGGGGCTCCCACCAAACTTGGGCCCAGGGGCCTCCACCACCTCAAATCCGGCCCTGGCTTGGTGATCATTACAACTTAACTCATGAACTGTGGATTTAACAAAATTGGAATTTAGAATTCTTATAAGATGTGCGAAGATGGAAACGTTATTGAAATTTTTATTCAATCCTACAAACTTAAGTGTGAATTTCATTAAACTTATTCAGTGCTTATTTGAGATAATCGATTTCCTTTAATAATGAATAGTGCGTGTTCATACATTACCGAAAAGTTCATATCAACAGTTATCTAATACCTTTCCACATTATCAGTATCATTAGTTTGGGATTAAATGAAATAACATAATTAACATTTATCCAATGGTCAATGACCTAATTTGATTAATCTATCTTTTCGAGAATATTTTTATTTTTGTGATTCCAATTATTACTTATCTATTTAAATAAAAAAAGGTTCGTTTTAGGAGAAAATGTATATACATGTTTACAAATGGTATCATGAGAGCAATTTCATAAAATCAAACAATAGAAAATGTATGATGGTAGAGGGCAACGAATTCGGATATACTAGAATAAGCTAAAGTCATTTTTGAGTATCGCCAACATGTCTCTCTCCCACCATACTGTCATCTAGCTTTCCAGCAATCGTGTGGAGAAATAAAGATTGAATAGAGAGATCTCCGATATTGGCACTCGTAATTCGCCGCCGCTAATCGTGTACCTACTGTCAAGAAAATTGACATTTATTTGAAAGTGTAGTTAACGAGTTCCGATCAACTTAGCCTGTCAAATCTTTGAGTGATTTTGGTGATACAGTTCATTGTTCTTTCTACTTTCTAGAAAATTCAAGAAGCTAACGACTTAATAGTGTTCTAAAATTGTGAATTTTCTTTACTTTTAGTACTTTGCATCGTTTAGGTACCTGTTTGTTTCTGAAAGTGACTTTGTAACTAGGCCAGGCGGCAGGAAAGACCTTAAAGGTGGTGCTACAGCAGCATTTGCCAGTACAAGTCGCCTACATATTTACCCTGAGTAAGTAATTCCAGATATGTTGGGATGGAACATGGTAGTAATAATTGCAAACTGTTTCAGACATAATGGAGACGACAAAGAGAATATTGATGTTTCAGCACCTAAAAGGTAAAATGTTTAATTAAGAACATAGCAGTTTTACTAATATATGGTTTTATTTATTTTAGAGCAAAACTTTCAGAAAGTGAATATGCGTCAACATCTATGACCAAAAGCAGCGTTTGGTTTGCACCAGCTAATGAGGATATCATGGTTAGTAGTAATGAAGAGTCCTTAGTTGAATCAGTTTCCGTTTCAATTACTACTTCATTTCAACAGCCACTGCAGCCTTACCCAAAAATCTAGCAAATCACCAGAATCGGATACCTCTTCTGAGAAAGAATCCGTTATAGCTGTACCATTAGCAAGGTCTTCATCAACAACTTCCAGTAGTTCCAGTAATCCAAAAGAAAGGAGGAAAGGGAAATATCAACAAATAGTAGGAGCAGTAGTTCCACAAAAGAAAGTTTACAATACTGTATATAATTCTGCTAAAACTGGCCACCTGTAGTATTACAGGCTTTTGCTAGTATCAGCATAGTGCAATGTATACGGTGAATGAGTTGTGCAAATTTCATGCATTTATATCTAATAGTTTTTGATATTCACCAAAATATTCATGACCTGTATCCCAAAACTTGTCAATAGTGGGGCCATGAACTATTAAGAATTTTTGGGCTAAATTTCTCTAAAAAAATATGCCCCTTATGTTATGACATAGATTTAGTTGATACCCTTATATACTGTGTCAAATTGTTCATAAGTTAATAAATATAATACCATTATAACATCTAATTAATATTAATGTTTTCAGAAAGTTTCGTGGTAAACGCTATTTTGGTGATTGTACTACATCAGATATGGACAATCCAGCAAGAGCACATGTCAGTTGAAAAATTGCAAAGAAGACTGTCTCACAGCAACGGCGAAAAATAAAAAACTTACAAGCTTCTGTGAGGTTTTACAGAAAGAGAGTGAATTCTCTGAGGACATTAGTAAAGCATTTAAAAACTAAATTTGCTATGACAGAAAGTGCGGAATCTGTAATTACAGTAAGGTCCCACAATTTAGAAAAGTAATTCAATTAATTTGTAGTTTTTATACATGTGCAATTGTGCATTTGCTGTCAGTAGTCAACTATCTATAATATGTAATAATTTTTGTTATGAAATCATATATGCTGCATACATTGAATTTTAATTGGGTAATTGATTTTCAGGCGCAGTACCTGGCTCATCTGGCGAAATCATTAAACGTTTTTTGAAAGGACCATCAACTCAGAAATTTACACCGGATTTGCGGTCATAGATTAGATATCCCCCTAAAACATGTTTTAAAGAATGTACTAAGGATTTACTAGAATTTACAGGAACAATAAATTAATAATATTTATTATTAATACGTCAACATTTTTAGAATTATATTTTCCGCAAGAAGACTTTTCAACAATATACAATATACTTTCTCACATAAATAAATTGACAATTTTTTATTTGAATAAAAGTTTACAATTTTACTAAAACTTTTCTTACTTGTATGTTCCCCATTCATATTGTTAGTTATATACCATCTTACATCGTGAAATCAAGAATATCAACTCATATTTTGCTCCCATCTCATAGTCCGATTATTGCAAATGTTTCCTGACAATACGGATGAAATAAAAGCAAAAATGCTGTAGTGGCGATATACCTACTGTACTTTAATATCAGTAGACAGAATAGAATAAAAGTATATAATCATGTTAAACATCTTTCGGAAGTTTTTGTTCATGAAATTTTCCATATAGGGCCCAACAATGGATTTTATATGAATATACTTATACAGATATGATTTGAAACCAAATTATAGGTTGATGTAGTGGTGAAAAAAGTGAAACTATTATTGTATTGCAATATAAATTAAATAATTGTGATCTAATAATGTCCTCGATAGAAACAAATGTTTTCACTGGTTAAGAATATATAAAAATATACTTAATTGCCCAGATGTAGATGAACAAAGTAATAAACAGCTCATAATCTGCGCTTCAATATAGTTACTTGCACGCACACAGAAATCGGTGAATGGCAATCACCAAGAGAAGAAACGACCATACTATTATACAAATGTGGTCAGTAAGTGAATCAGTTTAATTGCCAAAATACCAGTCTTTTTCTGTAAAACATGGAAGAAACCCACATTTGTCATAAACATTCTTCTATGTCTACAGCTACACTGTTAATATTGGTTATAAAGTTTTTATTTTTGATGTTTCAATAGTTACGTACCTTACTGCCTTATAAATAGTACGCCCGTGGCGTGGGGTACCCTGGAAATCTGTTTAAAATACCCTATACAATACACGCCTATGCCGTGGGGTACTATTCCTCTATCCGTACTGGATTTCTACACGTCATGTTGGCGATACAAAATTCCGTAGTTACGAATAGACTGACTAACTCTAGTATATCCGAATTCGTTGGTAGAGGGAGTTACTATTCACGTTATCATGAAAAAAAAACGAAGTAAGGATATGAATATATACGGATGTTAGAAATGAGTGTTACAAACTTAAATCGATAGTCCAGCGAAAAATAAGTCGACGTACATAACTAAGACGGAGTGAGAGTACCGAGTAGAGTCGTTTCTTGAATCAGTCTGGTTAAATGACAAATGTATGTTCTCGTGTAGCGCCCAATTGGTAAATGCAATCCACTTGAAATTTTGACACAAACTAGACATTATGCTTACAATTTACTCACACGTCGTACCTTGAGCCGTTTTGAGTCAGTGAGTAGGGCGGTCTATCGAAATATTCAACGCTATTCGCTTTGTTTCATGCACCGTTCGGGTAACTAACTATCTGGCCGATTGAAGATACAAGAATCAAACTCGCGGAACTAGACAGACTGCGGCTCGCACTCGTGATTGGCGCTCACACACTCCCTCCGTTTCAACTCTTTGAGTACATGCGCAGCATAATGATTGACCTCTTATTGAGCTATATTCTTATCGGAAACTCTTCTTAAGAGAAATTCAGTGCCTCAAATGAACTGTGATCCATAGCTCACTAACTTTTCTTCCTCGCGTAGGGACCGAAAATGGAATAGATAAAGACGTCAAATTATACTCTCTCATAACATTAAACTTTCAAAACATTTATTCGAATTGACAACATGTGTGTTGTAACGGTGAGCTGAGCGTTATGTTTTATAACAACAAATCTGAACTGAAATTACTCCAGATTTAATATTCCCAGATAAGTGAATAGGTTTGAAAGCCTATCTCACTGCTAGTAATACTTGTACTCGTAACAGTCAGCTGTGTATTATTTCAGGTAGCGTTAATACCTCATCGACGTGTTATATGAATTTAGATTGTTGGAACCTGTTCGGGTATCAGAGATCTTAGTTGATCCGTGTACCCTTAAGGTTCTTTTGGAGCTGCCACCACTAGATGTATATTTCAGCCCACCTAGAAGCTGTTTCTGACTACGATGCCGCTATCCCTTCCAAGGGACCGCCTCGTACAATAACATCTTTATTTATATTCAAGCGTAAATTCTGAAGGTCGTATTCGCTGAGAGGTGATTAGGAATTACCGATTAAACGTTTAAAGTTAACAAAATTCCGTACATCAAAATCCAACAAACGATCATAAGATTAATCCAAAATTCTGAAACGGGAATAATACATAAATTCAAAGACGTAAAATTCAGGTTCACCCTAAGTGGGAACCTAGAAACTGTTATCAATGTCGCTAGTTCTACCCCTTTCACCAACGAGCGAGTTCCTGCTCATGTTCTCTCAAGAGAAATTGAATCAATTAATCTAATAAGCACACACGGAACCCTGATCGATTTCGCGCTCGATCACTTCGATGATTGATAGATAATTTTTGAAATTAAAGGATTCCTCTCTTTCTGGTAACCTGGGGTAAGCCTAAAGACCTGATACTCGATCATATCACTTAAGTGATCTCCGATAAGCGGAATTTGTATAGAGCACTCTAAATAGCCTAAATGGCTGAAAAAACAGACATTAACAAAATAAACATTGGCGGGCGGAGCATGGTCGGAAGGTTAAATAACCACCTTATATTATATCGTCGATTCAGAGGTTGAAGTCAATATAACAGTTGTTCTTTGGCAATCAAAATGCACTTACCCTGTTGGTCTAATATCACAATTCCCTGTCGAACCCCTTGTAGTAATAAGGCACAAAGGATTTGAACACTCGATTTCTACGTCGGATTAAATTTGATATGATGGAATTGTCACAAAATGCTTTTTGAATAAGGAACGAACACTTTCCGCAAAACGCGAAAGACGCGAACAGGTCCAGCGCTGCTTTAGCCCTAGGGATGCATAACCCTTGTGCAATGAACACAAATTGATAAATTAATTCAATCTCTATGAATTTCTGGAATTTAGTTTGTTTAAATCTTGACAACATGATATTGATTGATTTGATTGATATATGACTTGACTTAATGTAACAATGGAGCATCCCTGTGGACATAAAGCAAGATGGACTTACCGAACAAGTAGGTGGTGAAGAACACTCGAGTAGATAGTGAAGAACTCCCCTTCTTTCTCAAAGTAATTAGTTTTTATGGAATCATTGAAGTGGGGGGGCCACCTCATGGGCAAAGCTTAGAAAATATGTTTAACTTAGAATACCGGGGGCAAAGCACGCCCATAAGTTATAACAACAGCCAATAGGAATCTAACTGGGCAAAAGAATCACTCTGCTCAACTCCACGTGGACTTTTCCTGACTCAGGGAAAAAGGTACCATTGACCTCGTGCCGTGCTTACGTTTGTAAAGCATGGTTCATGGCTGGCTGGTCAATGATACAGGAAAGAGGGCTCAGATTACCGTCGCTAGGTCTGTCTGGTATATCGTGTTCAAGATATAATAATTTATGAAACTTTCAATTTGAAATGAATCAAAATTATTCAAAGGCCTCAAAAAAAAGTAATGATCCGTCGGATTATTACAGTGTTTTACAAGGGTCGATACTAGTACCTTCATTGTATTATTACATATTTATACGAATGGGTTACCTAGTATTACTACTATTGTTACCTCATTTTGTTAGCACAATTGTACGCTTTCGAACCCTGCTGCGTGTTGAGCGTATGATTGTGACATTCACTAGCTGACGGCTTAAAACTTAGATAGATGTGAAATTATGCTTTATGTATTTGAAATCATATTAGAATTTACAACATACATGTTTTATACTCATAATCAGTGGGCAACTTCTTGGAAAGATCCCAAGTTACCATAATCAGAGTAGTATTTTTAGTGGATAAGGGTGATCGTATCTTATTTACAGTGCTATATTATATCCACAGTATGAACCTTCCTGATAGTTTATCAACGCCTTATACTTGTTATCAGTTGGCCAACTGCTTGGAAGTCATACCAACCCAATATCTCTTCTTCAACCTGACGAACATAGCTATTCTAAAACTGCTGGCTAACATTGCTCAAAGCCTCCTTCGACATATTTAAGCAGTGATTAATAGATTTTCTGGTATGTTGGTTATAATACTTCTTTGGAATATGTTAGACATGTGAAATTTGATTTTGTATTATTATTAATTTGCGGATAAATTATGCTTAAGGCTTTTTTATTGAGTTTATTTTGGAGTATTTTATTAATTATCTGTCGAAGTAAACATTCACTAAAAATATCTCAATTCTTCAAAAAACAGAATAAAAACGTCGCCTTTGAAACAAAAAATAACCTATGCTCGAAATCTAAAAAAGTAACTTAAAGAAATCTGGAGTTTACAGACTGAGATGTGATGACTGTAGTGCTTTGTACATGGGACAAACTGGACGCAGTTTCAGTGTAAGGTTTAATGAACATTTGAGAAGTTACAGGCTCAAAAGAGGAGAATCTAATTATGCAAATCATCTGTTAGAACATAACCACAATTTCACCCTTAATCCTGATATTCTACATATTCAGGAAAAAGGACATAAACTTAATATATTAGAATCCATAGAAATATTGAAACACTCAAAAAACAATAATAATGTAATATTAAATGATCAAATCGACACATATAATTCACCGCTTGTTAACAATTTTGTAAACACACTCCCACCATTATCCACCTCCATCCCTCAATTTGTACCACATTCTGATCCCTGATATTTTAGGACATACTTTTAGATTTAGCTTTAGTTGATAACTCCTCGCTTTGATAATGCCACAGTGTGGTGAAACAAATCCATTTGAATGTTTAATCAACAATAATTATAGAATCGATGAACAATTTCAAGTCCAATCTGCAATTGGATTCGATCTACAAATAGTTGTAGGTTCAATCTACAGGTAGGGTTGATTCATAATTGTAGATTCAGTTTACAGTACTTGTAGGTTTAATCTACAGGTTCGATCTACAATTATAGGTTCTTGAAGCTCATATTTTTCTGCTAACATATTAGCTACGTACGAAATTGCAGAAGGAACAAGAACAAATTAAATAAGTTTCAGTCAAATTTACTTTGAATTTGAATCTACAATTGAAGGTTCAATCTACAATTGTTCGATCAAAAATAATTGTAGGTTTTTCACCAATAATTATATGTTCGATCTATTATAATTTTAGGTTCAATATACAATTGTAGGTACGATCCCGGTGTACAATAAATAAAATTATAGTAGAGTCTGGCGCTGTCAGCGTGGTACTTCAACATCATTTACAAACCTACGGCACTATTCCATTATAGCCGCTTCTGATTGGTGTTACGAAAGAGTTAGGCGACCAGCAATACTGTCGCTAAGCTGGAAATATTAATGCCAAATTTATTGGATCTATAGGGAATACCTACTCACCTACCACCCATAATTATTTCCAAAATAAAAGGAATGAATACACAACTTATTTTTTATATTTATTACAACACAATATATTTATAATATATGTAAATAACTATATAAAAATGCCATATTTCAAATATATTATAATATAGAATGGAAAGTATTATATTTCAGGTAAGCATATAATTTTTTTGCCAATCAAGCATCTTAAACTAATCAATAATTGAAACTATGCGATATAATAGCATTGAGTTTTGTTTGATTCAATATTTAAGCATACATTGTGTTGTCGCTTTTTGTTTGCTGTTTCATTTTTAAATCTTCTGCTTCCTCTTCCTCTTATAACACTTGCTGTTCTGCCATATATTGAGGTAGGTTGAACCTCAATTGAAACGTTTCTTCGCCGCACAAGATTCACAGAATTATCAACTGTGTGTATAAACATTTACAACTGGTTCTTTATACTTTTAGCCTACTTGTTGAAATATCAGATGACTTATGACAATATTCCAATAAGTCTGAAATTGAGGTATTTTAAGTTCTACATTCGTGTAATTTGTGGTAAGGCTGCAACCAAACATATCTCTCCACATCTTGGATCGGACTGAAGCTGGCTTATGTAAATGAAATCATCTCGAAAGAATGGTTCATGGAAAGAAACAGGCGGGTGCGAGCGTCATTTCGAAGAGGTTATTTCGCTTGATTATGATCTTACTTTAATGAACTATTTCTTCTTGTGTTGACATAACTTAATTTCGAATAGATGCATGACAATTATCACTTTTGAAAAGATCTCCTTTAATGGTAAGTTACGATAAAAAAAAATAATAAAATAGATGCCAGTAAATGTTCCGTACATCTCTTAGATCCCTCATTCTTCTTTAGTTAGCAGAATTTTTTGCCTTCGGTCACTTCTGCGAGATGAATAAGTGATTGTAGTATACAGTGTGTCCCTGAATTGACGAAACAACTGTTGCAAAAGGTAAGAAATTCTATGTTTTCACTTTGAGGCGTTCAGCCCTGGTTGATTGAAGCCCAATTTCTGACATAATTTCAGTTATTTGTCTTGCCTTTTATGTGAAAAATACAACAAAAACCTATTGTGCAAATTTTGCTCAGATTAATCTTGGCTCCCATACCAAATTTTTTGGAAAATAAACATTACAAAAAATTATCAAAATTGGTCGAGGATTTTGACATATGTTATAGGCGCCCAGATGTTGATTCTAAACCACTATTTTCAATAACTTTTTGTTCTATCTGCCACGTAAAAGGCACTTTAATGTACAGAAAATAGTTTTTTTGGACGTTTTCACGGCGTACTTGATTTGTCGAACTTGAAATTATGTGAAATTCATCTCCGATCAAACAAGACTGGACCCCGAAAAACGAAAATCAAGAATTTTTACCTTTTTAAAACTTTACTTAAGGAATTTATATAATTCCTAGTCCTCAATCTATTTATTTATATTCAGTGAGGCCATTTAATTTAGAGAACCATGACACGTTGGAGTTTGATCCCAATCATTGATTAGCCAGATCAAACGTGGAAGATATCATTGACACATACCCTTTTATTTCACAAGACACTTAAGATTGCAACACACTGGAAGATGATTGGAAGGGTATTAATCAGATGAACTCGTACTCAACAACAATAAGATTTAAATATAAAATAACATTGAAATTAATAATGATAAAACAATGATTATACCAATTGATAATGAAATAACATTATAATTAACTTTATTACTAATAAGAATAAAAAAATAAGATCAAAATCTAAACTCAAATTAACAAACCTAGATAATATAAATTAACTAAAAGACGGAAATGAAAGTAAGATTATCAAATTGATACCCAACCAGGATGAACCTAGAGGATCGGAACTAAATAAACTGATTTGAATGTATTAATGAACTTGAACTTGAATAAAAACTGAGAACAACAAACTTTGATTGAGAATCCATAACAACTCTGATTTAGCTAGGATGAAACTATTAAGTTGAGTTAATTGAAATTGACTAAGTGTCATGTGATTCCTCAAGAGAACAATTTAAGATGAAAAATATAACTGAAGACTTTAGGCATTGCCCCTGGTATTTGTGATGCGTCCTTTTTCTCAAGAACCAATGTACATTCAGAGAAAGGAACCCCGAATTGCTTAACCAATAAGCAGTAAGATAGTTGATCATTCGTATCCCCTCCTGAGGCTTCTAACTCTGAATGTTTTCAGTGGGGATTTCTAACCCTTTCTTTATTAGTTATTTATACTATAATCAAGACCAGTGGCGTCTCGTGAACTTTTCAAGAGAGGAGGCTGGACATAAAACGTTTTTTTTTAAATATACTCTAGTCAGCCATTTAATTTAACTTTTGCACAGCGACCGTACCAGCTACTTCAGTGACAAAACTAATTATTGCCCAGCAAGAACCAAAGTGGAGGTGTAGAGTTTCTCTTGGCAAAATATTTTTTGGTTCGTTTTTTGTTTATAATTTTTTTTTGGATTTTTGATATTTTTCCTTTTTTTTGGAATTTTTCATATTTCGTTTTTTTTAAATTAATTTTATCAACTTTTTTTTATATATTAACGGAATTCTACGGTCTTTAGTTTGCGAAAAATGATCAATAATATTATCATAAAATGTATCATTTTGTTTTAAGTGTTTTACTAAATCTTTTTCAATAGATATCAAACTAACATTGTAACGATTTTGGTCCATTGTATTTCGCATGTAAGTTTTAATTCGTTTGAGAGTAGAAAATGATCTCTCCACCGATGCCGACGTGGCAGGAATGGTGACTGTTAAACAAAGTAGTTTATAAAACTGAGGTAAAACTTGTTGCAAATCATTGTCTATCATATACTTTATCATATCGGCGTTACTGTCGTACTGGCCTAAAATATATTCATCCGAGTATATAACGCATAATTCATTGTGCAGTGTTATTTTATCAAAAAAATTACATTTTAGAACTAAGTTATCTAAAAGTGTATTGGGAAACTCTTTTGAAAAAGATTCGAAAAATCTTCTATTCGTCAAGTCGAAAAACTTCAATTCATGTAAATCGGAAAATCGAATCTCAATTTGACCTTTACTAGTATCTAAAATTTCATAAAAAAGTTGTATATAATGTAGTTTCTTGTCTACCAAATTATATGTTTTTCTCCTTTTCGCGGGAGGAGCCTCATCAGTTGATAAATTTTCAAACAAAATATTAAGATGAAATTCTGTATTACGGATACTTGCAATTTTATCAATGAGATGTTTCAAACGATCTCTTGAATAAATTATATCAGTGAATTTATGTTGTAAAATTTGAAAACTAAGATCAGTTTGTTCAAATATTGATTTAAAAGTATCAAGAAAAAACAAAAATTCTTCATTTTTTAAATAAGATTTTAAACCAACAGCAGCATTTAATGAAACCTGATCTGTCGAAAAGTCATCACTGTTTAATATAAAATCAAATGTTTCAATTAATTTGTCTAATATAATAAGATTCTTGACCCAGTATGAATTATATAAAAAATTCTCGGGAATTAGGTCACATTAACACTCTGTTATAAATGTTCGTCTTTACATACGTTTCGGTCTCACGACCATCATCAGAAGACTTATTTTGTTAAAAAGGGGTTAACTAAAACTAATTAGCACAAGCGTCCATATCGCACAATCTTCAATCAAAAAGCTCACGCCGTCGAAACGAACAGAACCACGAATAATCGAAAATTGTATCGTTAATATTAAAGTATAGATTTTTTTGTAACAAGAAACCACTGTTAAGTAATATTCTCATAATGTACAAACGCATATTGCTATGGTCTCAAAGCAACTGACTATTTTGTCTTTATTTTTGTGGATGGTAAACATTGCACGTGATGTAAAATTCCATCGAGTTGGAGCATAACAGGGAATTCTGTTTCCTACTATGTTATTCAAAATTTCAGTTCGTTTGATGGATTTGCTAGAAAAATTTGAAAATGACGATAAGTTGGAAAAAAAAATTCTAACTTCCATTCCATTACTTAAAACCAAATTCATGTTGTGAGCGTAACAATGGGTGAAAATAGCCTGAGGCGAAACTGATTCTATTTTTATTTGAAGACCGTTTAAATGTCCCGCCATTACAGATGCGCCGTCGTAGGTTTGAGCAATTAATTTATTCGTCAAATCGTTTCCATCAAGAAATTAGATAAATTGATCGCTGTTCTTCCCGAACTAACATCGTAAAACCCTAAAAATCTTTCCACTAGTTGTCCATTTTTTACAAATCTAAAAAATATTGATAATTGTGATTTACACGTTATATCAGTTGTTTCGTCAACCTGCCACGAAAAAAAAGGGACATTCAATAATTCATCCTCTATGTGATTTCGGAGGACATAATTTATTGGATCAAGAATTTCGTTTTGTATTGTTTTTGAGGTGCCTGCATATACTGACGCGTTACTCATAAAATCACGAAGCTAACTGTCTTATTAAAAAAACAAATCTAACAATTCTCTAAAATTACCTTTATTAACTGAATTTTCAGTTCCATCATGCCCTCTAGAAGCCAAATCTTGAGATGATAAATACAATGAGAAATCAATGATTTTTTTTTTAACTTCGCGGTTGTCCTTAACTGTATTATTATGATTTTCTATTTCGCGTGTACGAGCAGAATCAATCACATTAACAATATTCTGTTTACCGGTTAATTTAAACTTAATATTCGATGTAATATGTTCCTGCGATTTTTCATGTCTTTCTAGGCCACGAGCTAGATTTTTCAAATCATTATAACCCAAGTGCCCCCAACATGGAGTTGTATCTGATGTAAATAGGCAAGCAATACCAGCAATATAATCTATTGTGTACCTCAGATCCCGTTAACCATACATATTTTTTAAAATTATCAGTATTAAATGATCGATTTTGAAAGTTACCTGTCATAACTAATCTCTTCAAATCCGGTAAAGGCCGTTTATTTTGAAAAAACACTTCTCTGTCATATGTTAATCCACTAAATGGATTTTCTAAGAAATCAGCAACTAAATCACTACTCATTTTAAATTTTAATAGTTTACCGATCAGATAAATTTCAACTTAACTTCACTTCGCGTCGCGAAAGAAAAACAATAACTGAAGCAGCACGTGTCGCCGGGTCGCCGCAGCAAGTATCGTATTTCATACGACTGACCGAGTGCGAACAAGAGGCTAGCCTACAGAAGACGTTGCAATTCTAGTGTTTTGCTTAACATAGAGCAATTGGACTGGTTGGAACTACGGCAACTGTGTTGACCACACGTATTTAGCGTTTGAGATATATAGAGAATCTAGCCTCTGGCCACTGTTGCCAGATTAAAAATAACTACTGAGAACGGGGAATTAATTGTAAAATTTAAAGAATTATCAGAGAAACAGGAAATAAAATGGAGAATGTTCATTGAGTTAAATTGGTGAGGAGGCTGAGCCTCCTTAGCCTCCTTCGAGGAGCCGCCACTGATCAAGACTATATTTAATTAGAATTTTGATGATTAGATACTACTTTACGTCCCGATTCATGTGTGATACTTTTGATTAAGTATGTAACTTATGTAAGAAATACGTTTAAAACTCCCATATTAAGATCAACAGCGGGTCAGGAACCCGTTACCTGAGCATCTCCAGATGGTTAACATTATATAACATTCATCATTTGGTTTCGTCTTATAGTGGTTATTCATCTTGGCAGTTTTATGATTTTCTTTAGAACAAGAAACTTGCGTGAAATTATTAAACATCTTGATCATGTTTGTCAGCTATGGTATCATATCACCCTCCCTGAAGCGGGTGTGAATTGCCTTATATTTATTTTGGAAATTTCTTCACTTTTCTCAAACTATATTTGTTATTGATACTAAGCAGAAAACATCTGGCAACACCTAGAGGCTTTTAGATATTTTTAATTTCACATGAAATTTTAATTGTGTGAAAATGATTTTGTTTCAAATATTGGAAATTATGTGTACCAAACCCTTATTACACCGGGGACACACGGTATATTCACTAGCTTCCTTAATAACTAACAATAAAAGAATGCTAGAGCATTTTACTTCATGTCATGTCATAATATGTGTTTTATAACTCTATATTTTATACTCATCATTGACAAAAAGGATGTATGTCAACCTTACTTTCATGATACCACAGACTTATTGAATTAATGTAACTTATTATATTGTAAGTATGGTGCATCAACTAAAGATTTTACGATTATCTCTATGACTTAAAAGGAACAGAAACTTGTGAAGTCACTGGTTGGTTGACATCATTTTAAAAATTTTCCAATATTAGTTCCGGCCCCTACTGCAAGTTGAATAGATGATATAAATTTATAGCCAGAAAAATACTGTTGTCATAATGATACAAGAAGTATTATAGATTCCATTTGAGAAACTTAAAATGGATTCCAAAAGTGTCACTTGTAAGGATACTATTGTGCCCAAGAGCACTATTTATCCTATTTTCACAAAGCGGGTGTTTTGAACGCATTCACCTGTAACCGTGCAATTGGAGTAGAATAGAGAAATATTGTTTTATTGGTATATCAAAGAACCCAATAAAAATACCAAATCGATTATACCAGAAAAAGAACACAAACATCTTTGGGCACCGTCTATACACCTCTAATGATATCGGTTATGAGAGGAATGTTCTATTTCCACGACCGTTTTAATAATATTTTGATCGAACCACAATTAATATAGATCAAATATACAAAAAAATGGTAGCTTGAACTTACAATGATTGTAGATCGAACCTACAATTGTGGATTGAACCTACAATTACTGTAGACTGAATCTACAGTCATTGAAAGTTGAACCTATAATTATTGTAGGATGAACCTATAATTATTGTGGATTGGACGTATGATTCAAAATTTCAGTTATTAACGTCAGTTTTTGTTGAAACTTGTGAAATTTATTGTTGGACCTTCAACGCTTTTGTGGCTACATGTAGTGCTTGTATCTTATTCATTTTTACGTGCCTAACAACTGTGGTTCTATGAATATGTTATCATTATTATTATTATTATAAACAAAGAAAAGCAGAGTCTCAACAAACTAATTATTATTCCAATTATATACATGGCAAAGGCAATAATGTATACCTACTTAACCATTCTCGTATTTGAGAGTCCTTGGAGGTGGTTGTTGGCTCTTTATTCATTACAGTACTGTGATAACTAGCATTATCTATTACTATTTTATATTCACAATTGTTACCTCTTTTCATTAGAACAATTTTTCGCATTAGGACACTTCTGCGAGTTGAATATGCTTGTGATATATACCGGGTGGGCCAATCAAAATGAAACACGGCCGATATCTCATATACCGTTCGTTAAAAAAAATCGCTGGGACTCGTCGACTTTTATTTTTTGGGGGAAAGACTTTGCCTATATCACCAACCTTGTCACTTTCAACCCCTCGCGGGGGTGAGCCTTAACCCCGAAATCTTAAATGGGAATAGAGATCGATTGGTCTTTATTTTAAAGGTAATCGAATTCTCTGTTCAACGCATCTTAGTTTTACAAATTTGATGAAGCCGTTTTTGGGAAAATAAGTGTGATACCATATTTTGATGGTAATTAAATTCTCTTTTCAGCAAATCCAACATAATTTATTAACTTTAATTTCTCTTTATTATTTATTTTAATAAGGAAATATTTTCTAGATTCCTCAATCCATTCACCAGTGACAGAAGGTAATGAAAATTTTAATTTTATCGTTCCAAGAAAAAAGTACTTCATTTTATCTGCTGTGGAATTTTGTTTTTGTAAAGAATTTATGAATTTTGCAGTTCCTCAGAAGTTCCGAGTATTTACATTTAATTCATTTCAGTTTAGTATCACGCAGGGTTTTGTCTGTGACTAAACTTTATTTTGATCTAATATTGTTTATTTTACTGCAGAAAGAGTATCGCTGATTGAACTGTATTATGAAAATGGTAGATTTGCTAATATTGCAGCACCAGGTATTCAATGAAATGAATCCAGATAAACATGTTAACAAAATTTAGGAAGACAGGATCAGTGACAAAACGAATACCAATTGCTCCAAATAGAAAGATAGGGGGACACGAAGCAGTGGAAGTTGCTGTTTTGGGCCTCGTCAATATTGACCCTATATTAAGCACCAGGCAACTACCTGTAGTGTGTGGCATATCTCGTACCAGAATCTTAAAGACACATAAATTTCACTCCTACAAAGTTCATCTTGTACATCAATTAAACGAAGATGACTTTGACAGACGTTTGGAATTTTGCGAGATTATGACTGGACGAATGATGAATAATCCGAATTTAGTGTTCAACATTTGTTTTTCTGATGAGTGTTCGTTTTTCCTAAAAGGGACTGTTAATCGTCACAATTGTCGATATTGGTCTGACGAAAATACAAATCTGTTTCATGTGGTTCACACTCAACATTCTGAGAAATTAAATGTCTGGGTTGGAATTTATGGTGATTGTTTAATTGGTCCTTATTTTCTCCCAGGATATCTAAATGGAAATTATTAGAAGACGTTACCGATCCTGCATTGACAGAAACGCTTGAAAATAATAACAATTACAATGCCGAAGAGTTGACATTTCAACAAGATGGTGCACCTCCTCATTATACCCTTGCTGTTCGTGAATATCCAAATCGGATGTATCCTGATAGATGATCGTCAAGAGGACCAACAGAGTGGCTTGCAAGATCACCTGACTTGATCCCCTCAGATTTTTTTCTATGGGGTCACTTAAAAAGTAAGATTTATATATAAAACTCAGCCACAGTCATTGAATGAATTACGTCAGCTGATCATTGATGAATGTCGTGCCATTATACCAGAAATGCTTCATAATGTCAAGGATGATTTTGAACAAAATCTCTATTATTGTATGGAAGCAGGAAGTCAACACTTTCAGCACTCAGGCATTTTGATGACCTTTGAATTGTGGTACATTTGACTTTTAATCCCATTTTAATTGAAGGGTTGAAGCTTACCTCTGGGGGAGGTTGGAGAGGCATAGTTGAAAATAAGCGAAAAAAAACTTCTTTCTAACTGTAAAAATCAACGGATCTCAACATTTTTTCACCGAGCAATAATTTTTCTTCCCTCATTTTCTCAAAAACGGCAGCATTAAATTTGTAAAACTACAATGCGTTGAGCAGAGAATTCGATTACCTTTAAAATAAGGTACCACTAGACCCCTAGTCCTAATTTAAGATTTTGGGGTTAAAGTTCACCCCCGCGAGGGGTGAAATTTACAAGGTTGATGATATGACCAAAATCTTTCCCAGGAAATAAAAATGAGGTTGAGCGATTTTTTTTATACGAACGGTATATGAGATATCGGTCATGTTTTGTTTTGATTGACCCACCTGTATATCTACCAGCTGTTGTCTACGGAAATTGCTAACAATACAAGAGCATACTGCTAATGTCTGTGGAAACAGAGAATATATTGCAAATGGTTCAGAAACAGCTAAATACGTGTGGAAAGACACTCCATGTCATTGAAAGTTTATTCAGATTGAGAAAATAATTATGTGCTCTAAATTTTTATGTTTTATGAATGTATTATTACATTGTGCTCTCCAGTAAATTGTCAAAATCAATAATCAACCTTTTTTTTATGATAGCACAGGATAATTACTCCAATTTGACCATGTGACGTCACTCTTCGATGACATAAGTCTCAAAATAAAAATTTTGGGCACTTCTGTATATGTATGCTTGTGATAAATATTTTTACCCAGAAAAATACTTTCATCATGATGGTTCAGTAAAATACTATAGCTCCATTTGAATAAATGAAGATGAATGTGAAAAGAACCACTTGCACACCAAAACAATACAGCTTCTGTTTCAACATCAAAGGAACGGCGCAGTCATTTCAACGGTGCGTTACTTACGCACGTAAGCATACACAGATATCATCTCAATATTATGCTAGATCGATTCAGAAAGGCTCAAAATGGATATTTCCTCAAAAATCAGTGAATAGAGTGAAAAACTACGAAATATAATTTACGATCCATATAACAAGAAAACTTATAGATTAAAATATGATTTTTCGCCTACTGTTGATATATTTTCTTAATACTATGAATCATCAAATTCAGTTCCAGTATAGTCATCCTCACTGTGTAAATCGATAATCACGTCATCTATGACAAAGTCTGTCAGGGAATGAATTCGTCCTCTATTTTCTTGGTTCATTCGCAACGAGATTTCCACTGCTCGGCAGAAGATATGTGGCATTTTCATTTGCCACATAATCTTTCAGTCCAGCCCATACCAATTCGATTGGATTAAAATCCGGGTAATATGGCGATACTCGTATAACTACATGATTTACTGCTACAATAAGCTGATCTATTCCAAACAGATTGTATTTTGATCTACCGTTTTTCATTAAGGCATATAATTCAGGTTTCAACATCTTTGTATAGAAGAGAATGTTCTTCTCTCTTAACTATGATTACACTTAGGCTTTTGCAGTCGTGTACGTTGTTACTTTGCCTATTTGTTTATTATGATAAGGTGCATTATCGATTAGATACCACAACTATTCTTCCCGGTAAATTCGGAATTAATGGCTCGGAAATCTATGAATTCATTTTAATTATAAAGTTTCATACCGTCTCACACACAGAGACAGAAGTGACAAGTGAGAGGTGGCTCGGTAAAGGTAAGATACCAGTCATTTCTAAATTTATGACCACAGTTGGAAGAATTTCTATTATCCAGGAATGACATTTGTTTGGAATTAGAGCAAAAGCCTTAGTTAATCACGCGTGGCTTTCTTATTGATTTACACGAAGGATGTAACTACAGGTTCCAAGGGATTAACATCCAGCTGGCGGGTGAAGGTAAATATCCCCGTGATGCTAGCCAAACGCACATACTGAGAAACATGGGAACTAAGTCCTAAGATATATTGAACATACAACATGTTAGAACCCATGATTACTTATGCATCTTTGGTATGGTGGACGAAGATAACTTAGAAAATGGGTACGGCTGAGTAAGGTACAAATAATAGTCTGCCTCCATATTACGGGAGCTATGAAAACAACCTCAACAGCACCCATGGAAGTACTATTGAACCTGCCTCCAATTGACATTACTGTCATGTGGGAAGCAAAAATGGGACTTCTAAGACTACAAACCACGATTAGGAGATCGGGCCATAATAGAATCAAGGAAATTGTGGGAGCTAACATTCTTGAAACGAAACAAACGAACTCACATTATTCCCAAGTACTCATTCAAGACAGACGACAGCAAAATTGGCGAGAGAACCTGGTATAAAGATGGATCCGAAACCAGAGGAGCTAGTGGTGCTGGAATATAAAGTTAGGGAGTAAACTCTTAACGGAGTATCTCGCTGAGAATACACACTTCCGTATTCCAAGCGGCAAGTAATAATAGCTGAATAAATAACTCGAATTTTGGATAAAGAATGATATGTTGGTTATTATTTTAATTGTTTATTATGTGCACTTGTAATGTGATTTAGCACGAAACTCTAACCTACCACAATTAAATGCACAGTAATTACGCAATAAGATGAACAACATGAATTATGCAAATATTTACGTTTCTCATAAATAAACACTTGTTCAAAAAAATATGATCTCAGACCACTACAAAGTTCTATTTTCATTGTGCATTGCGTCAAGACAAATTTAACATTGACCTCTAAATTGTTGTTTATTGTTGGAATGGAGTATATACCAGCGGTAATTCAGAAAATGTGTTGGCAGGAGTATTCCAAGCTTATTATTCTGACACTATTGATGAGAAATAATCACCCCACCAAGCAGATTTTTAGTCTGATGATGGCTACTTGGTAGCCGCAAGTTCCTCAGTACTTTAATAGTATTTTTAGTAGATAAGGGTGATTATTATCAATAGTGCTATAATATATCCACAGTGTGAACTCTTTTATAGCTTATTATTCTGACTTATTCATACTTATGAAAATCTGTGTTCAATGAATCACTTGACTTCGCTCATCTTTGTTAGAAAATAGCTTTTGGACACTCCTGCTGGTTGAATATGAATGATTGTTGGAACAGAAAATATATTACTAATGATTTAGATGCTCGTTAAATTATCTCTTAGTTGTATTAGATTTGTATCCAAACGTTGTAGATCAGCATCATCATCATTAAGCAGGGTGCAGGGGTTCAACTCCTAGATGTACTTGGGCCGCTTTATTGGACCCATTGTGCGCCATATGATCAGAAGCCCATTCTGTAATAGCAGGTTTGTGGCCCATCGAAAACCCAGAGTATTGCTTAAGCTGGCTTCCATAAGTTCCTCGGGAAACAGCTTAGCTTCGCCAAAGTAACAGTACCGGAGGAAAATCAAAGCTGGGCATTTCAACTGCATGTGTGAGGTATTTTCTTCCATCTATTGCATCTCGTACGTACAGGGTCATCTGCGATACCTAAGATATTGAGGCGTTTCTTAAGACGACGGTGACCTGTGAAGATAACTCTTCTGGGGCATGTGAAACATCAAGGCCCCCTAGCGGGAGCGGTATTCGAAATAAGGCCATCTAGTGAGCTCTCATGAGACTGCTGCTTTCCTCAAATAAACGATCCCAAAAATTTTGCAAATAAATCTCCAACGTGTCTACAACTGCCGTGTTGCGCAAATAGTAGCTCATTTAGCAGAAAATCAACGTGTCACTGACTTAACAATCATGGGCTTATCATGGTCAGGTCAGATGCATGATCCTAACCAGAAGTATGTGTAACACATTATCTAAAATTGTGAATGTGACTCCTTTGCCAGGGTTCCTTAACAAGGACCTAGTAGTGGTCAAGATCATTCATAACTTTGGAAGGTCTGGAAGGGAAATGGTAGCCTGGTCTGCATACTGCTCTTACGAGTGCCAACATATCCCTTCAGTTGAGATGGCCGAATTGATACGATATCGTGAGAAGCAGGGGATTCCGATTTTCCCGGGTTGTGACACAAACACTCACCACATAATGTCGGCGAGCAGTGGCGTGAATCCGAGGAGAGGCGTTCTTGGAGTTCCTTAGCTCCACACAACTTGAGATCCTCAATAAAGAGTCAACGCCGACCTATTTCACGCCTAGAAGACAGGAGTTCATAGATATGATTCTTTGCTCTAGTGAAATGAAAATTCAGGTTTTGAATTGGGCAGTGTCTCCTGAAGTGTCCCTATCGGATGATGATGATGATGATGAGATCCGAAGTTACAGGATCCCGAAGACTACTAAGTGGGACCTCTATCGAGAGGAGCTAAGTAGTTGCCTCCTTATTTTCCGAACTTATTACGAAGAAGGAACGGCGGAGACAGAGGCTGCAGTATCGGGTTCGAGCTCCGCCTACGTCTGTGCGAATGAAGCCAATGCGACTGGTCGTACAACACCATGGTGGATCTCAAAGGTGAAGGAACACACAAAAAAGTGAGGAACATTTTTAATGAAGCTAGAAGAACACTGGAAATGCTAGAAACCTTCCCAAAGAGACTATAAAGTATTGGGAATGTTAAAACGAAATACTTGTGAACGTTCTCTGGGGATATCAACAAAATTCCCTATGCAGTAAAGCTCTGTGAAAGTTCTTTCCAAGAATAACAGTGCTAGAATTGGATTAGTGATTCTTCTGACTGATGAGTAAACAATGTCTCCGGAAGAGACACTAAGACTCTTACGGTCGGTTCACTTCTCTCAATCTGGCTACCTAAGGAGCAGATGGACATAGTGACCATAATGGCGATATCCGTCTGTCCTCCGACAAAGCCAGTTACGAAAAAGTGAAGTCAGCCATATCCGGGTTCGCACCTTATGAATCACCAGATTGATCGACACTCAAGGAACAGCCCATTGGAGGATTATGCCTTGCAACATTGTTTGCGAAGCAAAACAGCTTCCAGAGGAACTCATGGAAGCCAGCGTATGCAATATTCTGTGTTTCTAGAGGTCCACTTGCCTTGCCAAAGTGTGAGCCATGTCATTTCCTTCAACTCTACTTTGTCCTGAAATGCAGAGAGTTGAATTTTATTTCTCATGGCTAGTTCAGCCAGTGCATATCTGCATTCTGAGACTAGTCTTGTTACAACTTTGGGTGACCCAAAGTTGTCCGTGAAAAGACGCCAATTTATATAGTTTTTTCTCAGATTTTCCAAGGCGCAAGCCAGAATTGCGTAGGGCCTGGGGCCACTGATATAGTGATTCTGAGATTATTTAGGTATACTTTTCCTCCCGAAGTTGAACCTATCTTGGACCCGTGCTTGAACCATGTGAGCCCGCCTGGTGGCAACATGACAAGAGTTTCGTTATTCCAATCTCATCTCCCCTATCAGGGTTGAGAATTTTGAGTTAATTGAGACAGATAGCTCAAGTTATGCTATCTTGCATCATTTCTATCATGTGGCACATAGGGTTGGCCTCATTCTGAATCTCTGAGTGATCACGAGAGCAGTGCATTTCAATCCTGTGGCCTAGGCCCTTCACATATACGCCGTTCTCATCTTTTCATCTTTTATGGATAATTGTAGAGGTGGTATTCCAGCGAGGGCTTTAATAGCCCCCGTTATAGCCCACCTCATACCACTAGTGATACCTACGTTAGAACATAGCTATTCTCGTCCTTGGTCATCACGTAACTGCGACATAGATGATTGTAGGTCTAATCACGGTCATGTAATAATGAAGGATCTGTAGTTATAATCGCCACTTGCTACTGAAAGTTCTTCTGCACTCCCAAAAGGGCGCGGAAGCTTTGTTCATTCGAAATACAAGATGTTCTTTCCAAATCAGTTTCGAGTCTAGGATTACTCACATCACAGACCCCTTAATTTGCTAGACCCTGGCAGAAAGAGGAACCTACGACAGTGTACGACAGTTTTTTGGTAATCTGTATGATTTCCGTATTGTTAGGGTTGACCCTGTGTGTCTCAGTGTACCGCCAGCGGATTTAAAATAATTGAATTACGCATCAGCTTGAAAACACCATACCTCGGGGCATGTAGCCCAAAAAGAAGGTAAATTTAATGAAACTGCGCAATTGTCACCTAAACCTTGTCATTCCATTATGCCACTCCGGAAAACGAATATCTAGTGAGTACTCAACGACGATGATAAAATTATGACAAAGATAAAAATCGTTAGGTAAATAGTATATATCGGTCAGCTGCTCTCTACGGAATTCGAAAATTTTCGATGGTTTTCAAAACTTCTAGGAGTGTCTAAAGTTGATAATTTTCAAGGATTTTCAAAAGCACGTCCAATTTTTATTTAGAAGTATCCAAAATTGTTGAAGTTTCAACAACTTATCAGAGATGATTACTTCTGTTGTTATCATGACGGGGTCACCAATTTTGTGATATATGAGTATGTTGAGATTGTATCGATGTGAATCTTATTGCATAAAAAATGTATTATTTTATATATGTTATCATTACATAACAGTTACTATGTGAACTCATACATGGGTAATTTTGAACTGAAACATAAAACTATGATTAATAGATGTGCATATATAGATATTTGAATTCATATAACATATACCTGAGAGTTTTTGAAACGCTGCTTACATGTATATCCAATCCAAGGTGGAGATCTATCGTGATACCTAGGTAGTTGGTGTGGCTTGCTCTGGTAATTTTCATGATTGTCCCGTGATTGTTAATCTCTAATTCATCAAAATTTGGCAACTGGTTTCCGTAGCTTGCAAATGGCAAGAAGTGCGTTTTCTCGAAGTTGATTGTTGGTGATTTGTGATCAAACCAGTCTTTAAGTATGTTAATTTGATCCTCCACTTTTAATTTTAGGTTTTCCCAGTTTTCGTCTGTAAAGTGTATGGCCGTGTCATCAGCAAAGCTAAAGATAGAACCACCGCACGTCAGGGTAAGTAAGCTGCTTATATATAGCAGAGGGCCAATTACAGTGCCTTGTGTTATGTCAAAACTATTTTCTGCTTCTGTGCTGAGAGCATTATTGATTTTTACAGCCTGCTTTCTGCCAGTCAGGTAGTCTTTTAATAGCTTGTGGGAATTACCTCTTATACCTGAGCAACTTAGTGCCTCCAATAATTGGATGTGGTCAACAGTATCGCCTTCGCTAGGTGTAGGACTACACGTATTGCTGGCAGCCTGTTGTCTATGTATTTATGTATTTCGCTTGTGAGAGCAGCTTTCGCGTCGTTTGTGGATAATGATAACCCTTGCCTGAATCAGTATTGCTTGTTAGATATCAAATTGTATCTGTCAATAATTTCCACAATTTGGGTTTGAGTATTTTCTCAAATATTTTGGTGAAGTTTGCAACAACGAGATCTATCTATAATTATTGACTATTTCAGGATCTCCTTTTTCATAATAGGTGTGACAATTGATTTCTTGAACGCATTTGGACTTTGGCATGTTTGGAATATATTATTTATCAGAAAAGTTAGTAGGGGTGTTATCTCTTCAGATATTTCCTTGAGATGCTCAGCTCTGACACCTTCAAATCCAGGGGATTTTCCGTATTTAAGAGAATTGATTATATCGGCAATTTCTTTTTCATTCACAGGGTTGAGAAGAAACGAGGTCACGCTGGTAGTTTCTTTGGGAATTGTAGTGGAAGGCTTGATTATTTTTGGAATATATTATTTATCAGAAAAGTTAGTAGGGGTGTTATCTCTTCAGATATTTCCTTGAGATGCTCAGCTCTGACACCGTCAAATCCAGGAGATTTTCCGTATTTAAGAGAATGAATTACATCGGCAATTTCTTTTTCATTCACTGGGTTGAGAAAAAACGAGGTCACGCTGGTAGTTTCTTTGGGAATTGTAGTGGGAGGCTTGATTATTTTATCAGCGTAATTTTGTCCTATATTCGCAAAGAATTTATTGAATAAGTTTGCCTTTTTTAATTTTTGGAATATTTAACCTTCAAAGTAGATCTTGCATACCCACAACGGATTCTTAGCCAGATTTAGAATAATTAAGCTAGAGAACCGACGATTATTAGCCTGTTGCATATTTGTGTTCAAGCTAGGAAATCACCAAATTGGTTGTGCTACACTGTTAGGAAACTTGGATATTTTAATACCTATAACATCTAATATGACTAGTAGTTTTTTAACTACCCCAGGCATCTACCAACATAAAATTGGTATCACCAATATATAGGATTTCAAAGTATTTTAAGAATCATAGCATGTACGTTGACATATCTATGACAATCAGAGTTCATGTAAAAACAATAGAATCAGAATTGACTTGAGTATTATTTGAATGTGTTCACTGAAATATTATTGCTGCTTATAATTCTCTGTATGGCTTAACAAAAGTGTAAGTCAGCTCTCTCAATGTTGGATACGTGTTTCTACATCAACAGTTAGCTGCGTCGGTTTCGCCACCGTATATTAGTATATTAAGGTAGTTCACCAGCTAAAATCCAAGTCAAAAATTCAAACTCGCGGAACATACTCTGCATGCTACTTTATAATGAAAACTTTTTTTTTGTAAGTGGATGTATAGTGTAAGCATGGACCTTCTAGTATCTAGTATATGAACTTCGTCTTCCATATTCTACATATAGCGAACTGTGTGCCAACAACAGCTTAAGTAATTCGCTTGGGTCATTCACACTACGACACACTTTTCCAGTGTCTTATTCACACCTAGTCATACTGAACAAGTCATTTAGAGACGAATAGACATAGAACTACTAGGAGGTCTGTGCATATAGCACTCTAAATCCGCACGATACAGTTCAGGGGCATAGTGTTAACCGCCATGATGAAACTGGCCTAAGGAATTACCTCAAATTATGTCGACATATACGCTGATACTCACAAGTGTTGTTTACGTAGTAGAAGGTATATGTGTGTACGTCTCGTAGTCATAGCGATATAAACGAAAAGCTGTCAACTTCGCAAGGAAAGTACAGAACTAAATAGGGCGATGGTTGCTCCTTTTGAATGGTTGAAGTGTTTGGTGCGATTCGTATACATCTGAAAATTAATTTTCATTTTCAAATAACATACAAACCTAGAATTGCCGCTTGGAGTGTCCTCTTATGTGTTCAGTTGACGTTATTGCAAAATAAAATATAATTAAGATGGAGTGAGCATATCAAACAAACTTATTTCTTGAATCGGGTTAGATGAAAAATGTACGTTCTCGTGTAGCGGCCAAATGAAGATTGGTGTTCACTCGAAATTTGTCACAAACACTAGATTCAATGTCCTAGATTGAGTCGTTTTCGCGTTCTGACGAATTATTCAATGCTATGTGTTTATTTTGGGCACACTGTTTGGTGCGCTAACTATCTGGCCCATTGTAGAAAGGAATAGTGCTGAAGGATCGAGCTCGCGCAACTAGACAGACTGCGGGTCGCGCTTTTGATCGACGTGAACGTAGCGACTCACACTCGTTATTGGCTTATCTGGAAGATGCGAATGAAATATGTCCTCGGTTTGACTCATACGGCACGTTTTTGGTTTCTACATAGTGGCTGTACGGTGACTCCGATTTACTGTACCTTAAAGACGGAGTAACGTAGCAAATATCCCTATTCTTTTTGGCTCACTCGCTCCGTCTCAACCCTTTTATTATTATGACATAGCTCACTTTCATTTCATTTCTGTCACTTCATTGGTGTCATTGAACACAGGGCCTTATTTAGAGGTCTGGGCGCCTCGGGGCAACAAAGGAGTGGAGCCCCCCTGGCCCCAAATTATTTTCCAAATAATATGAACAATTTTTTCAGTCGAGTTTTTCAATAAATAATTTATTGTGAAACCAAGTAAATTCTTTTAGTATTTAACAAACATATATAAATATAATCGGAAACAAGAATTATCTGAAATTAAGTTTTAGCGTTAACGAACGGAACCTTCCGAGCTTTTATCGCCGAAAAATCGTTGATGATTTCGCCGAAATCCAGTTCACGAAGTAAGTCACTTTCAATG
This sequence comes from Endomychus coccineus, assembly GCA_958510875.1. Classification (NCBI taxonomy): domain Eukaryota; kingdom Metazoa; phylum Arthropoda; class Insecta; order Coleoptera; family Endomychidae; genus Endomychus; species Endomychus coccineus. The sequence goes on from OY294069.1 coordinate 118,999,825, forward strand.
CTCAGGAGAGAAAGCTATGATAGACGGTTTTGTCCCATCGTCGTTCGAAGCCTAATTTTTATAATTTTCATTCTTGAAAATACATATGGCAATTGATTTATATATACAATTAAAAAAAAAAAGAAAATAGTCGATATACGAAATTGAATACCCAACCTCCGAGGCTGCGGGTAAGTACCACCCCACTCAGCCATTGAGCCATTGGTATACTTCCTCAAGATGGGTAGTAAATTGCAACTGCTCATCAGGGCCATTTGAGATTTTGATATTTTACTGATTGGAGTGAACGAATATAGATAAATGATTTCTGCTAATATTTAAGAACAATATAATCATGTTTGTGCGAAGGTAAAGGTAAAGGTAAAGGTAAAACAGCGGAAAAAAATATCAAAGGAAAAGTTGTTTACTAGTGTTTACTAGTCGGAATTTAAAAGTTTTTTTTTTCAAAGTCCATTGTGGGGGCCCCTCTTTTGTGGAGGCCCTGGGGCTGTAGCCCCGGTTGCCCTCCCCTAAATCCGGCCTTGATTGAACATGAGATTCTTATCCTACTTAGGCGTGCCGGCGCAATATTGCTCCCTCCGCGCGACGTAAACTGGAGACGTTGCCGCTACCTCTCTATGTCGAGATTTTTCGTCGTCGAGTATTTGTCACAGCTTTTTTTATACTACGATTACTCTAGAACTGTACCTCAGAACATTTGAAACATTCTGAACTACTACGTATCAGTAGAAGCAAAATGATGCTTTCAATCAAAATATACTTTCTCTCCTATACTTCACGTGTTGAAAGGTCTGACTTTAGAGGCGGATATCTCATTTTCTGTTCGTCAGAATTTCATAAATTAACTTAAATGTGCATGTATTAGGTCATTCTGAACACATAGTTCACATTTTATAAATATCTATAGAAACTCGATTTACTTTGGTGAAATACTTTAGCAAGTAATTATTAATAATTATACCTCAAACTTTACCTTAAAACATTTATGGTTTACAACACACAAAACTACACCCTTGAAATTATCCTTGCAAATAATAACAATAATAATGAAATTATTTATTATAATATCTCATCAACTTGCACGTCTACAACATGGAGTGGTTACCAGCTAGTTCGGATTTATGTCATGTGAAAATACAACGGAAGGAAGCGCTACTAAAAAATACACCGCGAACTTAAATTTTTTTTAACCCGTAATAGTTAAAAAACCAGCTTCATTTAGAAATGCTTTTCGTTCCTTAGTAAACTCCCGCTTCGCGGTCTTTTCCCAAACTTGATGTCGTATGTTGAAATGACTAATGACTATGAGCCAAGTGTTTTATAATATTTTTTCTATTACGCGTTTTCCATATGCATTGTAATAATTTTAGCTTCTTTGATTGAAAACGGATACATCACAATCGAAGCATCCCTTTCAAACTTTCACTAATTTGAAGTTATTTCAATTCTGATCAAATTTTTGAATGGAATGAACAAAGATTTTTCGATGAGTACTCCTCCCAAATTGAGGAAAATTGTTGAAACTTCTATCGGTAACATTTTAGATCCATAATCCCGTACCCTGAACTGATATTAATTTGTATAAGGTTATGATGATACTAATGACTTTTTGTCTACAGCGCATTTGCATAACGTTATAGAAGTCAGAAGAGTCGAGAAATGAAAAAAAATCATCTAAGCCCTTGGGATATGAACTTTTCATTTTGCGTGAGATAAAGAGTTCATTATCTTACGCGTTTTTCTTACCTTACAAGAGGAAACTTATATGTGATAACATTTTATTATAGTACTAATGCGAATTTCTCACGCGTGCGTTAATAAAGCTGATATCACATTCATATCGTAAATAGCTATTATGTTTATCAATAATGATATCAAATACACCTTCATCTTCAGACGGTATTCAAATTCAATAATTTCATATACATAACTACCATAATAAATTTTTTCGCGGATACATTTTTTTGAATTAATATCAAAACTTTTCAGTAAAATAAGGAGTCCAAAGTCTCCACAATGAAAATGTGATGGAAAATATTTTTTACTGAAAAGTTATAGTTTTTTCAATAAGGTCTCTGTTATTTGTAGAGTAGTTAATATTGATCAAACACTATTTTACTCAAAGTCAATGAAACTCTTTTGTAGTTTGATTGTTTATCGGCGCTAAAAATACTAAAGTGAAACTAAGTGTCTTCAAATTATAACTTAATGACTGAATTCTCGTAATATAATGATTGATATTTTGAAGTAATAATAATAATAATAATAATGATAATAATATAAACTTTATTTCATAAAATATATAGCAACTATTAAACAGTATAAGTATTAATGTTACAACGAAGTTTCCAAAATGGAATTTGTGTGTGGAGCGTTATACATATTTCATATTTCAATATAGTGAATTATGTCATGACATGAAGATAATATACGTATATACAAATTAAAAAATAAACAAAGATTTTGCTAAAATAAGCTGTTTCACAATTGTTATAAGAACAACATTAAGATATTCAAAACTAAAAAAAAAAACAAAGTGAGAGCTTAGAACAGGGGTGTATATTACAGGGTGTTATCTTCAATATTTTGAGTCTTCTTTGAACATCATGTAGAAAAGTGAAGCATCCCACAGCAAAGATTTTACTAGACATTTTTATATCAATTTGGAAATATACATTAGGTCTAGAAGCACACAATAGGTAATTTGTTAATAATTTGTTGAAAACAGGAACATACTTCACAGATTTTATATTTTCAGGCAGCTCATTGAAAATTTTAGGTCCCTTGTAAGAGCTATTACGTTGACCTATTGGCTTTCTCCGCGGTGAAATCTGTAAGATATTTGTATTTCTCACATTGTAATAATTACTTAAAAAATTTTTTTTTCAGTGAATAACATGATCACCTAGTATATCAAAATATAACTGTCTAAAGTCCATGATGTTGGCTATACGAATAAGTTCCCCTGACGTGTCAGTCATTTTTTTATTGTAAGTTATTCTTAAAATTCTTTTTTGTAACATATCTAGGTTCTATAAGTCATTTTTATATACCCCTCCCCATACTGTAATTCGTTTTCACATTTAAAATAGGTTTAAAATGCTTAAAATAATGGATGAAACATCTTAATTTTATAACAATTCAAGGACATATAATTCTAGCATTAGTAATCTGATTATTAATGCAAAAATCATGTAGGGTCAAATTAATAAATACAAGAGAAATTTAGCAGCAATCAAAACAGTAGCTAATTATTAAATGACTATTATTTCTTGAATCCACTCAATTCAATCCAATCAATTTATTATATCAGAGATACATATTCACAAACTAGATGAATAGTCGGTGACTATAGAGCATCATGCAAATAGTCGCTAATACTGCATGTTGATTAGTCTTGTCAAACAATAAACAGAAGTGTGATTGGTTGAAGACTGATATTTCACAGGTTAAGGAAATAATCATTTTTATATAATTTCTTACACCACATTTTTCATGCATGTTTTCAAATAAAAAAACACGATACAGTTGGGAAACTTAGGATTTGAATTATAATATTGTTTCATTCCCTCTTGGCCCAATATAACGCCACCTATTTATAAATTGAATTATTTTGTGAAAATTACCTACAATAGCGGGTAAAGCACTCAAAACAACCTTACGCAATCTGGAATTCAAATGATATTTCAACACAATACGGACAGCTTTTGTTGTTGTGCGCAATCTGGAAGCTTCCAAGCAAAGCATAATATTAAAATACTCGACGGTTGGTCCTGCATTATTTATTTTATTTTTGTATTTTGAAAACCAATCAAAGTTTCTATAATGACATAATTTCATAATTATTATTTATAGCCGTTTTGAATTCTAGAATCAAATATTATCTAATGCCAGTCCTGATTTTCTTTATGCGCAGTGTAAACCGAGTGAGGAGGTGTCCGCAGTATGGAGGTCAACCACCTGCTCCTCGCGTTAAGGTCGGGGTCATGACATGGCGGGGCGACCATCCCTATAATATTAACCCTTGTTGGAGTGAATGAATTATTCTCACATGTAAACACAAAACTCAATGTTCACTCGCTGCTAGTGATTTTTCTACATGCTGGTTGGGTATGATTTAGTAATATTGCTTTCTTAAATAAAAGGATTGAGAATATTTTGATATCTCTCAACGCTAAGATCTAAGTAAAATGTTCTACTTTGTGAAAGAGGAATGAAGAACTACATCAAAAAAATAATAATTTGTGATGAAGACAAATGTTAACCTGGATAGGCAGCATTTATTCATTGGCAGACAAATATTAGGTATTAGTGAAACAAAAATAAAATGCAGGTTCAGGATCTTCATATATTGTTCTACCCAAAGAAATCAGAGATAAGCACGCTTTAGTTAACAATAAGCATCACGATGAATGTTGTTTTGCTTAGGCTGGAACTGCTGGGTTACACTCTGCTACACATAGTTGAGGTCGAGTCTCTTCATACTCATATTTCAGAGATGTACTGAATTCACAAATTTTGACCTTCCCGTTGCAAAAATCTCCATATTCGAAAAAAATAACAATATATATGGGTTTGTTGTAAGATTGAGCAGATAGATAGAGGGTAGCGGCGGTGACAAATTAAAAGTTCTCCCGCATACCTTACCAAAATTAAGTTTGGAAAACACTCCAATTTATTATTGATTCAAGACAAGTATTATCACGAAGAGGAACCATCTTCCTCATTTCACTATTGCAGTAACTAAATTTGAGGAGATTAGTGAATTCTCAAATTACTACTGGACATATTGGGGAATGAATACGTGTAAACAATATTCCCCGAAGAGAATTATGTGAAATTCAAAACTACCTACCCTTACCTTTGATCACTTATTCAGATTTCGAAGTTCTCTTATCACCTATTCAACACTGTTCTCAATCTTATGCAAGTTCATATACAAAAGAACGCAGTTACCTGAAGCCTTTAGTATGGGATTTTATCTAATATGTCAGATTGACGATTCACCATCTCAATACAATAGTTATATGTAGAGGACCTAAACCAGCTAATTGCTTTACATACCAACAAGATAGAATTTTGGAGTTCATTGATTTGGAATTAAAATCTGTGGTACCTATGGATATGAACGGTGTTAATTTAATAAATATAATGAATGAAACGAAATGTCATATATGTGGGAAAAATCATTGAGGTGATATAAGGGTGAAATATCATCATTTTATTGAGGAATATACTTATTGTAGTCCATAATCTAAGTGGTTATGATATGTTCTTGCTGATCAGAGACTTGAAACATCCTCGAAAAAAATATTCCGTTACTTCTTTTGAATGAAGAGGAATATCTAAGTTTCACAAGACGCTCTACAATTCTGTTGTTAAATTCCGTTTCACAGATTCGTGTATGGATTCATGCTTTGAAAAATTAGTCTCTCATTTATTATTGTTTTCGCTGAAAACAATTAAATTCAATTCATATTAAACTTTTTATTATTTTCTCATTTATCGAATGATTCATTCAAATTTTATTGAGTTACAAAATTAACTTATAATGTATACTTTTACACTGTAAATATAAATAAATTGATATATATATATAAATGTACATGTGTGTATTATTATGTTATTATATATTATATATTATTATTATAAAATCTTAATCTAAATATGTCATTATAATGTAGATATATGTGTGTATATATATGTATGTGTGTATGCATATGTATATATTCGTACATTTCCTCACGCACAAGCTACGGCTTCTGTGAGTATTGTTCGTTTATTTATTAATACAAAATTATTGAACTTTTGTATTGTAACTAACTGCGTATTGAAATAAACGTTATTATTATTATTATTATTATTATTATTTGAATGTGGACGATTTGAATATTCTGAAAAGTCAATTTACTCACTTAACCAAGAAAAACTTCGAATCATTGTCTTGCAAGGGAGTAGTTACCTACGGCTATTTGGACGAGTGGGGTAAATCAACGATCAAAATCTCCCATTCATCAAAAAATCATGAGTCGATTATTGAGGAAGATTACAAACACGCTATTCGGAGTCGATTTAATTATAAAAATGCAGGTGATTACTCAGATTTAGAATCAAAAACTGATGTTCTATTATTGGCCGATGAATAGATTTGGATCCTGCGCACTAGTTCATTTTGCCATCTTTCACGTGGGATTGTTTGACGTAATGTATAAACATCGAACTTCAGTATTTGAAAGACATAGATATGATATTATTCTCGGAAAATGGAATTCGATGAGGTTTGAGCCAATGCAGTAATCGATTCGTTAAAGCTAACAATAAAATATGTATAACCAGGATCCTCAAAAACAAAGAAACCGTATAATGTATTTTGATGTTTGCAATCTTTACCGATGAGCTATGATTCAATATTTACCCTGTAACGGTTACAAATGGCTTGAAAATATCAATATTGACGTTAGAAACATTCCAAATGAAAGTACCATTGTATGTATATTAGAAGTCGATTAAGAGTATCCCATTGAAGTGCATGATTACCACAAAGATATCCCTCTGACAGTGAATTACCAAAATTATTAACAACGCTTCATAATAAATCGAAATATATCATTCATTATCGGAATTTAAAACAATTTTAACACTGGGGACATTATTGAAGAAGGTTCATACAGCTCTAGAATTTGAGCAAGCTTCATAGCTTAAAGCGTATATCGATTTGGACACAATATTGAGGGCAGGTTCTAAGAATCCCTTAGAGATCGATCCATTCAAGCTGCTTATCAATGCATTGCCAGAAACCATGAACAGGTGGGAACAGGGATATACTACAAACGCCCAGTCGAGAGTATTATAATAACTTTGGACCAATGCCCCACTATTCTCCAAGCGAAAATATTGCCTATAATGCGCTGTGCCCAAACAGTAGAAAAAAGAACGCAAAACCACATCATGCCAAACTGCTGACACGGTGATTAACGGGACAAGAACCGTTTAACTACCGCGTTCATAAAATTAAAATGAATCTGAGTGATTCACCCTTGTTTATTCTTTCGTTTGAACCCCTTCATGTTGTGTAAAAAACGAGATAACACTGCATATTGTGTGTAGATTCGTAACACTAATAGCCACAAGACGCAGAAGACTCTCCGTAGAGCTATGCGACACAGAGGAGATTCTGAAACTAGATGGGAGGACAGTTCTAACTCTCTTCAGGACACCAACTATCTATCTACACATCAAGTTTTAACTGTACCTCGGGCTTGGAGAATACTCTTGGAGGAAACCTCTCCACTATGTGATATGAGGTTCAAAGGTCCTTGGCTTAAGCAGAAGGGATCTCACCCGTTACTAATAATAACAATCGTAATAATTCAACAACGTTGTTCTACTATTTGAAACAGCTTCGAGATATTTCCAAATGGAACTTTATTGTACCAGCAAAACAGTCACCCTCAATCATTATTTGGACAAAATAATTCCAAATCAATGGATTTGGAGAGGGATTCAGCAAATAGTCAGCTAAGTTACCAGACTTTCATCATCATCATCGGATTTTAGCCCATAGATATACGAAGGCTGCCGGATTGAGCCCATTGTGCATCCCATTATAAGTAGCTTATTCTATTCTGGCAGGTTTATGACCAGACCTTACTCCACTGTATTTCATTATGTGGACTTACTTGTAATCAGAAGCTTACGTCAAAATATTAAATAGCATTCGTCATGAAATCAGAGGTATTCAACCTTCGGGAGTGTTGCGGGAATTCAAGCAAATATTATCTTGTATATCTCAATTCGAGCACCTCATTTGGAATGAATAATGCTTTTGTTCCTGTTATTGGAAATTAAACATCTTTTCTTGAAGCTGTCTAACATATTTTGGAATTTTAAAGTCCTGTATCTCATAAGTAAGTAAGTAAGTAAATAAGTAAGTTTATTCTTTCTCCGTAATCAGATAAATTACAATATAATATAGCAATACTACTAAAAATGAAGTGGCGTCAAAAAAGAGAATATAAAATATAATTAATGTACACTGCACAATAACAACAATTAAAAAAATTATATGAGGACTATTATTGTCACTTATAGCTTAAAAATTCGTCTATGCTGTAGGCCTCTATTTAAATCAGATACTCGAAAACAGCCCTTTTAAAAATCACTAATTTTTGAATAGCTTTAAACTCGTCTGGTAATGCATTAAAAAATTTAAGGTATCTATATAGTGGAGACTTTTCGAAAAATGTCAAGTCATGTCCCGGGATGTTATAATTTTTAGATAGAGTATCATGTGTATCTAGTTTTTTAAGATTACCAAAAAGATGTTTGTTCTTAAAAAGAAATATAATACACTCATAAATATAGATGCTGTAAGCAGTGAGAAGAGTATTTTTTCTAAAATGTCCCCTGCATGTTTCAATGAATTTAAGATTCAGAATGGTTCTCACAAACGCGTTTTTGACTCACAAATACATTTTCAAAAATAGTGCTTGTACCATAGAATATGATACCGAACTTCATTCTTGAAAAAAAAATTGCAAAATATATAGTTCTTAATATGGAATCATTACAGCAATTTTTGAGTACCCTGATCGAATATCCCACACTATCTAACTTAGAGGTCAGTTTGTTTACATGCTCTGACCAACTCAATGTGGCGTCCACTTCTAGCCCTAAGAACTTTACCGATTCTTGCTGTTTATATGTAATCTGGTTTATTACCATATTTGTAGGCGGTTCAAAGCCTGGATGAATATTTCTAAATAACAGTATATTTGTTTTTTCAGCATTTAGTATCAATTTGTTCTTTCCGAACCATTCACCGGCATTCAACATGGCGGCACAACACTCAGAAATCAATTTTGCGTAAAGTTTTTCACTTAGATTCAGATTGCTATCGTCAACATAGGTTACCAAAGTGCGGTTTGGGCCTTCTAATTCTGTGATATCGTTTAAAAAAATTATAAATAACAGAGGACCCGCCAAACTTCCTTGTGGAATTCCCTCATTAGTTGTTTTGAGTTCTGAGTAAACTTTTGAATTTGAAGTAGTAACTGCCACCCTTTGTTGCCTATTAGATAGATACGATCTAAACCATTGCAAAACTACTCCTCTTACCCCATATCTGTGAAGCTTGTATAACAAGAGTGAATGGTCTTTGACAAGTCTAGAAAGATTCCCTGCGTAAGTTCACCCTCATCAATTTTTTCGAATACAGCTTGAATAAAGGAAAATACGGCTGTGTCACGTCCTCTATTTTTTTATGCTGCCATGCTGAATTTCACTGAATAATCTAGATTTCTTAAAAAAGGAAATTAACCTGGTACACATGGACCTCTCAAAAATTTTTGAGAAACTATTCAGCAGGCTAATTGGCCGATAGTTAGAGACATCTGATGGGTCTCCTTTTTTAAGAATAGGCTTTATTAGGGCCACCTTAAGTTGGTCCGGAAATACTCCGTGCCTAAATGAGTTATTTATGATACGTGTAAGTGGTTTACATAAAAGTCCTATTTTATAATATACACAGGTATCTCATCTGTTCCACAGCTAAGTTTGTTCTTTAGTTTTTAACAATTTGAAATATTTCTTCTTCACTTACAAGATCTAAGAACATGGAATTTCCATTTAGAGGAATTTTGCAAGTAAAGGGCCTTTTCGGTTGTTTATCCCTAAGACTGTGCACAATGTTCTCTAAGAACTCGCTTATCTTATTGGCATGTTCTTGAGGGTTATCGAAAGTCTGACTGTCATTTTTTGTGGGTACTTTTCCTTGTAAGTCATTGATTACCTTCCACACACTTTTATTTTTATTCTCACTATTTTTTAAAAAAATTTCTATGTACTTTTTCTTCGCCTCGGAAAGTAAATTATCATATTTGCATTTGTACCGTTTGTAATTTTCATTAAATTCACTATTACTTGACTTTAATATTAACAAAGCATCCAGATCTCTTTTACATTCAGCTATTTCTGGAGTGTTGTGATAATTTGCTATCTTTTTTTTCTTTTTTACTTTAAGAAGAGGGAGTGATTCATTAAATATAGGAATAAAAGTGTTCAGAAAACTTACCCACTGACTATTCACATCAGATTGGCTTACCGATAACATATCTACCCAGTCCTGCTGTAGTAGTCTTTCATTAAAGGCATTTATATTTTTCTCCGAAAAGCTCCTTTTTTTGCAGACTTCCTCTTGTTTTACATTAAGTATATCTACATAGACTTTGACACACTTGTGATCCGAGATATGATATTCAATGACCTCACATTCACTATCGTAATTAACACAAATGTTATCCAAACAAGAGGATTTTGTAGCGTCGATTCGTGGGTATTCCCTGGTGGCTAGCTTAAATCCATATACCTCCAAAAGGGATATAAATTCAACAGAAGTAGCATTTTGCACCGACACATCAATATTAAAATCACCTCCAATGAAAATTTTGCAGTTTTCTGTTGCCAGAATTTCTAAGGCTTTCTCCATACGATCAAAGAAAAACCAGATATTTGGAAGCTCAGAACACGATCGATATATAGATAGGAAGATACACTTTTGTTGACCCGAGAAACCTTCGACCGCACAGAAATCAAAATGAAGTTTTAAGGCTAACTTGTTAAGGTCCTGTCTGGGATTGGCTTTGCAACCATTTCTGGTGAAAATTGCAACTCCACCATGGTGACTTTCTTCACGACAGAAATGTGACATAAGTTTAAAACCATCAGGAACAAAGGCTTTAAGTTGTTCAACCGATTTCCAATGCTCAACTACTGATATCATATCACAATCTGGGTTTTCATTTATTACAGATTCGAGCTTGTTAAGGTTCGTTCCAAGTGAACGAAAATTTTGGTGAACCAAACTGCCCGTGCTTAATTCGCTTTTTGACTTTTTTATGTTGTGTTTAGGTCGTCTCTTATCTTCCTTAGTTTGAGGTGGGATAAAAAACGGTTTAAACAAGTGTGTTCAGGCCAATTTTCTGGATTTTTAACATTTTCCACCTCACTTTGGGGAACTGAGACTTTGAAAGTCTTTTATATTTTTTGAGTTTAGATGAGCCATGAGTTGATTTTCACTTAGATTTGGCTGGAGCCGATATACGTGAAAATGCTCGTACTTTACAGCAGCCTGTATATTCATTACTTCAGAGGAATTTCCAACGATTATGTTATTATTTTTATTGTTTCGCTTTTATTTACGATCTGACACCTGTTTCCATTCATCAGATGGTTCGGTCGGCTCATCGCTTCCGGATTTCTTATCATCATTAATTGATTTTGTCAACACATTTTTTTGCTGATTATTAGCCGTTCTTTGAGATTTATTATTCTCTTTATTTAACTTACTTGTTCCATTTAATTCATTGTTACGGGGAATTGGATTTTCTTTATCTAATAATTTGACCAATTCTAGGTTACTGTTTTTTAGATTTCTCACCTCTGTCTTTAGATCATCTACAGTATTTTCAAGACGCTTCACTTCCTCAGAAACTATTTCTTTAATTACTTCCTGAAATTCCTGACTTTGTGAAAAGGTGATTATAATATTGTCCCTAGATCTAAGATCAGGGGGCATTTTCGGCACTTTTTTAACACTAATTTAGCACTTATTGTCCAAATTATCATGAAGTTTATGGAGCGACTGTTGAAACACAACCGAACGCGATCGATCTTCGATACGTCCATAAACTATCAACATCAAGGTAATAATGATGCATATTGCCGTTTTCAGAATCCCAGTGCATTTAAATTTATTTCTGTTGAATAAAAAAGGGGATGTCATCAACGGTTATCTAAAATAAAAGGAAAATTATTTTTTTTTGCTTGAACGTTATTTTCCGTAGATAATTTGAGGTTCTCAGCCCAAATTGTCACACTCTATAAACAATACGACATCCGTATTTGTATAATGACGAATTGGACTTTATACACTGCACCCCATTTGATTGTACGGAGAACCATTTCAACGAACTTAGTAATATTAGGCCTGAGACTTATGTGATTTGTCTTGACAAAACAAAAGCGATCGAGATTAAAGAATTCTGAAAAACAGTCATGGTCTTTTATAAATGAAATTTAGGATTCGCTGAGCGGCAACAAGCAACCGTTGTTATGGCTGTTCCGTGCATGCATAGTACACATATGACTGTTATCTGGAAAATATACTGTGGGGAAAATATTCTGTGGGGAAAATATTCTTTGGTTCGGTAGCCCGTGTAAAGGCGGGTATATCGCGTCTTTATTTGTTTTTAATATATTATCGATCCCTACGAGTGAGAGAAGTTAGTGATCTATGCATAACATATTTTTCTCCTAGCAATGGATGAACTGAAGAACTTATAAGACATTGAGCAGATATCCACATTTTGACACCACAATGAACAGGGCTTTGTATGGAGTTCCTAAATGTTTTCACCTGAAAGGTAAAATCGTAACAGATAAAATAACCACACATTTATTACAAGATTTGATACCGACCCGTAGAATTATTTGTACTCTAAATGAAAGACGAATTTGAATGCGGTTTTTTGCATCCAATTCGTTAGAGCTTCAGAATGATCTATATTGATTTATGAGAAATTAAATATATGCAATTTGTATAAATAATATGAATTTTATAATTGCATTTTACATTGACCGTAAATACTAAATTCACAATTCGCATTGGCGGTCCTATCAATAGAAAGAAGTTCTTACCGTCTATCCCGGATTTTGACTACAAAGTCATAGACGTTTTTTCCAGCATGGAAAATAGGAGGATGGATTTAATGTAGAAAAAATAGGTAATTTTTTTCTGTGCTCACCTTCTTTCATCACTCACAAGCCGCAACTGCTTTCATTAGCTTGAACTGATTTTTGCGATTCTTGTGTTTTTTACAGATTTGGAACATATCGAGTTCTTTTTTTTCTTAATTTTGAATTTTCATAGATTGAACCTGGTGGCCTTCTCGTGAATGAGTTTGTTAATTTTGTGATTCATCGCTGTAAAAAATATTTGTGTAAAATTCCCCTAACAAATGGTGGCCACTGGGCGGCCACCATTCTACGGAATAAATTCAACGCCCCTTGGCGGTGTAAATTGTACTGAGAAAAAAATACTTTGTTGTAATTTTACCCGCTAAAATTACAAGTTGGTATAAATTTGTATAGATAAAATTACACTCTTATTAGGCCAGTCACCCTGGTGTTCAAATCCCAGCAAAACAGTTTTCTTCACACAGGGGTATGAGACTTTTTTTTATAGGTTTTTTTATAGGTTTTTTGAGGTAAGGCCGTTTTTGACCATTTTTTGAGGTTTTTTGGGGGTTTTGAGGCCAAAAATGGGTCTTTTGGGGTCAAACAAAATCTGTGGCAAGCCTGTGGCCCCCCGCACCTTGCTCACCGAAAACGAATCACGAAGCATATGATGGAAATTTTTGGCTCCATTTTGAAATTTTTGACACTTGGAAAAATCGTAAAAAAATCCTAAAAGAATAGTAACAAAAATCGGAAAAATAAACTATTCTGGATCGAAATAGAGGACACTAATACGCAACTTTCTGCGCAAAATTTATCAAGCTAGCTATAGTAGAACTCGAGATATGGGTTCCGAGAGGGGGCGCAATTTTGAGTTCTGGAGAAAAATCTTTCGGCAGCAGCTAAGTGAGTCATCTTCCAATCCAAATCCAAGTTTGTGGCCTCGGACCTGTCATAGAAACATTTTGGCGGCGGTTTAAAGTCCAAAAATGGAAAATGACTGAACCTTATGGCGCTCTAGCGGCGAAATAACAAACTATAAAAAAATGTCAAGTGAACAAAAAAATAGGAAATTTTCCGATCTCTAATTTATCATGGGTACAGTTTTTCTCTAAAACCCCTTGTTTTTCCGGAAATCTCCAATAAACAGAAAAAATGCAGGCTCCCCGGACGACTATGCTGTGTTAATTTTGTATCTCAGCATTTTTTTATTTATTTTGAATGACTTGTGTGTAAGTGAGTAGGTGTATGTGTGAGTGAGTAGATGTATGTGTGAGTGAGTAGGTGTATGTGTGAGTGAGTAAGAGTATGTGTGAGTGAGTAGTGGTGTGCATGGATAGAAAGGTGTGTATTTACGCGTAAGCGCGTGCGCGCGCACGTGTGTGCAGCTGTGTACGGGCAGCATCTGTGCAAGGAAAAATGGAGGGCCTTATACATGCGCGCGCATTCCGTCTGTTGCATGGATGCGTTCAAAAACTACTCTACGTCATAATAATAGTAGCACGTGGCTAGACACATTTCATAACAAATTCTTTTTCATTATCTTTTATTTGGTGAACTGCATATTAAAAAATATGTACAAAGGTCTCAGAGTAAGAGACAAAATATGTGTTATTTGTAACAAGGATGCTGGTGTTAATTCAAGAAAATTTGGGAGAGAAAGCACTCCAAAAACTGAGAGAAACTTGTATTTCAAGAAATGTAATATCGCATGGGTCATTAAAAGATGGCCGACAAAAATTGGCCCACAATAAATGCTACACTCGGTTTGTGGATTTAAGAGCATCATGGCCTCCCGAATATTTGTCAAGTGTATCAAGTGCATCACCAACTGATAAATGTACTGCCTTGGGAACAAAACATAGTGATCCAATGTATTTAGATTCATGTCAAGATGATCGAGAGATGAGTCATATTGAAAGAAAAAAATCAGTACAGGTACATTTTTTCGCTCTTTTTTTTGGCCGAAAGAGGGTCAAAATTTTCATTTTAACAAAATGTTTTGCATGGAGTTTGTAGCAAATATCGTACTACAAATCTCGTCCTCTGTAATTTTTCACTTAACTTGATAGTTTTTCCGGAAAATAGAAAAAACGCGATAAAAAAAAAATTTTGAAATTTTTTCGATCTTTTTTTTGGACGAAAAGCATGCAAATTTTCAATGTTGTACTAAATTCTTTCATCAGAAAACCTAATTCCAATGGACTATGATATAATGAAATATCTTATGAATAATATTTTTATTTATTTAGGAATCAGATGCATCTGGCGACCCTTGTTTTGATGATTTTGAACAAATTTCAAATGCCCCATATACATCATGTGGTACATCATCTGGCAATTTCTCTTCTGCGCTCGTCAGCAACGATTGTGATTTTCAACCACCGGGACCCTCAACTGCATCTGCCACCAGGTTTGATTTCGAAAATAATTGCATATTATACGAAAAAGATGCCGGGCATAGTTTTTATGAAGAAAATCAAAAATTGAGAATAAATAAGCGTGACGCAGTATACTTTTGTAAAAAAATTGATTGTCAACTATTTTCAGTAATAGATACTCTCTACGCTAGAGAACAAAATTTGTATAAAAATTTGTACGATCGTTTGCAGTTCAAAAAATAGTTTGATGTCGAAGCTAAATATCACTCTAGCTGCTATAACAAATTTCGTTATATTCGTGATGTTAATCAATTAAATTTAGATGATATTGTAGCTCATGTTATTGATACTGTGCAAAATTCTGAAGTTGGTAAATTATTTTCTCTGGAAGATATTCTGAAGAGTTCTGATATACCAATCAAAAGTACACTACAGACCATACTAAATAAAATTACAGATTTACATTTTGCTACTATCAATAATGATTAAATTTTATGCAATAATAAAACTGTGAAAAACTTATTCGTCAAAAATGGAATTCGAACAAAACAAATTTGTCTTTTTCAAATGAAGAAGAAATGATAGATGCTGTGGCAAATTTGGTACTTACGGATATTAAAAAAAAATCTGATTATTATTTACATGACTCATATCCATCATGCAACTTTTTTTTCAAAGCGCTGCTTCTGACATTCATCAGTCATTGCATAATTTGATCTCAAAAATTATCATGGAAAGAAAAAAATCTAAGGACCAGATAAGCTCGTGGGAAAGAAAAGTTTTATCTATTTGTCATGGATTATTAGTTCAACAATCCCGAAAAGTTTTATATCTTGTATCCTTCTGGGTTTAGGAGTTTTATTATACAAGAAAATCGGATCCAAGGACGTCATTAATATATTAGCATCCTTGGGTTTTTCAGTCAATTATGCAGAAGTGCTCAAATTCGAAGCTACTTGTATTAAAAGTGGTCGAGAAAGCATACAAAAATGTATGTTTTCATTGTAATATGAATATACAAAACCCAAGTTATATCAATCATATCATTTCCAAATCATTTTATAAGGTATTCACCTTCCTATCCATACACATCTCTACTCACTCACACATGCACCTACTCACTTACACACAAGTCATACAAAATTAACACAGCATAGTCGTCCGGGGAGCCTGAAATTTTTCTGTTTATTGGAGTTTTCTGGAAAAACAAGGGGTTTTAGAGAAAAACTGTACCGTTGATAAATTAAAGATCGGAAAACTTCCCATTTTTTTGTTCACTTGACATTTTTTTTTATAGTTTGTTATTTCGCCGCTAGAGCGCCATAACGTTCAGTCATTTTCCATTTGTGGACTTTAAACCGCCGCCCAAATTTTTCTATGACAGGTCCGAGGCCACAAATGCGGATTTAGAGTGAACGATGACTCACTTAGTTGCTGCCGGAAGATTTTTCTCCAGAACCCAAAATTGCGCCCCCTAGCAGCCAAAAAGCCTCGGAACCTATATCTCGAGTTCTACTATAGCTAGCTTGATAAATTTTGCGCAGAAAGTTGCGTATTAATGTCCTCTATTTCGATCCAGAATAGTTTATCTTTCCAATTTTTTTTACTATTCTTTTAGGATTTTTTTAGTGTCTGATATTTCAAAATGGCGCCAAAAATTTCCATTATATGCTTCGTGATTCGTTTTTGGTGGGCATGGTGCGGGGGGTCACAGGCTTGCCAAAGAATTCTGTTTGACCGCAAAAGACCTATTTTTGGCCTCATAACCCCCAAAAAACCTAAAAAAATTGTCAAAAACGGCCTTACCTCAGTTAGCGGCGCTCGGCGCCATTTTTGAGTGACACCATCGTTTTCAGCGACCCTCAAAACCTATGAAAAAAAAGTCTCATACCCCTGTGTGAAAAAAAGTTTTCAAAATACTAGGGTGACTGGACTATATGTAAATTTGTATAGATAAAATTACACTTTGATGTAAATTTGTATAGATGAAACTACAGTTTCATGTAAATTTGTATAGATGAAAGTGATGAAAATAATTCCAAACTCGTTACTCGGAGATTATTGGGGTCGCTGAACACAGAATTGGTCTCCGAGGTACCTGGTGCCCAGGGTAAACGGTATCCTCGTCGTCTCCGTAAATTAATGTTATTATTACGTGATTTTTATCATAACTTTGTACATGCTTCTTAATTATTTATTTCCATATTATAAGAAAGGTGCAGCTTCAAACAATACATCGATTAGTATGTTTCAGAAATTCAAAATTTATTTGTTTCGATGTTTATTTTGACAAAAATTCCAAAACCACGTTTACAGAGTAATATCAATAAGAATTAATCTTAGACGCTGAAGTTCTCTTCTTCTTCGCTCGCCTTCTCTGTGCATTCAGATTCAGTAAAAGTTGTCTCTTTCTCTTCTAAACTCTCCACGTTGGAACAGTTGCAGCCTGCACAATTTTGCATGCAACGTTACAGATCAATCCATGCTTTTTGCATTCAAATGAAACTCCGCAATCTTTTTCGCAACTGCAGAAAATTACGTTCATCACGCTGGATGATCCAGGAGGCTGTGTCATTTTTGTTGGAATAAAAGAATTTTGAACCAGTACCCATCCCCAATCTGTTGAATTCGAAACGTCGTCTCCGTGTAACCAACTCTGCACTTGTAAGTACACTCTTTTAAATGCTGCGTAAATGCATCGACTGTCGGCAGAATTTTACCAAGGACTACGTTTCTTTTTTTGCCAATAGCTATTAAATACATTCTGCACCTATAAGTCTCAGCCAACTGAATGTTACTAAGCTTGTACTGATCGGGTATATTTGGCTTTCTAAAGGACAGCGGAGCATTATACATTGCTAGTAACAGTTGTCATCCGTGAACAACCAACTCTTCCGTAGAAAGACCAGCTTCTTTGAATTTTTGGGCATGCTCGACCACATCGGGATTACTTTGAAAGATATTAAAAAATTCAGTTTTTCCTTGATAAAAAGTGGCTGACACCGTATTACACCCCGTCACTGCATGCAGGAACAAAAAAATAATCTAAAACTGAAGAAATATGACTCAAACTCTCTGAAGAATATAATTCTTCTGGTTTGTTCGGTCGAGTAGGTTTCAGAACAAAAACTTCAAAATCGGTTGGGGTGATTACGTTGACCAGAACTAGGACGTCAGTGTCTTCTGTGACAACAACCGTTTTTTCATTAATATCCTCTGCTATTTTTACTGCAGTCGTCACTATGGTTCTATCAGCATCAGCTACACATTGAATGGAAGTAATTCCTGTTTTACTGAGTGTACATCGCAACATTTTTATGATGTTCATTTTATTTTTTTAAGCTATTGCATATAGCTTTCATCGCGGGCTTTGAGCGCGGCGACCGAATCAAGAAAAAAAACAAAACACAGATACCGTAACGAAAATAGCTTAATACAAAAAACAAATACCGTAACGGAAATAGCTCAACGAAATATCCTGACACCCACCATTCCGCCTACCATGTGGCTCGGCCGAGCTTAAAATTGTCGAAATGTTTCGAAATGTTGACTTTGAACTTTTTAAAAGGTCGTGATAGCCCCAAACTGGGTCGAAAACTGTTTTGAATTGGTTAATTTTCGATAAATCGAATGACGTTCACGTGAGAAGCGCGTAGCTCGCGAGTTAGAAAATTCCAAATTTACGGTACATAGAACCTTTTAACGAAGACTTTTCGCTCCATGTCGTTAGTTTATGAACGGGGCCAACTAAATAGCATGGTCTCGGGCCCCAAAATCTCGATTAAATAGGAAAATTTAACTAAAACAGTTTTAGGTATTCTCAGCTGTCAACTACTAGCAACTGACGTGCCACGTACGAAAGGGAATTTTGTAGCTACTTGAATATACCGAAAGCGGATGAAAGCTAGCGGCCCATAGCCCAAAATACTTTATTACAACTAGCGCCGGCCGCACGGGTTTCGAAACGGCCCCAAATTAACAAAATAGAGGTAAAATGTATAAACTCTAACTTACGTGCAGCGAGCTCCTGGAGGTATATGTCAAAATGTTTGCGTTCGTAGCTGATTACATAAGACGTCTGGCGTTCATGCAATTGTGTTTTTATACAATTCGAACCTTCTAATTTCGATAGGCCACGTGAAAATTCCGGAGCCGGAAGCGTTATCGAGATCTGAACGTTAAAACTTTCGTATAAAATTATGTTTGCAAGTAACTGTCACCATAGATAACCATCTACTATATACCGGTAGTAGAGTTATCTATGCTTATCACAGAATACTCTTCCTAGAGATCAAGATGATACTCTTACGTGACGGCTTTCATGTTTTCCCTACGTGGCGTCTTTTGATACTACACTATATGTTCAACAGTCGATAGAAAATTTGATTTTGAGGAAAAAAGTTCCTATTAACATATATGCAGAAGCTTAGTTTTGAGATACAGGGTGTTGAAATTGAAACAAAAATTTCGTTTTTTGCAAATATCTCCGGAACTGTTTATCGTACAGAAAACACCTTTTGCGAACATTTTCTACTCATAGCAAGCTATGTTCTATGCGATCAAAAAATTTTTTACTCATAATTCGTGAAGATTTTGAAGCGGTAGTGGATGTTTTTCTGCCCAACTTTTTCCAGTGGCGTAGTGCTATGCAATAGCTTTACCGCGGCAGTCCCCGAGTGCCACACGTTTCATTTTTTTTTATTCATTACCATGTTTTCATTGAAGTGCACGTCAGCTGAGGCTTTTTGTTTTGCTCTCCTTGTTTCTGTTCATTTAGTTGTTACCGTTTCATACCCATCAAAAATCACAGTACAGTTGCTGCTATAATGATTTTTTAAGTATTTTACATAATTATCCATTATAGATAATAGTAATAATGATAACATCAATTTACGGGGGCAACGAGGATACCATTTACCCTAGGCACCAGGTACCTCGGAGACCAATTCTGTCGCGATATTCGTATTCAGCGACCCCAAAAACCCCCGAGTAACGAGTTTGAACTGATTATATAACGAATTTCCCGGAAACTCCAAGAGGCGACGGGGATACCGTTCACTCTGGGCACCAGGTGACCCGGAGACCAATTCTGTCACGATATCTCGTGCTTAGCGACCCCAAAAACTTCCGAGTAACGAGTTCGAAATCATTTCCATCACTATTAACCGAATTGTGAATTAAGTATTTACCGTCAATTTAATATGCAATTATAAAATGCATATTATTTATGCAAATTGCATATTTCTAATTTCTTATAAATCATTTTAAGTCACTGAAGCTCTAACGAATCGAATGCACTAAACCGCATTCAAATCCGTCTTACTGTTCAAATTTTTCGAACTTTGGCCGTTTTTAGTGCTTCGTTTCCGCGACTAAATATTCCATCATAAATGTAGTGCTAAGTGCTTCAATAATATTCCTGGTTAGACTTTATTGACCATGTGATGACTAATTTCAAAAATAAAGGGACAGTTTGTGTATTTATTGGGACGTCCATTGATTTTACATATGTATAAAGGTTAGACTAGTGTCAGTGTCACACAGAATGATGTGGGATGCGATTCAGATTCATAATTTGCAGTTGAAATGTTGAAATTAACCTCAAATGTATATAATTCACTTGTGAAATGTCAGTTGCATGTCATTTAGAATAAACTAAATTTCCATTCAAATTATCAAATGTTTCGTCCTATGGAATCAGAAATTATAAATTTACGTGTTCTAATAATAAAGTTACATTATCAAGGGAATACTTATAAGCAAATTTGTTCAATTGTGAGAGCTGTATATCCGAATACTCTCGTTCCCTCTGTCAACGATATTTCCAGATTGGTTAAATTGTTCGAGACTACTGGAACTGTAGTAAATAAGAAAAATAATCCTGAACAAATTCCTGAAAGATGCAAAATCAAATACTTCCCAACTAATCAACTCAAGAAAACTGCTCCGAAGAAAACCAGTCTTCCGGTGAGATGTGAAAAAGTGATGAATTGTGATGTCCTATTGTCGAAAACGTATACAATATTATAATTATGTGGGTAATTAAGAATATGCAATAGTGATTAATAACCAATTTGATGCTATTAAATTCACTGTAGAATTATAAATTAATAACCAGCTACCTTTTCTTGACAGTTAATATAATCAGAGATGATCACTATTTGGAATTAGACATATCCAGAACACCTACTCAAAAGAGTAGCTCCATCCCATAGTCTAGTTCTTAGTTTATTGAACTTTGATTTGAGCCAGAAAAATTATAACAAAGAACTTGAAAAACTACAGCCTATCGTTGGACAATGGTTAACGAATCTTTCATAAGTAAGAGAATAAAACTCAAATTTTACACAAGACTCTTAACATTTAATTTAAAAATGCTGACAAATTGTTTCACCACACTGTATCATTTTCAAAACAAGGAGTTATCAACTAAAGCTAAATCTAAAATTATGTCATTTTTTAAGGAATTGAGATATTTTTAGTGAATCTCAAATTCCTTAAAAAACAATAAAAACGTCGCCTTTAAAACAACAAATAACCTATGCTCGTATATTAATAACTCGAAATCTAAAAAAGATAACCTAAAGAAATCTGGAGTTTACAGACTGAGATGTGATGACTGTAGTGCTTTGTACATAGGACAAACTGGACGCAGTTCCAGCGTAAGGTTCAACGAACATTTGAGAAATTACAGGCTCAAAAAAGAGGACTCTAATTACGCAAATCACCTGTTAAAACATAGTCACAATTTCACCCTTAATCCCGATATTCTACATATTCAGGAAAAAGGACATAAACTTAATACACTAGAATCCATAGAAATATTGAAACACTCAAAAAACAATAATAATGTAATATTAAATGATCAAATCGATACATATAATTCACCGCTTGTTAACAATTTAGTAAGCACACTCCCACCATTATCCACCCCCATCCCTCAATTTGTACCACATTCTGATCCCTGATATTCAAGGACATACTTTTAGATTTAGCTTTAGGTGATAACTCCTTGCTTTGAAAATGCCACAGTGTGGTGAAACAATTTGTCAGCATTTTTAAATTAAATGTTAAAAGTCTTGTGTAAAATTTGAGTTTTATTCTCCAACTTCCGAAGTATTATGAATTTATACTAGGTAAACGCCGAAACCATAGATATATTCATAAGTAAGTTAATTTTTAACCAAAAACGAAAAATGGAACCCAATTAACTAACCAAATAGAGCCATTACTCTCAAATAATTTAATGAAATTCAAAAGTTTCACTTATCATTCTTCAATAATCAATAAATTCCATAATTTGATCACTAAATTTGCAATTAAACTCGTTTATAAATCTGTAGTTTGCAAAATTGATCGTGAGTCGTGTTCAAAATGCTCCATTTGGAAAATTTAAGGACACTTCAAATTGATTTGACAATATTCATATCGATATTGTGGGTGCTTTACCAATTTTCAATGGTTCCTCTTACATTTTGAGATGTATTTACAGTTAGCTTGATGTTCTTCCAATTCTCGACATTGTAGCTGATACAACTGTTGCCAAAATTGTTGTATTTGAATGGGTTCTTCGTTCTGGAGTTTCATCTGCAGTAACCACGGATAGAGGGACACAATTTGAATCAAAGTTACAAAATGAACTAATGAAATTATTAGGGACTTGCTGAATACAAACTACTTCATATCATCCAATTGCTAATTGTTCCATTGAAAGATTTCACAAACACTTTCAAGCATCAAATTATGTCTCACAAAAACTATCTCCAGAATAAAAATAAATATCTTCCCATTATTCTTTCAGGTTCATACTACTTTTGAACAAGATTTAAATTCTACAACTGCTGGACTTGTACCGGGATATCAAAAATTAAATTGGTCAAGGGTGATTGTGGAATCTAAAACGTGTGTCTTACTTTATGTTTCAAATAATTATGTCACTGTCACACTGACCTCATCAATAACCTACAAATTACATACCTATTTATTTCAGTTGTAAAACAATAATGAACTACAAATTATGAAATAATTATGTGAACTTTGAACCTTTTCAGAGGTCGTGATAGCCACAATCCGGGTCAAAAACTGTTTTGGAATAGTTAATTTTCCGTAAATCGAATGACGTTCACGTGAGAAGTCCGTAGCACGCGAGTTAGAAAAGTGCAAACTGGTTGTACCTAATACGGCTTTACGACGACTTTCCGCGTGCCGTTTTCACTCCATGTAGTTAAATTTAGTATCGGACCGTGCCCGACGGCCCTTCTTTTCCCGATAAATGTCCATTAAATAGGAAAATTTAAATAAAACAGTTTGAGCTATTCTCAGATCTCAGCTACGCGCGTCCAACATGCGACGTACCAGAGGGAATTTTCTCGCGACTAAGATATACACGAAGCGGGTAAAAGCTAGCGGCCCATAGCCAAAAACACTCTATTACAACTGGCGCCGGTCGCACGGGGCAAGAAACGGTCCCAAATTAACAAGACCGAGGTAAAATGTATAAACTCTAACTTACGCGCAGCGAGCTCTTCGAGGCATATGTCAAAATGATTTCGCTCGTAGCTAATTACATAGGACGTCTAGCGTTCATGCAATTATGTTTTTAGATAATTCGAACCTTCTAATTTCGATAGGCCACGTGAAATCCCGGAGTTCAAAGCGTTAAAGACTTCTGAGTGTTACAATTTTTGTATAAAATTGCGAAATTTGGCACTTTTAGAAACTTCAAATTAATTATAACATAATTATTTCAAACGTAAAGTAAGACACACTTTTTAGAGTCCACAACCACCCTTGACCAAGATAATTTTTGATATCCCGGTATATGGCACTACTTTAAAAATACTAGGTGAATTTTTTTAAGAATCAAGGCACATGCTAGATCCCGAAAATTTGGTACTGATTCAAAATCAGTCACGAAAAATTATAAATTTTGTCCATGCCGAGGAAGAATTCAAAAAAATATATTTCTTCCTCAAACTTCATTCAATCCAGCTCATGATTTGTGAGGAATGATGGATTAAAAAGTCCTTACAAACTACTTACGACGGCCCCTATTCGGTAATTCACTAGATGTAATATAAAGGAAGTTTTGTAATTGGTCTAAAAATATTTCGAAGATTTCCACGGAAATATCCATATTGAGCCTTTCTGAATCTATATAGACTATTTTTGAGATGGTGTCTGTGTATGCGTGCGCATGTGGTTGCTTAAAAGCGTAAACCACTACGGAGACGATTTAGCCGTTCCTATAGGTCGCAAGGATTGAAAATATTACAAATCGATTTGATTGGTGAGAATAGGAATTTTTTCGTTTTTTGCGCCTAGCCCCGCTTCAAGTTGTATTTTTGACACACATCTTCACTTTTTCAAATGAAAATATAGTATTTTATTAAATCATTAAGGCAACAGAATTTTTCTTACTGTATATAGCTCACAATGTATTTAACCTATAAAAGTGTCCGAAATTCTCATTTCAAAATTCACGTGACGTCATCCATGTGACGTGACAATTAATTTTGTGTTTACTCTGTGGCATTGAAGTTTATTTTGTGGCATTGAGGGTTATATGATGTCAATAATTTTGATAGTTCATGTGACAACAGATGTCAGTATAAAACAATCTATACGTACAGAAGGAAAATATAACGAAATCTCCGAAAATATAAAGCGAACCGACTTGAAACTAGGCAGATATGTTCCTTATTCGACGTAGGCATCCACTAAGAACCGGTTTTTCGAAACTCAATCCCAAACAGGATAAAATACGTTCGATATATTTTGACGTTCGAGACTGTTAATATAACCACGTACAATTATGACAGACAGATCCATAGATTACTGGATCCTGATCAATGTTCCGACAACACATAACTTCTCAACAAGATATGTATCGTTTACATGACAGACAGCCGATACATTGACAGTAACATAATGTCCGTGACAGGCATAAAATATATATTTCTGTCAATTCAAATGAACTTTCACATGATATATAATATAATTATACGTTTTTTCACGACTTTAACTGTTTCTACTCGTATAAAATATTAAGGATTGTCTTGAATCTTGAGGAATGACATCGCGGTGACGAAGCGGTTTAACTGGGCTTACCCCGCGGACAGGGCCGCCGGCAGGGGGGTCAAGGGGGGTTCGTTGACCCCCCCCCTGGAAATTCAAAAACAGCTTAAAATAAAAGCATTTTTATCTAAATTCATAAATTTCACCATGTCGACTAAAAATTTGAAACAATATCACATACTTCAAAATGAAACAAAGTCACTGCAAAAACGCATTATGCGAAAACTCTTCCAAAAGAATTTGTTTTCAGTTCGCTGTACTCACTACAGTGTACTGTAAGATTTTATTAAGAAGCAGAGGCGGTGCGGCCAAAGATGGCGCCAGTGCCTTTTTCCGTCAGCTGGTCAGCTGGACCTGGACCTGTTTTGTTTTGATACTGAATGAATGCTGTTGTAATTTGTGATTTGTGCTGACTTAATTTTGCGAATGCGGTCTCTATCAGTGTAGTAAAGTAGTAGGTAAGTCGAAAAGTATAGTTTTTACAATTACAAAGTTACTTGAAAGTTGAGTCTAAGCTCGCCCGGTGGATAATTATGCAATTATTGATTGAATAACACATAACACATTACTTTCTAGATTGGTGTTAAATATGGATATCAGGAAATTTCTTAAACCTAAGATTAGCGGCAATAGAAAGACTGATCTAAGTGGTGATTCCAACGATGATGTTGATAGTTGTAATCATAAATTAGATTTGGGTAATTTTATTAATCCGCAACAGCCGCTAGCAGACAATAATAGATATGATGTTATAAAGAGTCCTTTTAAACCAAGCAATAATTATAATTTTAAAGGTGACTCAAGGGATGGAAAAAGACCATTTAGATACGAATGGTTTCAACAGTTTGAGTGGTTGACGTACTCCACCAAGCTTAAAGGAACCCTATGTAAATACTGTGTTATTTTTCGACCTGTCGTAAACAGAGGCCTACAAGGAGCATTCATAGTAAAGCCGTTCATAAAATATAACGATTTTATGGCTTCTGCCAAGGCTCATCAGTCTTCTGATTGGTATAAGCCTTTACCTTTACGTGGTGCGATGAAAGGAAACTTTGAGGACCTTCTTGATTTTAGAGTGGAAAATGGGGATCATTTATTAGCTGACCATTTAACAATTTGTAATAAAAATGCACAATATACCTCACATCAAACTCAAAATGAATTGATTTCAATTTGTGGAGCACTAATTCGAAAGGAAATTATAGAGGAGGTTAATTTCAGTGATGGTTTTTCCATTCTTGCGGATGAGAGTGCTGATATAGCCGGTATAGAACAAATTTCCCTTGGTATTAGGTTTGTGGACAAAACAAACAGTGTAAGAGAAGAATTTTTAGGATTTTCGGAACTAACGGCTTTAAATGCCGATGGGATTGCTAAAACAATTTTAAATTACTGTTTAGAAAATAATTTGAATATGGACAAGCTGGTAGGTTTGGGATTTGATGGAAGTTCAACTATGGCAGGGCATGAGAATGACGTTCAAAAATAATAAGGGATAAATATCCAAAAGGGACTTTTTTCCATTGTGCTTCCCATAAGCTAAATTTGGTAATTAATGACTTAAATAAGATGCAAAATATTCAAAACACAGCTGCAACAATCAAAGAAATTATAAATTTTTTCCGAAATAGCCCTTTACGAAGAAAGTACGTCCCTAATTTGCCATTATTTTCTGAAACCCGTTGGTCAGCTAAGTACAAATCCATAAGAATATTTGCTTCAAACTTCGTCCAAATCACAAACGCACTTGATACAAACACGAACCAAATCCAATCAACTTTTGACCTGTGTATCAGCTTCCAAATTTATTGTTTGCTTATTTATTATGGTAAAATATTCAAGTAAATTAGAACCAATTTGTAATATATTGCAATCTAAAGACATGAACATACTATCAGTTAAAAGACATTTAGACGACTTACTTCAGTTATTTAAATCACACAGAAATGATCCTGTTACATATTTTCGGGAAATATATGACAAAAGTGTAGATTACGCCACCAAATTCGAATTATAATTTAAAATACCGCGGATCACATCTAGACAAACACATAGAGCTAACTATTTATCAAGTGATTCTGAAGAGTGCTATAAAGTGTCTCCTTTTATACCATATATAGACTCTATTATACAGTCCATTTCAATAAGATTCTCTGAAGACGCCAGCACCGCATTTTTACTGTCAGAAATTCATCCCAGTAAATTAGGAAGAAAGCTTAAAAAGGATGAAATTACCAAGAAATATAATCTTGACAACTTTGCAGAAGAAATTGAAACATGGATAGAACTTTGGCGAACAAAAACAGTTAAGGAAAACCTAGATTTTCAAGAAATTTTAAGCAACGACGTACAATTCTTCCTGTCAATTAAAAAATCGATAACTATATTTTTGGCACTACCACCAACCAGTGTTACCATTGAGAGATCCTTCAGCACACTGCGTCGTGTTAAAACATGGTTACGATCGAGCATATCAGAAGATAGATTATCTGGGTTGTGCTTGTTAAGTGTCCACAGGCAACAAGTACTTAAAAATAAGGATGCTTTTATCTGTAAAGTTATTGATAAATTCGCTCAAGATCGAAGAAGGTTGCAATTTTCATTTAGCGAATAATTTTTGTTAATAAAGTTTTGTTTAGTGGTTTTTTTTAGAAAATAAAGTTGGATTATTTTTTGTTGTGTTTTGGTTTTAATTATACACTAAATGAATTTTGAATTTTTGACCCCTCCTAAAATTTTTCCTGGCGGCGGCCCTGCCCGTGGACAACTGGCCCGGTGGTTATTATCATAGACCTATTATCCTAAGAAAACAGAATTGTTTACATTTAAACACGATCAGACATTGCCAAAATTTCGGACCACTCGGACCGCTGTATATTACAAGTATGGTCGTATGGAATGTGCTGTTGCCGGATTAGTTGTTCTGTGTGCCGGATTGGGATTTGTAATTATTATAAAAACGTCCATGGCATTATTTATTGGTTATAATAGAAGCAAAACTTGAAATGTCGTTTTCTCTGAAAAATATTCCATAATTTAAGGTAACCTGGAAAATACGATCGAATTATAGAATATTGAAATTTTTAAATATAGAACTATCCCATTCTATTGTATAATTTGTTCAGAAGGCGACAATGCCGCGCACCTTTCATGAATGGGGACTTTATTCTGTACTACGCAATTTGACAGCTTCCGTATTTCTTGTAGCTATTCCGAAGCGATGTTGTATTACAAGTGGTACTAAGTTTTAAATCATAGATACAGCGTTGCCAATAAGGAGAAATTATGACTCGACGACAAAGAGGCCCTTTGGTTTTCTTTGTCATACTTCAAGTGATCATTGCGACAATTCAAATGGAGTTTTATGAATGAGATATTTCGTCTCCTTAGGATAATAGGTCTATGGTTATTATAGTGCATTTGACCTGCAGAAGTGTCCGAAAGTGGAAAATGTTGATAACAAAATAGAGGGAAGCTAGTGAACGATTGATCACAGTTCATTATAAGCTCCTTTATATTGTCACGTTTATGGTCTATATATATCATCGCTAAATGTTTATTTGTGTATAATGCTTGTTATTTTACTTGACTCACTATTCGTACTATAAGGGAAATACTGTTTGAAAAAAGTTCCCCATTTTCGCGGAAATCGATCTAGACCCATTTTGAGATTATGTATGTGTTTGTTAGTGCGTATGGTTCAGCATGTGTGCATGCTGAACTCATTGTGGAGGAGATTACGCCGTTCCTATTGCTTCAAAAATTGTTTCGGATTCATTTTGCAGAATATGAAATTATACATCTATTCAAATTTGATTGACTTGTAGGTAAAGACGGTATTTGTACACAGTGTAATGAGGGTTTGATACAGGTTATTTCCAATATTAAAAGAAAACCAAATCATATTTAGAATATTGAAATTTGATTAGAAATTAAAATATCTCAAAGCAAAGTAACAAGAACAAAGCACATATAGAGATTGACAGATATATTCTGTTTAGTATCAATAACAAATATAAGCGTGAGAAATAGGTAAAGAATTTTTATAATCAATACAAATAAGTTCACACCCGCTTCAAATAGGGATATGTGATACCATAATCAAGGGGGTTTCAATAATTTCACAAACGTTTCTTGTTCTAGAGGAATTCATACACCTGTCAAGATCAATAACCAATATACAACGGAAAACGTATAGTTAAGCTATAATAAATTTTAATGTTAACCATATGGATGAGATGCTTAGGTAGTGGGGTTTTTTCCAGACCCGCTGTTCATCTCAATATGAAAGTCTTAAACATTTTTCTCTCATAAGTTACATAATGAATCAAAATGTATCACACATAAATCAGAACGTAAGGTAGTATCTAATCATCAGTATTGTAATTAAATGTATTATTAATTATGGTTGACATGATTAATAAAGGAGGAAATCAGTAGGTAATATTTAGAAAAAGACAGATAAATTTGGAAACATTCCTGAATGAGAGACCTCAAGAGAGAAGAAAAGAATTAAGAACTATCTTACTGCTTATTGGCTTAACCATTCTTCGAAATTTAGTAGTAACATCATTGGTACAAAAGGGTCACTATAAGTGAAGTTATTGGTTAAACAATTCGGGTATCCTTCTCCAATTATTGTTTGGGGCTTAAGGAAGAGGATACATTATCGAGATCAACCGGAATGCGAAAAATCTTGAGTTATGTTTTCTAACTTGAATTAGCCTCTTCGAAAATCACTTGGCACTTTGTCATTTTCAGTTGATCCAATTTTAATAGATTATTCAGAGTGTTTTTGGTGAGAGGATGTTTTCGCTAGAATCAGAGTTTCCGTCTTATTCAAATCAGTTTTTGAAGTGAAGGGGTAAAACTGTGAGTCCGTCAAGTCCCGTCACGCTGTAGCTATATATATATTAGGTATTATGTATATTGCTGCGTGCGCACCTGCGGCCGTGCGGAACTCGGGTCAGGCGTCAGGCAGTCTCTCTATATGCTTACACACATGTGCATATCTAAGTGGGTGTTGGTGAGCCTGCCTGTGTGAGCCAGTGCTCTCGATTACGGTATACAGGACAGACAATCCTCCCTCCGTCCTCGTGCAGACGAAAGTAATATTTTTATGCTAACTGAAAAAAAAGGACTATTTTTTGCAATACAACTCATACTTCAATTATTACAGAGTAAAAAGTAATGATTAAATTACGTGTGATCGGTAATAGTAGCCTGTTTTTATATATGAGCACACCTGATTCCACAGTATGTTTCATGCTAATAATGTAAGTATCGTCGAAGTTACCGATAATGACGACGCAAATGAAGAAAATGCTGTTTAACATTACTTTCATTTACATCGATGTAAATATCAATAAATAATATGTTTTGAGAATAAAATAATGTGTATTTATTATAATGGTTATCGGGTCACATTCACTCTTTACAGGGCATTTTACCGCCCATTATACGTTTTTTATTATTAAATATAAAAATGTATATAATTGTTGATTGAAATGCTGACAGTTGAGAAAACTGAAGAATAATTATATTAATTTTCATTTAAAAATAATAAAATTTTAAATTCGAGTGCTACAATAATTCAAAGATAACATAAAATAAATTGGTTTCTCAGTTTTCACTTCTATCAGCAGTGCTCGGTGACTGCCCGTTATTTTATCCAAATTCAAGTCAATAATACATTCATTCAGCTCAAAGCTCTTCAATTCCCTAGGTTCATCCTGATTGTGAATTAATTTTAACAGTCTCAGTTTCATTCCTTTAGTAATTTAGATTCTCTAGGTAATTTTATTCAACTTTAGGTTTCATTCTTAAATTATTCTTATCAGTAGTTTTATACTATTAGCAATAAAAGTAATTATAATATTCTTTTTCATTATCTTCGATTATCATAGACATTCTTTTATAATTATCATTATCTTTTAATTGTTGTTTATTAAATATTTTATTGTTGTTGAGTAAGAGTTTTTCCGATTAATACTAGCGTTTATCCCTCTATCTATCTCTTACCTTGCAGTGTCTAGTGAAATAAAAAGGGTAAATGTCAAGGATATTTTTCACATTTGTGCTGACTAATAAATGATTGGGAAAGTCCAAAGTATCATGGTTCTCTAAAGTAAATGGCTATGCTGTAAGTAAATGAATATTGGTGCATAGGAATAATTTCCTAAGTAAAGTTTTATAGAGTTTTATAGAGAGAAAGAGGGAGAGAGAGAGAGAGAGAGAGAGAGAGAGAGAGAGAGAGAACTTTGCCAAAATGCTGACTATTGACAAGAATAACCAATGTACGATGATTAAAAAGTCACAAATCATTAATCAATCTGATTTTTAGTGTTATTCAGAGCCATATACAATTTAAATACAATGCGCTTCAAGTGTAAGGTCGGTCTGAGTTGGTTACGTGACAAAATTTACATCATGGATTAATCCTAAACACCAATGTGATACGACATATTTTTTTCTCAAGAACGACAGCACTACAAAGAATATTTTATCACCCTTAACATATGAACATCTAAACTGAGTGTACGTTATTCCTATCTAACTGCTCTTAACATGAGAGCACCATCACGTTGAAATATAATGTCACGTTTTTCGTGTTCCTCTCATACGTTATGTCAACAATGTCCTGAATTGTTAGCAATGATATGATATATGAGTCTGAATCGTGATATTTCCTTCAATTCTATGTTTTTCAAGTCGGTTCGGCTTGTGTCTACTGAAGTTGATATAAAATTCTACTTAATTAGGAACATATCACTTACAAGTGATTAATTGAAATAAAACATGTAGTTATGTGAATGTTTACGTTTCTTCAAAATAAATGTTGGTCGGTGAGAAATGCAATTGATGTAAAAGACACATACGGTCGTTGCTTGCAATAACTGTGGAAAGGGTTACGAGGGAACGTCGTCGCGCATTGCTGGAGGGGATTCTAACGTCGCGTCCTTGGCCGAGTGTCCGGGTGAATGGCCTATGCTGTAGCGACGCCCATCGTCGCTTCATATAGTTGCCTATTTATTTTAATTTTCTTATGAGGATCTACCATGAAAATAAATCAATAAATATGAGTATATGGTATTGATATTAACCTTTCTAGATTATTTAATTTCCTTTGTAAACTTTCGTTCGCATATGTGTACCTCATAAACGAACCAAATACGCTAAAACGACTTAATCTAAGTAGTTCCAGCAATGATATCTGTGTGTATTAAAATGTAATTGGGATATTCTCAATATGTAAACTGACCGAAGAATTTGAAGAGTGAAACACATTATTCACAAATTGTCGAGATTGATGACAGAAAAACTAATTGAATGAGTTGAATTAATTTCGATGTGTTTAAAATTATAAAACTAATAGACTGATTCTAAACGGGAGATTCTAACTAATTTAGCAGCTAGTGAATTTTATCATTTTCACTGGCGACAACATGCCATGCGCCTTCATTATAGGATCCGGTATAGATTACTTCAAAGTAAAATATTTTTGCCTGCTTTTCAATTTTTTTAGGAGGACATATGTTATGAATTTCCGACTTATATTGCATTTGATCGAATTATTTCCTAGTTATTCGCATTATTTTTGTCGATGAAATACCAAGATGAAAAAAATGTTTTTCTAGGGTCTCCGGAAGCCGAGATAATGACAACTTTGCGAGAGCGAACGCTGCCGCACCTTCGCCCCACTGCAACGGTCGAGCGCTCGTTGACTAAAAAGTCGATGAAACAATGGCTCATATTTTTTCATCGAAAATATAACTATTCCACTACAGTACTGTGAATTTCAGCGTAAATGATGCATCGGGAATTTTTGGAAAAATATGCTTCGTCTCCTGTAAGACGTGGGAATTTCTATCTCTTCTTAAATTCGAATGAAATGCTAACCACGAATATCTATACTATATTTCGGTACTCGAATAATTGACAAAGTTTTTTGCATTTGCTTATCACGAAAGACATGTGCATGATTTTTAACGGGATCTTCCTCAATTGAAGTGATCGACTCGAGTTCAAATTGTACATGATAGTACAACTCCTGAAGAATAGAATGCTTCTTGTGGAATCAAGATCGGATTTAGACGTATAATACAAAATTGAATTTCGAAGAAACTATTCATCTCTCACTTTCAATAACATCAACGTGCATATTCTTTTTTATCATTGAGGCAGTAACTTAGTTTTTGCAGAAGTTATTGAATTGAAAAAAATATATTTTCGATGGTTTTTCACAAGGAAATTAATTCATCGATTTTCTATGTGCGTAGTAACATGATCTCGGTATACTTCCTTCATCAACAGAAATGAAATAATTTATTTTTTGCAACATTTTGATTGCCTTATATCATACCACGTCACGGTCGAGTGACGAGAGCAGCGTCAACAATATGTCTGTCTACTCGAACTGTAATTAGAGCATTCAATTTCAATTGAAACGGTTGAACACCTTCAGTTACTTCTTCATCTCTGGGTGGTACTTATGGATGTACGATGACGGAACTCACTTATTTCCTAGGGATGGAGTCATGTGGAACAGTGAAAAATAGCTATGAAGCGAGAAGGTTTCAAGAGTACGAAACATTCTCGACTATGTACAGCACCTTTCAAAATAGAAGATTATATTTTTGAAGTACTTCACAGATACATTTTTACTTATATTTTTGGAAAAATACTCAATGTTTCTGTCGAAAGGAAAGCAAGTCTTGAAAGAAGTGCTCTCACCTCATTAAAACATTTCCTTGATGACGTTCCCTTTACATATATAGAAGTTGAGGTGGACTTGTGGGATACAAATCCATTTTATTCTTCGAAACCCCATGCGGAAGCACCGAAACCACATCAACTACCCTTATCCCAGAATCCAGTCCCGAAGACCTCAACCAAATTTTATATTCTTATTTAATTTTCTTTCTGAACTGTAAGTATCACATTTATATTTTTCTTCAGAGAATCAATTTTTACTCCAGACTTCCTGTCGCTATAAATAGAAAATTATGGTACAGGCAGCGATATATTTGAAATTGCCCACCTTTTGGCATTCAATGCCTGATGCCGATGCGTGGTTCATTCAGGCTGAAATACAATTTGCATTAAAAAAAATCATTGACCAAGAAAAGTTCCAATATGTCGTCATGTCCCTTCCTGATGAAACAATAATGTCTGTATTTGATATTCTACAAAACACACCTGCAGAAAATCGATGCAAAATATTAAAATCAGCTCTAATTGAACGTAATTCCCAGAGTGAGGAGAAAAAATTTGAGGAGTTCCTTTCAAATTTAGAACAAGGAGAGGATAAACCTTCTGCATTTTGTAGAAGATAGGATATTTTGGTGGGATCCTCTTTGACAGCAGTGCGAAAACCCAATAATAAAACTGTTAATTGATTAACTCATTGTTTGCTGACTATAATGGCTGATTTAAGCTGCCTATGAAAACGTTCAACCATGCCGTTGCCTTTTGGATCATAACTTGTTCGAATTCCCTGTATTTCAATTAATCTTAAAAATTCGGAAAACGTCTTTGATTCAAATTGTCCACCCACATCTGTGGTTATTTGAGATGGAACACCAAAACATGAAATATAATGATTTATGAAGTTTCCTTTAATTGCAGAAATAGAACTGTTTTTCAACGGATATGCTTCCGGCCATCGAGTAAAACGATCAACTATGGTTGATGGCGGAAGAGGTCATACTAAGTCTATGTGAATATGACAAAAGCGGGAGGTGGGAATATTAGATTTACCATAACCTGATTTAACATGTCTGTGGGTTTTTGATTTCTGACAATTAACACAAGATTTGGCCCATTTATTAACACCAATCTTAAGGCTAAATTTCGAAATTTACCAGAAGGACATAAAAATCAATTCAACTGTCTCAAAGATTGTGATACATCATTTCAAAAAATCAAACAACTTTTATCCAATGTTACAATTTTAACACATCTATTTCCTGGAACTAATATCAATCTTTCAAGTTATAATCCAAAAAGCAGCGGTAAGGTTGAACGTTTTCATAGGTAACTTAAATCAGCCATTATAGCCAGGGAAAACAAACAATAGGTAGATCAATTACCAGTTTTATTATTGGGTTTTTGTACTGCTATCAAAGAGGATCTAGGTTGTTTTTCTGCAGAATTAGTATATGGCCAATCATTGAGAGTTCCAGGAGAAATTTTTACTCCTTCTCCTATAAAAAATAAGAACATCTGATTTTATTAAGCATGTAAAAACTCATTTCCAAAATTCAATTCCAGTGCCACCTCAACATCATCAGACACACCAAATTTTCATTCCTTGTGATTTATACAATTGCAAATTCGTTTTCGTTAGAGTGGACAAAATTAAAAAGGCATTCCACCCACCTTATGAAGGACCTTACACAGTTTTGCATAGATCAGGCAAAATTTTCAAACTTTTGATCAACATTTATTCTAAATTCATTTCAATAGATCGCTTAAGCCTACGCATATTGAATATTCTATACCACCATCACGACATAGCGAAAGAAAGAAGGTCACTTTTTGTCTATGATTTATTCATTTTTCTCTGGAGGGGAAGTTTGTGGGATACAAATCCATTTTGTTCTATGGTTATTATTTTTAACTTAAAATTTTATATTTATATCAAGGCCTCATATTTATAAATAGTAACCATAATTTTCTTTTTAACAACACGTTCATATGTAAGTCAATTCATTCAATTCAAATGATCAACTAACATCATCCAAAATTATAATTTGAAAAGTTAATAAATATATTTTTATTCTAATCATTTCAATTTAATAGTGATATTAAAATTGATATAAAGACCCAGGGTTGTTCAACATATAATAATTACATGGACCAAAATATGAAGATTATACCAAAAATGCCTCAATAAAGTGTTGCTGTGG
The DNA here is from genome assembly GCA_958510875.1 of Endomychus coccineus. Taxonomy (NCBI): domain Eukaryota; kingdom Metazoa; phylum Arthropoda; class Insecta; order Coleoptera; family Endomychidae; genus Endomychus; species Endomychus coccineus. The sequence continues at coordinate 119,035,928 of OY294069.1, forward strand.
AAAAAGATATAGGGATTAAATTTTTGTGTCGTTTTTTGTCAATAAATTTGGCACAGAGGCTTAGCTGTAGGCTATATGATGATTTATTATTTAACATTTGTTACAGGGTGCCCCATATGAGCGCTACATGATGATGAAACTTATTCATAACTTTTTTGACGGAATTTTGCATCAATGTTGACTGAAAATATGTTGACATTATTTTTATGTGAAATATAATAAATTTCTTTGAACTTGATGATTTCAACAGTTTTCAAGTAAGCCGCAATCGAATAATTCAGTTCACTGTTTTACAAAATGTTCCCCAAAAACAGTGAAAAAAAAACAAACTGTGTGAAATTGTTTAACCTCACAATAATATGAATGTGGAGAGATCTTCAACTGGAAATATAGTAACAAAACAGACAATTCTTGATTGATAAATATAACTTTCAAATTGAGAAGTTATTTTATCTTCGTTCCACTTAATTAGATAAATTATCAGATTATGACGAACGTATATATTTCATAATGTATTGCATCACGTTGACAAATATAGTGTATTAAAGCTCATTATTCACTGATAAGTATTTCATATTATCAAGTGAGGAATGTCTATTGGACAGTAACTTCGCATAAGTAGTTCATGTTATCAAACAAGGAACGTCCATATTGATCATGATGCTTATTCTAAATCATTTCAAAACGGGCATATGAAGTGCAGTTTATTAATATCGGATGATTATTCCAAAAAAGGAAATTTATGCAATGCGGGTATGCATTTACAGATATCACGTTTGCATTCGGTCCGATGAATATCATCTTAAAGGAACGTGAAACGATCAAATCAAACCAATGGAAATCCGGACACCTTTATGCATAAGAACCCTACGTACAAGTAGGCGATCGCTGATAAGAATTCCCTATGTAATGCTGGAATTACCGGATCATCATGCGTGCGAAATGAAGATAGAGAAGGTTGTAAGGAACTTGTCCAAGAGCTAGAAGCGTATATAAGATCGCACACGGTTCGTATAGTTCACAACGGAATGTACCTTCAGCGGAAACATCAAGCAGCAACCTTACCTTTGAGAGAAACAGTGAATTAATTTTGAATCAGTCAAGAAGTCAAGTCATCCGGTTGCATACTATTTTATTCAATACCGAAGCTTAGGAGAGTTAGATAAGATACCGAACCTATAGATATTATTCAATTGCTTATCTATACTCTCGAGACCATTTCGTTTCGTTTTGGTGTTACTTGTGGATGTAACGTAGCATTATCTAGAGTCAGTAGTAGTAATAATTGTTCTAATTATTGTCTGATGGTGAATTAATCTCGTATATATCTATATTACAAGTTAACAACTGTAACTACACCGGTTATCCGAATAAAACATATAAAGTAATTGTAACGTGTCAGTTTGAATGAATGAAAATTGAATGTGAATCGCAACGTTAGTTAACCTATACGCATAACCAGCAATAGGGGCCATTCTTGATAGTCCCACCTACAGTTCTTGCAAACTAAGTATAACTAGCAGTTAGAATCTATGAGTGGGTGGTGTGAATGAGAAATCTCATCGTTCACCTATGTACGCATATTTAGCAACAGGCGCCGTTGTTGATAGTCCAACCTACAGCTCGTGTGCACTACGCATAACCAGCAGTAAGAATCTGTTGCTGGAATGTGAATGAGAAATGGCATCGTTCACCTATACTCTAGGCATAACTAGCAATAGGAATCGTTTTTGATAGTCCTACCTCTTATACACTACGCATAACTAGTAGTAAGATTCTGTGTAAGAAGCGAATGAGAAGCCGCAATATTCACCAACACTAGCATTTTAGGTGACCATTGTTGACGAGATACAGTTCTTGCACACTACCCATAACTATCAGTAAAATCTGCAGGTATCAAGTGCTTGTAAGTGTTGTGTATACTAGTTCTGATACCACTGTACAATTACCGGTCCGTTTCCTAAAAAGTATTTCGTGTGCTAACCTGGATAGAGCGCCATAAATTCAATTCACCGTAATTAGAGTAACAAAGAAAAAGTGACTACCGATATAGATAGATAGATGGATAGACAGGTAGATAGATATGTACACCACTGTGTTACATTAATAATTTTGTTTACAGTATGTCAATTTTTTTGCTATATTAACAGAATATAAAAAATTACAAGAAATAAAAGTTAATTCCTTACTGCTTTTTCAAACGGCTTTTCGGGTAGGTCTTTAATTTGCTGGGGGAGTTTTTTGTAGACTTTTATATTGGGTGAGTTTCCAATTGATTTCGTTAAGCGTTATCTAGAGAACCTCATTAATTTGATAGATCTTGTAGGCGAGGTATGGAAATCCGAGTTAACCTTATAGTGTTTAAAATGTAGAGAGAGGGAAGTATAAGAATTTTTAGTGAAATAAACAATGACTTGCAGTGGCTACGTAAACCCAAGTTAGCTCTGATTGGCCTTTTTTGTAGAGTGAATACTGAAAGGTAGATTGCGAGGAATTGCCCCGGAGCTATACTCCATAACCAATTTGGGAATGAAATGGAAAGAAATAAGCAGCTAAAGGGTAACGTGGAAAGTCCCTGAAAAATGAAATAAGAAATGATTTATTTGGTCAAAACTTATTTTATTTCTCAACATAATCTCCTTGTAGCCCGATACACTTCGTCCAACGTTTTATAATTTTTCGATCGCTGACAAATAATACGATTTCGGCAATCCTTCAAAAAAGGCATTTGTTTCAGCGAGTTGTCCTGGTGCCAAATGTGGCCGCTTCTGCTTCAATTCGGCGTCAAATCGATCCAACAGCTCTGCATAATATACGTGTGATCATTTTGAACAAGATCCCAAGATAATCGATATAGACGACACCGTGTGCACCCCAAAAACAGTCGCCATGACTTTGTCGGCCGATAAACCCACTTAAGCCTTTTTCAGCTTCGATTCGAAAGTCCACGGTTTCGACTGTTCTTTGGTCTTTGGTGTGTTGTTTGAATTTGTCACACGGTCATGCATGTTGTTAATAGAGAGCCAATGCGGCAAATGAGAAAGCTATCTGCCAGATGGGTGGCAGATAGCTTTCTCATGTTCAAAAATGTATGCAAAATGTTTCATAACCATTTGGTCGAGATGCCCATAACCTCAGCAATCAGGTGCACTTTAACTGGCCGATCGTCCAATATCATCCTATAGATTTTATCTACCACCTCTGGTGTTGTAACCTCAATTGGATGACCAGACGTTCGGCGTCCTTTGTGGTTATACTACCACAACGAAAATCAGTGAACCACTTGTGAATCATTCCAATCGATGGTGAAGAGTCCTCATAATGTTTATCAAGCGATGCTTTGGCTTGCGTAATGTTTCTTCCATGCAAGAAATAATGTTGAATCAAAACGCGGAATTCACTTTTTTCCATGTTTACATAAATCTTCAAGGTCAAGGACATATCAGTCTGAAAATTCCAATGCGTTCTAGTTAAAGATGGTAGATGGTACACCGCAAATGTCGATTATGGTACCATTTGTTCCATTTTCCGGGGACATTTCTCCTTGCCCTCACGGTTTCAGTACTAAGATGATACAAAACTGAGGGAAGCCTTGATCTTAATATATTGATTGTGCTGAGACTATGATAGACGATCATGAACCTCCATTCCTACTCCTAGTAGTGTAGCCGATTGGCCTTGACAAGATCTTATGTCAGAAAAAAATATTGAGTTTTTGCCTGTTTCATTTCAAATTTATTACTGCAGAAACAGGTGGCTGTATGGCTTTTTAAATGATGCAGGAAAGATATAAGATTTAAAGCGAAGATTAAAGACTGCAGTCAGAGCAAAGATGATATAGTCTATGTTTCTCTGATTATCATGACATTTGAGCTATATACAACACATTTTTCATACTCGTTCATGTCAAATCACCTTCCGCAAGGAAATTAATTATATAAGGAGCAACAGAGGTAAAATAAACATCGAATTCTATAGGAGAGATTGAAGGTCTTGTCGATTTGAAACAATTATCACGCTCACAGTTAATAAGGTTCCAGCAAGTTTCAGGCTTAATTGAGGACTTAGTAATGACGAGGACGAGATGGAATGTACTATTCTTTTTCTCAATAATGGCTAGTCTGTATGCATTCCTGAGATTGCTGTAGAATCTTTTCGCAGCAGAATCCTAGATTAAATCAGACATTATCATGGCTATGTTTAACTTGGAGCTCAAGCATTTGAGCGCATTATTGTCAAACCAAGAGACGTGTGAAGAATTGGACGTGAATTTATTTATTGGAAAATTTTAATTAATAGGGTGTGCTAAATATGTCTATTAGATGAGCTTATAGTTTCTGCATTGCAGGGAAGAGAATCATTAAGAAGCAATCCTAGTCAATCATAGATAATGATTTTGAAGATCTTCATCCTTTGGAATTAAAAACACGTCGGAATATAGGTGTGGGATTAATACTGGCGAAATTCGTCTTGCATAGTGATATATTGCCCTCGGTGATCAGGGTTCAATGATAATGGTTTTCTTCGTATTATAAGGTAGATTAGTCAGGATGTTGTCAATACAAGTTGAGGTTGATCTGTTCATCCTCGTAAAATCAGATATAGTAACTTCCAAACCAAATGAGGTAATAACCTCCACAAGATCTGATATGTTCGTTGTAGTTACATGAAAGTCATTATTAGGATCACCTGCTAGTATAATGCAATCAAATTATTTCAGCAGAGATCAGAAGATTCTCGACTGTATCTGAAAATAATTTGAAGTTGCAATTGTATGGATGGTATGAGAAAATTAGCTGAATTCTTAAGGTTACATCATGAATTCTGCATAATTCGAAGTCCATATCATGAATAAATTGACTGATATCGATGGGCTTATAATCGATATTTTTTTCACAAAAAATCGCAGTACTTCCGTGTTTCCTGATAAATCTGCAAGAGATATTGGGAGACCCGTGACTCAGAGGAACAAAAGGCATCAAAAGAGTAGTCACTTAAGGATAGGTGTATTACATCAAGTTTATTCGATAAGCGCTTGATATTTAAATGGAGTATACTAAGAGAGTTTGACAAGTTAAAAACACCATTAGAAGCTGTGTTAATAGGTGGTGCAGAGTTGAAGCTACCTCTAGGGAGGTTATGTGATGCTATTCTGTAATTGGCTGCAAGATGGTTAATAACATCAATTTCAATACTTTTTATCTGTCTTTCGAGTTAAGCTTCTGCTTCATGCAGATAAACACCAATTTGTCATCGGTAAGTTTTAGGCCTTCATTTTTTAATCAGCACCGCAATTTTATACGTAAAAGATTTTTCAGATTTCATTTTGACCATTTTTAATGAGGATATTTCGTGTTTTATAGGGATATTTTCATCAAGAAGCAATATTAATGTTTTATTCCATAATGTGTTCAATGCTGCAGCAGTTTCTCTCATTAGGAGTCTGTTTTTTGTCATCAAGAAGTGAAGATCCGTATAAAAATTACGATCAGCAGTAGTATTTTAAAATACTAGATGGTAATAGTAGACAACTATTTTCCATTGAAGACAAATCGCAGCATTTCTTGCATAAGACCAGATTACAGATGATGCATGGGGGCAGGTTCAATTTCGGAAACCGAGTACTGCCTTGTATTCCGCAAACCATCCTATGTTTCGAGTACGAACTAGTCGTATTTACCGCATGAATATTACTGTGTAATTGGTTCAGGGTGAAGGTATACATCCAAGTTGTTACATGCCCGTTTTTGTTTTTTATGCTCTATTTTGATTGAAATCTTCCTGTAACCATTCAGGGTCTCATTTGACCATCCCGGGGACGGGTAGAGTATATTCCTTGCAGACTTGAAGTTCCTTCGAAGTTTCCAGCTTTCTTGCTTCCCTCCGTGTTGCTTCAATATGAACAACAATTTTTTAGTTTCGTTAAATAGATTCATTACTGGAAGGTTCCAAACTTTAATTGTGCCTCATCGTTATGAGTAGCCGAAGAATTAACCGACAAGCATTGCATACAACTAAAGGCTGTTATTTACTGTTCATCATTCTGCACCATAATGTGGGCTCTGGTTATTTTCTCCACTGAGACACTACCTGGGATGAAGCTGTCTATATACAGAATTGAGATAGCTCTATGTTGAGGACCATATCAGAAGTTCTCGATTAGTAGTTAACCTCAATAATAATCTGGGGCCCGGATATAAGTTGAATCAATTGGATTCATATGGTTAGTTGGAAATCTGAATAAGCATTTCCGAAACTGAGTTGTCTTCTTCTACGTTTCGACTTGAGATGAAAACTTAGTTGTCGAAACATGTATTTAGATTTCTAGTTATCAATGCGGTAGTTGCATACATTTATTTGATTGTTTGGATGTACAATTTCATTGTCGGCCGATGCAGATGAACTTTATCAAAAATTGTTGTATTTTTAACTTTTATGATATCTACTCTGGCTTAATTATCTTCTATGATCGAGAACACTGTTGTAGGAACAATGTCATATCATTTTGAATGTAACGTTATTTCAACATTTTGTAATACTTTACTGACTCATGTTAATATCTTTTGAATAAACATTCACCTTATATTATATCAAAAATAGATCGGATGCTGGTTCCTAGACTTTCCCATCGGTAGTAACATGAATGGGAGATGAAAATCATTGTCAATATAGCGTAACTTGAAGATTCTAAAACATAATGGAATGTATATTGTAGCAGGAATAAAATCACAACCATACAATACTGGGGCCTACAGGATTATTATAAACCACGGTCGTATACACAGGCCTGGAAACTCTATGGTTGAGTTGAGTCGCTTACGCGTCCCCACGGTCGTAGTCCCTCGCTCAGCCACCAGCTAGCGCTTGGATCGTGAGGGGGTAAAACCATAGATAACTCTACTAGGTAGTACGGTAGTAGAGTTATCTATGGGTAAAACGATTTCTTCCCGGAACAAGCATGCCCATTTGCACCGTTGAAAAGGAAAGTAATAAGGTAATATAATACACAATTATCGTAGTGAATTCTACTGAAAACTGTTATTTTCGCAGAGAACTATTGTAAAGAAGACCCGTATCCCTAATTTTTCTGAAACTGAGACACTAATATACTAACTAATTTCCGGATCCTTCACTCAGCATGTATTTGAAATATAACCGTATTGTTGATAATGTCATTAAAACAATCAGTCCGTGAATCAGAATTACGTCACTAGCCTCATTTTTTACTGGTCAAAGTAGTGTAAATGAATAATAAGATATGTGTGTTGAGTTGATTTATTAGTTTTTAAGTGTGTAACGTTGTGTTTGATGAATATGTTGTTCTAACACCGCGATCCTCATCGAACCTGAAAGACAATGAGGCCCTATTCTTGGCACTATCAGCGCCGTCCTGTGCATGGGTCCTACAATAACGATTTGGAAGTTTTGGAAATTTTATTTATTTTTTTATTCATTTGTAATATGGCGGATGCGCCAGGCAAATATTAGTAGCCAGCATCTTTTATATTCTAAATTTAAATTTTCTTCCCAGTATTCACCAGTTTGGTTGATTTCTGAGGGTATCCCTAGGACCATCGAAACCCATAAAAGTACAAAGCTAAATGAAGCGGTCTTCATAGGCAAAACAGTATGGAAAAATCTAGAATCATGGCAAACCATCCGTTTTCGATACGGCAGCTGAATCCTTGATGTTACATGAGGCACCATTCATTTGTATGTCATACAACTTATAGGCCAGTACTAATAGGAGCAAATATTAGAAATAAAAAAAATAATTCGTTACGTCAATCTGACAGCGGTATATTGTAGAACAAGATATTGTAAAAGAGGGAAAAATAAATCGAACCGACAGCTGCTATCCGGGGTAGGAATGAGGTGTGTTTTTAGGGGTTGAAAACAGTTTTTCGTGATTTCTGGCTAAACCGTGCATTCTATCAAAAAAAGTTAAATACAAAAGTTGTAGGGAATAAAAAGATCTACAACTTTTTGTCCACCGTTTTTACCCTTACCTCAAAATTATTCGACAAAAATGTGAAAAACCAATTTTTCGGTTTTTAATTTTTTTCTTTGACAAATTAACCTTTATGAAGCTCTAACTTTGACAAAAGATACATCTATTTATTGCAAAAAGGCAGTAATTTTTTTTGGAGGAAATATTTGGAGGTTGTTGTTAAATTTGATTTAAGGAAAAAAAAACAAATTTTTAACTACGATTCCTCTTGAAACTCACTATTACGTCTACTTTCGATAAGTGGTAAAAAAAAAGTATACTGCAATGGAAAAAATGGCGGGAAAATTGAAAAAACCGAAAAATCTGTCTTTCGTGGTAATTTGTATATTTATCGTTGAATAATTGTTATTCATTAATAAAATCATTTTAATTTTTTTATGTTTATGGAAACTATAATATTATTCTTCAATTATTGTATAGATCGAGTTTTGATATGATGTCATGCATGTCTAAGACAGCAAATTATATCTGCTATATTTGTATCTTCCTAATCGCAGGATACGAATATATTACTTCTACGATCATCGTACATGGGATTGTTACTATCGAACAAAACATAAGAAATGCACATTCCCAATATGCATTTAAGAACAATTTTAGTTTTTTACTCGAAATCAATCAGTTTACTAAACAAAATATAATCATACAATAGGTAATGTAGTAGATCTACAATGATATATACGGGTTTTGTAGAGTGGTTTTCAATTATAAGACAGTATTTGCATGTTGCACTGAACAAGTTTATAATGCAAGTATTTATATAAAAAATAATTATATATAAATTCTCGGGAAATGGGTCACATTAACACTTATGCTATTATATTTTCTCGTCTTTACGTACGTTTCGGTCTCACGACCATCATCAGAAGACTTATTATGTCTAAAATTGGATTACTTGAAACTAATTGTATTAACACATTGTGTTACAATTTCGATTTCGTGTTTCTGTTCGTTTCGGCGACGTTGGCATTTTGAATGAAATTGGTGCTATAAGGACGCTTTGTGTTAATACAATTAGTTTTAAGTAATCAGGTTATTGAAATAATAAGTCGTCTGATTATGGTCGTGATACCGAAACGTACGTAAAGACGAAAATATAAAGCATGAGTGTCAATGTGACCTATTTCCCGAGAATTTATATATATTTCATACATGGGTCAAGAATCTTTATTATAAAAAATAATACATTGTGAAAAAATTGAAGCAGATCCCTCCTTATGTAGTAAATATTAACTACATGAAATTCATAAATGCGGCAAAAAAAATTTAATATTATTTTGAACATGCTTAAAAAGTATGCATTCCCATAGATGTATTTTTCTCTAATCTTGCTTCCTTCGCAGAGCGTTGTACTTCTTCGCCGTCGAATTACATAGTACATTGATCTGTTTCCATTTCTTTCGAGTCAGTTTCGTGTATGGAAATTTGTGGAAGTTAAGCATTTGAGCAATTTTCTAAATTAAAACAATTTAAACATAAGTTAGAAGGCCTCTGGTTGCGTTCGCATGCTGTCTTTAGTTTCAAAAACAGCTCTTTACATTTCTCATATTCGCATCCTGCGATTACGAATATACGAATATAGCAGATATAATTTGCTATCTTAGACACGCATGACATCATATCAAAACTCGATCTATACAATAATTGAAGAAATAATATTATAGTTTCCATAAACATAAAAAAATTAAAATGATTTTATTAATTAATAACAATTATTCAACGATAAATATGCAAATTACCACGAAAGAACCAATTTTTCGGTTTTTTCAATTCTCCCGCCATTTTTTCCATTGCAGTATACCTTTTTTTTACCACTTATTGAAAGAAGACGTAATAGTGAGTAAGTGAGCCAAAACAGAACTCTGTAGGATGCGTAGTTTTAAAAGGAATCGCAGTTAAAAATTTGGTTTTTTTTTCGTTAAATTAAATTTAACAACAACCTCCAAATATTTCCTTCCGGAAAGAATACTGCCTTTTTGCAATAAAAGGAGGTATCTTTTGTCAAAGTTAGAGCTTCGTAAAGTTTAATTTGTCAAAGAAAAAAATTAAAAACCGAAAAATTGTTTTTTCGCATTTTTGTCGAATACTTCTGAGGTCAGGGTAAAAACGGTGGACGAAAAGTTGTAGATTTTTTTATTCCCTACAACTTTTGTATTTAACTTTTTTTGATAGAATGCACGGCTTAGCCAGAAATCACGAAAAACTGTTTTCAACCCCTAAAAACATACCCCATTCCGCCCCGCAGAGCAGCTGTCGGTTCGATTTATTTTTCCCTCTTTTACAATATCTTGTTCTACAATATCCCGCTGTCAGATTGCTGTAACGAATTTTTTTGTTGTTCGAATACTATTTGTACTGGGCTATTAATGTACTTACACAGAATCATGTGCACGGTCTTACTAGCCAGGGTCGCACTTAGGCGGTAGTTATATTGAAAAGGTAATTCACAAAGTTCTCAACAAATCCGTCTCTGGAGCGATATTGGAAACGTGTGGCGTTACGCAGCTTGCCAAGCCATTGAGGTTGTAAATACCATTCAATCAAGCGATAACATCATATCATTATATTCGACTTATATTAACATCTAGGGCCAGTTGGGTTTGGATATACTTTAGGTAGTATTTAAGCTTACGTACTTATGTCATATAAATAGGAATATTATCTAGGACATATTTATGATGAGGAAATATCACCACCTAATTCACTAGAGAGGAAAAGTGGAAAATCTAGTTGAACTTACCTACCAGACAGGTAGAACGAACAAACCTATCTATATGTGAATTAGGGAGGAGTAGGAAATAGCCGCCCATCACACTGAATGGGTTCAAATAACCTGGGCCATTAAATTCAGAAAATCTCAATGGTTCACCTGGAAAGCATATTTAGGGCATGCACCTCATTCAAATGTATTCCTGACGGATGGAGAAAGGTCAAAGTATTTTACTGAAGCCGGGTCGTATAGACTACCCTGATAAAATCATATCGCTCGATCAGCCTAACATCTTTTCTCCCAAAGACTTCGAAAAAATCACGCAAAAGAATTATTTGGGACACGGCTCTTTGTACGAATCCGATTCATACATACCAGCATGCTTACATGACTTGGCAATAAAATGTTCACTCAGGTGCATTCATTGATATTGGAATTGTTTTTGTGATATTCACCTCCAGTAAAATTGACACTGCTGTCTCCAACCCCACATCAAGTGGTTGAATCAAAAATATGCTTGAACGAATGGTAGTCACAGCAATAATTTAATGATCAAGAAAACGGTCACTAGAAGATGTCCCTAGGATGGTTCACTATCACCACTACTATGAAACAGTAGTGGACGACCTTCTTCGATGTCTCAATAATGCGGAACTCTATGCCATAGGCCCATGACCTGACAATGCTGGTTTTTTTAAATATTTCAGATAGATCCAGGCGATCCAACCCACAAAATAAACGAACATTGGTGTGACGATGACTCTTCCAACGTTAACCCTTTAAAAACACAGCTGCTTCTGTTCACGAGAAAAGGGAATATAGACAAGCTCAGACTACCTCAACTTCTTAATTCGATCCTAATGCTACCGTCGGAGGTTAAATAACTAGGTATAATCTTCGACAGGAAGCGTACAGGGGGGTGTAATCTCACAACGAGGTGTGAAAAAGCAAATATCGCTCTCTGGCAATGTCGACGGGTGATCGAGAAAACGATCGGGACTATCTCCTAAGATAGTACTATGGCTTTATAAGGCAGTCATAAAACTCATGACAACGTAAGGTACACTGAACTGGTGTCCTAGAACCATATGGAAGACTTCAACGAAATAGCAGAATGAATTACAAAGGTAATGCGTACAACAGTCACAGCAGCGATAAAAGCAATGCTCTACCTACCACCTCTCGACATTTATGTAGAGCATTAGCAAAGCAGCCGAATTTAATTGGACTCAAGTACAAAAGAATTAAGGGGGGAGAAGACATTCATCTCCTAGTTCAGGTGGTCAAAATAATATCTTTCATTGTTAGGGGAACAGTTAACAGCCACCTTACTAAGTCTTCGGAAGGCGCTATAATGTATCAACCGTTATGGAATTCATGAATGCAGAGAAGGAGAAAACTTTCCATATCCTTACTGATGGCTCAGAAATTGATATGGGGACTGATACGAGTATTTATTCTCAAGATCTACACCTATACCTAGCAATGACACTGAAAAATAAGCAACAGTACTTTAATTGGAGATCTGCGCTATCAACCGTGGGGCAAGGCAAATTCTGAACCGTAAAATCAGCGTTGAAGAGATTGAAAGCGCTTATGGATAATTACGCTGCGATATTAACCATAAGTAGGGACAATATTATAACGTTATACGTTACTGAGTTTCTAATTCATTGAATAATGTTAATAACGGTTTCCTCTCGAAATTATAGATGATTAAAATTGGAAAGAAACTATGACTGACATCTGTGTTTTAATGTCGAAAATCGATTATTTGACCAATGCGCGGAAACTCGCGCGACACGCGATGGGAAGGGAGACTAGAGAACCGAAATCGAGAGGAATCGTCTTGTGTCAAAACCTATCTGGGATGAGACAAATTATTTTCATTCCTTTATCTTTTATTAATAGAATATATTGGATGATTATTATCGGTATTGAACCTGATAATTTGATGTCTAACTATATCTAAGCATTGTAGTAGACGTGTATGATTCTCTGATCGATGATATTTTTCAATAATTATATGAATATCGACTCAGCAAGTGGCCACACAAGATCATTGTTTCTTACTTGGATCTAAATTAAATAGTCATATACTTATATTCTATCTTTTGTCTTTAATCCGTAACTAAATTTGTCGAATTAATGGTTCGTGATATCTCCTGATTGTTGGTAGGGATGGCCCTGTAATGTTCAAGGGCTTCAGGTTCGTTGTGAAGAAACTGGAGGTTGGTTGAGCATCTTTAGGGGTTAGTGGAAGTATCCTTCGACGGGAATGATACACATTCTTATACAAAAGGGTTGTATATATTTACTGTAGGTACATCCTACTTCCATGCTACTTAATACATTGATTAATACTCAGGTAATACCTGGAGAATATCTGGAAAAATACTACTTAATACATCTCCTCCCAATACCTATTATATTACTTCCTAACTCGATCAAATATGACGTATCTGTACTATACGTAATATCATATTCGACCTGTTGAATTATTTCAAGGTATTGCATTATATTCATCGACCTGGTTATTGTTTCAACAATAACCATGTCCCTAATATACTTAGTAAAGCAATATATTCATAAACCGTTATGTTAACAAATTGGTTTGTATAGCAAACAATTGGTAAAATTAAGGAATCTACTTTATACATGGATTTCTTAGCATTTAGGTAAATTGGATACAATTCGTATATCGCAAGTTTATATAGTTCTTCAAGGCTTGTTTAACCTGGCAATTATCCACGTGGTTACATGATATTCCGTATCACCCTCCTTTGACTTTTCTCATAATGAATTTGTAATGGATATGTCTCTTTAGGCTAGTCTTGGTGAGATAACGAATTAAGTATTGATCTGGGTGAACTTAAATAAAGCCGAAATTTTCATTTACTGCTTTATGGGAGCACCGGGTAAATCATCTAATATTGGTTGAACAGATTATACATTCAGTTACTACTATCACAATTACAGTTCACTATATTCAGTAGACTATTATTTGATTGTTCTCTTGCAAATTTCTAAATTAACCCACTACCATTTTTTTGAATATAATTTGTGATATAAATTGTCATAACTTCAATAAGTAAACTACGATCCAAATACTCTCTTTCAAATTTTCATTTTGTATTTTACTTGTCCTCTTCAAGATTTCAATCTTAATAATAAATTTGAATATACAATTTGGGAAGATAATATTGTGGGATTATATTGATTTTTCCTGCTGATTTAGTTATTTTTCCCTCGAATTCGTGGCCAAAGTATTGCTCGTATTGTCTATATTTCAGGGTTTGAACGATCGAGACGTCTCCATCGTTTTTCCCGTGCCGTGTTGTAGTAGGAAATTCCCGGCAGAGCACTTCTTCCAAGCTAATCCAAGTTTCAAGGACGGTAACAGTTTTTTTAGTTAGAATGATCAAATTTTCATGATCAGTTGCTTATAAATTCTACCCAAAATTGTTTTAATCTACAAATTGACTTGTTATATTTGAACTTTAGGTTGAAAAATTATTTTTCTTCATGAAATTCATATTTTCAATTAAATTAATCAAATCTTTTACAATTATAATTTGTTTCACTTTTAAGTTTTCTAAGTACTAATTTTGTTCCAATTATAATTCCCTAGAGGATTGAAACCAAATTGTTGAGCTGAAACTTGTCTTCATTTCTCTGATATAATCATCAACATTTATTCACCTCGTAGTGCCGGAAATCCTTGATTGAGGATTACATCTCATTTTTTTCGGCTAAAGCAGTTGGCGCTTTGGGTAATCCGATTATTCGAGAATCTAAGGACACGTATAACTACGAGCCATGAGTGTAAAATATCCTAGTGAGCTCGTTGGCATCATTGGACAGAAAAGGCCTTTTCGAAATCTTACAATATAACCTCCAAACTAGTGGCTACTACCAAGCCATAACACCCTATGCCACATAGCAAATGGATACAACTTTTTTTTACAATGTTTTCTGAAATTGAATAGAATCAGTCATCAAATACTGAGCTTAAATAGTTATTTTATTCAGGTTTACAATGTTTTCTACTATTGTAACTGTTCTCGACATAGGAAATTGAGGATCATATGAACTTATTGATTCAATAATTGCATTTGCTGAATCCATTGCGCATTCAATGAGCAATTGCAAATTTAAAGGAGCACGTGTCTATTACAGTAATCATGAGATTATATCGCATTAATGGTTCCTCTTTTATAACCAAGTTTACTCGGAAAACGTGGAAAATTCTAACGAAATCCATATATAACTCAACCTCCATTAGAGTTAACGCAATAAAGTCACGGAAGGATACTGATAACATTGAATTTCGTTCACCTGGTCACTGACATTTCTTCCACGTTTGACGGCAAATACATGCAACAAAATGTTACTTCATAATTATTTGTTTCATATATTTCTTACTTACTGTATAGCAAGGTTAAACTTCCTATACTCGTATATTCCCGAATCATTATGTTGGATTTATGATGTAGTTTTCCATACCAGCCAGTGTAACTTTCAAAAGATTTTTTTAGGACCGTAGCGAAATTATAGTCGATTACTATTTTTTCAAATTTGTTTCAAAACCTTTTCGTCGACTTGGAGACCTTTATATAAGGCGTCTTGCAAGATCAACTACGGCCTTTTATCTTTTAACTGTTAATTTGTGATTAAAATCCAGATTTTAATTAATAATTTTTTTTTCCGAAATTGATAGCTATTTTTCATAATGATAAATGGAGAAAGCTGTTTTGTCAGAGAATTTGTTCATTCTTTATAATCGAATAAAGTGCATACTAAGCTGTTCATCAACCATAAAAATAACTGTTTATTAGAAAATAGATAGTTTTTGTACTCAAAGCCTCCTGCAAATGATAATATATTGATAATAACTATCATTTCTATTACGAGAGGCAGAATGAGATTTATTTTTGTATAATATGAATAGAGTTCAGTGTCTACCGTTCTTCAAGAGCTGTTCCCTTCATAAAAGTAATTTTATGTTCACCTGTTTTTATTTTTAAAAGAAAAATTATCTTTTTCATTTGTATTTGTAAAATATAATACTATAAAATCACAGAATACCTACAGTTAAAAGATGAGTTTATTCTTATTTTTTTACAAAAAAATTTGGCCTCCATTGAAAGACATATTCATATGTAATGTGTGTTGTTTTATTTGTAACATTATAATTTTAATGTTCTGAATAATTCTATAAAAAATAATTCTATATAATGCAGTGAAAAATATTCTGACTAGAGACAATTTTTTGTGAAAATAGTCTTGTTTAAATGACGAAAATGTCGACTATTTATTAGAAGTATTAATTTTTATTTTAACTTATTATGATATAATTATAATGATACGATTATATTACATTCCGGGATAAATAACGTTAAAATCATGATGCTGTGCGTGTTTTTGCATGTATTAATTGTAAGTTATTGCTAAAATTTCATAATTGTAATGTTTTAAGTTTTATTTCATGCTGTAAATCAGACACTAAACATGATTGACAGATAATTCATAAAAAATACATAGTTCTAATAAACATGCTCTTCGATGAAAAATCTTTTTTTACAAAAAATCAGACATTATTGAACTGCACTAGAGCTGAATGTAAATGATTTTAGGAAAAGAAAATGTATCGGAAATGATTTAGACACAGCTGATGAAACATATTGAATTATATATATGTTAGGTTGAAATTATATTCAAATGGTCTACATAATTCATTTCACAACTCTGTTTCATACCGACATCTGCTGTCAGGTTGAGTTTTGCATTTATTCACCCTATAATGTAACCTTGTTTTATACTGACACTTGCTGTCACATGAACTATAAAAATGTACCACGGAATAACGATATAAAATAGATCGTGACATCACCTCGATAACGTCAATTGGAACTTGAATGACAATTTCGGATACTGCAGGTCAAATACATACGTGTGATATATATTTGTAACCATAAAACAACCGGTTATCTTTATGGTTCAATAAAATATCAACATGAATGAATCCAAATAGAAATGTATTTACATCTCAAATAGATCTTTTGGACAGTTTGTACCATACTATGCAAATAATTCAACAAGTCTTCAAAATCCATATCAATTCAACAACAGACCCCCATTATTCCAGCCAAATTTGCTTCGACCGCCAATAAATCAAGCAAGACATACTTACTACCGTCCTGATCAAAATTATTTCAAATGAACCTTTAAATGTAGAAACTTTTGACAAAATATCTTGTTATCATATCGAGAACGTCTATACTCCCGAACCTATGGATATAGATGGATTAACAGAGATTCAATAGATTCAAGATAACTATTTAAATACGTCCCCAGAACATGGATGCTGAAGAACGCCAAGCAATACAATCATGCAAAGAATATAAGGACTTATTCTAAAATGGTATAGACTTTCACAAGTCAATCAACAAGAAGTACATGAGAAAGTTAAAACCATACAAAATAAAATGCAACTATCAGTTCCTCCTTGGAGTTGTCCTGTATTCCTCAAAAAAATTAGATGCTATTGGAAAACAGAAATATCGAATGACAATTGATTATCGGAAACATAATGATGAAATAATTTACAATACTAGTTATCGAACATTACGGAAATATTGGATAAACTTGGAACAAGTCAGTACTTCGCAACTCTTGATTCAGGTTGTGACTATCATCAAAATCAGATGATATTGAAAAAATAGACATAACGAACAATACGAATTACTTTTCATTCCCGCGTATAATGGATAATATCTTCAGGTATTCAAATTAAGAAATGTTTTATTTACCTAGATGACATAATAATTTTTTCAACATTCTTACAAGGACATGTATAACAACTAAGAGAAGTATTGAGAGGATAAAAAAAGCAAATTTCAGAATACAGCTGAGAGTGAATATCTTAGATGAGAAATGACTCATTCAGGGCATTTTATAACATGAGGAGGAGTAAAGCCAAACCCGGAAAAACGAAGAGCCATAGTAAAATATCCTCTCACATAAGCATGATAGGAAACTAAAGGTTCCCTTGAATTAGTATGTTATCACCGAGAATTTATAACAAATTTTTCAAAACTAATCTAGCCATTGGCAAAAATGTTTAAAAAATATATTAAAATCGAACATACTCCAGAATTTATTGAATATTTTGAAAAGTGTGAGAATATTATAACGAATTATCCAATATTGAAATATCCTGACTCCGATAAATCCTTTATTTTAACAACAGATGCATCAAATGTTGCAGTCGGGGCAGTTATATTAAGGCCCGACAAGAAATGACAAACCAATCTCTTTTGTTTCACGAACACTTAATGGAACTGAACAACGTCATTTTACAATGACAAAGAATAAGTATAGTATGGGCTACTAAATACTGCAGATCTTATTTATCTGATATCTATATACATTCTTCATTTATACTGGTTACCGACCTTCAGCCTGGTTGATGAAATTAAATTGATCCAATAGTAAGCTCATTAGAAGGAGTATGAAACTAGAGGAATTTAACTATGAAATCAGTTATAAAAAAGGCAAGTTCGATACTAATTAAGCTTTGATGAAATTGAAGACTTATTAGCACATTCAGACTGATGTGTAGAGAACACAATCACCTAGCACTATAAGAGACGATTAAAACGGCCTGATCCCATCTAAATGAATCTAAATTACTCAGATAATTTATTAGAGGATATACCATTGATGAATCAACAAATAGTTACATTCAAAGTAAATGTAGAACCAGAACAACGAATCTTCTCATATCTGAGGATGAAATTAAAACAAAACAAAATCAATATGTTGTAACGACTATTGCAATGAGCCCACGCGGAAGCAAAACACATCAAAGAAGAAAATGGTAATAAATATGTTGCAGAAATTTCGGGCAATAACGAAATTATTAATTTTCTTAGGTATTATACAGCAGCAAATTAAACATATTATTCTAATTTTGAAGTTCAACAATCTTATAAAGACTTTTGCGCAGGATTTTATATACATTTAATGACAATACACCGAGAATTATAAGTTGCACAAAAAATAGAATCCATCTTTATGAAACAGTAGATATTGAAAACATTATTAAAAAGGGAAAACAAATGACCGAGTAAGTAAATGAGCTTGTTAAGCAAATAGTTGCAGAATACTATTTCACAAAAATGAAATGTTAAGTTTCAATGTTCATAAATAAATATGAGAAATGTAAAAGAGCAAAATATGACCGTAATCTACCTGAAATCATATTAACAGAAACACCCTGTAGATTATTCCAAATAATTCATTCCGATTTATTTGTTAGAGACAATCAAAATTATATCAAAATTCAAAAATTATATAACTTTAGTTGATGCATTCTCGAAACTTGGACAAGCTATTCCCATAACATCAACGAATGTTATTGAAACAATAGATGCTTTCACTACTTATTTCAAATACTATAGTCTACCAGAGACTATCATAGCAGATAACGGTACAGAAAATCAATTCAGAGGCAGTGAAACAATTACTAGAATCACATGAGATGAATGCACCTTTTATCACGGTCAGGAACCCTTTATCAAATGGTATCGTAGAAAACAAGACTAATGAGATAAGACAAGAACAAGGAAATCACTAAACGATTTTAAAATTTAGCAATTAGTGCATATAGTAATACAATTCTTCTGCAACCAACTATACCCTTACAGAATTAACACTGAGACACGAACAAAATGATAATGTTTATGATATCGATGACCAAACGAAACTTTCACAAGAATAGATTTACTCACATAAAGGCTATGTTAAATCAACATAAATAAAAAAGTAAAAGCGGAAATCGAAAAGCAAGACAAACTGAATGTAAATACGAACGAAAATTGATCTGATAATGTTAAAGAAATTTATTCTGAATCAGATAGAAGTGGTAAAACCACTCAAAAGTCCGGAAGTCCTCCCGAATTATGAAATGTTCATGATAAAAATTTTGCTACATGCCCAAATGATGAGGAAATAAAAAATAAACATTTACCTAACTTAAAAAGACCTGAAAAATATAGTCTTCGGGATGGATTCCGCGTCACAATAGCTCGACTTGATGCCGACGTTCCACCAACCATTACAGGTGGCATCTCCAGGGCAGGCTTGAGGCTTGAACTGAAACTTGTTCTACTGGTTTCTGTAGCCGTATTTATTGTAGGAAAATCCTTCACGCAACCTAGTTCACTGCCTTTGTTCCGGTGGTTATCTTCGTTCCAGCACTTGACCCTGCCGTTGTGCGATCATGTGAGAAGTGGAATTATCGAGGATGGGTTTCCAAATGTTGGGAAGGTAATATCCTGAGTCACGGTTCAGATTATTCGGATGTTTTAGGATTTCTATAGCTTTTTCGCTGATAGACGTTTGGAGCTCGGGCTAAGATTTTAGTATCTTCAAAAAGGATTTGATGATTTGTGTCAAACTTGTGTTCCGCAAGTGCAGATCTACTGGTGTCACGAAGCCTTGCACAGCGCTCATGTTCTTTCACACGAGTAGCTACTTTACGACCTGTTTCACCAATGTAGACTTTACCGCAAGAACAGGGAATGCTATAAACACCTTCTAAGTGGAGAGGAGGAAGGGGATCTTTGATAGGTTTGTAAAACTGAGATAATTTTGGAAGTGTGGAAAAACGGGTAGAAATATAATGTGTTTTGAGGATTTTGGATATTCGATCTGTTATATTTTGAATATATTGAAGATAGGCTGTATATAAAGCAGGCTCAGGTCGATTTGAAATTTTAGGTGAAGTGTATTTCTTTATGGCTTTTTGAATGTTGTAATGGGAAAAATTGTTTGATAATAAGGCAGATGAAAAATGTTTTAATTCTGATTTCAAAAATTGAGGCTGATATAGGTCGACAGCTCTGTGGACCAGGGAGTTTATGACAGATTGCTTTTGGGCAGGGTGGTGGTGGGAAAGACCATTGAGGTATCTATCGGTATGGGTGGGTTTTCGATACACAGAATGTCCTAAAGTACCGCCAGTCTGTCGACTAACCAATACATCCAGGAACGGAGGTGAACCTTGCGATTCGACTTCCATGGTGAAACGGATATTGGGATGTAATGAATTTGAATGATTGATGAAGAGAACAAAGGCAGTGAACTATGTAGCGTGAAGGATTTTCCTACAATGAATACGGCTACAGAAACCAGTAGAACCAGTTTCAGTTCAAGCCTCAAGCCTGCCCTGAAGATGCCACCTGTAATGGTTGGTGAAACGTCGGCATCAAGTCGAGCTATTGTGACGCGGAATCCATCCGGAAGACAAGATTTTTCAAGATTCATCATCATGTCAAATCGAAATCAAAAAAAGAATCCTCAAGATACATCAAGATTTAGCAAAATCTGTGAAATAAATACAAATTCCGAAAATAGAAATTTCTGAATGGAGAGAACATAAGGAATAGAAACTACCACTTCTTTCCCTGGAATCAGTAAGCTTAGATTAAATACAATCATTGCTAAATCAACTAGAACACATGGAACTGAAGATGGAAGAAATTCGAACACCTCAATTCTGTACATTCATTAGCGTTTAGACGATCATCCTCTACATCGTCTTAATAACAATGATAATCTTATTAATATCGAAATACATGAACAAGACGTCATCGATTCCGATAGAAATTCCCTTGACGGGAATTCACCTCAAAAATTACTTGACCCATTTTTCCTCTTAAAATTGTAGGTGTTAACGCTCCAGTGATGTATGCTTCCATTGTTTTACTATCAAGGACATTTAAGTTATATAACAAAGCTGACTCCATATAATTATGGACCTTATAATATTTAGAATAAGATTCATTATATTGCACTATTCTGCCTTGTGTAAACGTACACAAGTTTCAACCAAAGTAATTTGTATTATTAATAAATTTGAAAACAAAACGGTATCGCAAGACTCAACTCCTGTAAAAATGTAACCAAAGAGTCATCTTCCGATTTGTTCCATCCCGGCCAGTTGCAACGCCTGTGTAGTAGATACACTTTTTTATTTTCATGCTAGGCGGATTTCTGTATTGCGCTCTGACCCAACCCGACCCAATACCCTCTATACTACAAGGCCTTGATCGTGACGTCACAAGCCAGAGGCTATGTTGCAGATGATCACCTGTACGTTGAAATGCTGCTATATTTAGGACATATATAACATAACTTCCTGTTTGAACGGAGATGTCAGACGTGAACTGAGGCATTAATTACAACCCAGTTGCTCTTATAATAGTAAAATCAAAAATTCAAAACAAAGACGATGCATATAATATACGAGTTATTATTATAAAAATCACTACTCTATTATATTATGATGTTTATCATCTGGTGCCTGTATGTACTAAATTTTCTTCTTTTACTTGAAAATCACTTCTTGAACAATAATTATTCAACAATCGGTTACTTATGCATTTAATAATGAGGTGAGCAATATCCTTCTCTGTGTGACTTTAACAGCCAACAAAATTTTCAAAGTAGTCTCTACTGTTGTATGCTTTAAAACTAAGTCACAAAGAAACATACGTTTATTTAAAATTATAAAAAACTGTTCTTCGTGATTCATCAATAATTCATTGAACATAATATATTCTAACAGTTTCTTCGGGATAAGATGAATCACCCCTACTTCATTTTTTTATAACGCTATAAGAGTCCTCAACTAATGAATCTTCTGAATGGACCAAATTCAACTTATATACTTTACATTACAATTTTTTTGTTGCAATATATGAGCAACAGCCACCTAAATAAGTAATGAAGAGCATTAGGTAAATGTTTATGAGAACTAGTTTCAATTTCTGCATTAAAATCGTCCTTATTTTATCACGAAAAGTTGCAATTAATTTAGAAAAACTGAACATTTAGAATTTTGACTGTTAAAGTTTACCTTGCAGCCAGGTGCACAACATAATTAGCTAACAAACGTCAGTAAACTGTACGTAGACACAAAACGCGTTGTGAACCAACAACATTCACTGAAAAAGTTATGTTGCAAAGTACTTTATGCGATTATAGCACTTTTATAAACGCTCATTTACAAATAAAAATATTTCCCAATCACAAAAGGACACCTAAAGAACAGGTGCAGCATATAGTTTTGCTCAAGAAATTGACACTTTGTCAATTCGTAATTGTGATTACATATCACACTCTCGCAATTAAGGCAAAACTAGCTGGAGCTGTCCTAATTTTGTAAGCCTCTCGTTGATGACGTCACACTGACTTTCGTACTCGAGTTAAGGCCTTGTAGTATAGAAGGTATTGCCCGACCTCATATAGTGTACGCTTAGCGTAATGGGCCCCCCGATCAAAGAAAATCTAACATAATATTCCCTATTTAAACTGCAATTCAAGAATTTTGACGCTATGAGTCTTTGACGTACATTAACAAATTTCCGACAATTAACTATAAATGTGTATTACATAATGCATAGTACTTACATTAAAAAGATCTTAGCATCATGAATAGAGGGAGAAAACTTCTCACTCTAATATTGCACTTTCTATTAAATCACATAAATTACATTCGAAGTTTCGTTTAGTGGTGGATATTTGTATCGTGACGCCACAGCGCGTTTGGAATACATCTGACATTTCCCGCGCGATTTCGTTAAATTCAATTTTTCTTCATTCTTTGACTACACGAGAGGGAAACCTATATTGTTCGAAGAACATCACCGGTGGAATGTTGGGAGAGGGGATAGGCATTCAATTTTTTCTTGAAGGGTTGAAGGTTATTAGCATAGAGAAAAATAACACTAGGTAAATAGTTCCACAATATCGTTGTTCGATAGAAAAATTAAGCCTGGTAGGAAGAAGTTCGTCAGGTTCCGAACTTGACAATGAAGGAGGGACTAATTTGAGCCTTTCTAGTCCGCCAATCTGGAATCTGTCGTGATGGAACAACAGACGAGATTTCTGATGAACACTCGACGACGGAAAAATAAGTAGAGGGGGGAAAAAGATCTCTTGCCTTTCTACGATGTTCTAGAGAGGTCAATGATGTCATAAGTGTGACATCATCAATCAGACGAATATCCATCTTCTGGATATAATCCAAGAGATTCAGCGTATGTTTGGTATGTCGAACTGGAAACATGTGAACAGTACTCCAGGACAGGTCTAATCTGTTCTTTGTGGATTACGAGAAGCTGCTGCGATCCGAAGTATCTCTTGGCATGGAATAGAAAACCCCATGTTTATGTGAAGTGGTTTTCGTAATGGACCTCACAAGAAATGAGAGGATGCTATTGGTGGTGATTCTGAGCATGGATATGAAAAACTTCATAGGAATAGTTGTACCTGACATCATCATATTAGCGATTGTGGGATCCGCTTTCCTGGAGAATAGGCAAAATCGAGTTTTGGTTGCATTAAACCCTACTAGATTATGAGATCCTCATTTGAAAATCTTTGCCAGATTTGGTTCACTGGCTCTAGATGAGAAAGCAGTATGAGGTGTACCATCAACTGAAAAGATATGAACGGGACAGGTGGTCACTTCCACCAGATCGTTCATATGGCAGAAACAAAATTGGTGCCAAAACAGATCCTTGTTGTCTCCCAGCTGGAAGATAACTCACAAAGTTTGTATGGAAGGGTGAACAACCTGCAGAAAACTGTTGTTAATTCAGGTGCACATCCTTGAGAACGGCAATTTGCTGCAAACATTCCAGCAAAAATGTTGGTTATCGTAACTATTATTCTATTACAAGATAATTGTGAGAAAATAAATTTGTTAAATGAACTGATCATTCTAAATGTGCTAAAAGTGTTTTTGAAACGTTTTCCAGGCTAATTGATGAAGCTGATCCGATTTTAAATTCATCTGTTTTATTTCTCTTTCAATGGATTAACTATGCTATTATATCAATTACGAGGGTAAAATATGTTTAATAACTAGAATTTGATACTCATGTTTCGAAACTTTAATTATCAAACATGCCATATTTGCTAACATAGGTAACCATATTTCTATAACAAAGATTTATTACCAAAACTACAGCGTAACAATTTACAACAAATTTCTGCTATCAAGACAGAACATGAAGGGTTTAATAAATGCGTTATGATTTCGTGGTGTTTCTGAGCTTCAACTTCGCTTCATGTAACATTTATGCTCTCAATTGATAAATCGCTGTGATCCATAGATCACTAATTCCTCCCAGTTGTAAGGACCTAAAACATATTTCGAATGTTTAGGAACTTAAAGTCGTGGAAAAACGTCATATTATACTCTATCTTGGGATTAAAAGTTCATTGGATGGCCAGATGTGTTTTACAAGGGTCAATATTGGTATTTTTATGGTATTATTATATAACAAGCTATTGTCCGTGAGCTACGCCTGCACAAACAATAGTGGGACGCCCATGGGAACAGTTGAGTTGAGTCGGCTCCGCCAGCTCGATGTTCTCAAGTTCCAAGTCTTAATATATCCAAAAGAGTAGAAGCAGCTGAAAATTTATTTGAATAGACAAGGATATTCATGTTATGGAATGGTCTGTCAATGTATCAGCTGTCTGTCATGTAATCTGCCATAGAGAGTTTCAAGTGTGATAATGATCCATCGATCGATAGATATGTGTGTCATGAAAACTACGTGATTGTATCAGCTGTAAAAGAATGTTAAAATATACTGAACTCCTTTTACCGTTTTAAAGATTGAGTTTCGAAAAACCCGTTCTTAGTGGGGCTCTTAAGAACGTTATATGAGGAATCTAGATGCCAAATTTCAATTCGGTCTACTTTCGAGTTATGGAAATTTCGTCATGAGTGAATCAGGTAGTCATTGAGTCAGTTAGTGATAGGCATTTGCCTTTTATGTTATATAGATACCAATGAATTACCTACCACTATAGTTAGCTTCTTTTATATATAAAAATCCCCGGGAAATAGGTCACATTAACACTCTGTCTTATATTTTCGTCTTAGGTACGTTTCGGTCTCACGACCATAATCAGAAAACTTATTAGTCAGAAAGGTTTTTTTTTAAACTAATTGTAGCTCAAAGCGTCCACATCGCACCAACTTCAATCAAAAAAGCCCACGTCGTCGAAACGAACAGAACCACGAATAATCGAAATTGTACCGTCAATATTTCAAGTATAAAATATAACAAGAATCCACTATTCAGTAATATTCTTATAATATACAAGCGCATGTTGGTATAGTCTCTCAACGACTGAAAATAGAAACTATTATGTTAAGTATCTACTCTCGAACCAGATGTAACGATTTACGAGGTACTTGAAAAAGTTGCAGACCTGTATTGGAATATAACTATTGAGCATTCTTCCTAAAATATACTTTAACATTATGAAGACGTATGTAGGAATTTGCAAGAGTTTTAATTAATTAAGTTAGTATAAATATGACTCAATGTTTGAATATCAGTCCTATGATTTACAGAATTGGAGTCACGTTTCATGTGAATCATCTCCAGAATAGATCTCTTATAATAATTGGTTTCATTAGTTAGAACATTAACAATTTTGTAATCGAATTGATGGTTATAATCAAAGCAATGTTCAGCAAGGGCGGTGGAATTTTCTAAGTTTTTATGTCTTGTGCTATACTTATGACCATACATTCTTTTTTGTAAATATTGTTCAGAGATTTCCAGTATAAGTACATCGCAATCTAAACAATTTAATTTACTGTGTGGGTCTGTTTATCTTTAGGTATTAAAGGTTTTAGATTTGAGAAAAATTTTCCAACACGATTAGTAGGTTTATGCGCGACATTTATATCATACTTTTTTAAACATTTTTTAATTTTCTCTGATGTCTCCGGAATATAATAAGTTCCATTATAGATTTTGTTTATTCTTTCTTTAATGATGGGATTGAAAAACATTTTTGGGTAGCCATTCTTTTCCAGTGTATTACGAACAATTTTTAAATTTTTGGGACGGTTCTCTGGGTGAGACAATTTTACCGCGCGATCTGTAAGGCTGTTTATCAACGGAATTGAAATGAAGATAACGTTGAGACCAAACTTCTTTAGTAAACCACGAAGTTTTAATTTTTTCATCTGCATCCTGACTAATGTTCATATCTAGGAAAGTTATGCTTTTGTTCACTTCTATTTCACAAGTAAATTGAAGTTTACAGTGGAAAATGTTAAATTTATTAATCACGTACTGAATTTTATCGTTGGGAACACACATAAGACAATCATCTACATACCGTTTGAAGAATACGGGTTGAAAATCTAATGAATTAATGACAGATTCCTCTAGGCATTCCATGAGAAGGTTAGCGATAGTAGCTGAAATAGGAGATCCCATTGCTGTGCCAAATATTTGTCTAAAATATTGCTCACCGTATTGAAAATAAGCGCATTCTAAACAAAACTGTACAGCGTTTATAAATTCAGATTGATCTAGAGGTGTGTGTGTAGTTTTTAATATCTGCCCAACGTTTTTTGATGCTATTCAATGCCAAAACGACTAGTATATTTGTTAATAAAGAAACAACGTCCAAAGAAATCAGTTGATGATCTACGTGTACGGATTTATTTCTTATAAATTCGTTATAATGCCATGAGTCTTTCACATGAAATTCATTTTTTCCTATTATATTGTTGATAGGTTTTGATAAAAATTTTGATAAATTGTAGGTAGGCGCTCCAATATTACTAACAATGGGTCTTAAAGGTATATCACTTTTATGTAGTTTTGGAAGCCCATAGATATAAGGTGCTTGCCCATTATGGCAAATTAATTTATTTTTCAATTCAATAGGAATTATCTTATTATTGTACTACTTATTAATTAATTCATTCATGTTATTTTGTACTGATAA
Source organism: Endomychus coccineus (assembly GCA_958510875.1). Taxonomy (NCBI): domain Eukaryota; kingdom Metazoa; phylum Arthropoda; class Insecta; order Coleoptera; family Endomychidae; genus Endomychus; species Endomychus coccineus. Next base: position 119,063,494 of record OY294069.1, read on the forward strand.
TGTAGGGTCAGACTTTATTTTTTTGTAAGTTGTTTCATCATTTAAAAGGTTTCCTATTTTATTTTCGTAGTCATCCCTATGCATTATGACGGTTTCATTACATTTATCCGCGTTCAAAACTAATATTTGAGGGTAAGCATCTAAGAACTCTTATCTCTTTTTGTATGGTGATTAAAACGATTTTTTCCTATTTGTCAAGATGTTACAAATTTTGTTCTTAATTTCTTTTTTTTCCTCTAAATTTTTATTTCTAATTCTGCATTCTAAATTGGCAATTATATTGTCGATAGGCAGTTTTTTGCTATCAGGCAATGCAAAATTTCGGACTTAAGCCTAACGTGTGCTACACCTCCTCCGGAACTTTTGTGTCAGTTAGGTATTTCAACCATTGTTCATTGCCATTTTGTTTTTCATAAGTTACTCACTTCATAGAATTATTTATCTTTTTAGATTGAATGGCTTTGATTTTGTTGAAATTTTTTTCGAAATTGTTATGCTGATTCTGAAAAAATTGCGAAATAAAGTTGCTTTCAAAATTCAGATAAGATGATTGTTTAACGCGTTTAATTCTGTTTTCAACCTCTGCTACATTTGCACATGCTTCTTCAATGCACAAACTTGAACAATTTTTATGAAGAGAATTTAATTACTTTGCGTACTCCTTCTTATTTTGCATCTTGCTAAACATATCTCCTTTGATTCAGATATAATGAAATTTGGAAATACTCGCAGATTCCTACATCTTACCAGAAATATTGTTCTCTCTTGCTAATGTTAGCTTCTTTTGTTAGCACGATCTTTTGCTTCAGGACAATTCGGCGTGTTAAATGGTTTGAAACTGTGGTCCAAATGTAACGAATCAATTCCATTCCATACGTTATTAGCCAATTTTTATAAGATGAAAGTGGTCGATTTTGTTTCAAACTGCACATCTTTTCTCATAATCCTTTTGAACCTGACTACAGGATATATTTTTTAATGGAATATCCAGTAAGTTCTTCGATTTTTGAATCTATATAAAGAGCCAATTTCAGGAACACTTTGGTTCTAAACGCTTGAATGATGATTTCTCAACTTCAACTGTCCCATTTTTCAACGAAGACCAACAATTTGGTTGCTGTTTTCGCAATATTAAAAAAGAAAGTATGGTTCAATATTCAGTAAATAGGTACTCGCTTATCATTTTTATATTTTTCATTTTTTTTCAAGAATGAACGAAATTCAGAAAATCTCGTAGTGCCTTAAAGACGAACGCATAAATTACAAAATGAGGTTTCACTTGATCCCTCAATTTAAAACCGTTAGAAGGGTAGTCACTTCGAGGGGGTAGGTGGTGAGAAACCATCAGTATGTCAAAGAGAGTTGTTAGTATGTCAAAGAAAATTCTGTTAATTCGATGAAACTTCTACGAGGATTGCCTTTTTGCACTAGATATCAAATATTTCACAAAAGGACTGAATGCAGCCTTTTAACAAATTGCGTTCAGGTAATTCTTTATGGAAAGTCTGCAGATTATGTGTTCATCCATGAAAATTGAATATTAATCACACATCAACAATGACTGGCACATTTTGTTACAAGTTGCAATGTTTGTACATGTCGAGAACATTATTCTTTATTGCTAGCCCATCTAAATTTTATTTTATTTTATTATTTTATTAAGAACGAACGAATACAAACGGGACTGACCCAAAAACAGTATTCACAGATAGGTAACTTATCAATATAGTGAATCTATAGTATTCTAAAAGAAGTTACAAAATAGATATGAAAATCAATAAAGAATTCAAGTGATGAATTGAGTTACATGTAGTGAATGAAATCAAAATGAGAAAAAAAAAATGAAAAATGAAAAACACACTTATACAATTATACAATATATATACACATAAATACTAATCAAGTCTGTGAAGCAAAAAAATGTTTTTTCAAGATGTAGGAAAACTTTGAGAAAGAGTAAGAGAAAATATCAATAGAGATAGAATTTGACAGCATATTATATGATATGTTGCATCTATGCATTGGAGAGTTCAAAAAATAATTTGTTTGAGATTGTTCATAACGGAATGGATGCTGATGCCTAGTAATATAAGTAGGAGCATTAAGATAAATGTTACTAAGGATAGCAGGCGAATCAACTAGATTATTCATGACTTTAAAGAGGAACTTCACGTCTGAAATTTCCCTTCTATTCGCTAGTGTTAATAAGTTCAGTTCATTCCGAACGTAGATACGATTGTTGAGGTTGGATGGAAAGCATTTTTTATTGATATAATCTACGAATATATTCTGAACCCGTTCAAGTTTATTTATATAAATGTCGTATCCAGGGTTCCATATTACAGAACCATAACTCAAAACACTATTGACGTATGACATATAGAGAGTACGGAGAGTCTGAATATTCTTAAACTCACGACAAGTTCTCATTATGAAACCTAACATTTTATAAGCTTTTTTGGAAACGTAAAATATGTGTTTATCGAAAAGCATTTTAGAATCGAATATTATTCCTAAGTCCTTTATTTCCGTGACAGTTTGTAATGGATGAGAAGATATGTGATATGATTGATTTAGACTGCTCTTTCCGCGTCCAAACGATATGTGGTGACACTTTTCGAAATTCAGATGAAGACTGTTTTCCTCACAGTAATCATACAAGTTATTGATATCCTGCTGCATTAACGTGATGTCGTCAACATCGGAAATTGAATGGAATATTTTTAGATCATCCGCAAACATTAAAAAATTGGCGAATCTAAAGCACTGGGATATATCATTAATATAAATATTAAATAAGAGTGGCCCTAGATGTGATCCTTGAGGAACTCCAGAGGTGATTTGACGATATTCTGATTTGTGGTTACCGACTGTTACCGCTTGACAACGATCAGTCACATAAGATTCAAACCCATTCAGCAGATTGCCATTTACCCCGACTCCAGCGAGCTTCCGTAGCAAAACTGAGTGATCGATCTTGTCAAAAGCCTTGCTGAAGTCGGTATAAATAGCATCAACTTGGTGTTTGTTATTGAGGCTATGCAGGATGTACTCAGTATAGGTGAATAGGTTTGAGTCAACTGATCGTTTCTTCATGAAGCCATGTTGTTCAATATTAATTATGTTTTTAACGTCAAAGAACAGGTAATCAAATATAATGGATTCAAAAATGTTTGCTATGATTGACAGTTTTGAAATTGGTCTATAGTTTTTGACAAGTTGTTTGTTGCCAGATTTTAAGATCGGGATTATATGAGCTTTCTTCCATACTGACGGAAAAACACCCTCTTCGAGGGATTTGTTAAAAATTATGTAAAGTGGTAATGCGATAGATTCAGCACATTTCTTGAGGAATGATGTTGGTAGCTCATCTGGTCCCGTTCCTTTATTTGGGAGATTTTGGAGTTTTTGTAGAACAGATTGTAAGGAAATGCTATAAGATGAAATGTTGGTATAGGATTCTTTATGTGTTGCGTTATGATGAGCTGGAATAATCCTTCTCGGATTGAAAACCGAGAGAAAATATTCAGAAAAGGTTTTGCAAATTTCATTAGGGCTTGTAATTAACCTGCCATCATCTCTCAACGTGTTAATTGAGGTAGTACTGTTTTTTTTATTTCACGAATTGCCATAGATGTTTTGGGTTGCAGTTAATAGAGGCTTCACAATTATTGATGTAGTATTTATAATCTTCTCCAATTAAAAATTTTGAACGACCACGCAGTAGTTTGAATGTTAAGTAGTCAAATTGATTATTGTGCTTTTTCCATAATCTATGATATTTTCTCTTCTCTCTAATGACTTTAATCGTACTGTATGAATACCATGAAGGATATCTCTTGTGGACATTTGGTTTTTTCGGTACAACAGATTCGATTATGGAATACATAGTGTTATAAAATATATCAGTTGATTCTTCACTATTCGAGTTGTAAAACAGATTATTCCAATCAATTTTAGATATTTCTGATTTCAATAGTTCATGATCAGCTTTACAAAAATCATAACAGTTATGTTTGTAGCTATTATAGGGTAATAAGTATTTATGGATATTGACAGAGAATGCTAAGGTGTTATGATTTTTGTCTTCTGGAACTAATGGTGAGGTGCTCAGGTGGACATTTTGTATACTGAATGTGTTATTGAAGACCAGATCAAGTGTGTTACCAGACGAATTAGTGAAATAATTGTATTGCGATAGCTCGGTGAAAGAGGCAGTTTCTATCAATAAGTTTGAAAATTGATCAAAAAAGTTATGAGGTTTACAGATATTATTGATGCAGTCTAGCATCCAACTTATATTTTGCATGGATTAACCATCACAATTATTGACAAATATTCAGACTAATGTTCATGATACTGTAGGGAACACTGATTGAAAAACCACAGAGCACGTAATTCTTCTTGAAAAAACTGCAGAGTTGTGTTAATTTATGATATCACTTCGATGACCTAGTGTGACGTCATCCGAATCTTGAAATAAGAATTTTGGATACTTGTGCGGGTTAAATGTATATGTGTGACATATATTTATAACCAGAAACCAATACTGTTGATGATGGTTTAGTTAAATAATATTGCTCCTTTTGAAATACTGAAGATGGATATTCAAAGTACCACTTACACTGGAGTTAAAGCACCCGAAAATAATACAGTCTCTATTTTCACCAATTTAAAGCAAAACATAAGATCCGTTCGACCACTAGGAACGGCGCAATCGTTTCCACAGTGGTTAACACACACACATCTCAAAATAGTCTAGATGAATTCAGGAATGCTCAAAACGGATATTTTCCCGAAAATCTGGAAGATAATATTGTAGACCTATTGTAATATTTCCAACATAGTCATGGAAGTAAAAACTTTTCACGTAAAACAAGATTGAAATATGAACTTTTGAGAGAATATTTTATGTTAAAACATGTACTATTTCTTTCATGATGTTGATTTTGAAGCAATTTATATATTGATGTTCTGATAATAGTGATAATAATAATAATACATTTAATCAGCAATTTAAACAGTTTCAACTGATTTAATTATTTATATTAGTAAATATGATTATATTCACAAGGCGTATAAATCTAAACCTGAGCGTGATTAAAATCAAACAAAAAATCAATTAAACATATTAATTTAATAACTAGAATAAAAAACGAGCATGAGAGTTGAAAGTTTGAGCATAATTTAAGTTAATGTCATAACTAAATAAGAAGTAGGTATTAGTGTTGATATCGTAAATCATAAATTACATTCGTTTTTCAGATCAATTTAAGACTTTTTTGTTTATCTGCTTGTAATCAATATGAAATGTTTTAATTTCTCTTTGAATTTGATTTTATCTAATGATTTTATTTGTTCTGAGATGGAATTAAAACATGTAGGTCTTAAATATAACCAGCACCGGATATGTCGTTGTAATAATTTAAGGCAAGTCTAATATTATTCTATTATTTTGCCTGGTAGAGTAAAACCTCTATTTTCGGCCACCTTCACTTTTCGAATCCATAATTTCAGTTATATGGGAATTCTCATTATACACTTCTTAGAAAAAATATATGCGATTACACCTCCTATTATCGGTCGCATAACAGATTATTGCAATAATAGGGTTGCTTGTAAATAAACTGCATTAGATATCGGGGCCGGAAACTTATGTCACATAAGATGTCTCTATAAGCTTAGTCAAATTCGTCCAATACACTATGATTTTTAAGCTAGTGAACTGGGAAAATGTGTAAAAACCTATTAGTCATCGCATCTCATAACCAGCACATCGGAAGAGACTGAAAATCTATTAATCACTGCTCAAATGTGTTGAAGAAGGCTTAATCACATAAACACCTCAAGTCTAGAATAACTATTTTCGAGATCCTTGAACCCAGGGAAGCTGATTCCCGCCAGGTGAGTCAGTGTCTCCTCGTCAGATGTATCCAACAGGCGAAGGGAGTTCTACGGCTCCTAGCCAAGCTTCCGAGTTGCGAGTAAGTTTCCCGTACAGCTGCCTGTTTTAATTTCACTACATAAGACTTTCCAGCTTCTTTTCAGAGTTGTTCTCACTTTCCCTTTGCAGTTTCCTCGTGTTTCCGTTTGGCCTGCTCAGTCTGATTCTAAGCCAGTTCTGCGGACATTTTGAAAATTCTTCACTCTCTATTCAGCTGCATTTATCAAATTAAGCTATTTCACCCTGGCATTCCATAGCCTCTGCTATTGTATTCTGCAAGAGATCAGCCGCCTCGTATATTTCGTTCACCCTGATTTTGTTCGGGAACGTTCTCATATTTTCCTGCAGGATTTTTTGATAGTTCCACTAGTTGGCCTGGAATGTCCGATCCAGCTCTCCTGTTTCTCCAGGGCATTTGAAACAGCAAATAATATTTGAGAGTGATCAGAGCAGAGGTCCAATTAAGACTGTCCAGCCTCTAATGTGTCCCCAGAGAGTTTGAGAGGCTATTTTCCTCCATTGAAACATAATCATAATTTCACCCTTGATCCCGATATCTCATATATTCAAGAAAAAGAAGATGAACTCAATATTCTAGAATCAATTTAAATTTTAAAACGTAACTCAATATGCTTAATTCACCATTTTGCAAAAAATTTTGGTATAAAATCTGGCGCCCAACCGATTGCTTACCGCCATCCCCCAGTTTGTATCACATGTACCTATTTTTGAATTATTGTGTAATATTTGAGAGCTTGATTTTACATGTATTATTGGTATTATTGGTTGATATGGTAGCGGGCTCAATAGAAAGTTCAGTGCACTTTGCCAAAGACCCCTGTACACTATCCCCTGCTATGTTTTTCAGGGGGTATTTGGATACACCGCTGCTAGACAGAATTCTAAGATCTTTTTTACGGTTAGATCCTTTATGTCATCGGCCGTTATGATCCCCGGGCCTATCCAGGTAAACCTGGTACAAATAAGCCCAGGACATGGAATGGACAAGAACGGAGTGTCGCTATTCCCTACTGTACTAATGTATGATGTTTTGCCCAGTCAGCGAGAGAATCTCATGCTTCTCCATGCTGAGACATATTGATCTGTCAGATGCTTCCGCAAGATCTGTGTACCCCCGTTGTAGGATATACAGGCAAGGGGGGTCTTGAAGACCGTCCAATCTGGCCCCATCTCTGGCCAGTTTGTCCGCGCCCTCTCCCGCTCCAACCTGAGCGACCCATAATCTAGGTCGGATTGAGCCTGTTTCCAGCGACTGGTCTGTTGAGGATATCCTTGGTATCCCTGACAAACCTAGAGGCTCTTCAATGCGTTGAGTGTCGCTTGACTGTCCGAACAGATCCAGAAGGTGTCATGTATTCTACCATAGCCGAGTACCTTCTTCACACATCTGTAGACGGCGAGCATCTCGACTTGGAAGACTATGTTGAGATCCCTCATTAGCACGGAGTGCCCATCGAATTATCTAGGATCGTAAAAGGCTGCTCCGACTCTCCGGTTCGTTTTGGACCTATCCGCATACCATATTGTGCCGTGCTTTGTCCTGCGGGCATTTTCCAATTCCTCCCCTTGAGTGTAACGAAAAGATTAAGATCTGACAGTCCACAATAAATAGTTAAAAATGTAATAATAATAATATGAAAAAAAACTTCAGAAAAATGTAGCTACAATAATAATAGTATTAATAATAATAATAATAATAATAATAATAATAATAATGATGATCATTATACAAAATAAAAAGATGTTCTCATTTATTTATGTTACATACCCCACCTGTATGAAGAAAAATTTGGATTTATTAGAAATTTACAACTTGTTTTTCGAGACATTTCAAAAAATGATTCACTAAATTGGATTTAGCATGCCCAAAAACGTATCATTTGACATATCAAATATATCCAATTATATGTTTTTGGGGATGCATATTCTGATTTTTTCATTGATTTTTTCAAATATCTCACCAGAAAAGAGGAAAATTATGGTGGGAGTGGACTTTTCCTGAATATTATAATAGCCTAAAGTATATCAAATTATATGTTTTTGGGCATGCAAAATCCGATTTATTAATTCATTTTTTGAAATATCCCGAAAAAAAAATGCAAATTCCCGATAAATTCAAAAATTTTTCCATCCAGGTGGGGTATGTAACATAAGTAAATGAGAACAAATCTTTTTTTTGTTTTAATGATCATTATTATTATTATTATTATTATTATTATTATTATTATTATTAATATCACTGTTATTATTATTATTACATTTTTCTAAAGATTTTTTTTTACATGCGTAGTGAAAATTACATTTTAACTATTTATTGTGGACTGTCAATACTTAATCTTTTCGTTACACTTGCATCACAGCTTATTATTATTCAGCATATTCAAATTTATATAATTTTTGAAAATTTCCAAAAAATGAATTAAAAAATCGTATTTAGCATGCCCAAAAACATATAATTTGATATACTTTAGGGTATTATTTTATTTCAAAAAATTCGATTTCCCTATAATTTTCCACTTTTCCGGTGAAATATGTGAAAAAAGTAATGAAAAAATCAGATTCAGTATCCTCAAAAACATTTAATTTGATATATTTGAAGCTATTATTAAATTGAAAAAAAAAATTCCACCAATTATCCACTTTTCCGTTTAATATTAATTTTTTCTCTTGATAATTATACATCGTGAACTAATATATTTATTTAAAAAATGGAATTTTTGAATTCTTTTTGATTTTTTACAATGTATAATATGGTTTTGCCTTTCTACGAGGAAAATCTATGGAAAGTTGGAAAGTCTAATATGTACATTTTATGGAAAACTATGTTGAACAACTTTTGCACGAAACATTTTCCGCTAAAATGCACTGTTTCGGAGCGAGATTGAATTATTCGTTGAAAAGCCGGAAAATTCATATATGTTAATATTCATTAATTTTTCCACCATCAGATGACTTCCGAACTGGTGACATATGTTTTTGGATACCAAAACCCACACTTTGGTATAATTTGTTTGCAGAAATAAGAGAGTTCGATTCAAAACTTTTATTTTGCCTGGGCTATTAGTTGATAACTTTCTAAACGCTTAACGCTTTGATAATGCCATAGTGTGGTGGAACATTATGTGTTCTAGTTGAAGTTACAATTTCTACATAGTGTAAATTCGATTTCCAGTTTCACCTTTAGAAAGTTCAAAATGAGTTATACCATGTAGACGCCGAGAACGTAGATCTAGAAAATTAAAGTTTTAGTTTTCTTGGTACATATGTAATTCCGATAACTTATAACTAGATAAATAACACAGAAATAATCATAGTAATTAACAGTGAATTAATAAAATGAATTTGTTGTGACCATGTAGATTTACTGCATCTACTTACATGAATAGGACATGAATTATAATATCATAAGCGTAATAGATTCGAATCAATGACTTAAATGTACTTATATAGCTATCCAATATTTTCAGAAAAAGACCTGTGTCTAGTAAATAACTTTAAATTCTTAAACAACCGTAATCTGTTTGCAGAAATAAAAAGTCTATAGGAGACGAGTGTTAATGTCGATGTCCTAGTGTACGGACGATGACCTAGTCGCGGGAATGGTTCACCCTAGCAGTCTCAAGCAGGGATCAATGCGGCGGCGACCATGATACAGATATCCCTGTTCTATCCCTCCTATGTCTGGCCTCACACCACCTTGAACAGTTCAGGTGAACCCAGCTATATGCATAACGGCTTCCACATCAATTATAGGTACTTTTTCATTATATTTTCAGACACCATTTTCACCTTTATTGTGGCCAGCATGTGATTTATTTTGTTCTTACGTCTATAAACGGGTTGTGTTGCAAATTCAAAAGAAAATTATGGAATTCATCAATTACTGACATTATTAATAAGTGAAACTTTCGAATTTTATTGAACTAGCTTAAGTCAGGAGCTCCAAATTGGTTAATTGGTTGCGTTCCATTCTCCTCTTTTGTTTGTAAATTAAGTTTTCGATCAAAGATTTGTCATAACCATTGTCCAACGCTATTTGCTGAAGTCCCTAGCTTCGTTGTTATAATTTTGCTAGGACATGAAAAAGACTATTATTATAAGGAGCTATTTTATAATACTTAGTGTACACCTTTTTGTTTGAGGTTTTTTGTATATGTAGAATCCCAAGTGATTACTAGCCTTGATAATGTTAAGATAAAGGAAAGGTAGCTGCTTATCTCCTTCTATATCTACAGTGAATTTGAGGGAATCAAATTGGGTATTAAGCATGTTCAAAAAATTATGTTAATTAAAATCTCCACCTATAATGGCGGAAACATCATCTACATATCTACGCCAAACTTTTAGAAACTGAGTTAATTTCGATCTGAAGGAAGTTTCAAGTTTGGTTGAATAAAACAGATAGAAAAGTATTGACCCAAATAGGAGGGAGTAGATTGCCCATTGCACATTCGATTGTTTCTTCATACTAGTTTTTGTTGAAAGTGATTGAAAGTGAGAACATTTTGCTCCATACATAAAGACGTGCAGTTTGTATTGGGGATATTAGTATTTGAAAGCGATTTCTTTAGAACGTCTTCCGATTCAGGGATTGAGGTATTTGTAAATAGTGGAACCACTTCAAATGAAACGAGACTATCACCAGGATCAAGTTTGAAATCTTTCAGTTTTGCAATTAGTTCCAAAGAATTTCACAGACAAACTTGGTTGCTAAATTCCTAAACTAACCATTTTTCTATGTTATACGTAGAACAATTTTCATGTTTGAAATGATTGGTCTCATGGATTACCTGGTTTATACATATTTTAGAATACAGTTAAGCAAGATTAGAATTCGAGAGTCTGACATGGTATTTTGAATTATCAAAATTTACAGTGGTATATGATTTTAATTTTGGATAAATAGCTTGTGGATATCTGTTCATAGGGTATTTAAGAAATTATTATAATCCTTTGTATATAATAAAAATGAAATTTCCTTTATCTGCTTTCAAGTAATAACAGTTTTTTCCTTTAATGATTTATAGATATTATAAGAATTATTGGATGTAAGTACTTTTATATGATTTATTTAATTTTCTTGCACTTGTTAGCTTCATCTTGGAAGTTGAGAGACCTAGTCGTATTTTCAATATCATCAATTAAATTATCCCTAAGTTATTTCATAGAATCAATTATTGCAAAATTCAGACCCTTATTCAACAATCTCCGTTTTATTAAATTTATAATATCGGTTTTATTGTGAACAATGTGGCAATATTCCTAGTTTCTTCTCTAAGTCATTTCAGTGACAATTGTTTAAATGTATTGTTAATTTTTGCCGAAACTGTGTTTAGTAATTTTGAATAAAATTACTTCAATTCGTAATTCGTAATTCGTAATGTTGTTTGAAAACTCAGTATTGAATGTAAATTATAAACTATCAGTTATAAATGATTTAGTTTATGATATTTGTTACTGATTTCTGATAATAGGGAAAATTTGAAGTATATAACTAAACCAAATACTAAACTTGTATCATTTGATGTCAAAAACCTCTCTTCAAGTAATCCCACTTAGCCGACCATTACTCTCATTATATAATTGTTTTAATCAGCAATAATATATCACCGATAATAGCAGAATTAGCAGAGGGAATATTAAGTTTCATCTCACTTTGCATAGATCAAAATTAGTTTACAGTTAACCTGAATATCACAAGCAGAACACCAGCCTTCCCATGGGTTCGCCATTATCTCCTTTACTGCCAGAAATATTCAAGTTACTTGGAAAATCAAATACTCAAAATTCTAGTGCATGTTCGTATATTGGTATCGTAATTGCTATGTTGATGACGTAATCGCTCGCCTAACAGGTAGTATCCGACAATTAAATGTATGTCTTACCTATATTAAAACTTACATTCAAATATATAATTCACCTTAGAGATAGAGAACAACAACTCCTTAAAATTTTCAGATCTGACCATTCCCCGTACGAATAATTACCATTCCTTCGCTATTCATCACATACCCACCCACTTAGATATCACCAAATACAATACTTCTGTACCTCCGCAATCACTCAAGTTAGCAACATATATAACTCCATGATACATACATTAGTTATTATCCCATTAAGTAATGTTAACTTCCATTTAGAATTAAACGGAGTCATAGATATTGCCGAAAATAACGGTTATGATATCAAGATAATAAATAAAATACCACAAAATAAACTTAATAAAAAAGCCATGAACCTAATTTACCCGCAGATTGATGATAATACCAAATGTAATACGCATGTATAAAAGATTTAATTAAACAAAATAATATCTCAATTTCTCTTAGAACCGAGATAAGAATGTCGCGTTCAAAACCACAAATAATCTATACTCATATATTAATTATTCAAAATCGTAAAGAGATGGATAAAAGAAATGTAGAGGTCACAGGCTGGGGTTGTGATGACTGTAATGTACGTAGGACAAACTGGACGCAGGCTTAAAAAGAAGACGCGAATCACATATTGTAACAAAATCACAATTTCACTCTTATTCTCGATATTTTAGATATTCAAGAGGGTTTTAAAATCCATAGAAATTTGAACACAATAGTCACATAATAATAAATAATCAAATCGATACCTATATCGATTTTGATGGGACAAAGCGTTATTCTCTTCAGAACGTCCATCAAAAAAATGTTGACCACAAACAAACTTGCGCAAATTGTCTATATTGCTCATAAACAATAAATAAACAATTTAATTAGCTCACTTTTGAGATTACATGAAAATTTCTAAAAAATTGCAAAATTTGACCGTTTCTGATCATATGAAGACTATTTTTGGTCAGTGAACAAGTGAGACTAGTTGAACAAATAGTTGGTTCAATTACATTTGTTAACAACAATTTATTTATTAACAAAAACTCCGAGGTTAAGGTCGTTTTTGAATAATTTTGGTATTCTAAGTTCGATATTATCGTCAATATCGTCAAATGTATACCCAAAAATTCCCTAATTTTTTATTAACAAATTATATTTATTATTAAATATACGAATTTGACCAAAAGGTCAGGTTTATAGTCATTGTCGGATAATTTTGGCCTCCTGAGTACGATTTTATTGCTATTATTGTCTTTAAATGCATACATAAATTTTTGAATTGTTATAAACAAATTATTTATTTACAAATAAGGAAAAATAAATGTTACACCTTCATTCATTTTTATATCATATACACACTCGGAACTTGATTTTTTTGACAAAATTGATAAAATGTATCAAGTCTCAATATAGTAAAAAATGGTATGCTCAAAAAATTGTTTTTAGTCATAAGATTGTTTTTTTTTTAAATCAAAATCCTTGAATTTATTTCAACAATTTGTTTGTCAAAAATTGTTTCCCTGAAACTTTATTCAATATTCATCTCGTGCACTCAAACTCCTCGATGAAATATTTTGTATTTATGCGATTCAAATTTGAGACTTTCCTAGTAACATCCATATCTGTTTGTCTTGATTCCTTTGATATAATTTATTTGATTATTAATATAGATCAATTTCAAATACACATTACACTTGGAATTTTGGCACAATACTTGTTCACAAATAATTTGTTTATAACAATTCGAATATTTATGTATGCATTATTATCCGAAAACAACTAAAAACTGTACATTTTGGTCAAATTCGTATATTTGTTAATAAATATAATTTATTTTTAACAAATTAACAAATTTTTTGATATAAATTTGCCGATATTGTCGATAAAATCGGACTCAAAAGGTCAAGGTCTATTTGTTGATAAATAAATTTTTTAAAGCAAATGAAAGTAATTCAACTACTTTTTCAACTATTTTCGTATGTTCACTGATCAAAAATAGTATTTATCCGTTCAAAAACGGACAAATTTTGCAATTTTTATAAATTTTTATGAAATCTCAAAAATGAGGTAATCAAATAGTTTGTTCATTGTTCATAAACAATTCGCGCAACTTTATTTGTGGTCAACTTTTTTTCTGATGACATTCTGAAGATAATGCTTTTTGTCCCATCAAAATCGATTCATTTCCCAAGGATTTACTGGTCCAATACTCATTTGGCTGCACTACACCACTTCTCAACAATTTTTCGAATAAACTCCCATACAAACCATTGTCTACCCCATCCCTGAATTAGTACCACATACAGATTGATTTCCACTATTTAAGGACATCATTTCAGATTTAACTTTGGTTGATAACTCCTAGCTTTGAGAACTCCACAATGGGGTAAAACAACTTGTCAACATTAATTCTGAATAAAAAGTTTTGTGTACATTCGGGTTTGATTCTCAAACTCCCGGAAGTTACAACAACTCAGTTTTTTCAATAGGAACGAACGCTGTATATTTTTATACCGTTGAATACTCTCCAATGATACCTATACGGTTGTATAGTTATTTCGTTAAGAAACGTTAGTTTTTTCCATGTTAATCATTCATTCAAATAAATAACTCAAGTAGGTTGCTTTCGTTGTATCTAGTATAACAATCAGAAACAAGTATCTGACATACAATTTTTAAGTAATCATTATGGAAAATAAGAAATAACATTCGTTTTGGAAACGACATAGACAAATATTCACATAAACCACCATAAAATTAAGTCGACACACATTTGGTTTGATTTTATGATTTCATTTCAACACAGATTAAAAATTATTATTTATACTGTAAGGTTACATGGTCTTCGCCATATGGTTTGACTTAAATTGACAGGTTAGATAATTGACAAAATTTTTTGAGTATTAATAAAAAAATGTCCATACGATGCCAACTTTTTGAAGGAGACTGGATAAAAACATTGAATGTATGTTTCTGCAGACTATCTGATGTGGAAAGAGTCACGTATAGTTCGGGATATTAGATCGACTGTAGCGGTAGACATTATATCAACAACTATGCTGAAACTATGTTTCAATGCGACCGCTACAATATACTCTGATACGTGACTATTACCTCTTCCTTGCAGCACTGGCTAACTCTCATTTCTAGCACAGTTTACCCTTCTCTATGGTCTACTCTTTCTGCACTCGTTCGGCGCTGGTATGACAAAATGCGTAACAAGTAAAGGTGGACAAGGAGGAGCCTATTAGTTGTCATGCCATTTCGACCAATCAGACCTGTTACGGTCTGCGCGTAATGTTTCCGTGTCACGGTTCCTGTGAATTAGATTACAATATAAAACATTATCTACGTTAAAACCTTCGAACCAAATTTTAGTTGGAATTTCAGCAGCCCAATTAAATATGTATTTCTGGTGGCCCAAAAACGTTCGTTTCTCAACTACTTCTCTATCGAACTTTGTTACATCAGTCCAAATAACTTTCTTCCCGTACTCTAAAAATATGGTCACTGAAATCTAGGACATCTGACGATCATGGGTATGAAGTTGTTGACCAAAATTGAAGGGATAATATTTTTTTCATTGTCACTTCGGATGGAACCTAGTACCTAATACGAAAGTGCTATTATTACCAATGATTGATGATCTTCTATATTTGGTGTTCTAATTGTACGTCTTGCTGACAACACTAAATTTGAAAATTAAACATGGTCTGTTTGTAATTTTCTTAAACTCACCATGTGTAATGAATAAATTCAGAATAATCATCTTCACTTGAATATATTGATTATTATTTTCCGTATCATTTATTTCATTAAATTCAATATAATCTCAGCTGTAATGACTTTCATAGATACGTTATTACTGCATTTGGCGTTTTAATAAAAGTCATTTTGCAATTGTTCATTGCAATGGTTATCGCATTTCGATGAATTTCATGAACTTTTTTGAAAACTCCAAATAACTCAGACACTAACGCAGGGAGGTATGAACTCTCACCCAAAATTACTGAGAATTTAGTCCTGCAACAGAAGAACCTAAAATATAATTCCGTTCATTATGAAAAAATGACTTCCAGATATTTCAAATTGACCAAAAATGTGACTGAAATTTGTTTCCGTATGGTAACTATCATTCAGAGGAAGGCGGTTCTCGTTAGATTGAGTTCTTCTATAAACTTATCACCTGTCGTGATTCTTATTATTTTTGGGTGAACAAATTTCTGAATCCGATAAAATTCAGTTTTTTATATATTTAATGATTAATAAAATACAACTATAACACATATCTATGATTTCGCGATTACGTAGTGTAAAATCATGTTAACTTTCGGAAGTTAAAAGAAATAAAACTCAAAATTTCACAAAAAACTTAACTTTTCATTTAAAAAATAATGCTAACAAATTGTTTCACCACACTGTGGTATTCTGAAAGCTAGGAGTTATCAACTGAATCTAAATCTTAAATATTAGGAATTAATTTGAATGTGGTACAAATTGAGGGATGGGGGTAGACAATGGTATGTGTGAGAGTTTACATAATTGTTGACAAGTGGTGAAATATTATAGGTATCGATTTGGTTATTTAATATTATGTTACTATTGTTTTTCGAATCTTTCAAAATTTCTATGGATTCTAGTATATTAAGTTTATGTTCTTTTTCCTGGATACGTAAAATATCGAGATTGGGGGTAGAATTGTGGTTATGTTCCTACAGATAATACGCGTAATTATATAGTCCTCTTTTTTGAGCCTGTAACTTGTCAATTGTTCGTTGAACCTCAAACTGAAACTGGGTCCAGTTTGTCCTATGTACAAGGTGTTGCAGTCATCACACCTCAGCCTGTAAACTCCAGGTTTCTCCAATTAAATCTTGAATTATTAATAAATGAGCATTGATTATTTGTTGTTACAAAGGCGACGTTTTAAGCTATTGCATATAGCTTTTATCGCGGGCTGTGAGCGCGGCAACCGAATCAAGAAAAAAAAACAAAAGACAAATACCGTAACGAAAATCTAAAAAACCGAAAAACAAATACCGTAACGAAATATCCTAAGACCCACCACTCCGCCTACCATGTAGCTAGGCCGAGCTTAAAATTATCGAAATATTAACTTTGAACCTTTTAAAAGGTCGTGATAGCCCCAAAGTGGGTCGAAAACTGTTTTGAATTGGTTAATTTTTGATAAATCGAATGACGTTCACGTGAGAAGCGCATAGCTCGCGAGTTAGAAAAGTGCAAATTTACGGTACATAGAACGTCTTAACGAGGACTTTTCGCATGCGGTTTTCGCTCCATGTCGTTAGTTTATGAACGGGGCCAACTAAATAGCATAGTCTCGGGCCCCAAAATGTCGATTAAATAGGAAAATTTAATTAAAACAGTTTGAGGTATTCTCAGCTGTCACCTACTAGCATCTGACATGCGACGTACGAAAGGGAATTTTCTAGCTACTTGAATATACCGAAAGCGGGTAAAAGCTAGTGGCCCATAGCCCAAAGTACTTTATTACAACTGGCGCCGGCCGCACGGGGTTCGAAACGGCCCCGAATTAACAAAATAGAGGTAAAATGTATAAACTCTAACTTAAGCGCAGCGAGCTCCTCGAGGATATGTCAAAATGATTACGTTCGTAGCTAATTACATAAGTCGTGTGGCGTTCATGCAATTGTGTTTTTATACAATTCGAACCTTCTAATTTCGATAGGCCACGTGAAAATCCCGGAGCCGGAAGCGCTATCGAGATCTGAACGTTAAAACTTTCGTATAAAATTGTGTTTACAAGTCAACTGACACTTGTCACCATAGATAATTCTACTAACGGTAGTAGAGTTATCTATGCTTGTCACAGAATACTCTTCATAGAGATCAAGATGATACTCTTTTTTACTCATAATTCGTGAAGATTCTGAAGGGGTAGTGGATGTTTTTCTGCCCAACTTTTTCCAGTGACGTAGTGCTATGCAATAGCTTTACCGGCAGTCCCCGAGTGCCACACGTTTCATTTTTCATTCTATTTTTAAGAAATTGAGAGTTATTTATCTTAATATATTAGACAGGCAAAATTTGAGTTGATGTTATTATTAATCTCCGGAAAAATTAGGTTTAAAGCTTTTTTATTAATTTTAGATCGAAGTATTCTATTCATTATCCGTTACTGGTAAAAATACTTCAAAATGTATCAATATTTCAAAATCTAAAAAAGATAAATTAAAGACATTCTGACATGCGTTATTAATTCGCTAGAACAAGCTTCGCGGCTATAAACAATCAGCTTTGTAAGAGATTTTTTACATTTTGAGTGCAAAATACAAATTTTGGTGAAAATTTTCAAGACAGACAAGTTGTAGAACGGAACATTTTCTCTTTATGTGGCAGTTTTTTTCTTCTGACATTCGTATTTTCACGGCTAGAACGCGCTATATAAAATACTAATTTTCAGTGTGAAATACTGATTTTGGTGAAAATTATCAAGAGAGCAAAGTTGTAGAACAGAAAATTTCCTATTTTTATGTTCCGAAAACAATTCTTCTTGAAACTACGTATTTGCACCGCTAAACCGCGCCATAGAAGGTGCGTGATTATAGATAATAAGCTTTTGAAGAAACTTCATATTTTCAGTGCGATTATAGATAATAAGCTTTTGAAGAGACTTTTCATATTTCCAATATGAAATACTAATTATGGTGAAAATTGTCAAGAGACCGAAGTTGGAGAACGAAAAATTTGCAACTATTTCAAATCACTTATTTTTGCCGCTAAAGGCGCCAATGAGATAAAGAATCATACATATTCTACCGCTTAGACATTTTTTCAATTTCGAGTGTTTTTTTTTCTTTCTTTCCATCTAGAGTATTGATTATTAATTTTAACGAAAATAATAATTTTTTTAACAGCATACTAAATAATCATAGTTTCACAAAAAATTATCCTTTTTTTTATATCTTTGTATTGTACATGATAATAATAATCACATTTTTATGCAGTCTTTACTCTTTTCACATTCATATATTCATTATCGTTGCTACTTGTGCTATATACTTCTTCTTCCGATGATGATGCTTTCAGTGGATTATTCAGCAAACTGATATCAATATCAGGGCAAACTTCAATCTCTTCTTCTACTACCAATTATCACCAAGATAATCCAGATTGAAATGTGAAAAATCGCTTATAAAGCTGATTATAGCCGCGAAGCATGCGTTCTAACAGAAAAATACGCAATTCCAGAAAAAAACTGAAAATTCATGAAAATAGGAAATTGTTCGTTCTACAACATTGCTTTCTTCATAATTTTTACCAAAATTCATATTTTTCATGTAAATTGCTGTATACAATTTTCTCGTTTCAGACGATTTTTATGTCTAATTCCGGTGGACTATTCAGTTGATAACTTACATCTTCTGAGAATGACACACTTTGCTAGCATTATTTTATAAATTAAATATAACAAGTTTTTGTATAAAAATTTGAGTTGAATTCTCCAACTTCCGGAACTTTACATCTACAACATCTGTATATACTGATGAATATTTCGTTATGTTTCTCTTACATGAATAATCTAATTCCTGAAATCGAGGGATGGAAGGCGCGTATGAGACTCATTTCACTGCGGGAATAATAACCTTCAAGAGCATTATTTTAGATTTGACTTAATTTGATTTGAAAATTGATTTCTGTTAATATCTAACTCCTGAATCAACAATTATAAATACCATTTATTTATAAGATCTATAAACAATAATGAATTCAACAAATAATAGTACATAGTATACCTAGTAGGAAAAGCTAAACAATCCCGGACGACTGTATTTTTTTCAATCATTTATTGTAAGATATTATTGTTATGAATTGCGAAGAATTCTGAACGTTTAATTTCTAAGATTAACCAACGTATCTTGAAATCGTTAGGCTGCGTACTATAATAACACATTAAAGTACATTCTCAATACCAAGCTTTCTCCAAAAAATTAACTATCTCATTGATATTTATAATAATTCAAATATTTGCCAAAATACACTTCAATACAACTCCATCTCATCTCATCAGATTAAAAAGTATATAACAACATACCGATATTATATGAAAGGAAAAACAAAAAATGCACTCAAAATAAATGAGATTTTATTATTACTACTACACAGTACAATAATACAAGACTTTAATAATGTTCCATCCACGTTCAACAATTAATAGTTAAAATGCCAAATTGTTTACCTATTCATTTTCATTTAGTTTTCTAAATTCCAGCTTATATCAAGTTTTTCATACTAAATTCTTTATTCATTTTCTTCATTATAATCATAATTTTCCGAATGTATTGACACATTAACTTCAATTTTTTACTTATACAATTTGAACTTGAACCTTTCGCAACAATTGTGCGGAAGAACTTCGCAACAGAGATACCTTATCGTTTCCAACACCGCATTGATTAGAACGTATGTCTGAATCCCCAGTTAATTTAAATCAAAACTCATCCGGCGTAAAGTGTAGCAGGCAAAATCAGTGTCAGCCCATCATTCACGTCAGTTTCGAAACAAAAATGTAATGTTTCAGTTGTTCACAGATTTTCAGTCTATAGTTCACTTTCCTCCCAACTGTAGCTTAATGAGATTATTTTTCGAAAAATTAATTTTTTTTTCATTACAGTATTTTCAAAATTAAATCATCTATTCAAGCAACAAATAAAATGAAATTGAAACACTACTATGTTGATATCACTTTTATGTTTCACTTTCGTTAGTCGAGTTTCATCGTTATAACGCCATCTTTAGACGCTAATAACACTGTCAACATAATAGTGTTTTATATTTATTTATATACAAAATTATTTCATATCACATAGTAAAGAGTGAACTATAGAATTTTTTTATAAAAAAGCTATTAAAATTTTGATTTTCACTAATTTAATAAATAAATGTGACCAAGTGTCACTAACACCGTAGCTTCTTGAAACAGATATAACAAAGTTTGAATTAATGAAAATAACACTTTTAATAGTAATTATCCTCTCTGCGACAAAGTCCGAAGAGTATATTGCATTTACCCAAACTTTTCCTAAAATCGTTAAGAAAAAGTCCTAGAGCAAAATTTACTGCACCATATTATTTATATCGATTTATAGGCAACTTTCTGTATGTCTACCTGTCTGTTTGTCTGAATGTGTCTCGAAACCTTGTCTAGAGGATAACTCAAAATCGGGAGTTCCTATCATACACAAATTTTGACAAGAAATATTTGCTATTCAGTGACAAACTTTCTTGTTTTTCAGGGAAATCGTGTAATATACGTCTCACTTCTCCCAAAATCCTCATCTCTTATAGAGGAGATTGGAGCAACGAAACTCTCGCCCTACTGCCACCAGGTGGGATCGTATGGTTCACAGACATGGTCCATGGTGGAGCGGAAGTGTACCTAAAAGAACCAAAAGTAACTATCTCAGTGACCCTAGCCGCTTACTGCACGGCTTACGCAATATTGACTTGCGCCATGGAGAACCTGGGAAAAAACTATGTAAATAGGCGCATATACATTTGCACAGGAAGCCGGTCGGCCCTGGGAGCTCTCGTCATCTAGAGTCACATTGAAGCTTGTCAAAAAATGCAGGGATACACTGGCTGAACTAGCCAGGAGAAATTAGGCTCAACTCATCTGGGTCCACCATGGACACAGTGGAGTTGAAAAAAATTAAAAGGCCGACTCCATGGCCAGGCGGGGATAATCTGGCGGGCCTGTCGGACCGGAGCGAATGAACGAATTATCAAATTGGGTGGGTGTTTCGCCCTTCTGGGCTATCTGAACAAAGAGTAGTTTGACTTGTGACGAGAATCACCACGTATGAGGCGATCCAATCTCTTTATCAAATGGCCTGTGCTTAGGCTCTCCTTAAAAAAACTCCTCTCTCTAAACAGGAGTGACATCAGGGAGACTATGGCCATCACAGATGATCCTATACGTAGGAAACGCAGATAGGTGAAAGAAATAGTCTCTCACGATCTGTTGGAATGTCCTGCTTTGACATCCTTCAATCACCATTACTTTGACGCAACAAAACTGCTCCCAGAAGAACTCATGGAAGTCAGCGTTAGCAGTATTCTCAGTTTCTGGCGGGCCACAAACCTACTAAAATGGAATAACCTTCTGAGCAAGGGGTGCACAATAGGCCCAGCTAAGTGACATAAGTGTATTTGGTGGCTAGACACCTCCCCTCAATTGATGATGATATTATACTCTTCGCGACAAAGTCTGAAAAGTATATTGCATCTACCCAAGCTTTCTCTAAAATCGTAAAAAAAAGTCCTATAGCACCAATCCCTGCTCAACATTCGATGAAAAATCTACAGTATTTTTCAATTTTAAGCAACTTTAAAAAAATCTTTTTGTCTGTCTGTCGATGTATGTCATGCAAACTTTTCTAGACGATAACTCAAAAACGAAAGTTCCTATCATATTCAAATTTTGACAAAGAATCGTTTGCTATTCAATGACGAACTTTATCATGTTTCAGGGAAATCGTGTAATGGAGATACCCTTTAGTAAAGGATTAAAAATTTGAAAACGTCATAACTCCTAAAGTATACATTGAATCGCTTCATTCATTGTTAAATTATTGATTGAACTTAATGTTGCCCGTACTTTGAATTACTCTCACTCTGGTTCGATTCCCAGAAACGCAAAATTAGTTTTTGGACATTTTCATGAAAAGATTAAGTTGAATAGTATTTACTTGTGCAAAGATAATGAAATAAATAATCTATTTCATAATCTATTATATTACACAAATGCGAAGAGTATGTTATAGAATATGAAACAATTATATAAAAATCAGTAACCAAATCGAATGATTTGCGAAAAGTAATTTTGCCACGCACACTATTTATCTATTCTCCAAGCGGCAACACATTCCAGTTTTATTTGAGTTTAGAATGGTTTTCATCACGTAATAGCCAATTCTATTCATTAATACATGATTTATACGTAACATTATTCAAATTCTTGCTATTCTAAATCAATTATGGGTAATAAAAAAAAATTCACACTGTGGATACACTATAACATTATAAATAAGAGATAATCACCCTTATCCACTAAAAATACCGTTAAAGTACTTCAATTATGCGATAGTTCTAATTTTAGTTTTAATTTCAATTTTAGTTTGAGATGAATGATCGGGGATGTGTGGAAAACCAAACAATAACATTGTAATCAATCTGTATACCACCTTGTGATTTGGTTCGGTTATTTTTTTCACTATCATTATTAAAATTCTAAGAATGGAAATGCTTGTCTTCCGGATAAATTCCGCGTCAGAATAACACGACTTGATGCCGCGGAAGTCTACTATTCAAGATAAGGTTAAGAATGTATTTTGTAGCATGAGAACTAACTAAAGACTATTATCATCACATGAAAACATGTACAATTGGTTGCAAGAAAATTTGCTGTCTCTTCGAAACCTTTAAAACAATTGGTGTGTCTATACTCCTTATGAAGGTTTGTATTTTAGATATTCCTATAATGATTATATTACATAGGTATTTTACATGAACAATCAATCTTAGGAGCTGATAGGAGCTGATACCGTGAACAACATTCATCGATAGTAGCTATATCAGTGGATTCCATCGTAATCCTAATCTATTCTCATACCGCCGTGTTGATTTAGATATGTCAATGACACTGATGAGTTCATTGTACTCCAATATCACAATATCTTATTCCATCATCTCTCAAAACACTATACCGGGTGTCCCAGTATACATGTTCCAATGGATTATCTCAGTCATTTCAAAAGATAAAAATTTTAAAATTTTATGATCTCCAATTCGTTCAATTAACCTTCAACTGAGAGAAACAAAAATTGAAAATTACTTCCGGTTTGACCGAAAGTGACTCTGACTTTTTTATTTCAAATAGCACCCTATATATTTTTTACATTTTTTGATTTCTACTCAAAATTATCTTTCCAACGATGTATCACTATCAAAGTTGCAAACAAATGTTTCCATGGCACACTAAGGTTTTCATTTAAGAATTTTTAATTTTTCCAGTTCTACTACAATTCTAATAATTTGAAATTTGACGTTCTCTTCATCATCTCGAATGCAAAATTGTTCATGAATTATCAATCATTATTGAAGTCAAAATCAAGATTACACAAAATATCGTAGCCTACTGCAATTGTTTCAATTTGAAATTTCAATAGACGTTTTCTCCGTCAAATCGAATGTAAAATACGAAGTGTGATATATCGTTGGAAAGATAATTTTGATTGGAAATTAAAAATTGCAAAAAATACAGGGTGTTATTTGAAATAAAAAGTCAGAGTCACTTCCGGTCAAACCGGAAGTGATTTTCAATTTTTGTTTTCCCCAGTTCAAGATACCTTGAACGAATTGAAGATCATGAAATTTTCAAATTTTTATCTTTCGAAATGGCTGAGACAATCCATTGGAACAGGTATACTGGGACACCGGGTATATTTTCGGTTTGGAATAGAAAACTTTAATTGTATCTCAATCCAAAAATTATATATTGGATAAAACTTTATTCCACTTTTTATACAAAAGAATTTAATTCACCTAAACTACATAAATATGGATAATAATAAACAACTAACGCCCTGGCTCATACGCTGAACATGAAGAATAAAATCATGAATGAAGAAAAATATTATCAATATTCAACAAGTGAAAATTAAATCAAATAAAGATACGAACGAAGCTGCTAAGAAGTACCAGATGTTTCGACCTGCCGGGTATTGCCAGAAATCTGAAACTGGTGAATGAGCTTACACTCATCAGCGGAACGTGTAAGATGATGTACCCACTATTCGACCATCTCTGCCAGAAGTATAGTGAACCCCATTTGTAAATGCTGAAGCACCAAGTGATCCAAACGTCTTCTACCAGAAGATAGATGTTTCACTGAAATAATTATTCACAATAAAACGCATTGATTCAAAGTTCTTCCGCCTTTTAATGGAACGACGCGGATAGTGTTGGACATACAGGCGTTTCCGACAAATGCGGTATTTACAATATCGATTTTGAGTCGTGTTCAAAATTATAAGTGGGTCAAATTAGGAGGAATATTGTATCTTGATATATAAAGAACATTGTGCCTATATGAAGGAAAATAATTGAGAAATCAGCATTAGCAGAACACATATTGAATACCGCTCACAACATTTCTCAAGAAAGCTTATAACTCTTGAAGCACAGTAATTACAAGTATCTAGGTAATTTAGAAGGGATGAAATTGTATAAGCGAAATATCAATTCGAATGAATTCTGATTTCCAATTTAGTTTACTCTGATGATGGCTTCTTGGAAGCTGAAACGTCCTCACTTCTTCAATAGTGTCTTTAGTGGATAAGAGTGATTTGTTTCTTATTTGAGGGCAAGGTGAATAGTCCCTGAAAAATAAAATGGATGGCGCCACAATCAAAAATACCATGTAACGTTTGTGATATACCATCTCTCACTAGAACACATTAAAAATTTCAGACTGATATATCATTCAGCTCTGTTTTGACACCCATCGAGAGCAAGTAGCCTTGAAGATTTTTGTAAACCTGGAAAAAAAATAATTTCCCGTCTTGATTAAACATTATTTCTTGCAACAAAAAATCATTACGCAAACCATAGCATCGCTCGGTAAAAATTATGGGGAGTCCTCACAATCGATTGGAATGAGTGGTTTACTGATTCTCGTTGTGGTAGTATAACCACAAAGGATGCCGAACGTTCTGGTCGTCCAACTAAAGTTACAAGGCCAGAAATCGTCAATAAAATCCATGGTGTGATATTGGACGATCGGCGAGTTAACGTGCACGAGATTACTGAGGCTATGGGCATCTCAACCGAACGGGTACGAAACATTTTGTATAAATTTTTGCATATGAGAAAGCTATCTGCCAGATGAGTGATCTCTGTTGACAGCAAGCGTGACCGTGTGACAACTTCAAAGGAGTGTTTGGCTAAGTTCAAGAGTGATAAACAGGACTTTTTTGCGCCGTTCCGTAGCGGTGCGGTGGACGAATCATGGATCCATCACAACACATCTGAGAAACAGTCGGAACAGTGGACTTGTCCTGGCGAATCGTAGCCGAAAAAGGCCAAAGTGGGTTTATCGACCAATAAAGTCTTGGCGATAGTTTTTTGGGATGCACTCGATTTGAAGTGAAAGCGGCCACATTTGGCAAAGAAAAAAGTGCTTTTCCACCATAGTACAGTCATTTTATGGATTGGTCCTACTTTTTTTTCCGAGTTAAGGTTTGAAAATACAAAAAGTTAGGAAATTTTCCGTAGATTACGAAAAAATAGTGGCTGAAAACCTCCAATGAAGGAAAATGTCTTAATTTATATATATATACGATTTTCCGTGTTTTTCCGGGAAAGAACACTTATATCTTCGAAAATAAGCATTTTAGAAGGAAAAGTTTCGAACAAAAGTGGTTCAACATTAACTTTTACATAGGAATTGACTATTCTGAATTCAATTTTCATCGAATTTTCCAAGCATTGGATGGGAAAACAAAATATTTTCGAATAAGAACTATATATGAGAAAAAATTGCATTTGATATGATAATTCTATATTGTGGTATATATCGTTACTGTAAATGATTATAATTAAGAATTTTCCAATATTTGCCCTAATTTTCCGGGTTAGGAAAATTTTTATTATTTTTTTTCCAATCTTAGTGTATGATATGTCGATCTTTAGGTTTTATAGAGCTCTGATAACGATTTTTCATTTCATTTTATCGTGAAAAGTCATTGAAAACGTACATTCGGAAAATGGAAAACTTTTTTTTTTTTGATTATGGCGTGTGACAGATCAATTCTTATATTTTTAAGGGTTCTGAAAATGTTTTTTTACTTTGTTTCATCGTGAAAAATCATTGAAAATATATATCCGAAAATTTTAATTTAAACAATTTCATATTAAAAACGAGGTTGTTAGAATCAAATTGTTTTTCACTTAAAACGATTTTTTATCAAATATATCAATAAAATAATTGTTTACACGGAATACACAACAGCTCAGCTGTAAATATTTTATAATAACGTTTAACGTATACAATAACAGAGCACATGTGGCGTTATTTTGGACATCATATGATTGAACGCTAGCGCACAAATTCACTGCAGTGGTGCTACATCAGCGCATGGTGGTCCAGCGCATCGAAAGATTCAACGCAGTGGTGCTCGATCGAGAATTTTGAACGCGCGGGAGATCAAGAATTTTTTTTATAATTTTATATAATTGTATATAATTTGTTTCTTCTTATTGCTCTGCATACTAACGAAAACCAAATGAATTTCGTGACAAAATTAACTAAAAAAAAGTTTTCCGAGCCCTAAAAAACATAATAATTGATCTGTCACACGCCATAATCAAAAAAAAAAATTTCTGTTTTGCGAATGTACGTTTTCAATGACTTTTCACGACCAAATGAACTGAAAAATCGTTATCAGAGCTCTATAGAACCTGAAAATCGACAAATCATGCACTAAGATTGAGAAAAAAAAACGGAAAATTAGGGCAAATATTGGAAAATTCTTGATTATAATCATTTACAGTAACGATATATACCCTAAAATAAAATTATCATACCATTCTTATACGAAAATATTTTGTTTTCTCATCCAATGCTTGAAAAATTCAATGAAAATCAAATTCAGAATAGACAATTCCTATGTAAAATTTGAACAACTTTTGTTCGAAACTTTTCCTTCTAAAATGCTTATTTTCGAAGATATAATTCTTTCCCGGAAAAACACGGAAAATCGTATATATATATATATATATATATATATATATATATATATATATATATATATATATATATATATATATATATGAATATATATATATATATATAAAGTAAGTTGTGGGTTCTCTTAGGTTTTTCAGCAATTTTAAGAGAACCCACAACTTACTTTAGATAAACCAGCAAAAGAAAACCACAGCGAATTTATATATATATGTATATATATATATATATATAAATTGAGACATTTTCCTTCATTGGAGGTTTTCAGCCACTATTTTTTCCATAATCTACGGAAAATTTCCGAACTTTCTGTATTTTCTAACCTTAAGTCGGAAAAAAATGCACCGGCGCGCAGGTCAGCAGTCGCAATGGCAAAACTGAAATCGTATTATCCGGAAGGGATCAAAAAATTAGAAAAACGTTGGACGAAGTGTATCGGGCTACAAGGAGATTATATTGAGAAATAAAATAAGGAACTTTTCACCTTGCCCTCACAGTGTATCCACATTGAGAAATATTTCATAGTTTATTACTTCCATAAATTCAAGAATTTATGCCGATATAACCTTCCCTGTTAGTTCTATTCCCAATACTACAGGTATGTAAGAAATCCTCGATACCGGACCACACTTACTGAATACCGAACCTTCCCTTGAATAGTTCCGCCGAAAACATGTATTCCCCTAAGGCCTGAGGTCATTAATTATCAGTTTACTCTAAACTAACACTAATCACAATCTTTTAAGCTAAATAATTTATTAATAATTATCAATCACATATGAAACTCCACCAAATAAGAGATGACGTTCAATACGCTAGGTATAAATTGAGTTACTTATTCCTAATGTGTCAGGGAACATAATTGTTGTTCTTTCTAATGTTAGCAAGCGGGTCCACGAAGGTTAATAACGCATTCTTCGCATGCTACATCCTTTTAAACGCAGCTGCAACTTGTAGTGACTAGAACATTCCGCGAGAATAGACAAGGAACATATCTAGGAGTCAAGCTAGTTCTAATACATTGCAAAGACGAGAGTATTGTCCTGCAAGGTGTCCTTGACCGCTCATTCGCTGTGGCAATGGCCGCGAGAAATAAAGTATCTGACATGAATTTTAATTCACCATTCACTTAAACAACTTCACTGTAGTAGGTGAATCTGAACTCATTATATTGAAAGCGGAAGTATTAATGTTATTTAACTGATTATTCTACTAATTATAATCTTAAATTTTAACCTCATTCTGAAGGCGTAGAACAATATTCCAATACATGATGTTTTAGTTACGTGGTCTCTCAATTTCAAAATAATTTCAATTAAATGAAGATCATGAACTGAGTGATGACTAAATTATATATCTTTGCTTTTGATAACAAACATCCGTTTTGAGACCTTTCTTTATTTAATAATAATAACTTTATTCAAATAGGACATCCTAATATTATTCTAGGCTGTAAGCAGGGGAAAAAGGACGAATAAATAACTTTTGTTCATAAGGTAGAATCTGAAAAAAAATTTGCATGATGTTTTATGAACCCTAAAGGTAATTCGTGATACGATAACATTATGTCATGCCCCACCCCTCTCCACCCCCAGAACGTCAAAATTGGACCATTTCTACCCCTCCAATATCAGACATTATATGATTTTTTCGAAAAATTAAAATTAAGCTCCGAAAATGGTATCTAGAAGTTTTTTTTTGGGTCGCTGATCATGAATCCGAGGTCGGTTACCCGGAAAACTCAACCGGATACTGGAAAATCGGGAAAATCTGGCTATTTCTCACTTATGTTTCAAACTTTTTATTTTCGACTTCAAAAATGGCTTCTTGGGAGTTTTTTGGGTCCCTGATCACAAATTCGAGATCACTAATGCGAAATAAAATTAATGAGTTTTCAATTTTTCCGGCCTCCCGACAAATTATTCGCACAACTGACCTAGGATTCATGATCAGCGATCCGAACACCCTCCTAGAAGACACTCTTGAAGACAAAAAGTTTGGAAAAATAACTGGAAAATAGTCAAATTTTTCTGATTTTTTAGTCTCCGGTTGAGTTTTCCGGGTAACCGACCTCGGATTCGAGATCAGCGACCCATGAAAGCCTAGAAGCTTTTTTTGAATTCGTAAATAAAAAGTTTGAAAAATAAGTGGAAAATAGCCAAATTTTCTCGTAATTTAATTTGTTAATGAAGTTCTCTATCATGACGCCGATATATAACTGACATGCATTTCTTGTATGTCGATGGAAATTAGTTACGGGCTAGACAATAACAATCGTGATATTGCATCTGAAATATATTCCAATCGCTATCCAGAAAGAAGAAAACCTAATAATTCTATTTCTTAGAAGTTAAAACAAATTCTTATCAATTGTGTATCCTTCAACAAGCCAAGACCAAAAAATCAGATATTTATATCTATTTTTTTATACTACATTACAACTACAAAATAGAAATAGAATTCAAAGTAAATGTTCAAACTAATGTTAGTCATGTTCGATACATAAATTACACCTCTTCATAACATTCTGAACTGCATTATGAAAATGGAGATTTGAAACGGGATTCACACAGTCTATAAAATGTTCATTTATGTCGTTACTGGTCTTCTTGTATAATTTTTATTCAATCGAGTCACAAAAGAAAAATCCAGTGGCGTTAAGTCAGGTGATCGTGATAGCCATCTCACTGGTTCGTTACTTCCCTACCAGTTATTTCCAAAATTGGTATTCAGTAATTCTGAAACGATCCTGATATTATGAGGTGATGCACCATCTTGTTGGAAGAACTGATTGATGTTGACATTTTTGACTATACCATACGCAAAACTCTAATCTTCGTGGCAAAAAAAGTTGGTTGCAGGGGATGTTGTTTCTTCATTCTATAAAACTTGAATATGAATGTATTCAAAATACCCAAAGCCTGACTTTTTGAAATTCCGGATTCTGGTTCAATCTGATTGAAAAAATTGAAATTGAAGAGTTTGAAACCGTCATTCCAATTACTGATATACTTTCTTCAGCATCTTTCAATGTTGTAATTTTTTGGTCTTAGCTTTTTGAAGGATCCACAATAATACCCTTGAAAACAGCTTTATTAGGTTGTCTTTTGGATAGTCATGCAAATATATTCCAGATGCAACATCGCAATTATTATTACTTTGAATGAAGCTTTCTAATATATCATATTTATCATAATTTTCGTAAGAGATCTTCACTTATACGATTAAATGAGTTAATTGTTACTATATGAGGGAAACAAAATAGTTAATATGCAATTTACTGACGAGCGTATGTACACTGTCATGGATGACACTCGCCTACTCAGAATAAATTTTTTCAAACACAAAAAATAATATATTAAAATATTATTTTCGCTATTAAAGACTTACACATCAAAAGCGACCCGACATATGATAAATAGTAAGAAAGAAAACAAAAAAATTTTGATAAAACCGTAGCAACTATGATTCCCATTTTGTTTAAAAAAAAGAGATGGAGAATGTTATTTCCATTTTTTTGTATCTCCTATAACTACCAAGTTAACCTATACAAAGATCGAAATTTGCCCACCCTGTACATTGACGGATTTCCAAACTATTCTTCAACGTCTTCGTGGAACTGGTACATTGAAACAAAGTGTAGGACCAGGAAGGCCAAATGACAGTAAGAACGGTAGAGTTCAAAGAAAATGTGCTGAGCATGATGAAGGAAAATTCTACATGGTCTATTAAACAAAATGGAATTGCTTTGAATTTAAGTAATGGGACGGTGTGGAAAATTTTGATCTGTTGTACCCATACCACATACAAGCTATTCAGGCATTTCTTCTTGGTGATATTCCTCCAGGTATTGCATTTCGTCAATGTGCTATGCACACAATGGTTCAAATCCCTCAACTACAGTCGCTGATTCTTTCAACCGAGGAAGCAAATTTCTCAAGAAATGTATCAAGGAATTTTCATAATAACCATGTACGGGCTGAAGAAAATCTACATAAGGTACTCGAAGATCGTTTTCAACGTCAGTTTTTGTTGAACGTCTGGTTTGGAATTGTTGATGACTGGCCAGTTGAACCGGTATTTCTACCAGAAAGACTTACCGGCGAGGTTTATTGAAACTTTTCGGAACATTATCTACCTTAGTTGCTGGAGGACGTACCATTGGTAACGAGAATTGCAATGTGGTTTATGCGCGTTTGAGAATCTTGGGTCGGGAATTTTATCGGACAACATATGCAGATCGCAGGATTGGTCGAGGTGGGCCTCACTCATGGCTTCCTCGAAACTCGAACTTAAACCTACAGTATTATCTCATATGGGGCCATCTGAAATTATTAGTTCACACTACTCCAGTGGAAAATGTGGAAGATGTGAGAAATCATTGATGGGTTCAATTCACGACCCTGGTGTTTTTGAAAGATTTCGGCAGTCGAAGAAGAGAATGAGTTGGGAGTAGATCATTCAATTGTTCATAGAAAGAATCATAGAGATGTAATATAATCTTGCCCCATTTTAATGTAGTAGTCCGCATCAATGACATAGAGCTGTATCTATTACATTTTAGGATTATCCTCCTCATACCTCTATACTGTGACTGTTCTATTTGATTCGCCCTGTTTAGATTAACTGAGTATAGAATACACTCAAAATATTCAAATTTTTGTTTGAGATTTATGGCGCTCAAAATTTTATTTCTTCTTCTAATAGCATTATGCAGAACTTCATCACTGCCCGAAGTTAAAGTATCATCAGCAAATGGATAGATGAATTTACAGTGAATAAAAAAAGTTTTTCTATTTGGCGACCCTTATGACTTCTATAACTATACGCACAGCCAATGAATATAAATATAAATTATGGTTATAGCTCTATTACGATACGCGAATTCTAGTGCATTTTAGTTTTTAGAATATATGCAAATTAATTGAAGTATGGGGTATGAGATTAAATATTAACTACAGAAGTTTCAACTATTTTTCCCAATTTGGTAGAAGTACCTATCTTTGTTCATTTCATCCATAATTATGATCAAAATTGAAATAACTTCTGAAGAAGCGTAACGGAATCGGCATCTGTTAAATTAATAAAACTTCCAAATGGATACTTGAAATGTAATCAATCAAAAAATAAATCACTGAGTTGATTTAAAATGTATTAAAAATGTATGTTGAAAACTCAGAATAGAAAGAATAGTATTAAAGACTCGTTTCATCAGGCATTTCAGCGCACTTGTGAGTGAAAAACATGCCTAATGAAACTGGTTCCTTAATATGCTATATCATTTAGGTATATAATAAATAATAACGGTTCAAGGATTCTCCCTTGGGTTATCCCGTAATCGCTTATCCCTTGGCCCGAAATTGACTCATTGTTTCTGACTTTTTATGTTCTTTCACTCAGATAATGAAGAATTCAATCCAGTACTTTGCCCTTTATTCCATATAATTCTTCTAACTTTTTCAGCAAATATTATCACATGGAGTCAAGGAAAATTGTTACTACATATTCATTTTTATTAATCAGCATTTTGAACTTTATTATTGTCAGTAGAGGGGCAGTTTTACAAGAATTATGTTGTCTGAATGCAGATTGATTCTTTATTAGTATACCATTATTATTAAAATATTTCATTGATTTTCCAATAGAAGGCAGAGTATTAATAGGTCTATGTCACAAGGTTTTTGCTATAGTACTTATTTCAAGTTACTTTGGAAATCATCTCCAACGATATAGTGATAGAATGTAAGATAATGTGACCCACTGTACCAATAATTTATTTCAAAGTTCTACTGTTTAAAGATTCCTTACCTTTATTATTTATTGATTCAACCATTTTAACTGATTCATTGTTATTGAGCAGTTTGAATTTTTTTCATTTTCAATGCATGAATTGAAATTATAAAAAGACAGTTTGGAATTATCTATGTTTATTACTTCCAGAAAAATATTTATTAAAATGTTCAATTGTACTTTTATTGTCCCTATTTGCAGGTGATTATCAATTTCAAATTGAACACAATCTATGCAAAATTTTCTTTCATATTTACCTATCAATCTTATTATTATACTATTTCGATTTTTCATTTTCTGAATGTTTCATTCCCTAATTTCCCAAGTATTTTCATTTTGCTCCACGTTCATAATACACATACATAATAGTTACACTAATTTCAGAAACTCTATATGTTCTATCCTTATTACAGCTTTTCGTTGTACTTTATTGTTAAGTTGGTAAAAAGTTATAAGTAATTCTGTCACAATTATTCATTAATGGATTAAAATTTCATCAACTCTTATAGAATGATATTGTCAATCACATGTAATGAACTTGTTATTTATGTCATGAATATTATTTTCATTTATATTCCTGAATTTTCTATAGATACAAGGGATGATATATTATTTTGATTACTTAGAACATAGTCAATAAGTGTTGAAGAATTTTAAGTGCACCTTGTTGGTTCAGTAAAAATTGTGTGATTGCATAAGCATTAGAAAGATTAATAATTTATTACTATAACAAAAGTTTCCATCCAAAAAATCAATCTTGAAATCACCAAACAAAATAGTACCTACCATATTTGTTGTAAAAAATACTATCACATAAATCTTCAAAATTTTTCATAAATATTGCATCTTATATAAATTCTCCGGAAATGTGTCACACTAACACTATTTGTCTTCACGTACGTTTCGGTCTCACAACCATAATCAGATGACGCATCACTGTCTAAAATGGGATTTCTTTAAGCTAATCGTATCAAGCACAAAGCGACCTTATCGCATTAATTTCATTTAAAAATGTCCATATCGCCGTTATGATTTCGATTATTCGTGTTTCTGTGACGTGGCCATTTTTAATTGAAATTTTCGCGATACGGACACTTCGTGTTTGATACAATTAGTCTTAAGCAATCTCATTTTAGACAGGGCTACGTCTTCTGATAATGGTCGTGATACTAAAACGTAAGTAAAGACGCAAATAGTAAACATATTATGTGAAAGTGTGACTTATTTTCCGAGAATTTATATATTATCCATACCTGGGTGAATAAGCATTATTAATTAATGTTATATCTGAGAAGAATTGGGAGAATGATAGAGCCAACCAATAACCATTTTGTGTTTCCAAGATTAATTCTTAATATTTTAAATCAATAGTTTTGAAAATTTTATCTTATAATTCTGAGCGAACCTTCATCTCCTTCTTGTTAGAATACAAAAACAGTAGGTTTCGACTACAATGGTGTCAATTATAGAATTGTCAGAATAAATGAAGGTTGAAATAGTATCAACACAGTAACAATAATATACTATTGTTGTTTAAGGTTCCTTTATGAAATGCTGCATTAACGAAAAAATAGATGGGAATTGTGCTACGGTAAATCTTTATTCCAACTACTGCTTACCGTTTTTGTGATTATAACTTCATAAATAATGATTATTCATCTCATAGTATGGAGACATAACGCAATTAGCTAAAAGCAGATGCTGTGTTTCCAAGTGGTGATCAAACAACACAAATCTTTGAAGCAAGATTCCGTATCATGAACCTCACATTCTTCTAATGATTTTATCTCAGCTTGAATGATCATTGTTTCATTCATATCCTTCAGAGATATGTAAGAAACTGAAATTTGCTCCACAATTTTTTTTTTTAATAATTTTTTCGAAAATCACATTGAGAAACAGGAGCTACTTGTTATATAAAATTGGATGTATAAATGAATCTTTCACATGTTACAATGTGAATGACATAACTCTGCCCTTTGGTTCCAGCTTCGGAGAGTAGGAACTCCTCTAGAAAGCTGGATATCCAATGTTCTTTTTCTTATTCCATATTCATGCATACAGTTACTTTTTTCTCTGAACATTTGGTAAGCATTACAATTGTCAGTAAATTACATTCCCGATTGCAAATAATTTGTATTATTGTATAAGGTAAGTGAAGAACGAACCCAATTTAGTTTGTAACAGCTTACCGATTTTTTGGCAAGTATAAAATCGTAAAACTCCAATAAAATTAGCAACGACAATTTGCATGTTACCACTACACAGCATGATATTTCAGAGTT
The DNA here is from genome assembly GCA_958510875.1 of Endomychus coccineus. Classification (NCBI taxonomy): domain Eukaryota; kingdom Metazoa; phylum Arthropoda; class Insecta; order Coleoptera; family Endomychidae; genus Endomychus; species Endomychus coccineus. The sequence goes on from OY294069.1 coordinate 119,099,191, forward strand.
AAGAGCAGTTGAAGTAAAAGTGGAATGCAACATTGCAACTTCTGAAATTAATCAGATATTCAATATATCTCATGTAGTCAGATATGTGATTATACCAAATCTGTTTGATAATATGATAATTTGATTGACAGCTATTTCCACAAAATGCAACGACCTACATTTTCATATTATTCCTTTTCTTATACATCTTAGTCCGTTTCACATTAACATTATTATAATCTTCAGAATCGACAGTTCTTGCATAAAATAACAAAAATAATGAAACAAAAATTAGTTAAGTTAAGAACGCTCTAAAAGTTTGAACTACTTTAAGTCCATCATGAGATTGGTTTAGTAATTAAAAGTATTTAACCAAATCCAACTCAACCAACTTCAACAAGTGAGGGAAGTCACGTGATCAATTAATCACATCTTTTTTGCTCATGATAAGGACGTAGTAGCAATAGTTTGAACAAAATTGCATCGTATTAGATCGTACCTGATCTTAGCACACCTAAATACGTCACGCAGAGCAGATTAGCCTCCAAACATGTGCCGGTGCCCTATAATATATATGGTTCTAGCTAAGTTGTTCGAAAACAAATCTTCCGTAACAATTCTCCGAAAGCAGTTTTTCGAAAAGCAATTCTTCCACAGCATATTTCTTCGGAATTCTATTCTTCGAAGAACAGTTCTCCGAAGATAAAATTCTGACATCAAACATTCAGATAAAGCGCACCTTTATGGGCAATTTATTCTCAGGTAAGTATTAATGCTAATTTATTAATATACCTGTGTCAATAACAAGTGGATTATCTACCCCGATGACAATGAATAATTATTTAATTCAATTGCTTTGTATATCAAAGGTGATTAGAATCATCAATGCTTCGAATATTAAAAAGGATAGGTTGGAAATAATGAAAGGTAAGTATTAATTCTACTGTATGGAAATACCTGTCTCTTAATAACAAGTTTATTATCTACCTTGATGACGATGAGTAATTAATGCCGGCTAGACATATAAAAAGTGCCTTGAAAATATTGTTCCCCTCATAGTTTCTCTGTGAGACATACCGTTGACATCGATTAGCTGAAGATAGAGTTTGTATCAAGCGGAAAACGCACCCGAAATTGGTTGTCGACGGATACCCATTTGTTGATAAAGAGTGGATACAAGGACTTATTGGAAGTGCGAGTAATTCGAAACTGTGGAAAGGAGTTACAGAGGTCGAGCTATTATCAACGGAGTTATACAAGAAAATTGGGGAGCATAATCACGCTGCAAATGCTGCAAGTGTAGAGGTATCAAATTTAATGAAGTGGATACGAGCCACAGCAGTCACTTCAAGAGATAATCCGCACTATATTGTGTCTCCATTGTTTGGCACAGTCAGCAGCAGTTATGCAGAACAAATTCAATCTGTTAGTTGCATGAAGAGGACAATAAGGAACGTACGAAGAAGGAACGATGCTGAAGCAGTTTTTCCCGAATCACGAACAAACATAATTCTACTCGAGTTATTCACACAAACGTTGGAAGGCGAAGAATTTTTGATACATGACTCAGGGTCTACTCAAGACCGAATATTGATTTTCTGCAACTGCACAGTCCCTAATGTTATCAAAAAGGTGTACCAACTAGTTTATGGATGGAACCAAAAGCGTACCACATCTGTTCGCTCAATTATATACAATTCATGGATTGAAGGAAAACATTTCAATTCTCCTGATCTAAGCAATATTGCCGGACAAGAGTGAACAATCTTTCAAGAGTTATACAACAGATAATGTAAAGATGTTCTAACGCCAGACCCTCCAGCATAATGATTGACTTTGGAATAGCAGCGTTCAAGGCATCGACTACAAACCTTCCGGAAAGTCGGGATCATGGATGCTTCTTTCATTTTTGTCAGTGTCTCTACAGAAGACTACAGCAAGAGGGACTTAAGAAAAAGTACGACACAGATGCAGACTTTGCTCTAAAAATGAGATTGTTAAATGCTTTAGCCTTTGTGAATTAACAATATCTAGAGGAAACATTTCATTTGCTGATGGATAGTGACACATTACCTGCGGAGGCCTATAATGTCATTCACTACTTCCAGAATACCTAGATAGGATGACCCACAAGACAGCAACGTCGGTGAGATCCACTATTTGCACACACTATGTGGAATTGTTATGATACAATTCTCAGTAGATTGGCCAAAACAAATAATACTGTAGAAGGTTGGCATACAAGTTTCTATGCCCAATTATCTGTCAGTCATCCCAACATTTGGAAGTTCAATGAGGCAAGACAATATCTCTTATTAAGTTATGGTTGTTTTCAATAAAAGACTTTCATATTCATTACTCTTATCTTGTTTCACCCATTTATATTTTATAGTCGTATCCTCCATACCCTGTTGTGGTTTAACATTTTCCGAAGAATTTTATCTTCGAAGAACTGTCCTTCGAAAAATAGTTTTCCGATGGAATGGTAATTCGAAGAAAGGGTTTTCGAAGAACTGTTTTACGAAGAAAAGATTTTTCCAACAACTGTTTGCGAAGAATTGTTTTCGTAGAAATTACCGGACACCAATATATGTACTTTGTAGCTTCGATGCTAGCATGGTTACGAGTATAGGATGTGCCAAGAACTAACCCTCACCACTGAGGGCCGTCTACAAAGCGGCTGATCTGTGGTACCTAGTCCGAGAAGGTGACTGTTCAAGCGATAATGTCTAGCAGAGGGACATGTCATCATACATTTGACCGTTATACTCTTCAGCTAAAGCGAAGGTTCTGCTAAAAGACGCTCCTCCGTCTCCTGCCTCATGACCATAGTACCATTGCTCTGGCAGTAGTCTTCAAAGGGCAAGGTGTTCAATTCTATTCGGAGTTCTGATTCCTGAATGTGGTTCCATTAGAATCGAAGGACTCAACAGTGAAATCTCCTATCCAAAGCATTATATCAATGCGGCCGAGTATTCTTTGTGAATCCTGCGATGAGGGCTTTGTAATCTTTAAGTCATGTTTTTCATGTTTTTTATTCCATATAGAATCCATTGTATTATTTCTCCAGACAAACAGGCGAACATACCAACAGACGAACTGACAAACAGGTGAACATACGAACATGCAACTCACAAACCGGATGAAAGGTAGACAGGAAAGCCGAATGATGGACAAACAAGAATGGTTAGTTTGAATAAGTATGTAACTTAATTCAAGTATATATCTTCTTTTTTGTGGTTCCATTTAGGGGTGTTAAATACATGACTACCACATTAGTATACTCATCAGAACATTTGCTTTATGTAAGTTTAATGATATAGAACAAGAAGGCTACACGTCGTAATAAGAAACATATGTTCTTCTTCGATATTGAATATATAATTTAGAATTTGGTAATCGTAATTGCGATAGAGGAGTTGAGGACTCAATAATTCATGTAGACCACGTACAATCTCATTTTACAAAATCTGATCCCTTATCTTAGTGTAATAGCTTGACAAGAGGAAATGATTTACAAATAAATATTAGTTTGTTCTCGAAGCTCTTGGATACATGAGAAACGAAGCACAACAACAGCAACCATTTAATTCAAATTTCAACCTTGCGAACGTTACAAACGCATTGACCTGACTAAATAAACTTTTTGATGTAACTTATGCTTTTAACACAAAGGGTAATTTAATCGGATCGAATTCATTGAATGTGAGTTAGCACATTACACAGCAAACTGACACGAAAAGCTTTACTCAAATGGGTTGGTTCTAAATGCCAGTAAACGTTTTTTAGTTATGCTACGTGATGTGTACTTTTTATATGTACAGGTTAAGCAAATTTCGGTGTTTGTAAGGAACTCCCTAACTATAGGAGATACAAAGAAAACAAATAATCATTGTTCCTAAGCCCAGTGACTGAAAATTAAATAATACATATAAATTCATTAAAGAATAATACTGCTCCTGGCAGATGGTATAACCACAGAAATTATCAACATATTCATCAATACATCCTAAAACCTATTACACATATTATAAATTCAATATATTCAACAGATATTGTACCAGATCATTTCAAACTTAGTATAATAAAACCTATTTATAAATCCAGGTTGAAATCAAATATCAACAAATTTAGACCTATCAGTTTATTAAGTACCTCAACAAAAATATTAGAGAAATCTCAAAGGAACGATTAGTCATTTTTTTTAAACAATAACGACATTATTTCTTTCATTCTATTTGGATTTCGATCTGGAATAAGTACAAATGATGCTGTATATGAGGTAGTCAAAAACAGTAATCTTAATAACAAAGAAAAGTGTATAGTAGTACTTTTAGATCTTGCAAAGACATTTGATACCGTTCCTCGATGAAAAACTCATAGATACACTTGAACAGTATGGAATTGGGGAAATTGTCAAAAATGTTTTAGAAAGTTACTTGGAAAATAGGTTATAAATGGTCAAAGTTATAAATCATTTTAGAGAACAAAAATCAGTCAAAATCGGAATACCTCCGAGCGCTGTATTGAGACCTGTTTTATTTCTAGCATATATGAATTCATAAGCTAATTTAAATACTAATGGTATTATAATATCATATGTAGATGATACAGTTTCAATTTTCTCTGATAATACTTGAAGTGAGGTGAAAAATAAAGTTTTCGGCAGGTATGGAGCAAGTATAGGAATGGTTAGTTTTTATAAACAGTCTCTTAACATAAAAAAAACTAAATATATTGCATTCTCATTATCTTGCGTCAATCGTCCAGATTTTGATACAATAGAAATCACTAATTGTGAAGAACCAATACAAGAAGTCGAACACATCAAACATCTAGGTATAACCATTGGCAGGTATTTAAAACGAGACGAACTTATAAAACAATTGAGAATTCAAATACTCAAACTGATCTATAAATATTATATTTTGAGAGGAATATTACAACATCATTCATTAATAACTATCTGCAAGGTTCTAATTGAATCTATAATCCGATATGGAATTATTGTCTGGGGTGGCTTATGTAATAGCAATCTGAAACAACAAATGTTGCTCAAAACTATATATTGAAAGTAATTCTTAAAAAACATAAACGACATCCCACATAACAACTATATAATGAAACAATATTCAATGTACGATCACTCTATTTTCATAATTGTTGTTTATTTCTTTTCCAAAAGCGCAATTTCCAAATTCGAATCTCACATATATATATATAATTCCAGAAACAATAACAAAAAATACATCAAAATACCTAAAAGCACAAATAACCTTCACCTAAAATTTCTAGACTCCACTGCTTCGAAAAGCAGCTTACTACCTACATCCCTGAAACAAGTAAAGGACTATGACATTCTCTCAAAATTATCTAAACCATACATATTCGAAAATAAAACTAAACTCAATACATTTCTTTCATTTTCAAATAATTCATAACTATAAACTCATCTTAGATTTAAAAATTTCAACATTATACATTATTACATAAATATCGTGTAAATTAAACAAAACAATAAACAATTAAACAAAACAAAAAAATGGAAGTGACATTTTTGTTTCCTTTTTTTGAGACAAGTTTACTGGCTAAAGCCGAGTTTGTTTCAAATGTGAATCATAGTTGGCTATGGTTATATTAAAACGGATTTTTTTGTCTTTCTAATTATGTATCATATTTCGGGTAGCTTTTGATGTGTAAATCCTCAATACTATTTTACTATATTACTTTTTGCGTTTTTTAATTTTCATTCCAAGGAGGCGAGTGTCTTCTATAACATTGTTTATACGTTTTTCAGTAAATTGCATATTAACGATTTTCTTTCATTCATAATAACAATTAACTCATTTAATCATGAAAGTGAATATGTCTTACAAAAATTACGAGAAATATGATATGTTAGAAAGCTTTATTTAAAGTAATAATATTTGTGATATTGCAGCTGAAATATACTTCAATCGCTATACAGAAATAAGTCCTGGTAAAGCTATTTTCAAGAGGTTAAAAGATAATCTTCAACAAGCCAAGACATGAAAATTGTCCCCTGCAACCAACTAATTTCCAACGAAGATTGGAGTCTTGTATACGGTATAGTCAAAAATATCAACAACATCATTCTCTGAAAATGCAGTCTACATTAGCACTGCTGGAATTTTCAACAAGCGGAACGAGCACTATTATTGTGCTGATATGAAGCGTCACCGTAACATCGTCGTTCGATCTTAGGGACGCTTTGGTTTCAGTGTTTGGGATGATCTACGGAGAAATCATGTTGCAACATATATCAAGAAATTCTAAACTATTCTATTGAGGAATTTATAGACAATCTACACCCTTAATTGAGCCAAGAAATCAGTTCTTCCAACAAGATAGTGCACCACCTGATAATATCAGAACCATTTCAGAATAATTGAATACCAATTTTTTTATTAACTGGGGTTACATTAAAGAATAATTATCCAAGAAAACCAATAACGACAAAATTTTAAAGACTATGAATTCCGTTTCAAATCTTCATGTTTATAATGCAGTTCAGAGTGTTACGAAGAGGTCTAATTTATGTATTAAGGACATCAGTTTGAACATTTACTCCAATTTGTAATGCATAAAACTAGATATGAATATCTGATTTTTTGGTTTTTGGTTGTTGAAGGATCCACAAGTAATGAGATTTTCTTTTGACCTCTTGAAAATAGCTTTATTAGGTTGTCTTCTTTCTGGGCAACGATTGATATATATTTCAGCTGCAATATGTTGTTATTACTTTGAATAAAGCTTTCAAACATATCATATTTCTCGTAATTTTAATGAAACTTCTTCACCTTTACGATTAAATGAGTTAATATTATGACAGAAGCAAAATCGTTAATATGCAATTTACTGACAAACGGATAAACACTGTCATAGGACACACACATATAAAAAGACGCATAAAGTAATATAGTAATATAACATATGACTTACACGTCAAAAGAGACCCGACACATGATACATAGTTAGACAGAGAAGGAAATCCAGTCAACTAAACCGTAGTCAACTATGATTCCCATTTGAAAAAAAAACAACTTGAGGATATAACTTGAAATTGCATATTTGTTTTCAAATTTTCTCGCGGCCACTGGATCATTCGGAAAAAAGTGCCACAAGAATGTAACAGTCATTTGCTGCTAACTTTACAAAAAATCACGATATTCACATGTGTCTAAAAGTCGAAAAATGAAACTTTTGCTCATAACTCGAAAACAAGAGGATGGCAAATTTTTATTTCCGCCTCAAAAAAAGGAAAAGGGACTTTCATTTTTTTGTATCTCCTATAATACCGAGTTACCCTATACAAAAATCGAAACTTGCATACCCTATGCATGAGCATAATAAAGAAATCTATGATAAATCTATTATATAATATAATGTAGGTAGAAATATAATTAGTTATTTCTTTTTTTGGTTTCATATATAATCTAAATGCGTATCTATTTCGTCTCTATGGTATGTATACAGTGAGTCCCATTTCTTAACTTGGTGTTTTGGAATTTAGGTAGCTTCATGAGCTAGAAGGTAGGTTGAATGGAGGTTGTTCAGCAGAATCAGATGCCTAAGGTCAAGTCTTGAATTTTTTTCAATTTAAGCTACTTTTTATGAAATTTTGAAAATTGATAAGAGTACCAATTCTTTAATTTTCACTTCCTGAGGTTGTTTGCAGAGATATGAGAAACCGTAGGCAATATTTTGTTAAAAGTGTAGCCTTCAATGATTCAAATAAACAGCATTCAATAACAAACGCTTTGAAGTTTCCACTACCTTTCTCAGTACCAAGGTGAAAAACCCTCTTCTGTGTCTTGTCAAAAGCCACGAATTGGCCAAAGTAGGGGCATTTATCGTTAAGGCAGCACAAAAAGCTACGGAATAACTTGGTCTCGAATTTTACATCAGTCGAGAAGGCCGACTAGAGAGTAGCCTCGAGTTTCAATCTCCTCGCCTGAAATCCCAAATAAATGCCGCGGAGCAAACTTTCATGCTCACGTAGCATGTTTACAAGCCGATATACGGTGTTTTCTACCGAAACATCGAAACGCTCGGCTTGTCAACCAGGCTGACCTTCCGATACCTAAGGTCAGTCTAGCTTACATCCGAGGCCGAGGGATTTACCGCAGTTTGCCAAGAGGGCGTAATCAACACCGTGGTCCATCGCCGCAACGTGATGGGTGTGCAAGACCCTGATGTCAGCTGCAGGGCCTGTCGAAAGGCGCCTGAGACGCTATTCCATCTGCTGACGGCATGTTCGGCAAAAGCGGCCTCGGCGTACACCCTTCGCCATAATGCAGCCCTGCGGGTGCTGTATCACCATATAACGCACTCGTACGGAATAGATCAAGAGCCGGTGCTGTCTTACATGCCGGAAGATGTCACAGGTCGAAATGACATTAAGAGTCATTACCTGATTTCGTCAGTTTGTTTCAAACTTCACGTAATATTTCAATTATCTCTGTATGGTGTTATCAACTTGTTTCATTCACCTGGGTATTACATAGAATCCCATATTATATTGTACCATAGTTTAGTTTGTATAACATATAGGTACTGTATAACCATAACTCTATGTTTCAGAATGGTACTGTCATAGAATTCAATTCGTTCCTCCTATCTTTCGATGTATCGTTTCACTGAAATTAGGTCAAGTTCATTATTCATTGTCTTTCTTCTTTTGCAACCCAGCATCCATTCGTGTCGGTCATAAGTTATTACGCAGTAATTGTGCATCTGGATCTAATTGTTTGATCCTTCGATTTTATATCGGATTGAAAGCATTTTCTCCTGAAATAAATCTTAATTTATCATTGGGATATAGTTTCGTTGGTATACGAATTATTTATGATATTTACGAGAACCACGTTGTGTGGGATATAATTGGAAACCTTGTGTAACTGACAAAACTTCTTTCATACGGAAAACCCGTCCATCTGGGTGAGTGAAATCAATTGAGATAATCATTCTATTCAGAATTAATAATTGTTCAACTTTGTCAGATTGTTGAATTTTAACTTGGACAAGTTTGGTTAGAGTTCACTTTTCCAATGGAAGAAAATGATTATAATTTGTCTGGTGCCCTATCATTAACTTTCCACTCACTAGTCTCGTGAGTTTGAGCTAGTGATTTTCTCCTAAAGACTTGAGACAATTGTAAGATCTGAACATATTAATTATGAGAACGTTATTCAAGCTAATCGCTGTGTTTATCTTATTCTAGGTTTTTTATGCTTAGCTGTGGTTTTTCTGCTTTAGCTTTGGGTTGATTACCCTCAATTTTATTAACTACATTATTATCTTTCCTCATCTGAACACGAACTTTGGACCTGAACTATCAATTGGAATATTAGATTCATCCTGAACTTGGATTTTGAAGGTTATATCGAGCAGTTGGACATCTACCAGGACTGCGAATTGAAGCATATGCCAGTCACCGTTTCATCGATATAAACGAGATCTGCACTCTCAATAACTAAGGTTGTATTCAATTTATTTGTGTCACTCTATGATTTTGATATTATTACTTAACCTTCAAATTTTATTATGTATGTAACTGAGCTATTGATTCATCTTTTGTTGAACTGAACAGAATTTATCTTCATATAAATTCAAATATACATCTTTTCCTTTTTATTCATTCTATATCATTATAGATTATATTATATAACTAATTTTGCTAAATATATCATTTTTCTTTTCTCTGACTCATTATTTGCGCTAGTTAGCCAGGCACTGTGATAAAGATATTGAGTCCGTTGTCGAAAACAAAAAATGCCAGATCTCCTCGATAAACTAAGCAAGACTATGTATGTATGTCATCGAATTCTCTGCTCCGGCAGAGAAGAAAATAGTCTTGAAGAAGGAGGAAATGGAAAAAGCTCCGCCGCTATACCCAGGCCCACGGTCGTATACACAGGTCTGAAAACTCTATGGTTGAGTTGAGTCTCTTATGGGTCGCCAAACTCATAGTTCCTCGCTCAGCCACCAGCTAGCGCTTGGATCACGAAGTGGTAAAACGATTTCTATCCGTAATTGCAAGCATCCACTTTTTTCGCATTTCCGCATCTTTCGGCACTTTAAAAACAGAAGTTTCTTGCTTTACACTTTTGTACCCCGTTTTGCATTTCGGCACAATGCACGATTTCCCAATTTGTTTCTAAAAACGCAGGTATTCCTTGTGTTGACAAGTCAACTGACAGTTGACAGTTGACAGAAAATTCTCCTACGTGACGACTTTTGGTACTACGGGCCAGTCGACGCTTAGCGGACTCACTGCTCACATAGGAAACAACCTCGAGTTTCCAGACCTGTGTATACGACCGTGCCCAGGCCACAAGGTCGTATTAGTTGCTCTGATCACCGGTGTTCTGGGCTGAATTCGGTTTTCGCTACGTTCGAATTTGAAGATCATTCCGGCCTGTAAGAACTCGGTGCAGTTTTTGATAGACCGGATGCAGAAGGCAGACATTCTGTGGTCAATAAGACTACTTAGGGCACACGATTTGGGAACCTGAAGCTACTTACCGAACGGTGGGGGGGATTAGCTTCGGAAAAGCGCAGATGGGAAAGCGAAAACTAGTGCTAAGAAAAAGAGGGTGAGGGAAGTTAGTGATTTGTGGATCAGTTAATTTAAATACTTACTATACTACTGCTCACTATGACCACAGAAAACATTCACCAATTCGAATATTTTCCAATGTAATGGATATGTGTTCCCTTTCAGAAAATAAATAAGTCAATTTCGGTTATCTCGTATGCATAATACGTAATTAATATCAAGAACTACTTTTGACTAATTCGCCTTCACGTTAGTCACTTCCAAATATTTCCTTCTAAATTTCTACTTTCTGAAGTTGGAGATCTAAAAGCAGAATTTGCACTAGAACTTACATTTAATTTTAACAATTAATGCTAACAAATGTTTCAAGACACTGTGACATTACCGAAGCAGAGGAGTTATCAAATATAGCTAGATGTACAATTGAATATTACAATTCACAAACTGAATATGATAAAGATTGAGGGATGGGGGTAGGTTTAGGTGAGAGGTAATTTGCACAATTGTTGACAAGTAGTGAATTGTAGGTATCGATTTCGTCATTTAATATTGTTACTACTGATTATCGTATATTTTAAAATATCCACTGATTCTAGAATATTAGGTTCATGTTTTTTTTCGCATATGTAAGAAATCGTGATCAAGGGTGGAATTAGGAATTATGTTGCAATAGGTAGTTGCGTGGTCAGAATCTCAGAATCCTGTTTTTTGAGTCTGTAGCTTTTCAAATGTTCTTGGTACGTTATGATAAAAAAACGTACACTTTAGTCTATAAATTCCAAATTTCATTAAATCATTCCTTTCAGGTTTTGAATTATTGATATGAGTTCAGATTATTTGTTGTTTCAAAAGCAACGTTTTTATTTGCATTTTAAGGAATTGAAGTATTTATTTATATATTAAAATTACCTTTATTAATAAAATATAGCTAATCTATGTATGATTGAGTTATATACTGCTAATTTTTGTAATTATGGGTGTAAAGGACTGCTGTGTCGATGGCATCGTGTTTTATTCCTTCAATTTCATAAAGTTCAAAACTGTTCTTCTCCACGTAAACGCCGAAACCATAGATACATCTATATTATGTAATACTTCACAACTTGAGTTGGTTTTAACTGTAAGAACTCGAACTAATAAATCAGTCACATTAGATGAGATACATTTCAAGCAATTATCGATATAAGATATCCGCTCAAAACTGATATCAGAACATTAGTTAAGTCTCATGTTTCTTACAAAAATTACAGATTTATGCGAAGCAGCCTCCACAACCGCAAGTTCTTGAAGATCGTTGACTCGAAATAACACGTTCAAGTTCAAGGTTAAAACAAGATTTCAGCGAATATATCGTTGTGTTTATCATGTCAGCCAGATTCATTTAACTGAATGTATCCACTTGATAAATGCTACCAACCACGTAGGCGTTACTGTACGTTACAGTAAATTTGGAAACCAGAAAAATGTGACGCCTCAGGACTTCTCCACATTCCTATACCGGATGTAAAACGTTCGACTTCGCACTGCTGCTAAAATATAAGGGCCATGATACAAAGTTAATTTTAAAATATTCAGACAATAATTCGAAGGGGGAATATGTAGCGAAAAGTGCGGAGGAATGGGTTATTTTTTTCTCAAAGATCTGTAGCTCTATCAATTTCTACTTAAACGACAATATTTTATAACTAGTATGTTGTTATATGAATTTACTAGTCTTAATTATTCCTAGAGGAAGCTGTTCATTAAGTAATTATTTTTAACATGAAGAATATCTTTTAATGTCAAACAAACACCTTTTCCTCCTGTATAAAGATAGAATTGGACCTAGCTTATGAGAAATGAGTTTTCATTATTTAAAAAGTAATTTTCAACAAACAAATTTTCATTAAAAGAAACCTTCTAAATAACACAAACATAATCAGTCTTAATAGCTATCCTTAAAACATTGTTGAAACTGTTTTTGGTATCAGCAAAAATAAACATTTTAAAGCAGTTCTTCTAGATATTCAAATCTACACCAAAATAGAGGACTGAAATAAGTCTGCCACATCCACCAGATTTGAAAAATGGGGGAAGGATGAAAACAACATCTTGTTTTTGAAAAAATGGTATTGCATGATCTTTCAGGCTTTGATTTTTCCTTTTTTTTGTAAGAAAGTTCATCTCATATTCTTCAACAAGATCTTTCTCCACTCGTCCTACTCAATGCACCAGAGTGGCTTTCGTACAGAACTTAACTAATAAGAAGTCGTCAACCATATTTTCAGCTGAAAAATCAAAATACTCCAGTAGTTCAGGATTATACTCACTTCCACTAGAATCATTTGCTTCAAAAGATTCACTTGAGCGTTCTTCTGGAACTGATTATTTTTTAAAGTCGGTTCGCTTTTTTATGATGCTAATCTTAACAATTTTTTTCATTTCATTCGAACTTCTTTTTCATTCTCTTTTCTATCTCTCCTTTTTCTGGAGTATCTAATACTAATTTGATGTAAATGCAGAATACACACTGCTTATAACCCATCACCAATTTGAAAGACACGTGGCTTACATCAATTGCCATCTATTGGCCAATCTAAAATATGCGTTTTCTATAATGCAGATTAGGATGATCCATTCTTCCTTTGACTAATTTCTACCCAAGTAATTCGAGTTTCGACGTTAACCACGTGTAAATTTCATCCCATCTTAAGCTAAAAACAACAAAAAATATAAAAATAAATTTCTTTCCCCATTTATCTACTAAAAAGGGCAACAAATTTAAATTTCTATATGCGCTGTTCGCAATCAATGACATTATCATACGTGGACATAACAATAATTTCCCTCAAGAACTGCCAAGCTATCTTCGTCAAACCAGATATTCCATTTTAATAGTTGGCAACACATTACAGAGTTGCCGATATAAACTGTCGATTTATTAAATTGACTTGACAGCTCCCTGTTGACACTTCATAATTCGTTGTAAATCTAAATTTTGATAAAATCAAGCTTCAGAAGTACAGAAACAATTATTCTCCCCAGAACTGAAATTCTACGAACATTTATGTCGTGAACTGATAAATGAAAGTGTAAGTACATCTATATATTTATCTCTTTATCTCGACGTAACATGGATCTTCGAAGAAATCCTGACAAGAGTTCATCAGCTGGTGATGCATTGTATATTCTAGGTATATCATGCTGATTGTACAGCAGGTTTATTCATAGTGTACTGATATTTTCTTCAGAAATAAACGATGTCGATTATCGTGACTAAATATATCGAACTTGGTTTGAATTTTTTGTCTATACTTTGACTACACGAGACGAAAACCTATAATGTTTGAAGAACATCGTGTGAGCCAGTGGTGGAATCTTGGGAGAGGAGATGAGCATTCACATTTTTGTTGAAGTTTTGGAGGTTATAGGCATAGGAAAAAACCTTACTAGGCGAAGACTTCCACAAATTCGCCGTTCGATAGAAAAATTAGGTCTGAGAGGAAGGTCTCGAGCTTGACAATGACGGGGTGACTAGCTTGAGCTCGTCTATACCGCCTATCTGGAATCTCTCGTGGTGTAATAACAGACGAGATTTCTGATGAACACAGATCATGGAAACATTTATAGAAAAGGGAGAAATCGCCCACCTTTCTACGATGTTCTATAGAGGCCAATGAATTAGCAAGTATGATATCCTAAATAAGACGAATAGCTCTATTCTGGCTATAATCTAACAGATTCAGCGTATGTTTGGTAGCCGAACTCCAAACATGTGAGCAATACTCCTGGACAAATCTGTGCTCTGTAGATTATGAGGGACTGCTGGGATGTGAAGTAGCTCTTGCCACGGAATAGAAAACCAAGTTTTTGTGGGGCGGGTTTCGCAATGTTCATCCCATGAGATCGTGCTGTTGATAGTGATCCCGAGCTTGAATTTGGAATAGTTCATAGCAATAGTATTACTTGACATCATCATATTAGGGATTGTGGGATCTGCCTACTACTAGATTATCAGATCACCATTTCAAAATCGTTGCCAGATCTCCATTAATTGCTTCAATATGTCTCTGTCTCGCTCCTCTGGCTTCTCTGGATGCTCTCAACGTTTAGTAAATTTAGAAGAACCCACCATCGTTGTGGATAATGCATAAACTGCTAACAAGCACCCTCAATATATATGATGAATAAGAATTGCCCAATAGGAATAATATACCTACATTATGATAGCACCTTAAAATCACTGTTGCGAATCTTGAATGAACTAGATATGTGTTGCCGCTTGGAGAATAGGTAAATAGTGTGCGTGGCAAAATTACTCTTTGCAAATCAATCGATTTGGTTTGCGGATTTTTATATAATTGTTTCACATTTTTTAAGATAATCTTCTCATTTGTGTTACAATAATAAATAATTTATATCATTGAATTATTTATTACTTCATTTATTTCTAAATAATATTCAAATTAATAACATTTTTAAGAAAATGTACAAAAATTTATTTTCCATTTCTGCCAACTGTCCTAGCCCCTAGATCACTTCATCGTTTCTTATAAACTGTTACGGTATGGTGTAAATCTAAATTTCACTTCAATAAAGGCGTTTGTTGTAGTTGTTGTTGAAATTAGGATGAAGGCAGTTTTGAATCAACTCAAACTTACAAATTTCCAATCGATTCAATATATACTTTGAGAGTAATGATTTTTTTAATTTTCAAATTTTCATAAACGGGTGTGTTTTACAATTTCCTGAAAAAAACAATTGGTTTTTGAGTAGACAAGCATTTCGTGACATACATACAGACAGACAACCGGACAGAAAGACGGATTTTCCAAAGTTGTTTAAAATTCGAAGAGAAATACTATGGTAAAGAAATGTTTGTAACTTTTTTAACGATTTTAGAATTACTTTGAGTAACCAGTATATGTAGCAGATATGTTAGCTGAGAAATATGGTCAACGAAAAACTTCGTCTACCACCCTATCATTAGAATCTTAATATCATTGAACACATTTGGGGTATAACTGAAAACTACTACGGGGATCAGGTTGGCATAGATGGTGTAGTTCGACGAAAAATCAGTGTCTATGCGTAAAAAGCATAGATAACTCTACTACCGTGGAATGAAATGTTCCGTGTTAGGTACCGAAACCGCGACAAGAGCGCCGCGTGAGGATTGGAAGCGTACTAAATGATGGTTTGGAGGGAAATTCGAAGTAACACAGCACATAAACGCAAATTTTTTTTTCTAACAATTTAAGTAGGAAATGAAAAGTCGATAGTTTTTACCAATAGTTTTCATTCAACAACAGAGTTAGAACAGAAATATATAAAATATACATTTAAATACAATTAAATATCGAGACTTCATTGTTACTCGTACTTGAAAATATATTGGGCTGCTTTCGTTCTACTTCTACAGAATCTTCAACAGAAATTGAGTTGATGTTGCCTGATTCAATATGATTCCTGATTTCATTCGGCAAATCGAATTCTGGACCTAAAAAACAATCATTACTAACCTGAATATTACTAACCTGAATTGACAGAAAAAGCGTCGTGACTGCATCATTCTTCAAAGCATCATTTGGTCCAATATCTTCTGGTGAAAAATGTCTTGAGAACACCCGGTAGTTGGTGTATATTTTTGCGGGAGTATACTTCAGAAGAACCAGATTCACAAACTTCAGCCATAAATTCAATAAGCCCATATCGAATTTGGGATTCGGAAATCTGTAGCGTTTATGGTCTCGAAGTGGCCGACAATTGCGTATGGCACAACCGTGTTTTCCCATGATAAATATTATGCAAAATAGTATATTGTACAACAAGTGAGAAAAACGACATATTTCTCACGACCGCAAATCAAGCGAGTGAGAAATATGTCGTTTTCTCACGAATTGTACATTGTACTTTTTCTACGGATGCGTTGTTTTCAAGTATTGAAAATTAAAATACATATACAATAATACTTGTATGTCATTATCTCATTTTTATATTTTATTTAAAATAGTAATTAACAGTTATATTTGAACTATTTTGTAAAGTAATTCCTGGTAGGTTGTTTTGTTTCAACATGTTTTCGGTAATTGAAATATTAGCTGCGGTCAAAGTTGCAGTTGATGGGGAAACGTACTGAGCTTCCACAGCATTGTTGTGTTCAGGTTCTAATAGCACTGGAGGCTGAATGGATTCTACTATACTTTTTGAAATTTTCATTTTGTTAGCTATGGAGTTGTCGATATAAGATTCCGCAACATTGCTGGATTTCCAACCCCCATGGCGTTTCAAAGTTAAAAGATCTGCCCCTGCATTAACTAAAATAGTCGCAGATGACCTTCGAAAACAGTGGCCAGTATACAATTCAGGGTTCGGTAATCGCAAAAATTTCGCTATTTCTTTCACCATGGTGCCAAATTTATTTATCCCCACAGGCTGTTTCGTACATTTGCTATTTTTGTAATTTAAAAAAAAACGTTTCACTTGTGCATGGTCGAAGCTTCACATATTTTTTGTAAATTTGGTAGAATTCTCCTGTGACTGTGAAATTTCTAGGAACCTTGGTTTTAGTATCGGGTAATTTTATTAAAAGGGCCGAATTAAGATCTTCCATGTCATCAATTTTTAATTTTCGAAGTTCATCACAACCGCATGCCCCTGTAAGGCCAATAGCTAAAGCAGCCTGAAATCAAAACCAAACATTCATTTTCCGATAACAATTTAAAAATTTTCAATTCATACCTTTATCAGCAAATACTTTTCATTAGGTGCATCTTTTAAAAATTGTTGAATTTCTTCAGAAGTTAATGTTTTTGACTGTTTTGGAACATATTTTTCAGATTTGCGTTTTAAAAATGCACGTAGTTTTACGTATTTTGATATATCAACACAGTTTTTAATCATTAAGGTACTCCTTAACATCGAGTACTGAGACCATAATGTTGATGATTTCAATCTTCTTGACAACTCTTCAAAATAAACTAACAAGGTATTTTCGGAACAAGAATTTATCTTGGCTTTCATAACCCAGTCCATAAAGTTTCTGTAAGCGATTTCATATTTTTCTCTTGATGTGCTTGGTAGCAAATTATTGCAAACGTCTATTGCTTTCTGAATAATTTCTGGAGGTGTATTTTCCGACTCTAAATCTTCGTATTCCATTACATTCAATATTTAATGAATCTGAACTGTTCATATTATAACAAATAACAATAAAACTATTTTCGTTGGGTAAGTTGACAGCAATAATTATGCAGTGCTTCGGTTTTGTTGTTATAGAAACGCCAACAATGGGCTACTTGGATATTGCACGCGAATCGTCGGCGTAGCGTTGTCAACGTGGAGAACGTGTCATATCAATCTGACATGTAACAATTCATGACTGACTTGGGTTATCATGATAACAGTGAGAAATTATTTCTCACTGTGAGAAATTATATCTCACTGTATTGGCAGATATTTCTCACTGCGTGAGAAATCTTTCGTTTTGAACGTATGAATGCAATGAGAGAAGTGGCACATTGTATAGCATCCGTAGAAAAATAATATTGTAGAAATAGCGTGTATGATAGCAAGCAACAAGTCGTATGGAAACAAAATCCACAAATGAATTAAACATGGCTACTATTGAACAAAAATAACAATCGCATGCGCATTATAATTTCTATTAATTTCGGACGCTTGACGCGCCCTCCCGTATTTTGGAAGCATAGTACTTTCGCCGGCCATGACAGTTTTGATCCCTTCCATAAGACATTTCATTCTACGGTAGTAGAGTTATCTATGGTAAAGAAGCTTGGAAAACCAACATCAGAATTATGCGCAAAGACTATTCGCCATACTGATGAAGTGAATAATACTATGTTATTGCTAATGTGCAATGTTCAAAGGAATTAGAGTTTTTAAGGCAATGAAGTAAAATTTATATTTTGATGTGCTTATGCAATATTACCAAGTAACGACAGCAATTTTAATACTCACGACTGCAATTTTAATACAAACAGATGTTATTGATTTGAAGCTAGACGCTTCGTTTTTCTGAAACTCAAGTTATCAGAATAGTTTTATTTTTATATTGTTAATGAAATATATGCAAAATGTAACCGACATGAATTCTTTAACTTCCAGTCGGCTTTCGTTCAAATAAAGAGTGAATTCAATATCGTGAGTTATGTCTTTTATTTGGAGGTACAACAGTAATGTTAGTATGTTGAACTGAATCAATCCATATCTATATCATTAATACACAAGTATGTTACACTTCTACCTGATCAAGGATAATTAATATGGAAGACAATTATATATAAAATTCTCGGGAAATAGGCCACACTAACACATATGCTTATTATTCTTAATTTACGTACGTTTCCCAAAAACATTTTTCAATTCCATCATTAAAGAAAGAATAAACCAAATCTATAATGGAACGTCATATATAAATAACAGATAGTTTTATAACATTACCATACATTCCGGAGACCTCAGAGAAAATTAGGAAATGTTTGAAAAAGTATGATATAAATATTGCGCATAAACCTACTAACTGTTTTGGGAAATATTTTTCAATTCTGAAACCTTCAATATCTAAAGATAAACAAACCCACACAGTATATAAATTAAATTGCTTAGATTGCGATAGGACTTATACAGCAATCTCTAAACAATATTTACGAAAAAGAATGTATCGCCATGAGTATAGTACAAGAAACAGAAACTAAGAAAATTCCATAGCCCTTGCTTAACATTGCTTTGATTATAACCATCAATTCGATTACAAAAATGCTAATATTTTAACTGAGGAAATCAATTATTATGAAAGATCTATTCTGGAGATAATTCACATAAAACGTGACTCCAAGTCTGTAAATCATAGAACAGATATTCAGTCATTACGTCAGTTTTACACTAATTTAATTAATTAAAACCCTTGCAAATTCCTTCATGCGTCTTCATAATGTTAAAAGTATATTTTATGTAGAATGCTCAGAAACAATAGTTCTGAGATTCATATAAGACGTTACTCCAAGTCCGTGAATCATAGAACAGGTATCCAGTCTTTAAGTCACTTTTATAATAATTTAATTGATTAAAACCCTTGCAAATTCCTACATGAGTCTTCATAATGTTAAAAGTATATTTCAGGTAGAATGCTCAAAAGCAATAGTTCTAAGATTCACATAAAACGTGACTCCAAGTCCCTAAATTTTAGAACATGTATCCAGTCATTAAGTCAGATTTATGATAATTTAATTAATTAAAACCCTCGCAAATTTCTACATGGTCTTTATAATGTTGAAAATATATTTTAGGTAGAATGCTCAAAAGCAGTAGTTCTAAGATTCAGATAAAACGTGACTCCAAGTCCGTAAATCATAGTACAGATATCCAGTCATTATGTCAGATTTATAATAATTTAATTAATTAAAACCATTGCAAATTCCTACATGCGTCTTTATAATGTTAAAAGTATGTTTTAGAATGCTCAAAAGCAATAGTTCTAATAAGGTGTGACAATCTTTTTCTATTACCTCATAAATTTTTAACATCTGGTTCGAAAGTGGATCGTTGAACGTTATATTTTTTTGTTGAGTTCGTTAGTCGTATTACATACTGTGATTCGATATGTATATAGAGCTTATAAGAATATTGCTTAGCATCGAATTCTTAATTTATATACTTAAAACATTAATTGTGTTATAACTTCGATTGTTCGTGCTTCTGTTCAATTCAGAGACGTGTTTTAAAATGAAATAAGTTCGATAAGGAAGCCTTGTGGTGATACAATTAGTTTTTAAAAATCACGTTTTATACAGTTATACGTCTTCTGATGATGGTTGTAAAACTGAAACGTACATAAAGACGAGAATAGTAAGCATATGTGTTAGTGTGACCTATTTCCCGAGAATTTTATATATAATTCATACCTAGGTCAACAATCATTATTAATATACTTAAGTATTTGTTAGATAGTACATTCATCCTACTAAGATAGTGGTACTGAGATTATCGAAAGTAGATTTGGAAATCGTGCATTGATTTAAAGTTTATGAGCGTTTGTTTCTATAAATAATAATGCTTAGTTCAACATCACAATATGGTTTAATAATATTAACTTGAAGCTGAAAGCTGACTTTTCATATTTTTATCTAAATCTTTCAGTTTTATTCTAATAATCGATCAAGTAATCTCTCAACAAGCTGTTTGTAACTGTCTATCCGTCATTTAATACCAAAATATATATTTTTGGTAGTATTGAATTTAGATTCGATGCAAGCAGAACCAGTAAGTAGGTATTTTATTTATCTCCACACATTTGGTAAGCACTACAACAGTTTGTTAATACATTTAAAATTACAAATGACTTGTATCATTCAATAAAGTAAGTAAAGAACTCCTGAACTTGTTTGTAACACAGTTTATATAATGAAATGGTTAGTAATATTCAAAAAGTCCGAAAACCTGCTCACTCTGACAACAATGGCTAACCTTGACCCTTAACGTGATTCCGTTCTAAACGTGAACCGCGTTTATCCCACTTATATAATACAAATAACTATTTTCTATTCCGCGACGCTCATAAATGCGTATCGATACGCTAATTCTAGTTTATTTTAGTTTTTAGGAGTAGGAATTGACAAAGCGTCATTAGTACCATCATAAGCTCATGCAAATAACGTTTTGATGGTAACAAGTTACCAACAGAAACTTCAACTGTTTACCCAATTCAATTCAATTAATCTATTCATTTCATTAGTCATTTTAGCGCACTAATTCTCGTTATTTTCCTAACTTGAACTCGTGGGCTAGAACCATGCCTAATGATACATTAATATACTATAGTAGTTGATATGACACAATTTTCTTATCAGTGATGAAGTAGACTCGTGGTAATGAATGGGATACGCCTCAAGAACTCGCCGAAATGCTCAGAATATGTTTATCAGAACAATTTGTCAATTCTCTTAGTCCAACGAGAATTTTCTCGCTTATATGGTAGACATTATGCGGTTACATCGACGGAGGCAGTTCGGCGGTTAGCTGTAAAAATCTTGGGGACCTCGGATAATTCGTTCGAGGGAGAATATTCACCGTGTACGTGAGGACGTGGTGGAGAGACCAAGAGTTTCTATAATAGAAAGGTTCACGCAATTGGTTATGTCTCTGAGATCATAACAACAGGTTCTAATAAACGACCTGCAGAAAAGCGAATGCAGTACAGTGATGCTATCGTAAATTTTGAGAACCAAACGACTGAGTTCTGGGAAAAACGGATAATGATCGACGGAGCTCATTTCTGCTTGGACGTAGGCTGTGAATTTTGAATAAGCAAAACCATCGATTATTGGGTAGTGAGAACCCGACAATTATTCATGAGCTATCACTTCATAAGCTAAAGGTAACCATATGGTGTGGCGTGAGTTCTGAAACAACAATTGAGCCTTATTTCTTCAGGACTATTGATAATTAACCTCTGCCGTGAATGGGGATAGCTACATAACGATTCTACGAGATTTTTTTCCATCATCTATAAAAACGCCGATGTGGCATACACGTCGAAGCTTCGCGATTTAACATTGGCCAACATCTTTTTATGGGATCGGTTTGATGTGAATAAACCTGCAACGGACTAAATATCGAGAACTATTCTTCAAGATCCGCAGATTCTATATTGACCATTCTGTGATGATGATGGTTCTGATTATAGGGAACCTCGTAGGAATGATGCCCACGTTGCTTTCGTATCTTGAGATCAAACCGGTATAGTCCAGTGATTCTTAAAATGTTCATCACAAAAAAAGCAAGTTAGATGAATTTTGGGTAATTTTTGTTTTTTTCTGAAAATACAAAATACCCAAAAATGTTGAAAATCAATCAAAAAAAATTTGAGTTTACGTATCATATAACTATTATTTCTGATTCAAAAAATTTAATATGCAGTCTTTTTTGGAATTTATTTTTGAAATCAACGTAGCGTCCTTATATTTCAATATTTTTGAATAAGCTTGATCTAAAAATAAAGGTAAGGCTCCGTATCATTTGATCATACCATTTAAAATTACACTATATGTCTCAGGTAAAAGTACCGAGGTCAAGAATGCAGTAGAAATATTCAAGCAGAGTGATCAATCGGCAGAATCAATTTCCGAAAATGGTATTTCTTGTATTCTACGAATCTACAACACAGGAAAGAGAATTAAATACCTCAATGAGTTGAGACATGTAATTTTCTTGAAAAACATCGTCAATGAACACAATCTCCAAATTACAAAACAAGGACTTTTATTATTTTTTATGGTTACAAAATAAAATTATTAAATTATTTCGTATCTGATTCTATTTTTATAATGTTAACAATTGGAAAATATATATTCAAAGATATCAATTTTTGCTTATACATATTCAAAAACCCTAGAAATCTGTTTACTTTTATAATTTGTCTATTTTGAAAAATTGAAGGTTATAAAAACATATTTTATTTGCTTCCTGATTTTCTTAGTTAGTCTTTGTTGACGATTGGTAAAGATATTAACGATTATATAAAGCATTTTCTAAAAATTCAATTTTTCTTATATTTTCGATATCGATTTTCTCGAAAACTATGGCATATAAAAAAAATTACAAGGGCACTTTTTAAAGAAATTAATCGATCTTTCTTTCTTATATCTTAAACGGTTAACGAGTTATCAGTTAAATAAGGCTTTTTTTCACAGAAGGTGTGTTTTTTTCGGGGGTTGCACGGCACCTTTAGAGCTGATTTTGGTGGTTTTGTAATGTGTAACCCCTCCACTAACAGTCATTGAACGAAAATATCAGAAAAAAATGTTTGCGAGCTTGTGATGAATTTCTTACTTTATCGATTGAACTTGTAGTGTGCAAAGTTGGCAGAACTCTTTGTCGTTCGTCAAGGCCATTGAGAGAACTCTTTTAATTTGCATGAAACTGACTATTTAGAAAAACATTTTTTGCTTTGGCTGATACAAATTAATTAATGATCTCTTGGAAATTACATTTTTTGGCCTATCCTATTCCCAAGGCAGAGAGTGGCTAGACTTAACACTCAAGTTTGGGTTGAGCAGAATCAATGAAAGATTTTTATTTTCGCCAAAACACTGAATGAACGCTCACCACGCACCCCTCAGGAACTCCGGGCTCGTGGGATCACCCCCGGCTCCCCCTCTTGACGGGTCAGTCGGTCGTACGCAGAAAGTTGCCATCTTCTCACGATTCTCGGACCCAATGATCTCACACCTCACCGATGCGGATGAAAGGAGGGATCATTATTTCATCCAGCACGCTCATTCGAATGAGCCGGAGCCTTGGAAACAGGGCCTGACTGGAATAGCTAATAGCAGAAAATAATAGTAATTTGAATATTAAATTACGTTGACGTTAAAATTACAGAACGAGGAACATTTTTTTGCAAACACTTGCAACATGCAGATAAAATATTAACTTGGGAACAAAAACCCTACATGGATATCACAAAAAACTGAGTCAACCATATGCCGACAAAGAAGCGGCTTCCTCACTCAGGGTTCCAAGCAACGGAATGAACGGAAGGCTCAATTATTGCTATTCCCAAGACCAAGATATTCCTACAAAAGACTAATCAAATTCATCCCTGTACAGTATTAGAAAGTGGCACATAAAATCTTCATTGGAATGGTGTAATAATTACCAATAGACTAATAAGTATAATAAAAGTGAATACATAATATATATATATATATATTGTTATTCCAGCCACACACAGCATTTAAACAACATGCACTTAAATGTGCTGAATATATGGACTATTGATACAAAACGTATACTGAAGTTGGATAAAGTGGTAATGGTTACCATTCAACCACGGGAGTGGTACCAAAAAACTATGCTTGAGAGTTTTGTATATATTTTTTTTCCTGCGTAGAGGAGGGGAAATCTTGCATAGACGCCTCGGGTGCACGTGCCCCCGGGTGTGCCGGATTCCTACCGACTAAAACCCCTCCTCCGTGAGTTTGGTTCTCCATCCTGAGGGAACCCCCACAGCACTGCAGTCATTATAGTCATCATTATATATTTATTTGTATATTTTACTACACGAGAGGAAAACAAAATCATGTGAGCCAGCGGTGAAATGTTGGGAAGATATAAACATTAGAATCTTTCTCGAAAGTTTGGGGGTTAACCATCAGGAACTATCTTATTAGGCATAGACATCCACAACTTCGTCGTTAGAAAGAAAATTTAAGATTGGAAATGAGTTCAGTAGGTCTCGAGCTTAACAATGAATGACCAGCCGAGCTCGTCTAGTCTGCCTATATGTAATCGCTCGTGATGGAATAACATATGAGATTAATTTTTGAGATGATGTCTGTGTGTGAGTATTTGCGTAGACCACTCGATATCTCAGTTTGATACTGCAACAACTCGAAACAATGCATTTTTGAGCTAGGAACACCATGTGAAAGACAATTTATTGTATTTTACATAGCTGTATAAAAAGACCAACAGTGTCTCATGATTTCGATGAATAAGAAATCAAACAATGTACTACATTGACTTATAGATTTCTCGACCTTTACAAAAGTTACGGGGAATGTGAGAGCACTTGAGTGCACCAGATCGCGACATTTATCTCATGTTGGCTTCTGCCAAATAACAATGATAAAGGCTTTCGTGTCCAGATCGATCAGTAACGTCACAAACTCTTAGTTCCAGACAGGTGTTTCACTCTCCTCATAGTTGAACGAGCAAGTTTGCAACGTTACTGATCGATGTCTGTTGAATGCAGTCATAACCGACCACAACGTGGTAAAAAGACCAAAAATGTCTCACGCCATCTATGAATAGATATCCCACTAAGAAATCAAACAATGTACTACATCGACTGACAGATTTCTCGAACTTTGCAAAAGTAACGTAGAATGTGAGATCAGATGGCGACAGCAAACAAGACCAATGTTAGAGAAATAGAAATAGAAGAATATATTGCCAAATAACAATGGTAAAGTACTGAAACAACTATTAGTTTTAATATTCCACATTTGATGTCGCTACGTATATTATGATGATGATGGAATATTTTTTGATTCTATATGGTAACATGTATACTTGTTACAGTATTGGAATAGAAATTTATTAGAGTTTACTAAAGTATTACAGACAACTAAATTAGTTTGTTCAACAGTGTAACAGTTTGATAACTAAGTTGTTACACTGTTGAACAAACTAATTTAGTTGTTGAGTAAAGTTAATAAATCAGCTGGAATACATTAGTAGTGCTTGTTATTTTTGTTTGAGAACATTGAGTGAATTTAATTAGGTATAGTAATTCTTTATGAAGATATGCTTGTGTGTTCCATGTCCCGTACTAAGTTTTGAATACGTTTTTCTTCAGAAAGTAACTATGGACCGAGAATAACACACTGGTAATTTTTTTATTGAACATTAGGCTGTAACTCACCAAGCCAAGTAGTAGCCGCTCAAAAATGTTTAAATACTCACTACAAATACGTGATAACAGATCCATCCAAGTAAAGAATACATTGGCAATTAATAAAAGGGTTGATTTCACCATTACCAAAAAAAGATGACAAACGGGGTAGGAGTCAGATCTCATTATTGCCGTGCTAGAACCAATGGAGAATATTTAGATCGTAGTCTGAATTTGGCTATTATATACAACCTGTATGTGGAAAATTGCAATAGAGCCGGGAAAGAGAGCAATGGTTTCAACGTCTGAAAAATATTAAATACGAATACTATCATAGCTTTCCATGTTCCAGAAAAGGATCACTATACAGTGAAAATTGCAAAAAAGGAATTGATGAGAGCAAAGAAACCATTAAAAGCAGACATGAGAGACATCTAATTGAAAAAGATCTGTGTAGGCCGGAAAAATCAATCGATATTTTTTGGTTCTATATGGTAACATGTATAGTTATTACAATTGCCTAAATGGTTACAAACTACACAAGTAACAACTCAGTTGTTACACTGTTGAACTGAGTAATTTAGGGATCTAGGAATTTTCTTCGAAAGCAATTCTTCGAAAACAATTCTTCGAAAATAATTCTTCGAAAAACAGTTCTTCGAAAATAAAATTCTTCGAATACCATATTCTTCGAATAAACAATTCTTCGACTAATAATTCTTCGAATAACAATTCTTCGAAGTATCCAAAAGGAATGACTTTGTTCAGAGATTTAAATCAGGTATAATTTATCTAATCCCAAGTTTGCAACTGACGATAATCCCTTGGATTGTGTTCCATAAAATAAAATTAGTTTTAATTTAACCCTGTGCAAGTAAATATGGATGCAGAATTTGTTTGTGATATAAATCAGGTATAATTTATCTAATCCCAAGTTTGCAACTGACCTGAGTGGGTATAAAAGGGATTGTGTTCTATAAAATAAAATTAGTTTTAATTTAACCCTGTGGATGCAGAATTTGTTTGTTCAGAAAAAGGAAAACGTAAATTGTTGTTCGAGGGACATTTTTATTTTAAAGATGTTGAAAAAGGTGAAAAAGTGTATTGGAAGTGCGCATTTTTTGAAAAAAGAAAAACAAACTGTCCAGCGAGAATAATTACTGTCGACGATAAAATCAGTAAAATAACAAAAGAACATAATTATATTGCTGACGCCTCAGAGGTGGAAGCGACCAAAGTGTACGAAAAAATTCGAATCAACTCGAAAATAAGTAATGATCCTCCGCACATAATTATATTAATTGCTTCGACTACATGTTCCATAACGGCAGCTCCCAAGCTTCCAAGTGTTAGCAGTATGAAACGGAGTATTCGCAATATCAGACAAAAAAATCTACAAGGACCAGCTCTTCCTACTAATAGAAGCGAAATAATATTTTTGGAGGATTATACGAAAACCTACAAAAATGAAAATTTTTTGCTATATGATGCCGGTCCAGTGGACGAGAGAAAATTAATTTTTACTACAGAACAAAATCTCCAATTATTGTCTAACAGTAAGCATTGGTATATTGATGGCACATTTAAAACCGTGCCGTTATTATTCCAACAATTACTAACCGTTCACGGACTGCAACACAATTTATCGGTACCTTTAGTTTATGCACTCTTACCAAAAAAATCAGAACGAATTTATGATCAATTTTTTCAAGAACTTAAAAATTTGAAATCATCTTTAGTGCCTGCAACGATTACCACTGACTTCGAAAAAGCATTGATTAATGCCTGCAATAGTGCTTTTCCAAGTTGTAGAAAAAGAGGCTGTTTTTTCCACTTCAGTCAATGCATTTTTTGAATGATTCAAAGGAATGGATTAAAAAAACGCTATGAGACTGACAGTGAATTTGCTTTCAAAGTAAAAATGTTGTGTGCTATTGCTTTTGTCCCAGTGGATGATATAGTTATGGCTTTTGAACAATTATATGATAGTGAAATATTTCCGTCAGAAGCCGAAAGTGTTATTAATTATTTTGAAGATACGTGGATTGGGCGACCAAATCGGAAACAGCGAAAACCACCACAATATCCATACGAATTGTGGAATCTATATCAAATAGTTTTGGATGATTTACCGAGAACAAATAATTCGGTAGAAGGATGGCATCGAAGTTTTGAAACACAAGTATCAGCAGTTCACCCCAACTTGTGGAAATTTATAAAATGTATAAAAAATGAGCAAAGTCTAAATGAACTTCGTGTAGAACAATATTTAAGCGGATTTGAACCACAAACACCAAGAAAGAAGTACAAAGATTGTAATCAACGAATCAAAACTCTTGTAAATCAGTATGATAAAAATAATATAATAGAATACATTAGAGGTTTAGCTCACAACATATCATATTAATCTATAATATTTTTATTACCTTGGTATTTGATAGTATTTATGTCATTTATCTGTAATTTTTACTGTAACCTTTTACTGTACTGTAAACTTTTACTGTAATTTATTAATAAAATGTTGACATAATTATAACAAATAAAAAAAGTAGTGTTTTATTTCCAGTTCCTAATAACCCCACATTTATAGGTATTCTCAAAAAACAAAATGACCTTATAATTTTCATTTATTATTAGTATGTTCCGCATCATACGTTTATATATCATGCGAGAAATATTGATTATTGTCTAATGAAAACTTATCCCAGATTTTAGTAAATCCAAATAATAAAGCTGTCGAAGAATTATTAGTCGAAGAATTGTTTATTCGAAGAATATGGTATTCGAAGAATTGCATTTTCGAAGAATTGTTTTTCGAAGAATTGTTTTCGAAGAATTGTTTTCGAAGAATTGCTTTCGAAGAATTTTCCGGATACCGTAATTTAGTTGTTGTGTGACCTTTACGAATGCGTGTTAATTTTGTTTTTTGTTTGAGAACATAATAAGAATAATTCTTCATAAATATATGATTGTGGGTCCCGTGTCCCGTACTAAGTTTTAAATGCATTTTGCTTCAGAAAATAACTATTGACCGAGAATAACGCACTGGTAAGCTTTTTATTGGACATTAGGCTGTGTTAACTCACCAAGCCAAGTAATATCCAATCAAAAAAAATTTAATACTCACTACTAATACGTGAGAACAGATCTATTCAATTATGAAAGACTTTCCAAAGAATACATTGGCAATTAATAAAAGGGTTAGTTTCACCACCACCAAAAAACGATGAATACGGTTTTTCAAGTATAGACAAACGTGGTAGGCATTGATGCAGGAACGAGTAAAACCGAAAATTATTAATGAGATAAAAAAGTACATAGACTCATTCCCTAGAGTTAGATCTAATTATTGCCGTGCTAGAGAGGAATATTTAGATGGTAGTCTAAATTTAGCAAATATCTACAAACTGTATGTGGGAAATTTCAATAGGGCTGGGAAAGAGAGCGAAGCTTCCAAAGTATACAAAAATATTATGTACGAATAGTAACATAACTTTCCATGTTCAAAAAAAGGATCTATGTACAGTGAAAATTTCAAAAATGGAAGTGATACAAAGAAAACATTCAAAGTAGACATGAGAGACATATAATTGAAAAAGATCTGTGTAGGCCTGAAAAACCAATCGATTTCCAAAACACAGATAATGCACAAATTTGCTGTTACAACATTAAGGAGAAATGAACTCTTTTTATTACAAAAGGCGTCTAGCTATGTATAATATCACTGCATTTGATCTTCCAATCAAAAGGAGTTTTTGCTATTTGTGACACGAAGGTCTGGCAAAAAGAGGAGCAAATAAGTCGCAAGCTGTCTCTACCAACCCATTGCAAGTGACGACTGTGTAGGTGGAAATATTATTGCTTATTCTGACAACTGTGTTGAACAGAATAGACAAAAGTTCATCTTTGGTACGTATATTTATTTTATTGTGTCTCGAGTACCTAAAATGAGGGGGATAGTATGCACGCAGCAATCGAGAGAGAGAGAGAGAGAGAGAGAGGTACCATATATTTTTGATTTCAAATTATCTACACAATTAGGTAAAAATTATATCATTAATCTAGACAATGAAAAGGTTATTTCGAATAATATTAAGTTGTTTAAGTGAAGAAATAGAAACCTTTTAATATGGACTACAAAACGTCTTACAAAAAGGAAAGTTTTGAATTGAATGATATCAGAGGTAAGATTAGGCTCGTAAAATAGAACTTCTGCCCCCACGAATAACTGTCCAATGATAACGAATTACTTCCGCCGTTTTCACAGAGAAATGTTTGAACACGTAGAATTGACTAAGATCAATTTCTGATAATTTTAATTGCATTTATCTCGAAACTAACTATTTTGAGTTGTTACAGTATTGAACTGAGATATCGCACTGTGGAGACGATTAGTCGTAAGGAGTTGAAATTTCGCAAATCGCTTCATAGCTTAATGTTATTATTATTATTATTAACCGGTAAGGTTTCTTGATGCCCGAGCCGAATCCCTTCGCTCATATATCGCAAAGCTGCATAAGTGCACAGAAGCAGTTCCCACTCAATAATGTTCACCGAGCTCCCGAGGTTAACGAGCAACCATCTATCCAACATCCAGTCAAGACTGGGTGACCCGATTGGTGGTTACAGCCCTGAAGAGATTCAACACCGTCCTCGTTTTCAGTTTCTGTACCTCCTTGGTGTCTCATAGCTCCACTGAGATTTCTGCTCTGGGGGATCAGTGTTACGCTTCCGCAAACAATGTGCGTTTTCGTTTGGTTTTTTCGATTACACCACCCATACAAGGGTGAATTTCTCAGTTTCATAGTTACATCTTGCAGAGGCTGTAAACGGTCCATGTTTAGTTGGTATCTGTATCAGCAGTTTGGCATCGGTTCTAAACATATTCTTCGAGACCAATCTTCCCTAATGTGCGGTCCAATCAGGGCTTTATACTTTCGGACAGCACATAAACGTTCACTAGTTGCGATTCTTTCGAGTTTTGTGATCTGACCCAGTAGTGGATTGTTTCTTTGATGTTACTCTTCGATATGCCCTCTGCTGGTTTGGAGTCTATCAGGGGTTCAGGGGTTCTTTGATCCGCAGTTCTGCGAGCTCATAGACTATTGCGTTCCCCTCACTCCAGAGTGACTGGGGACCCAGAATAGGGTTAGTTTTTTTCTTCTCCACTAGAAACTTAAATTCATCCGACAATTATCTATCAAAAACAATAGCAAAGACAGATGTATCAACAGAAATAGAAAACAATCTCAAAGATTTGACATCGAAATGCCACGAATTAATCAGTGTATTTGTTACTATTTGGAAAGTTTGGTAAAAATGCAGTATAAAGTGGCATATTTTATTCCTATGATCATTCTCGCTACTAGAACGAGCAGAGGTATTGTTCATACAAAGTTTACCGAATGTTCCTATACTACTGGTGACCTTGACCAAATGCATTGATGCGCTTTCGTTAAAGTCAATGGATTACGTCTTCAGTAAACAGGGTCAAGTGGAGAAAGTGAGTAAAGACAGTTGAATGCCATCATTAAAAACATAAAGTTATTCCTATCTACGATGCGTCTGCCACGATGAGAAAGTAAAAGTAGAACGATTTATCAAAGTAAATGAGATTTGAAACGATCGCTTCGGAGTCGAAGCGTAATATAACTTAGAGAAATCAGAGGGAATTAGCTGTTGCAAGACCGAGAGAATTTATTCTGTATATATGAATATCAATATTAATCCAGTGAATATTGGCATGGTTGAAACCATAAAAATACAACTTGAGTATTACGAATCGCTATATACGAAAGTACAATGAGATTGAACGAGTCAAGCTCATTGTGATACTCTACAAGATAGACAAGTTAAGCGCTACCGTGTATTTAGAAGGTTGGACCTAGTGATCTCCTTGTACCATGCACACCCTCCACTTGTCAAGGTTGAGCAGAATGAATTATCCATTGTCATATTCATAATGTAATGAGATATAAATTCGAATCAAGTAGCTAGAAATGTCAGTGATCAGTGTAGTTGTGAATTGGTTAAATATTCAACGTTCTTCTGTGATTAAAACCGCGTTATGAATCCATGAATAAACCCATCCTACCGCCATCTTTCTAAAATCTTTATCGCACTTATTAAATCTCACCAAATACAGAGTGTTACAAATTTGAGGCACTATCATTGCTATCTGAGTCACTTTGTGGTCATACTACCACAGCGAAAATCAGTAAATTACTTATGAATCGATGGTGAAGAGTCCCCATAATATTTAACAAGCGATGCTTTGGCTTGCGTAATGTTTTTTTATGGAAGAAATAGTGTTTAATCAAGACGCGAAATTCATGTTTAGAAAAATCTTCAAGGTTGCTTTCTTTCGATGGGTGTCAAAACAGAACTGAATGAAATATCATTCTGAAATTTTTTATACGTTCTAGTTAAAGTTGGTATATCACAAATATCACATGAGATATTCGATTGTACCTTTTTAATTTTTCAGAGACTTTTCAATTTCTCAAAATCCAGATTATCATTATCTTTAGAGCAGCAAATGATCTATACCTATATATTAATAAATCAAATTCTAAAAAGAATTATTAAAGACATCTGGATCTTACAGTCTGAGGTGTGATGATAATGCCTTATATATAGGACAAATTGGACGCAGTTTAAGTGTAAGATTTTAACATTTGAGAATTTGCAGTCTCAAAAAGAGAACTCTAATTGAGCATAATATCACCTATTGGAACATAATCACAATTTCACCCTTAATCCCGATATTTTACATATTCAACAAACCGACATAAACAAAAAATTCTGAAATACATAGAAATTTTAAAACATTCAAAAACAATAGTAACAAATATTACATGACTGAATCGATTCCTTAAATTCACCAGTTGTAAACAATTTTGTAAATACACTCCCACACATTGTCTATTCGTATCGCTGAATTTGTACCACATTTAGATTGATTCCTAATATTTAAGGACATAATTTTGAAATTAGCTTTAGTTGATAACTCTTAGCTTTGAGAATGTCACAGTGTGATGGAACATAGTCAGCATTATTTCTAAATTGAAGAATTTGAATGGAGCTGTATGTTACTTTGTGATATTCCATTTCTACAGACAATTTTTTTTATCATTGCATGTTTTCATAATGAACTGTAAAGTTCAAAAATGCTATCAACTTTCTTTTAAATAAAGTGATATTTAACAAAGTAAAATTTCTTGTTTTTATCAGTTCTAAATTAAATCTTGTAAGTTTTGTGTAAATTTGAGTTTAAATCTCCAATTTCCGGAAGTAGTAATTTCGTATTTTGCTTACAGAAAAATTGAGGCATAAGCACGTCCGCATGTACATTATTATCAATTAATGGCTTCAAGGATTGAATTCAAGGTACTGATAAGAACAGTATGGTAGTTCTAGCAGAAAATACGGGAATGAAAGAACATGCGATATTTCATGGTAGATTTAAATTGAGTAATGTAAGATTGTTATGTTACGCTGCAATACTAGTTCCAAGTGAATTGCGATTATAGAATTTGAAATGAATTTTTCGTTAATAGAACATAATGTTTGACATCCTGAACAAAGGAATGAGCAGATGTTATTTGATTCATCTCTTTTTAAAAATAGTTCCAACTACAAGTCGCGTGTTCCCCCACAAATGTACTATATTTTTTCTGGCTGTAATGTTAGGATGTCAAGTTTAACGAGTCGAGTATAAAAATAGTGCGATTCAGAATTATTTAAGGTTTCGCTATTTATAAACTCTTCACATAGATATAGGTATTGATTTTTCTCACTTTTTACATCCTCGAGAGGAGAGAGTGAAGCGAATGAACTATTCAAGTGCATTGCACCGGCTCCCTCATTCCAATTGCCGTCTACGTGGAGGGTGAGGGTTCAGACGGAATGAGATTTTGCCGAAGTTATACACAGGGTTGCTTGGAACGACAAAATATCAAGAACACCAACAATGTTCGAATTAATAGCGGTTTCTCAAAACTATCATATTACATGAAGTATATTATTATATTTACATTATATACAGTGTGTCCAAGAAAAGGATGTCAGTTTCGTTAAATGCTGAAAAAGTAGCGGTACTAAAGGGTCATTCATATGGAAGAATGAAATTCCCAATATCAATTTTGATTTCCAAGTTATTTTGGGAAAAATTAATTTTTGATGTCTTATTTTATTATACTCTCCGCAGACGAAGTACGAAGACTATATAACATTTACACAAACAATTTCTAAGATCGCTAAAAAATGTCCTAGAATGAAAAATTCTTCGTAGTATTTGTTATCAATTTTAAGCGACTTTGAAAAAATCTCTGTCTGTCTGAATCTACTTCACGAATTGCTTCTCTGCACGATAACACAATAACAAAAGGTCCTATCGTATTCAAATTTTGACAAAAAATCACTTGCTATTCGATTATGAACTTCATTGTTTTTCAGGAAAATCGTGTGATAAACACATTTTTTTCTGAAAACACGAACATTTTGAAAAATCCTAACTCTCAAATTGTATATTGAATCAATTCAAAACTTTTACAGCAAATTTAAATTGATTTAAAACTGCTTCCACCCAAATTTCAACCAAATCGTTCAACAACGACAACTAAAGCAATTATTGAAGTAAACATTTACAGGGTACTTTATCTATTTATATCAAACGGCTATGAACTAATGATGTAGACCTAGGACACTATTTTTTTTGTAAAAACATTTTCCTAAAGACATTAATAATTTGAATAGTATTTAGTTATGTAAATGTAATGAAATAAATAATTTATTTCATTATCTTTACACAAATGCGAAGCGTATCATATAGAATGTGAAATAATTATATAAAAATCAGTAACCAAATGATTACAAAGAGTAATTTGGCCACCCACACGATTTATCTATTCTCCAAGCGACAACATTAGTTTTTTCTAGTGTGACTGTCAGGGATGGAATAAATGAAGAAACACATTTTGAAATAATTTTTTATAAGCTTTCTTGTGTTAATATTAGATTTGGTATCCGAAGTTCCCTTTTTGATCAACCATGATCAACTTTCTCTCAAACATTTTTTTGTAATATGCATGCTATCAGATGCATAAGAGAATCAAGAAGTCTATACTTCTTGCACAGGATGAAGGCATAAAATAGATCGTGATGTCACGTCGATTAATTCACTTGAATTTTAAAATGAGAAGTTCGGACCCTTCTGTAGGATAAATTTATATAGGTGTCATATATATTTATACTAAGAAAATATAATAATTCGATCCGAACAAAAGAAGATGGATGTCAGAATTACCACTCAAAACAGGCCTTGCAAGCCTCAAAATAATAGAATTCCTATTTCCACCACTTTAAAGTGATCTTTAAAATTTCAAATCGATGAGACCAACAGGAATAGCGTAATAGTCTCCACAGTAGGTTACGCACGCACACACAAGACACCATGTCTAAATTATAGTCTAGATAGATTCAGAAATGCTCAAAACGGATATATCCGGGGAAATCCAGAAAAATGTTTCTGAAGATAAAATTAACGAACGTGAATTATTTTGAATATAGACTTCCGTGGACAGGTAACCTTGAAAATTCTCGACTTTCAGATAAATTCCGCGTCACAGTAGCACCACTCGATGGCCAACGTTTCACCAACCATAACAGCATCATCTCCATGGCAGGCTTGAGGCTGCAGCTGGGACTGATTCCTCGGGTTTCTGTAGCTGTATTTATTCTGTCTTACTTTCACCATACATAGTTCAGAGCCTTTGATTCGATGGTTGACCCTGCCATCATGAGATCATGTGCGACATGGAATTTCCACGGATGGGATTCCAAATATTTGGAAGGTAATATACTGGGTAACCTGAACCGTGACTCAGGATATTACCTACTAAACATTTGAAAACTCATCCTTAAACATTCCACTCCGCATATGATCATGCATCAACTGTCGGTTCAAGGACCAGAGCAGTAATTACTGGAACAAAGGCAGTGAACTATGTAGCGTGGAATTTTCACGCAATGAAATAGGTACAGAAATCAAAAGTTTCAGCTATAGTTCAAGCCTCAGGCTTGACCTGAAGATTTCACCTGTAATAAATGGCGCAACGTCGGTATCGAGTCGTTCTACTATGACGCGGAATTCTTCTGGAAGCCAAGAATTTCAAGATAATCTGTTCGCGGAAGCTTACTACCTATTCAAGATAATTTATCGTTTGTCATTTTTTGTTTTTGTTTGCACAATAACTATTAAAAAATGTCCACTCAAACTTTCAATCCTTCTTCCATTGCGCAGCCCTATTTCAGTAACTTTCCTATAATGCAGGATCGTACGTATTTGAGAAACGGATGATGTTGTTTGATTAAAAAGGAAACATCGGATAATAAATCTTATATTAACACAAGAAAAGTTTTGAAAAGTAGCCTTGACGAATTATTTTCATTTTGCTCAAGCTTTTTACTAAACTGAAATATTTTATATTCAAATAGTATTTATTCTATCATGTATTTATGATTGTAGGCTAACGCCACTCATTTATTTTTTATTATTTTCTTTTTCTTCTACTGTGACCTGTTCTACACCCATAGGGGCTGTTATGAATATCTGAAATAAATTACTTACTTACTTACTCTGAAAGTAGCGCTAGAAAAAAAAGAAGAATTAAGAAATTTGAATTTTTCAAACAGAATTTCTTGGAAATTGGTTTAGCAGTTTTTCCCCATTTAACCATTTCTTGAATCATTGTTATAGATGAATCTCGTATTTATTCTTGGAGTTGGAGTTCTCCACTTTCTACAAGGAAATCATTGGAATATAGTTTATTGCCATCTTTATCAAAAATTGTTTTGATCTTTAATGTTTCCATGTCATCATTTTTTATTTATATGGGCAAAATGATCTTTATAGCTAGTTAGAATGTTCCTTCTAGTTTTGCCCACTTTGAATTTTGAACACGACTATCGATTTTGTAACTCCTGGTTTTGTCGAAGTCGGAAGGTGTTGCTTAAACGGTTTTTTAATTTATTATAGAAACTATAAACGGGTTGCATTGCAAATTTGTAAAACATATCATGAAGTATATTAATTACTGAAGGATTATATGTGAAACTTTCGGAATTTATTGAACTGAAGGTAGTGACTCTAATTCAGTTAATTGGATGCGTTCCATCTTCCTTTATGGCTCAGAAATTAGTTTATTGATCATAAATTTCTCAGTTTTTTCATTATAAATTCATTGACTCAAAGGGACGTTTGATAATCTATAATCAAAACTATTAAATGCTATAATCAAAACTATTAAATGAAGCTATTTTATAATTAATTGGTGTAACTGAATCCTCAGGAGTATACATATTTGTTCGAATGAGTTTTCTATAATATGTTGAATTCCAAGTGTTGACCATCTTCGATAATGTTCATAATAGGGTAAAGAGCTGGTTATCGGTTTATATTTCTACAGTGAAATGGAGTGAATCAAATAGAATATTGAGCGTGTTCAAAAAACCATGTAAATCTTCACTTACAATCGCAAAATCATTGACATATCTATTTCTTTTGAGGAGAATGAAACGAGCATATCACCAGGTTCAAGTTTGAAATCTTTCAATTTAACAATCAGTTCCTGAGAATTTTTTACGCATAAACTTGGTGCAGCTCAGAAATTTGAACTTTCTGAAGAAATGGTTTCAAATAATAATATTCCCGATACAAACTGCTAAGGATGTGTAATCCTAACGTATTTATGCAGGGAGCGAAATTTTTTTACTCTTAACATGAGCCAAACTAAAAGGCATATTCTAACTCGGTACAAAGAACAGTTTGCTCACATAAAGAAAGATAATGTTCAAAAATCAGTTAATCGGATTTATTTTGAATACAGGTCATAATGTTTCTCAAGAAAGCTTATTACTCTTGAGATACAGTAATGTCAATTACCTTGATAATTTAGATGGGATTGAAAGTTATATGCGAAAAGCAATTCAATGAATTCAAATTTATCTCCAGCTGAGGATAAGCCCTTGTTTACTCTCTCAATTCCAAATAAGATTTAAACGAACACATTTTGATATTTAATTTAGTTTACTCCGATGATGGCTACTTGGTAGTCCTCACTAGTTTAACTGTATTTTTGGTGGATACGTGTAATTGTTTCTTATCATAGTGTGCGGAAGAGTTCAATAATAATTATGGAATTCTGATGGAGCGGGACATTTTCGAAACATATTCAAGAATATAGTAATATTACTTGCCCTGCTGATATAGGAACATTCAGTTTTTCGATTATCATCTTAAAAGTACGATTGTATATAAACTATCTATCAATCAAATACTTTTTGCTGGGAATTATTTGATGGCAAAAACTGGAGTAATATGATAGCCAGTTAAAAACGATATATTATATAAAGACCCGAAAAACTGGAAAACAAATAATGTCATCTACTGGGGCAGATTATATTGCGTCGGAGCAAGATACTTTGTATCACCGTTTAATCGATTCCAGTATGGAATCTATACTAACGGAAACCTATTCCGTGTATAAATTTAATCATTGACTCATCAAAGCTGTGATTTTCCAAAGTAAGAATCCATTTATTTACGCTTAAGTCAGTAGACACAGATATATCTAAGATTATACAATTTGTCATAATTAGTGTGATAGAATTAGTTTTTTGGAGTTTTTAATTCTGAGTTCGGAGAAAAAAATTGCCTTAAGTAGATAATTATGATACAAATTGAAGGAACTAAAATCGAACACTTTTTGATCATCGCAAATGGTCCAAAAAAAATTGTAAAAATGGCCTAAACCGGTTTTTCACTTCGGACATCGTCGAATTGAGTTACAAAAGAAAGTCTTCAATAGGCTTATGCGCCGTAAAAAGACGGAAAAAATGAGCTGCGGATGGACCCGATTGGTTCAGCGGTGACCCCGCAAATTGCAAAAAACCATCGATTTTGCTCGAAATTTCAAAAATTCATAGCTCTTGTTCTTTTGAAGATTAAGAGCTAAAATTATGATAGGTTGTGCCCACCAAGTACCACACAAGGGTTCAGCAAGATCGTATATATACTTTTTGCAAAATGCAGCTTAATGCAAAAAAAAACTCTTTTGTAAAATAGCCCTAAAAAAGTTGTGGTACTGTAGCGCGCTATTTTTTTACGGGATCATCTTCTCCAATAGTTAATGAACAACTTGCCAAATTTCCTTCTATCTTCCGTAAAAGTTGCCAAAACGATTATTTTAAATAATGGTATGTCGTGCGCTTGGCTGTGCGACGCGGGTGGAAGGGAAAGCCGCCACGAAAGGCCACGCCCACTCTCCGCAGCTCGGCTCCGACGTTTTCGAGCATATGGGGTCAAAATGCAAACGCTCGTGGAAAACAACAATATCTCGGGAACCCTTGCTCGGAAATCGATGTTTTTTTTAATCCGTACTACCATTCTCTTGATAATTACTCCCATCGTATTGTAATGGGTATTGATAATTTAATTGTATAATAAAAATTATAAAATTACCATCACTCTCCAACAATATGATAATTACACTGCAATTATTTTGCAACATTTTGGAACTGAAGTGAATAACAAAATATTTTGTAATGTTTTACATGCTATAAGTAAGAGCAATTTCGTATGTTACTACTTACATTCAATTTTTTAGTACAATATGTACTAAATACGTTTTATCAATGTCACTTTTCAAATTTTTTGTATTATTTTTCATCGTTATTTGATATATTACAATAAAAAATATGTTAAAATATAATACACATTCGAAAATAGGGAATAAATAGTAATAATGAATAGACATTGACATTACTAGAAGTTGGAAAATACGCGCAATCTTAATATTATTGAATGGTAGTACGAATTAAAAAGAAACATCGATTTTCGAGCAAGGGTTCCCGAGATATTGTTGTTGTTTACGAGCCTAGCGCGGCGGCTCTCACTTCCACTCTCAAGCTCACGAAATACCATTATTTAAAATAATTGTTTTAGCAATTTTTACGGAAGATAAGAGGTTAGAAATTTGGTAAGTTGTTCATCATCTATTGAAGAAGATGATCCCGTAAAAAAAGTAGCGCGTTCCCACACCACAACTTTTTTGGGGTTATTTACAATTTTAAATTGCTTTTTTTTGCATTAAGCTGCGGTTTGCAGAAAGTATACATCCGATCTTACTGAAATTTTGTGTGGTATTTGGTAGGCACAAAAGCTACAACTTGTTAACAGTTCAACTCTTAATCTTTAAAAAACAAGAGCTATGGATTTTTGAAATTTCGAGCAAAATTGATGGTTTTTTGCAATTTGCGGGGTCACCACTGAACTAATCGGGTTCATCTGCAGCTCATTTTTCCCGTCTTTTTACGGCGCATAAGCTTATTCAAAGCTTTTCTTTTTAACTCAATCCGACGATGTCCGACGCGAAAAACCGGGAATTTTTACCATTTTTTTTGGACCATTCGCGGTGATCAAATAGTGTTCGATTTTAGTTCCTTCAATTTGTATCATAATTATCTACTTAAGGCAATTTTTTTCTCCGAACTCAGAATTATGCTAACATTACCGACATTTTTTGCTAATTCAATCACACTACATTTGGACTACCCCTCGATTGTTGTGAATTATTATCACTTGGACGAATGTGATTTGATAGATAACAGAACAGTTGCGATATATGTGTTATTCTATATTCTTCTTCATTTGTGGTTGTGACATTGTTTTCCACATGCCTTTGTTAAGGTTAGTTTGGAATGATATGTTTTTGATAAGTTGTCTTGTGAATGAACAATAGAATATATTCACTGGGATTTCCCACCATTCACCAATGTTGAATTCATACGTTTCCCTGAGGGGTACAGACCGAGTGCAAAAATTCACATGTTTGCCCATACTGATTTATGTTGATCCACAAACGTTGAAAGAGGTGATTCTTCCTTGCTATTACTACATAATGTAACGTATTGCCGCGTTACTTTTCCTATGATTCCTGTAATAATCTAAATAACAGTTTCCGCTCGGAATGTTAGATGATTAAACTTGTAATGAGACTATGTGTGACATCTATCTTTCAATAGATAATCGATTATTATTTTTGCGCGAAATCTCGTGTGAGTTCGCATGACACGCGAGTAGAGTCTAGAAAACAAAAATGAAATGAGATCAACTTGGTAGTGGACGACACGCTGGGTAAGCTGATTTTCAACAGCTCTTCTTTTCTAATATTAATTTGCTTTACTGAAAGATTATTGTCTACAGGGAACATGTAATTTGATGTCTGTTAGTTTCTAAACCTAGTTAAAGATATGCATATTCTCTGATTGATAGTATTTTTCAATGAAATGAGAATCAACTTATCCACACGTCCATTCCATATCACTCTTGCTTGATCGAATCATTATTAGATAATCATTTGCCATATTATTCCTTCTATCTTCATTCAGAATAAAATTTGTCCAGCTACTGGTCAGAACGGTTCATGTCGTTCTCTAAGGCTTGTTCAACCGAGCAATTATCCGCGTGCCTGCTTAGTGTGGTGTTCACAATTGAACGTGGTATTCCGTATCACCTGTTTTTTGACCTTCCTCTTATAAATTTTTGAAGGTTATGTCTTTTTAGGCTGTTTTTGGTGAGGTAACGGACTGGTTATTGATCTGAGTGAACTTAAATAAAGCAATTCTCATTTACTGCTTTATGAGAACTCCAAGTGAATTCTCTGCTACTTCTTGATCAGAATATTCATTTAGATTCTACGAACACCATTTCAGTGAACTGCACTTGTAAGCTATTATCTAATTGTTTTCTAG
Organism: Endomychus coccineus; assembly: GCA_958510875.1. Classification (NCBI taxonomy): domain Eukaryota; kingdom Metazoa; phylum Arthropoda; class Insecta; order Coleoptera; family Endomychidae; genus Endomychus; species Endomychus coccineus. Next base: position 119,140,962 of record OY294069.1, read on the forward strand.
CAAATTTCAAACTAACTCAATCATAATTTTTCAAGTCTACCTTTTTTTATAGCTTGTAGTATAAATTGTCATAACTGCAATAAGTTATTTAATATTCTTCCAGATGTTATTATTGTATTTTATTTGTTCTCTTCAAGATTTCAATTCTTTTGCCGTGTTGTAGAGGGAAATTCTTGGTAGAGCACTTCAGTCAGCTAATCCAAGTTCAAAGGACGGTAACATTATTTTTGATGGAATAACCAATTTTCATATCCAATTATTTATGATATCTTCAATCTAATTTCTGAATTTGAACATTCGGTTCAAAAATATATTCTTTTTTCAAATTAATAATTTCAATTTCAGTAATCAATTAATCAAGAACTATAGTTTGTTTCACATTCAATTTTTCAGAAGAACTTTATTATGTTATTATTCAAACTAATCTTGTTTAAATTATAATTCCTTCGGGGAATAAAATCAAATTGTTAAGTTTAAACTTGTCTTTATATCTCTGATATAACTATTAACATTTATCCACCTCGTAGTACCAGAAATTCTATCTCATCTTTTTTTTGCTAAAGCAGTTGGCGCTCAGGATGATCCAACCAATCAAGAATCTAAGGACATGTTTCACTACGAGCCTTGAGTATATAATATCCTAGTGAGGTAGTTGGGATCATTAAACACGAAAGGTCACTTCAAAACCTTTTAGTGGCTACCACCCCACGGAACCTTACAATAACTAATAAAACTTAATGGAGGAAAATAATAATGTCTTAGTGGCTACGAATGAAACCACCCAACATATCATTGAACATTGAATATAACTCGTGCAAAATTAGTACATTATTCTTAAGCACGTGTTGAAATAACACTTAATTGACATGAAATTCAATACAAACCTATGTGACATAGTGAAGTATTGGAAGAGAAACAACAATAGCAAAAAACTCGTGAGAAGAAGTTCAATGCGCATGATTGTCTCGAAGCAGCAATGTCGATTATTATACTATAAATAAGAAACAATCACACATATTCACTAGAGATACTGCTTAAGTACTAAGGACCTTTCAGCTACCAAGTAGCCATCATCAAAGTGAAAAAAATCTTTATGATAAGTGAACCAACCATACTAGTAAATGATAGAGGGCAGCAGTAGAGGCACGTATAACATGTGGGTTCAGCGAGTGTGCAATAAGCCAGTAGCGAGATGTGTTCAATTTTGTGGTTCCATCATGGATCTTCTAGGCCTGACAAGTTTGATTCAACAGATGATAAGAGCGGCTCTGTCATATAGTGTTAATAACACGAGTGTAGATTACGAACTGATTTATTATGTTATCACACGTGGTGAGATCAGATACAAAATGGATTATAAGTTGCCTATACAATACATATACAACATCTCCCTTTGTTTATAATAATCAATCGAATCAGTTTATTTATATTTATTTCCTTTTTTCATCACCTCAATACAATCACGACAGAAAAAAAATTAAAAAAAAAATTCTTTTACAATAATTTCAAACTATCAGTAGCCTAACCTGTCAGGTTTTTTCAGGATCCTACCGACTGCGCCATGTCATATAGTGTTAATAACACGAGTGTAGATTACGAACTGATTTATTATGTTATCACACGTGGTGAGATACAGATACAAAATGGATTATAAGTTGCCTATACAATACATATACAACAGGCTCGAGTAAGGACGTCGTAGACGTGATATAATATTTCAAAAGGATTTCAAGACAAGTCAAATGTAATGATAGAATAAAAATGTAGAAAAATGTAATCAATCATATGCTGTAAACTTCCTTTCGAGACAGGGAGTTTATTAAGTGCTTGCATGATTCATTTTAGTTTATAATTTGCCAAACAATTTATCACAGCCTGTATGTTCCGAATAACAAATAGCTGTCAATGAAATAGTTTAATGATGTCCTCAGAAATAACGAAATAGAAATACTGTTAAAATAATTCAAGTGTATTTTCGACTGTGGCGGTTGATTTCATGCAGAAAATTCAAATTTGATGAAATGAGATGAGAGTAAACCTTGTTGGCATTTCACTTTGAGGAGGGCGTAGCAGTGGTAATAACTTGAGCGTCTATCTCAAGGAACGAGGTCAATCGCCGCCGCCGGGTCAGGCCGCTGACCTTGGCGGCAGGGCACGCCCTCCTATGAAAATGCCCCTACTCTTGTTTGGAGTGTCATCTGGTACATATCACATAGACAAACAGTTCAAAATCTGTCAGATCAACAGGGTCAATATCAGAGGTTAGTTGAAATGAAGCATAACTTTCCTCCACTACTCGACACAACCAAATAAGGAACACCTGAAACAAAATAGACAATATGTGTCATCTGCGTCGGTTGGTTCATTCAAAAATGAGATTTTGAGAAGTTATTGCAAGCAATCAAAGAATCGAATGGATATTATAAGATAACTGTATCATTCTTTCAAACAAAGTTATTTTAGTTGATATTTATGAAGAATTCTGACGACTGTTAGTGTATTAAACAATTCATCGTCAATCAGTAGAGAATTCAAGGTATTTAGATACAATTTGAAATAAATCATTATACTTCATGCACGTAAGCACATACCACATTAATTTGGCTCTACTAAATATCTCTGAACATTTCATCAAAAACTATTGAATATCATTTGAATCTAGCCATTTATATCCCATTTCATATCCTATTAATGAGACCATAGCGGAAGCATTCATTAATCATAAAACCTGAACTTTTGAAAATACACAAATCAAATAATTCCAACGATATACCAATAAGACCAGTGATATCTTTCACTGCTTCACCGACATTATGCACTTGCTGAAATTAAAGAATTTTTACATGATAAATTTACTAGTACAATAAAAAAAATCATTAATTGAAAAATGATTCTAACTAAATCTCTGAAAATGATATTCTCATATCAATAGACCTTCCAGGGGATTCAAGAAGCCACTAATGCCTGCCCAACCGTCCAGGATGTGATCAAGATCGTTAAAACTGACCAAAACACATGAAGCACAAGAAAAAGAAGATGGAGGCAGTATGGAAACGAACTCAAGGCTGTACAATGTAGTTTATTCGCTAATGTTTTAATATAAGAAGTATTAAATGTTATACAAGATGACTTACCAAACAGAGATTTCTCAATAAGTGAATTCTCTGGATTATTGAACTTTTGAATAATCATATTGATCTTTAACCTATTTTGGTAAGATTCCTAATGATATTTCAAATATACTAAAACAGATAGCAAAAATATCATGCGACCGCTTTCGCTCCAAATCGGCATCGAATCGATCCAACAGCTCTACATAATTTACGCCGGTGATCGTTTAGCCCTTTTCAAGGTAATCGATATGAACTATACCGTATGTATCTCAATATTGTCGCCATGATTTTGTTGGCCGATAAACCCACTTTGGCCTTTTTGGGCTTAGATTCGCCAGGACAAGTCCACTGTTGCGACTGTTCTTTGGTCTCTGGTGTGTTGTGATTGATCCATGTTTCGTCCACGGTTACGAAAGGGCGCAAAAAGTCCTTCTTATCTCGCTTGAACATCACCAAACACTTCTTTGAAGTTGTCACACGGTCGGACAGGTTGTCAACAGAGAGCAAATGCGACACCCATCTGGCAGATAGCTTTCTCATATTCAAAAATATATGCAAAATGTTCCATTCCCGTTCGGTTGAGATGCCCATAGTCTCAGAAATTTCGTGAACATCAACTCGTCGATCGTTCAATATCATACCATATATTTTATCGACGATTTCTGGTGTTGTAACCTCAATTGGACGATCACCATGTTCGGCGTCCATTGTGGTCATACTACCAGAATGAAAATCAGTAAATCACTTGTAAATCGTTCCAATGGATGTTGAAGAGTCCCCATAATGTTCAACAAGTGATGTTTTGGTTCGCGTAATGTTTTTTCCACGCAAGAAATAATGTTTAATCAAGACGGGAAATTCACTTTTTTCCATGTTTACACAATTCGTCAAGGTTGCTCGCATTCAATGGGTGTCAAAACAGAACTGACTAATATCAGTCTGAAAATTTTAATTCGTTCTAGGTAAAGATGGTACATCACAAATTTCACATGTGTTTTCAATTGAGTCGCCATCTGTTTTATTTTTAAGGTACTTTTCACCTTGCTTTCGTATTGGTAGACCCTGTAAAAATTTCACAAACAGACTAAAAGATCGCATACTTTGTCATAAATCCGGGTTCTCCGAATCCGCTAACCATCTGACTGAAAATGGTCACAATTTTGACACTGATGACTCTATCTAAGCAATCTTGACCTCTTAAAAATTCATAAATCATTCAAAATCAATGAAGAATCAATATTATTCTCACAATAATCTTTGAATTTTAGCCCCACATTTACAACTATAACTTAGAATAAATAATAATCTGTATTTGTGTACAATTAGCTATGAGACACTGAGGAGATCCAGAAACTACATACGAAGATGGTGTTAAACCTCTTCAGGGCATTAACCATCTATTTCGACTAGGAGTTAAGTAGGTGGCTGTTTGTCAACCTCGGACACCCGGTGCACGGTGATGTGGGAGCCAATCCCGTCTTCCTCTGAAGCTATGTGAACACCCTCGAGTGGGAATCACTTCACGAGGTCCACGTTTAAATAATATATGATGAAGTTGGTATTAACCTCTTTACGAATCGTTCACCCGGGGAGTATGGTGAACACACTCGGGCGGCAACCGTCCCTCTGAGGTGAACGCTCGCTCGCCCCACTATTAGGTGATACGTCAATCTTTAACCCAAGAAAGCCTATTGAACATTCTCTTTTGGGAACTGCCCTTTGGTGACTTAGATGACACGGGACACGGGTGCAAAGATTTTCGGCCTAGGGACCGCAACGTCCCTCCGCCCCTTAATTATTAATAATACAATTAGCTCCACCTACAATGATTCTCATGAAAACATTGATTGTATTTCGAATGTGTAACAGATCCCTGTAATTCAATTATTATATAATTTAACTCCATTACTAGATGGTACTATTCAACATATAATTATTCATTAATAATGATTCTTGACCAAGGTATGAATCATATATAAATTCTCGGGAATAGTTCACACATATGCTAATTCTTTTTGTCTTTACGTACGTTTCTGTCTCACAACCATCATCAGAAGACGTATTTATCTGAAACGAGATTTCTTAAAACCAATTGTATCAGCACAAAACGTCCTTATCGCACCAATTTCAATTAAATGCCCTCGTCGCTGAAACGAATAGAAACACGAATAATTCAAATTTTAACACATAAATGTTTTGAGTATATGAATATGTATCGAGAATTCACTGTTTAACAATTTTTTTTATAATATACGAATTCTTATCAAACAAAGTCTGTATACAACTGAAACCAAAAAGTATAAAGCTCAAGTATCCCCTTTCGAACCATATGTTGAAGATTCATGAGGTAATAGAAAAAAGTTGTCAGACCTTATTAGAAATATTGGTATTTGAGTATTCTACCTAAAATATACTTTCAACATTATAAAGACGCATGTCGGAATTTGCGACTATTTCCCGAGAACTTATTCATAATATAATTATTCAAACTTCATTGGAAAATAAAAATGCTGAATAAGTTTTCACAAGATATTTTAATAAACGTCTACAATATCTAGGTTCAATATCATAACAAATTTATAGCGTATTGGATTTCAACAAATGAATAAATACCTTACAACTTAATAGAATTTGTGCAATTTTCAAATGCATCTAATTATTGAATGTAATAATTTCATTTAATTAATGTAAGTACTGTAAAAAATGTAAATCATTTATTTTACATTTTTCTTAAATAGAACAAACATTGATTCAAATATTTTCTTCAATTCAGTCACTTGTGTATACCTGAGGATGAGGTGTAAGCATAGACTTCGAAACCTACCGATTCAATATGGATTGTGAGATCTGAAACCGAAATTCTATTTATAATATTATTATAATTAACTCACATGACATAGGTAATATTATGGTTTATATATCAGTACAATCTTCACATAGAGCTACGATGATGCAGGATTAGTAGAATTGGGACCAAACGAGAAGGACCCACTGGCTCCGTTTATTGATTCCCGGTAAAACTGCGCATGGCTCTAAAAATAATATAGAAGTTCCGTAAACAATAGATGAAGAAGCATCAAATTAGTTAGTCATACACATTTACAAGAATTGTATTTGTATGGATGTTTTTAAACTCGTAACAACAAATATTCACTAGGATTTATATTATGTGAATAATTGCATTGCGCATACGCACCACAAAAGTTCAAGGATATGGTCTGGGTCAAGGCTCCGCCAAATTTCACGACGTTGTTTTTATTTACATAGTAATCTGCCTTGATAACAAACTGAACAAGAAATCTGTTTCGTTGAGGTCGACTCATTCGTTACATATAAGAATAAAACACCACGCTTTATGTCCTTTTTCCATTACAGCTTGATAGTATGAATAGTTGAACACGTAATAATTATCTAGTTAATAATTACCTAGGTTTAATTACTCCATTTCTTGTGCTTTGTGCACTACCGGAACATTTTTTATAGCTTATTGTAGAAGTCTTAGTCTCATAAAAGACTTCTCCGAATTAGTCAGACAGTGATGTAGGTAATAATAAGTAGTATAATAATTATAATTATCAATTCTAAGTCTGAAAAGAACAAATATTACTTATAGTGATAATAAACGTATTCAATGAGTATAATCCTAACAGAATACCTAGTATCTACATTGGCTTATGACAATTTCAATGAAATATAAATAATTTGAATGTCTAAATAATGAATCTCAGCAAAAAAAAATGTGTTACTATTAAGACAAGTTTAAAATAGGTTAATAATTGTAACTAACCAATTTTTATTATAATGATTTATTATTTTAGAAATATCAGTTGTATTGCATGAGTCATATTTTATTTTTTATATTAATGACCGAAATAAAAACACCCACTTATTTATTGTTATAAATCGTAACTACGTTTTTGATTGTTGTACTGGCATCATCAAACGATAGCAGTAAGTTATGAATGAATATGATTCACTGGATTCCGGTATTTTCTTCCGCCTAGATGTTTGGTTCCTGGTGGAACCACATTGGTTTTGACGACGGCAGAATCGCATTTGCCATCTTCAGGTCTGAAATAGCTTGCTTGCTATGGCGTCTTATTACTCGAACTGAACAGATGTTTCCGAGTTGAGTATCTACATAGGTTCATGGTTGGTCATAACTGGTTGATTTCCATGATCTGTCCAGTGTGCAGATTTTGTGGTTTTTTACGTTTTTTTTAATTATATGAAACCGAAGGCCTTAATCGAATATAGACCCGAAATCAAAGTTGTAGATAATTAAAATACGCATTTGTCATTTGGAGTTTATGGGCTCGAGATAAGGCCAATTTTGTGATTTTTATGGTTTTTTGAATATTTTCTTTTGAACCGAAAAAAAATCGTAAACATAATTCGTCAGGAATTGTCTTTTTTTGGCGCAAAAATTTTAATTTTTCGAAAAACCGTAAAAATGCGATAGCTTGCTGAAAAATGCATATTTTGACCTAAATCAAAATGCGTAGGTAGATTTTGACCAATACTATCTAAAAAAACTTTCAAATGAGAATTTGATATAGATGTCGAATTTTAGATCATCTTTCAAAAAAGATGACCTCGGAAAGTTGGAAAAATTTTGAGGTTGGGGAATTTCGGAAAAGATACAATTTTAGATGCTGATCGTCCTGATTCATACGCGTATTTTGCGCACCTGCACATCTTGTTTGCTTCAGTCGAAGTCGACATATTAATTTAAATGTGTTTGGGACCTCCAAGACCCAATTTTGGGTCTATCAAGACCCAATTTTGGGTCTATCATCAAAAACCAAGAACCAGTGTAATGTCGTAAACCGATGTCTTTATCTAAATCCAAAAATGTGACCTCCTAGCTATCATAAAAAATATATAAACCGAGTCAAAGACAAAAAAAAAATCTCGTCAGTACTATTTTTTCAAATGAAACGGTCGTCGGTAAAGTAGATTACATTTATTAAGGATACAAGTTTGAATTTTTTATAAGCGTTATAATTTGAATAACTATCAGGAATGAAAATAAGTAACTTGTATATGAAATTTATTAATCGATTATTTCAAAACATAGCAAGGTGAAGGACCCGGTAACGGGACAGTCCAGGTAATTTTTTCGAAAAAAATTATCATGTTTTTTAAATAATTGATTCTATAATTTGTTATAATTTGAATGATTATGAAAAATAAAAATATTATTGATTGGTTCTATATGTATAGGATAGGGATATAGGTTGTTTGATATAATAAATCAATATATTTATATATATATCAATACATATTATATATGAATTTGCTTATTCGAACAATAACTACATACTATACTATAATATTACATACATAATAATCCTTACTACATGATAATCCATTAATATATATACTTTTTTTTACATTATCACATGAGAGGAAAAATTCTAAAACTATTATGTTACAAGCTTTTTAATTATCCTAAATAAATCAATGACATTTACATTTTTTGCCTGATTTTTTTTTATTTTTGTATTTTATCTCCACCATTAGTCTCTGATGTACAATCTGTGGAAGTAGCCACAATATTCAAAATAACGCGTACGTTTGAAAATTGGGAAAGCGATCATAGTTGAGAACCATAACAATATGGTATTATACACAGCTGCTGCTGCATCATCATGATGCCACGTGTTTTACTATTATTATTATTTTCTCTCTCTTGTTCTTCTATTTCATCTTCTTATGATGATGACGTATATAATAGTATATAGTCAAAGACTTGGTTTATATTTTTTCTATGATAGCTAGGAGGTTACATTTTTGAATTTAGATAAAGACATCGCTTTAGATTACACTGGTTCTTGGTTTTCGATGACAGACCCAAAATTGGGCCTTGGAGGGGCTGAAACACATTTTAATCGATATCTCGACTTTAGCTTAAGCAAAAAAGATGTGCAGGTGCGCAAAATACGCGTATGAACCAGGGCGATCAGCACCTACAATTTTTTTTTTTTATTCCCTACCCTCAAGACTTTTCCAATTTTCCGAGGTAATTTTTTTCGAAAGATGAGCTAAAATTCGGCATTTATATCAAAATGTCATTTGAAGGTTTTTGTAGATAGTATTGGTCAAAATCTACAATACGCATTTTGATTTAGGTCAAAATAAGCATTTTCAGCACACTATCGCATATTTACGATTTTTCGGAAAATTCAAATTTTCACGCCAAAAAAAGATATTAGAAAAAAAAACAGTAAAGAGAGAGTAAAGAGAGTATTTATTCACATATTATGTTAGCATAAGAGATTAGCATAAATAGTCATTTAAGTTCGCAAAGGAACTTGTCAATGACGTAAACAAATCAATTTGTATAATACTACAGAAGTCTGAAGGAACATTATCAAGGCGTTCTACTAGATTTTAAACTTATAATCAACTTAAATATTAAACTTAAAGAATTAAATAACAGTGTATTACTAGAAATTAAAGATAGATGTAAGCAATTTTACAAAAATAAAATAGTAATAGAAATTAAAGATGCATTATAGTAAAAATGGTTTCTTTGTTTTGGATAATCCACTGTGAAATGAGTTTTTTAAATGGAAATTTTGAGTTTGTAGCTAATATGAAATGAAATAGGGGAGGATATTTACCAATAATGGAATAAAATACAAGAAAAAGCATTGACCTATGTTATTATATGCTTTATAATTTTGATGCAACTTACGAAAATTAGCCCTAGTATTATAAGTGTGTTCTATGTGTAAAAAATCTAATTTTTTCTTAAAGTAGTGCATAACCATTGCTTTACAATACAACTGAGGAATAGTAAGTGCTTTAGAGTCCTTGAATACGCTACCTGAAGAGTAACGAAACGGTTTTTTGAAAATAATTTTTAATATTCGTTTCTGTACTTTTTCAAGTTTCAGATATAGCGTTTTCTTCAGACCTCCCCACCCCAATATTCCATAACTTAAAAGAGATTCCACTAGAGCTGAGTAAACTATTTTCAAAGTTCTAAAGTCTAGAAAGTCTCTAATTTGGTAGAATTTGTAAATAATCGACCTAATTTTGGACACAGTCTTTTCCACGTGCACATTCCAGCGCAGATGCGAGTCTATGTGAACACATAAGTATTTTATACACGTTGCGGTTTCAATTTTAATAGAATCACCTATGTCTATGGAGTTAAAATCTGGTAAGTTACGGCGAAAGTACGTAAACGGCACTATTTTAGTTTTCTTATAATTTACACTTAATAAATTAGCATTAAGCCACTGACACGTTTTTTAGGTCTTTCGTCACTAAAAGTTTAAGCGTTTCCCACTTTCGACCCTTGTAGAAAATGACAGTGTCATCAGCGAACGAGATTGCTTCTCCGATGATATCGAGTTCAAGGAGCTCATTTAGATATATCTTGAAGAGCACCGGACCGAGTACTGTACCTTGAGGCACACCACAAATAATTTTTCCCTGTTTACTGTAGATACCATTTAGTAAAACTCTCTGATATCTACCTGAAAGGTAAGATTCAAACAACTTCAGAACATTACCTCTTATACCGATGTTATCTACTTTTTTCAACAACAGATCATGGGATACCGTGTCGAACGCTTTTTCTAAGTCCAGAAAAATACATAGAGAAAATTTTTGCTCATCCATTGCAGTATAAATTTTAGATGTAAGTACCGCTATTGCATCTTGCGTTGACTTTTCTTCACAAAAACCAAATTGTTTTTCAGAAATTATATCCTTTTTAGATAGATAAAGTTCCAATCTTGCTTTTACAATTTTTTCGAATATTTTTGATATACTAGATAACAACGATATTGGTCGGTAGTTATTCAAGTTTGCCTTATCGCCTCCTTTGTATAATGGGACCACCGTAGCTTCTTTGAAGTGAGTTGGCACTATACCATTTTCCATGGCCTGATTAAAAATAAAACAAAGAGGTTCTGCTATCATATCTATTCCTAACTTTAGGATCTCATTTGGTATATTATCAGGACCTGTGCTTTTCTTATTTTTCAAGTTAGTAATGTATTTTTTGATTTCTGATATATCAGTTGGAGCTAGAAACATAGAGGCGTGTGAGCAAGTAAAATTTTCTTTATTCTTCAAATTCGTTTTACCGGGTGCTATAATTTGTTTAGCAACTTTTTTTCCAATTTGTAAAAAATGTTCGTTGAATTTGTTTGACATAATTACATTATCAGAGAATTCTACATTATCGATTTTGAGTTTCTTTACATTTTCTTTTTTTCTTCCTGATTTACCTGTGCATTCATTTATAACTTTCCAAATATTCGATGACGCTTCACTGTTACTTTCAATTTTGCTTTTAAAATAGTTACTTTTTGTTTTTTTGATAAGTTTTGTCAAATAATTTCTATATTCTGTATATGCTGTTTTTAAGATATCATTGAGTGGGTTATTAATATGTTTAATACGTAGCTTATCTCGAGTTTTAATTGACTTTATTAGACCTAGGGTAATCCATGCCTTCTTTTTGTTGACATTTTTAATTTTTCTCTCAGAAGTACTCAAAGATATGCAATGCTTTAGTTTATCAACAAATAACTCCATGCATTCATTTACATCAGCTTTATCATACATATTTGACCAGTCCGTGTTTTGAAGAGTATTCAGTAGTTTATTCCTATCAAGCTTTGGTATAATTTTGAATTTCTCCTGATTATAAGTTATATTGGATTCCATTTTTAATTTTATTGCAATGGAATAGTGATCCGTAAGAGAAGTTTTTATAATTGCAGGTATGGGTAATTGATTATCATTTCGACTTCCTTTATAAAACGCATGGTCTGTACATGTAGACGAAGTTTCAGTAACTCGGGTGGGTTTGTTTATTAAGGAAGTGAAGCCAGTAGCAGCAAGTAGGTTTAAATAATCATCTCTATAAGACCAATTTTGTTTAAGAATATCAATATTCATATCTCCAATGATTATTTTATGAGAGTTTTCTCTTTTATGAAAATGTTCTAGGTAATTTGAAAAATGTATTAAGAACTCAGATATTTTTATAGGATGTGGCTTGTAAATCGCTAATACATTGACTTTACATTTACCTAGGCATAATGTTAGATCAATTGCATTTACATCCCCAATTTTGACATTAACGTAATTGTAAGGAATATTATCTCGTAGATATATTATTGTTCCATCATTTTGGTTGTATTTGTTTGGATTATGAATAACGTTATAACCATCTAGTATATACTTTTGGGTGTTTTCAAATTTCCACAATTCTGTAAGAATAATGCAGTGAAAATTAAACTGCGATATTTCAACTGCTAGCTCATCAAAATGCAGATCCATACTCCTAATATTATTGTGATAGATATAAAGTACATTGGGATTTAATTCTTTATAGTTCGCTTCTAAGTCTTCTATACAGTCTGCTTCAAATAAATTAATTCTTTCACTTTGAAATTCTTTAATAAACTGATTCATTATAATTACGTAGAGACGCAGATTGATACTTAGATAGTTATATGATAGTGATTTTTATGTTAGTATCAAGAAAGGAAAATATAACACACTTCACGTCAGGGGGCCGATCAAGACGACTTAAGACATAATGGAAGGCCACGGAAGGGAGAATGTGTGAGAAGTACAGGATATGTTTGAAGTATGGAAGGTTACATAAAATAGTGCTATACCATCAAGTACGTCTATTTCGATAAACGATATAAGATTATAATATCAGAGGGTACTGAGTTAGCTTTATGCAGTTTTACTGATCCAACTGATTCATTTTATTTGAGCCTTTAGGATTTATTTCTTTTGTTTTGCTGCTTGAGCTGGAGTTACTTCTCAATGTCTTCTTCTGAGGTTCAAGTTCAATGGGATTTATTAGTACTTTTCCTGTCTTATTTCCTGATGAGATCAATTTAGTTTCGACGTCCCCTGAGATGAAGGTTTTGCTGCTTATCGGAGTTGGGGGTGCGCTACTTGCCTTAGTTCCAGATTCTAGCAAAGTGACAATAGATTCTTCCTCATTAGTAAAATCGTCAGCCGTGTACACTTCCCCTTTTGAATAGAGTTTATTTTTCCTAATGTAAGCTTTAGGATCTTCGAATTTTGCTAATTTCAGTTGCTGTCGTAATAATCTGTTAGCCTTTTGTTCCTCCACAGTTAGGTCGTGATTAATGAAGATTTTAAGACCTTTCAGTTTATTAGCAGCTTTTAAAACTGTAATCTTTTTTATATGTGAGACAAACTCTACAACTATTGGTTTCGCATGATTTTTACCAATAGCATATACATTATTTAAGTCACTTATTGAGATATCCAATTCTAGATGGTTTTTAAACAGGTCAATTACTGAATTGATTAATGACTTTGAATAGTAATTGTTTGTTTCCAAACCGAAAATTATAATATTATTCTTTTTAAATCCTCTTTCAATATGTTCGATTCTCTGCGTTAACTTTGGTTGCTCAGTATTCAATTGTTGCACCGCATTTACTACTTTATTAGTTATCTTCTCTTCTACTTTAGTTAAATCAGTTTTAAATTCCTTAAATTCTTTTCGAATCTTTTTTATTTCTTCTAATATCTGCTGCGAGAATAATGTGTATTCTGGCATATTACGATCAATGTAGGTGTGTATAGTAAAAATAAATAACGTATTCAAATAAAATGAACGCGCTCGTTTTGTTGATGTATAAAAACTTACACCTTTTATCGATATTTATATACTCGTAAATCGTTTGAAAGAATTGATAATTGTACAATTTATACAGGCGAATTATGAAACTTACACTTGTGTAGGATCCTTTATATTTTCAATATAATTAGTTGTTCACTTACACAACTGGATACAAGATTTTCTAAAATTATTATTTTATAATTGCACCGAAAACACGGAATAAAAACATTAACTTTGCCGAACTATCTCTCACCACCTTTGAATTTCAAACATGATATCACGATGATTATTATTATGATGGACGAACGACTGGTCCCGCAACAACTTCAGTCCAATAAGTAAACAACTAGTCGGGTGTGAAAAGTTGCTAGTGGTTGGATTTAGCCCTGTCACTGCAGGTGCAGATTTACCAGTCGATATCGCAGATTTTAGCAGATCAAAAATATTCACTGCAAATATGTCGAACCGTAGCAAGCGGTCACTGCACACCAGAATTAGCAAAATGAAAAGTAGAATAAAAATGCCAACTTTCCATACAGACCAATTATGTTACGATTTTTTTTCGGATCAAAAAAAAAATTTTAAAAACCATAAAAAAATCACAAAATAGGCCTTATCTCGGGCTCTCCAAAGGACTTCCACTTGGGCTCATTCGACGCGACTCATTTCAAATTAATTTAAAAAATCATGAAAAAACACAAAATGTGGCCAAGAAAATGGTCATAACTTTTCGAGCGGCAGCGATAGAATTTCTTATCTATTTTTCCCATATTCAGCAACCCAAAAAACATGAAGTGACATCAAAATTAGCCGTACCAAATTTTTCAGGATTTTCCGACGATTTTCGTAATCGTGCGCCTGCACTACTATGATTCCACTACGCGGAATAAAACCCGGAAATCCAGAATATCTCATCGTCTTTCGTCATCTTCAGAAATTCGTCTTTATTCTACATTGTTTGGATTGAAATATAATAAAAATTTAATTCAATTAAATCTACTTACCTATATAAATATAGGAATAAAGTTTTTATTGACACAGATTTGAAAAAATGTTATCGTTTCATACTTTACTATGTGATATGAAATTTTATCCATATTGTAAAATGAAGCACTATGTCGATATCAGTTTTATTTGTAACTTCCGTTGCTCGAGTTACAACGTTACATACGACCGTATGTGAATACAATCAAAACACACAACTTCAACTATAAATACTTATCGGTAGGATCAGATTACTGTGGTCGGCCATTCATGAACCTAGAGCATTATTACTATAAGATTACAAGATGGGTTATTAAATTCTAATATTGATGATTTGCTTAGTAATAACAGAGTATATGAGCTAATCAGGACAATGATTCTTGGAATAAATATATTAAATAGCTTCAAATATTGGTAAATAAATTGGGTATGTTTGATCAGTAAGAAGTAAAGTACTGTCTTTGTATTTGTAAATTTACAAAGATTCCAGCAAATTTAGTTTAGAGTCTTTATCAACTGTATGTGAAATACGTAAACTGTATATTTCAGGGAAGGAATGATTATTATCGAAGAAATGAAAAAATACAAATGTGGACTTTGTTTTTGAAAGACTAATACATCTTATATGTTCATTATATCTGATGGAAAATGAGCGTCACGTTTGGCCTATATAAAAAAAACGCATTCCTGACAAGATACTTTATAAACTCCAGATTCATCAATTTTATTTGTTTTGTCTTGATTATTGAATAATATGGAATTGGATTTAAATGCAATATTTAGGTTATGATGTCTTTCCAGTGATTTTTCCAAAATAGGTTAGACTAACAAATTTCTTCGCTTCTTGAATTCCAATTTTTGGGTATATACTGATAAATGTTGTTATGTTGTTGTACATTTGACATGTTACAAACATCTGAGAAAACTGATTTACTATTAGACAGGATATTGACAGATCCGATTTTTTCAACAGGATGTATTGACTTTTTCATGCTATATTCAGATGAACAATGTGTAAGTTTCCTAAAAGAATTATTCTATTTGATTTGTAATTTTCTATTGATATAGGAAACGACGGGTCGAAAGGGACAATTATTTTCGCTATGATTTTTAATTAATCCATATAATATAGGTGCGCTTCGATTCGTCTATATACAGAATGATTCAAACTAGACCTACTAAAATACAATTAAGGCCAAAACTTGTTCTCTCATATTGTGGAAATTGGCTGCCGTGACGTCATCGATATAACTTTCTACAGAAACGTACCTATTTTTTTCTGCAGTAACATAATATCAAAATATTTCCTATCTCTCGCCGTTCCAAAGCTGGAAACTTAAATATATAAAGAAAAAATATTTTATAAACAGACTAGAGTAGATTTGTCAGTAATGGCAAACCAAACCGCGAAAACGAACATTACTGTGCCTCAGAGAATCCCTACAATGTGCACAAGATTCAAAATCAAGGTCACTTTGGGATAAATGTTTGGCGTGTGATTATCACTGGTCACCTTGTTGGACCCTATTTTTACAAAAATATGTTAAATGGGGCAAGTTATTTATAATTTCCACAAGAAAGAACTTCTAGAAAATGCCACTACAATTAAGAAGGAATATGTGGTTTCAACACGACGCGACGGTGTCCAGAAATGTGACACAATATGCAATGTTTACGGCGAAAGGTGAATTGCCGGACCTAGCTCTGCTTGCCTTTTTTGTGGGCCTCTCAAGAACAGTGGTCACAAGACCCCAACACATAATATAGAACACCTGAAAGGAAAAATCAGTGATGCCTGTAACGATCTCACAAGAGAAGTGTTGTAAAAATCCACAACTACAGAAGTTAAATATAAGATAGATTTAGTTTTCGCTATTGAAGGAGGACAAATTCAAAATTTATAAGATTTAGATTTTTAATTATGTCATTTAAATACAGATTTGTTGCTAACTCGATTAAGTAAAGCCTAAGGTGAGAAATATTCGAGTAATTTGTTATATATTTGAGCTTCCCGCTTTTAACCAAGAAAGAGAAAACATTTTCCATGAAAGCTACTGCGACGCAAAAGTGCAGTTGCATGCAGGTAAAAATTGGTATGTTTCTAGGAAAAATGATATCGATGACGTTACGGCGGCCACTTTTCACAGTATGAAATAACTCAGTTTTGAAAACCCGTGTTTGGTTTTTCATTTTAGGCTTTCCTCTGTCAAAAATGGAGTGGGTTGCGCGGAACGAATCAACCCGTACAATGCAATATTCCTGATTTTCTAAATAGTACTTCAATTTCCAGCAGAATGCTATTTGATCGACCTTGTACTTTAGAGATAGCGCTATTGATTTTAATAATGATTGATTTTCTGCAAATATGATGGCTTTGGTGATATAACTGTTGCATTAGACTTCGGATTTGGTTAAAATTATAAATTATAAATACCTAGCGCCTTCAGGAAACAAAATTCAAATCAAGTTCAAATTCAAATTTCAATTACAGTACCAGGGTTGGTTGTTACAAACAAAATTAAATAACTATAACTAAAAAGAGTCATTGTTCCATTCGCAATGACGATAAACAAATATTCCATTGTTGATTGTGTCATGATGAGCTCACTCTCTGCATTTTCTGGAGCGACGTAAATTGAGTTCAGCATCTATTAATTGCATTTCTATGTAGGTAAATTATGTCCCTAGTGTTTACAAGGTCTACGTAAGCTGTGTCCCAGGTATATACCTGGTTGTCAGGTCAGATAATTAAGATGTGGTACCTGTGACTTAGTATTTGCACAATATAACCGATGATGATTGTTTATTGAATACAAATACTGTAATAGCGCTAATCTTAACACTCTCATAATAACCAAAAATAATTGTTTATTATACCCCCTTTGCTTCTAACCTAACGTAACCTAACTTTGTTGATATAGGATGCAAATATTGTAATCGCGCTTGTCTAAACACTCTCAATAACTAACATAACCTAACCTTACCTAACTTTTTTTTTCTGGGTAGGGGAAATCCTTTATGGACACCTGGCGCTTATGATCTATCTCGCCAGGTAGTCCCGGAATAGTCCCGGACTCATCTCTTGCCATGTCTTCATGATAAGGACATACTTGCTAAAACCCCTCCTTTTCTCACCTATACTCAGAATCGCCTTCTCGGCATAACCTCAGGTGTAGGCGCTTGTATCTTATACTGCTCTATTTCTACTTTCGTGTCTCTGCGTGACTAATTCTCCTTCCTCCTTCTATCTGATGATGTTCACAATTCCTTCTTCAACATCTATCAATCTTCTCATGGCCCGAATTATATTTTCAGTGTTTAGTTTTAAATCTGCTTTGGTTTCCATTTAATTTCTAATCTGTGTCCATCTAGCAATAGTATGTTCTGGGCTATCTTGTTGTACACAAAATCTACATTTGTCTGTCATAGTTTTGTTTATCCTCTTCGTATATGTTCCGTTTGATCCATGTTCTGTAAGGAACTGCGTGAGGTAGTAATTCACCTTGACCGTGTTTTTTTTATCCAAGGTTCGATTTGCGGTATCAGTCTTCTAGTCCAAGTTCCGGTAGTTTCGTAGGTCCATTCTTGCTGCCACTTAGCTATTATTTCTGTTCTAGCTTCTTCTTCACCTTGATAATCATTTCCTTGCCCCCAGTACAGGATACCTCTTTCCTATATCAGTAGATCTATTGGTGGCGTCACTGCTATTATTTGAGCTGTCGCTGTTAAGACGGTCCTGTACGCACTGATTATTCTTAGGAGCATCTTCCTCAGTGTTCTTGATAGTTTCTCCCTGTACTATTTTGCTTGGTGGGCTCTTTTCCATATTGGTGCTGCATAGCTTATTACAAGGTGTTCCATCTCAGACGAGCCACCCCGTATATTCCTTATCCCATAGTGAGTTGAAAAATCTCCCGAAACACGTCGAATGATTTTGTTGAGGGGACATCTTTTGACATATATTTGAGGCTTGAACGAGCAACCCCCTAATAGGGGTCGCTTCAACCCCTCAAAATTGACTAAGGGAGAGGGGTTGAGTGATACGTCATTTGAAAGGTATTGGAAGCCTCTTTACAACGGTGTATGAAAAACGTAAATTTGATGAACCGTTTTCGCCAAAAATTAATTTTGTTGCTCGAATGCGCCACCTTGAATATTTTGGTTATTTGTACAATGTACAAGCTCATTTTTATCAAGCCTTTTTCACAAACTTGAACAATCTTCAAAAAGTCACATTTGTAAGAAAATTGAATTGTGTTGTCATGCTTACAATGAAAAAAATTAATTCTGCTTGTTTAAATCAAATGTTAAAATTGTCGTCCATTGACTTCCATACAATAATACATTCTCTCAAACTAATAAATAAAAAAACAGCAAAACATTTCCTTATGTTGCCTTCATTTTTTGTTCTTAGAAGGTGTTTATCTGGTTTTAACGTTTCTTCGATCATTTCATGATTTTAATCAATCTGTTGAGTTACTACTTTGCTGATTTGTTTAAAATTTCAAAAAACAGGTGTACACATTGCAAGAACGTGTTGAACTGGTTAGCCTTTATTACCAAAATCAAAATTATGCCCGAGCGGCTGCAAGGATATTTAACGAAAACCATCCTGAATGTAGCGTGCGCCATAAGTACGTAATGGAATTGATTTCAAAATTTGTGGAGACGGGTTCAGTAATGTATAAAAAAAGGGCACCCATTGGAATTGTTAATGATGAAGGAGCAGCTGTGGCGGTATTGGGACATGTCCAACTTATGCCAAACACGCAATCTGTACGACAACTTTCTGCAGCTTCCGGTATTAGCCAATCTAACGTTTTCAGAATTTTACATAAACACTAGTTCCATCCGTACAAAATTAAATTAATTCAGGAATTGAATGATGATGATTGGGATCGAAGGCAACAGTTTTGCGAAATTATGGTCGAGCGTATCAACAATAACCCAAATTTCTTGTACAACGTTTGCTTTTCTGACGAATGCACTTTTTTACTTAATGGAGAGGTTAACCGGCATAACTGTAGAATTTACAAAGCAAATACAAATCCTCATGTATTTCGAGAAGCTCACACTCAATATCGAGAAAAGCTAAACATTTTGGTAGGAATTTTGGGAGACCACCTAATCGGACCTCTGTTTATTCCTGGTAATTTAAATGGCGAAATTTATTTTGAAATGTTGGAAAATGCGATTGATCCGTTAATAACTGAACAATTAGAAAACGATCCTCTACTACTTGAACAACAATAGCATTTCCAACAAGACGGAGCTCCTCCTCACTACGCTTCACCAGTTCGCCAATACCTCAATTTGCAATACCCCGGTCGTTGGATTGGAAGAAGAGGTCCTATGGAGTGGCCTGCCCGATCTCCTGACCTGAACCCTCTGGACTTCTTCTTGTGGGGACATCTTAAGTCCAAGAGTTTTGTGACTCAGCCTGAAAATTTGGACGAACTACGCCAACGAATTGTAAATGAGTGTTTTCAGTCAAGATTGTATTATTGTATGGAAGTCAATGGAGGACAATTTGAACATTTGATTTAAACACGCAGATTTAATTTTTTTCATTGTAAGCATGACAACACAATTTAATTTTTTTAACGAATGTGATTTTTTGAAGATTGTTTAAGTTTGTAAAAAAGGCTTAATAAAAATGAGCTTGTACATTGTACAAATAACCAAAATATTCAAGGTGGCGCATTCGAGCAACAAAATTAATTTTTGGCGAAAACGGTTCATCAAATTTACGTTTTTCGTACACCGTTGTAAAGAAGCTTCCAAGACCTTTCAAATGACGTATCACTCAACCCCTCTCCCCTATTCAATTTTGAGGGGTTGAAGCGCCCCCTATTAGGGGGTTGCTCGTTCAAGCCTCAAATATACGTCAAAAGATGTCTTCCAAACAAATTCATTCGACTTGTTTCGGGAGATTTTTCCACTCACTATGGGATAAGAAATATACGGGGCGGCTCGTCTGAGATGGAACACCTTGTACCGGGATATAAAAATTATCTTGGTCAAGGGTGGTTGTGGAATGTGAAACGTGTGTCTTACTTTAAATTTTTGAATGTTTTGTTGTGTCAGAATCTGTAAAGTCAAATTAATTAATTTGAAGTTTCTAAAAGTGCGAAGTTTCCCAATTTTATACGAATGTTATAACACTCAGAAGTCTCTAGCGCTTTAGACTCCGGGATTTTCACTTGTCCTATCGAAATTGGAAGGTTCGAATTGTATAAAAATACAATTGCATGAACGCCAAACGTCCTATGTAATTAGCTACGAACGTAATCATTTTGACATATGCCTCGAGGAGCTCGCTGCACGTCAGTAGGTATGAAATTTGTGGGTTATTGATGATGTCAGTGAGACAGTGACATAATTATTTCAAAGACCCAGTAAAGTAAGACACTCGTTTTAGATTCCACAACCACCCTTGACCAAGGTAATTTTTGATATCCCGGTATGAATGTCATCACTGACCCCAATACTTTCCTTCTACCCTCTTGGGCATAATCTTTGTTAGTGCTGTTACTACCTCTTCTGTCTTTACAACTATTCTGTTTACGTAGGGCCGGAAGCCCAGTCGTTTATCTATATCGACTCCTAGATATTTGACACTTCTTCCTAGCTCTATAATGTTGTTCATCAGCTTGAACTGTATATGTTTAGGACGTCTTTTGTCAGACCTATTGACAGATATGGTACACTGAGAGATTTGGTTGCATTCCCCCATACATCGGCTTCTATTTTCTCGCATAAATCTTTCCAGATTTTTTCTCTTTCCCCTTCATTGTTTTGGTAAGAGTCTGCTTGGGTTCCGCGTACTTTCTTCTTAGATGTTCTTGGTTTGTGACGTTTCCACCTGTTCTTTCTCTGGTTAGTTTTCTTTTAGCTTTTAGTGCTGCATTCCTCAGGTCAGATACTTGTACAATCCACCAAAATGTTGTTTTGTCACTCCTCCAGTATGTTTCCTCTCTCATCCTTCACAGTTCCTCCCCATGCTGGAGATTTCGCATTGAAGTCGGCCGTTATTACAACGTTGCGTGTTTTCATGCGAGTGTAGTCTAACGCTCTGAGGAATTCTTCAAATTCATACAGTGTAATATTAGGAAATACATAAAAGCTGTACATCGTCATGCCTTTCCTGCTGACCAAAGCAAAACCATTTTAATAGCTCAAGGTAATACCTTTGAATATTACCTTGAGTGCTGCATCCTTTTTTTGGTCGACAAACGAGTTCTCTTTTCCTATTCTTGTTTTGTTTGGTTCACTTACCATTACTAGATCTGCATGATGTCTTGCACCCGTTCCTTCAAGAACATCGTGATCCGCTATATATCGGCTTAGGTTTACTTGGATTACCTTAATCTTTTCCGGGCATTTGATAGTATTCATTTTGTGTCCTTCTTCGTAACACGCGGGGTAAAATTCCCTCCCTTCGTATTCTTTTATGACTTGCCCTTCTTTTCCGCACTCATAGCAGCACATTTCCCGTTTGTTTTCCTTGCTGTTCGCTTCTTGGTACCCGTATCCCCAGCACCTATATCATGCCCTTGGTATCCGTCTCTCTGATTCTGCACATGTACAGTCCAATTCGGATCCTGTCCTTCCGTAGCAACGTTTGCCCATCTATCCTTTCCACTATCACAGTGAATGTTTGCCCTTCAGCGTAACTTGGTCCGATATCTGTTTTCGCATTTATGCAAATATTTTCGTTTCCAATTTCCTTCTTCATAGCCTCGAGAATTTCCTTTTCTTTTCTGAGTGCATCCATGTCCTTCATGCGGAGTATTGTTCCATGCTTATTCCTCACTCTGGCCTTCACCTCTTGGACATTACCATTTACGAACTCTCTGATGATATCCTCTCCTCCTTTGGTTTCTATCAAGAATTTGTCTCTAGCTGGTTTCCTAACTGCTTGTATGCTTCCTCCTAGTCTATTTTGCATCATTTTGTCTTCGACTGTTTGCAATATATCCACATAACTTCGTTCGGCCAAAGTGATTTACTGCCTGCGTTTCTGTTTTCCTAGTCGGTTTACTTCCATTAGACAGTTCCATAACTTTACTTCCTTTTGGCTCAAAGAAGGTCGCCCTAATCTGCGTTTCCTACATTTGCATTCCAGTAGTTTCCTCGCAACCTTTGTGTTCTGTTTTTCTGGACTTATTACTGAAAATTCTTTTGTTCCTTTCTTATGCATTTTTTTCTTCAGCTCTTGAATTGCTGCTGTCATTTTCTTGTTCCTGTTTTCTGATCAGGTTATTTATCTTTAGTACAGTTACTCCTTTGCTTATGTACTCTCCTCCCCACTTCTCGAGGATATCTGCATAATGTACTCTCACTGTATGAGAGTACCTAAAACTGTCTGTTCTCCTTTCATTTCCATTATTTCTGGAAATCTTTGTTCCAATTGTTTCCACTGTTAGTCGAGTCAAATAGGTATTAAAACAGGCCGACTTACGAAAATCGAAAGATATGGAGCGATTTTGATGAAACAAAGTGCATTCGATTCGGGATGAAGTCTAGAAAAAAGCTTACCGGTTAGTTTTTGTGTAAATTTGTCATTTTTTTTAAACGAAAAATTGACCAATTTTTGGCTAATTATTGGGAACATTCAGTTGGGGGTTTTCCGGGTCGCTGATTACGATTCTGAACTCAGATTGGCCAAAATCGAACTCCTCAGCTGGTAATGGGCAGGTTTAATTGGACAAAATTGACCAATTTCCAAAATTTCATCAAAACTAAGAATTTGACTTCAGAATCGTACTGAGCGACTCCGAAAACCCCCGAGTAATTTTTCCTGTCTATTTGCGATGAAATTAAGAAAAAATGATCAATTTTGTCCAATTAAACTGGCCAATTACCAGCTGGGAAGATCGATTTTGCCCAATCTCAGTTCAGAATCGTAATCAACGACCCCAAAAACCCACGAGTGATTTTTCATGGCTATTTTTGATGAAATTTAAAAAAATGGTCACTAAAGTGGCCAATTACCAGCTGGGGGGTTCGATTTTGGCCAATCTGAGTTTAGAATCGTAATCAGCGACCCCGGGACTAAATTTTCCCAATAATTAGGCAAAAATTGGTCAATTTTTCGTTTAAAAAAAAAATAACAAATTTGCACAAAAAACTAAGTAACGGTAAGCTTTTTTCTAGACGTCAACCCGAATCGAATGCACTTTGTTTCATAGAAATCGGTCCATATCTTTCGATTTTCGTAGTGAAATACCTATTTGACTCGACTATGTGTATATAGTACCGTTTCTGTTTCCCGAGTATTACCCGTTTCTTTCCAGATATGTTTGGTAGATAAAATCTGGCCACTTTTCTGCTAATGTTTCCTTTATATCTTCAAAGTTTCTAGTCTCCCGAATCTTTTTCTTTATTCGCCGGAGTAGTCCTTCATTTTCATTTTAAGTCTGGACCTCCACATTTGCTTTCTGAGTATTTTCACGATCTCCATGCCACGTCTCCCGGGTTGTAAACTTTTCTGCCATCATCCACATTTCCTCCCTGATAGCCTTGTCTGCTTGTGCTCTGAGTTCAGCCATTTTCCTATTTTGTCTCTTTAACTCCTTGAAGTGTATTCTCCACTTCTTTATGCACTACTACATAGCCCCATGAACATTTGTATTCTCCTCTATAAACACGGCGGCTTCAGCGAGATATTTGTCAATATCGATCATTTTTGCAGCATATAAATTCCCATGATTCACAACTTTGTTGCCACTTTCTTTCAAGGGAATCGTTTTCTTTTATTTGGGGAGGTTTTTTCTTCCTCATCTTGATCCATTTTCAAAATGGTTTCTTCTAAATCACCCTCATCATTGTCTGTCTTTCCGCCTTGTCTAGTCTGTTCTTCCCCAGTTGTTTGGCTACTTTTTGGCGTGTGTATCTCCACTCTGGCTCCGCATGAGTTTGTTCTACGTATCCTGATAATGTCGTCAGAGAAACTTTCTCGTATATTCCTATGTTCCTGTAGGTATTCCATCTCACTATTATTATACTATATATTATATATATAATAATATATATATATATATATATATATATATATATATATATATATATATATATATATATATATATATATATATATATATATATATATACTTTTTTTTTTTTTACATTCAAACCTGGTCGGGGCTGCTGCGAGCTCCGACGACATCGCAGCAGTCGCGCCAGAAAAACCTAAAAGGCGGTTAACCGAAGCTACTCCTCCCCACCGGTCGGTAAGTAGCTTCAGGTTCCTAAATCGTGTGCCCTAAGTATTCTAATTGAACCCAGAATGACTGCCTTTTGCATCCGGTCTATCAAGATCTGCGCCGAGTTCCTACAGGCCGGAATGATCTTCAAGTTTGAACGCAGCGAAGACCGAATTCCGCCCAAAACACCGATGATCAGAACCACTAATACGACCTTGTGGCCTGGGTATAGCGTGCGGAGCTCGAACAGGAGATCTTGATATTTTGTCCATTTTTCCTCCTCTTTCAAGACTATGTTCTTCTCTGCCGGAGCGGAGAATTCGATGACATACATAGTCTTGATTAGTTTATCGAGGAGGACAACGTCAGGCCTATTTGCTTGTATGGACCTGACGGTCGGAAACGGATAATTCCAGAAGATCTGGCATTTTTCGTTTCCGACAACGGACTCAATATCTCCTGGCATGTAAGGCAGCACCGGCTCTTGGTCTATTCCGTACGAGTGCCTTAGATGGTAATACAGCACCCGTAGGGCCGCATTATGGCGATGGGTGTACGCCGAGGCCGCTTTTGCCGGACATGCCGACAGAAGGTGGAAAAGCGTCTCAGGCACCTTTCGACAGGCCCTGCAGCTGACATCAGGGACCTGCACACCCATCACATTGCGGCGATAGACCAAGGTGTTAATTACGCCATCTTGGCAAGCTGCGGTAAATCCCTCAGTCTCGGATGTAAGCCCGGCTGACCTTAGGTAGCCGAAGGTCAGCCTAGTTGACAAGCCGAGCGTTTCGATGTTTCGATAGAAAACACCGTGTATCGGCTTGTCAACATGCCGCCTGAGCGTAAGATCTTGCTCCGCGGCATTTATCTGGGCTTTCAGGCGAGAAGGTAGGAGCTCGAGGTTGCCCTCTAGTCGGCCTTCTCGACTGATCTGAAATTCGAGACCAAGTTCTTCCGCAGCTTTTTGTGCTGCCTTAACGATAAATGCCCCCACTCCGGCCAATTCGTGACTTTTAACAAGGCACAGGAGGGGGTCCGAGCTCCTAAGAACTTTACAAGCTATACTCAGAACCACACTTCGATGCAGACCCTCCAGACTGAGGAGTCCCCTACCTCCCCGATGACGTGGGAGATAAATACGGGAAACGGACGATCTAGGATGCAAACTGTGATGGATATGCATCATTTTCCGGGTGTCTTTATCGAGCCTATGCAGCTCATCGACCGTCCATTTCACCACTCCAAAAGAGTGGAGCAGGACTGGAACGGCAAGCATATTTGTTGCAGACACCTTGTTCCCACTCGAAAGTTCGGAAGACCAAATCTTTCGAACAAGGTTTCTGTATTTGCCGCGGAGAGCCACCTTTACCTGGGAAGCGTCATAATTAGGACGCTGTTCAATTCCCAGGTATCGATAGGTCTCTCCAGAATCGAGGTGTTTAAAGATGCTTCCGTCGGCAAGCTGCATATTCTCGTACACTTCCGGAGATCGTCCTCTCCTCAAATGAAACACTGCGCATTTGTCCAATCCCAACTCCATGCCTACGGCTCGTGTATATTCCTGAACCACATTGAGAGATTGATGGAGGTTCTTCTCCCCAGAGGCATAAAGTTTCAAATCATCCACGTAAAATAAATGGGTGATCTGATGCCTCCGGTCGTTCGGTGGTCCAGAGTAATATCCATGAGTCCGTCTTAAAGCAATGGAGAGTGGCAGCAGTGAGATATTGAACAAGAGGGGACTCAAGGAGTCTCCTTGGAAAACTCCCCTCTTGAATGTTACCAACTCTGTCAAGACTCGTCGTGTGCCTGATGTGATGGCAAAACGGGTCTTCCAGAGTGGCAACAGATGTTGTATATATATATGTATATATATATATATATATATATATATATATATATATGTAATATATATATATTATATTATTATTATTAGATTCTTTGGTTGGTGACCTGCTTACCCTGGTACTTCTTTGGAGGGCGTCTCCCGTTAGGGTAGTCCAAAAAGTTCCATCCTGGTCGTCCATTTCATCTTCCTTGTCCGAGTCTGCCGCCAAGTCCGTTGCTGGTTAACCTTTGCTTTCTCCGTTTTCTGCCATAATCATTCCGCAGGTTTTTGCGACTCCACTGTCGGTTATTTCATGAAGGTTTTCCCCTAGTGAGCCAACCGGCTAAGGCAAGCCTCCCGCATCTGGATCTTACGGAACACTCCTCCCAGACTCGCCATTCTGCGATTCGAACTGTGGTCTGGATTTACGGTATTAGCGGGGGTTGGCTAGCTTCTCTGCCCTCGGCTAAGGCAGTCGTGTTGCAAACTCCGAAGCACTCTGACACCGCGTGCCCTAGTTTGGGTAGTTTCTTAGTTTTCACTATTCGCCGTCGACCTGTCCGGCTTGAGAGGCCCTACCAGGAGTTACTTGCGACTGCAGCCGGCATAGCTGTCAGGGAGAAATGCTGTAACGCACGATGTGTGGGACTCGCGCCCAATCAACGCACCACTAAAACTTCACCGCTTTTCTTTCTCGGAACCGCTTGCGCATTTCGCTTCCATTCTCGTTACGTTACGGATCATGTTTAACCCCGCAGGTATCGAAGTTGTCATTTGTTCGTTTTCCTATTCTATGGAGGTAGGTTCCAAAGCTCCCATTCTCTGTCAGAAATTGTGTGAGATAGTACGACAGTTGTCTATGTCTACGGACCCAGCATCTGAGATCGGGTATCAGTGCGTGCGTCCATCCCGACTTGTCATCGGTGCGCCATTGCTCTTGCCACTTATCTATTGTGTTGGCTCTTGCTAGCCTTCTGTTATTCACGTCCATGCCAAACGTTACATGTCTCCCATCATTTAGTAACTCGATCGGTATCATCCTCCCTATGACTCTCACGTTTTCGGTACCTACGATTCTATACGCAGACGTTATCCTTATCGCCAGCTTCCTCTGTACTCTAACCAACCATGTCCTATGTTTAGTAATCTTCATGGAATCATGCCATACCGGTGCAGCGTACAGTAGGACGGATTCAGCAACCGTGCCTAGGATCCTCCTCCCATTCTCACTCGCTCCCCTCGCTTTTGGTGAAATTCTTATCAAAGCCGCTGTTAACCTACTCGCTTTTTCCGCCGTTCTCTCCAGGTGTTGTCCAAACTTGAGGTTTTATCTAGCGTAACGCCCAGGTATTTCAGGCTCTTCTGCGGTATTATTACCTGTTGTCCCAGGACAAATTGGATCTCCTCATGTTCTTTCCTGCCTATCAATAAGATGGCCTCCATTTTTTCAGCAGTCTGCCTCAGCTTCATATGCTCCATCCAGTCTTTGATCATCGAAAGGCAACGTCTGTTGTATACATTAGCTCATCCTTGGTCTTAGCAACAATGATGAGGCCGAGGTTGTCCGCATATCCTATTGCCACAACACCATTCGGATATTCCAGCTCCAGAACTCCGTCATATAGGACGTTCCATAACACGGATCCAAGAATTGATCCCTGCAGGACACCTGCCGTTACTTCGACTTTATTCCCCGCCTGAGTAACGATAGACCCATCTTCTAGGTAACTCATTATGATCCGAACCAAGTACTCTGAGATGTCTTTGCGTTTTAACTCCATGATGATTCGTTTCCAGGACGCAGAATTGAAGGCGTTCTGTACGTCCAATGAAAGGAACACACAGAGTCCCCTTGTTTTCAGAGTCTTCATAATCTGTGACCTAGCTATCTCGACTATCTGAGTGATGGCATCCACTGTGGACTGCACCTTCCGGAACCCATACTGTCTATGTGAGAGCGCTTCTTTACTGTCAAGTTTCTTGATCAGCATCTGGAAGGGTTCCTGCTCGATCAACTTGCACACCGTACTGATTAGACGGAGAGGCCTGTACGCCCTGACGCCCGCCTCGGGTTTGTCCTTCTTCTTGATCAGCACCAGCCTGGTTGACTTTCAAGCATCCGAGAAATCGGCTTCGTTCAATGCATGCTCCACGACCATGCTCACATATTCTGGAAGCCTAAGCCCTAGAGCTTCATTGGCCTCTGGCGGTATGCCATCAAGCTCAGCCATCTTTTTCCCCTTGATGCGTTTGGCAGCCTCAACTACCTTCTCCTCACTGACCCGGATCCTTTCGTTAATCACTGGCTTGATCCAATTTATCTCAGGCCGCATGACAAAGAGTTGAATGATAACGTCTCTTTCAGTTTGGGCGCTAGTCGTATTGCGCCATCTCCCCAGTTTATCCGATACTATTTTGTAGCCTCTGCCCCAAATATCCTCGTCGACCTCCTCACAAACTTCTTTCCATTTATCTTCCTTGGCCTTTTTGATTTGTAAGCGCATTGCTTTCCTACTCAGCCTATAAATCTCAGCTCTAGCTTCTATGTCCTTCTGCGTAGCTCTAGAACTTCGTGCTCTCATGAGGTGGCGGCGAAGCTTCAGATTTTCTTTCCTCATCTTTCCTCAGCTTTCCAAGGCGCGCCATGCTCTCGTCGTAGGCCTCTGCCGTTATGTTCGGGCATTCTTCAGGTGTGAATCTACAAGCGCTTCCTATCTTGACTGCTATACATCTCTCAAATTCTGTGATGTTAACTGTGTGAGCACTTATCAGCTAGGACGGGGCTCTTGGAGTCTGCTCACTGCGCCTTGGAACGTCAGTTCCGAATATACATACCCGTGGTCACTCAAGGTTCCAGACTCGAGCACTTTCCACTCTACGATCACCGGCACTAGATTTCCAGAGACCAGTGTAAGGTCTATCACCGAACTAGACGCATTCCTGAGGAACGTTGGGGCAGTACCTCTGTTGGCTACTAGTAACTCATTGGCTGCCGCCCATTCAGTTATGATATGTCCTTTCTCGTCAGTCCTACGCTCGCCCCAGTCACTCGCCCTTGCACTAAAGTCTCCAGCTATAACGATGCTTTTGGTGTGTCTTGTCCTCATATCTAGCGTGTCTATATAGTTTTGATGAGTCATGATATCACAGTTGGGTGGGATATAACATCTGTATACTACGCACTCAGGGAGTTCTACTCACACGTAGCCATTCCCGCTGCCAAAGTTCAGTAGTCTGCATTCTGTATTGAGGATCATTATAGAGGCATTCAGCTTGGGTCGTAGATCCATCCTGCACTGTTTTGTATTTTGTAGATGTTAGGTTCACTCACTGCTACTACATCAACTCCCATTTGTAGAACTGTGGCCTCCGCCAGATCTTGTGCAGGGGCACTCCTGTTAGCAATGGTCTGATATATCATCATTCCCAGTTGTCGAAAGACCCTTCCATGTCTGTCCGCAAAATTCTCGAATCTGTGCGCACTCCTCTCCTAGCCCGGTCCGTTTTCGGCTTGGCCTCTTCGGACCTATAAATAGCCAACAGACTCCTATGTCTCGGGCATCCCACCGTACATGTCCTGTACCCACTCTTCTGACATTGAAGACAGAATTCTTCGGTCTGGCAGTCTTCAGCCTTGTTGTTTTCCTGTTTACGTTTCCTGCATTCCAATGCCCTGTCTTCACTAGAACATCTGGAAGCTGCATGTCCTATCTCCCAGCACGTGTGGTACCTCATAACTTTCAGGCTCTCCCGTAGGTTGCAATGTCTCAGCCCTACCTGAAGTTCGCCTTCTCAAATTAATGCCACCGCCACCTTCATTGGTACCTGCACAGTAGAGGTTAGCAACTCCGACCGGTTCGAGCGTACACTCTTAACTCAATAGGCGCCTCGTTCGCCTCCATGCACTGTAAGAACATATATGATTTCGCTTTCGGTGGTGTCCGCGTCCAGGTTGCTCAAGTGCAGCAGTTTTATTTCTCCCAGCTCATTCCCATACATAATTATTTCACTGGAGCACACTTTCTCAGCTATTTCCTCTTTGAGGCTCTTGAGTCCCTGCTCGTTCGGGTCTGTAACTACTAGTAAGTCTCCGTTCCTCGTTTTCTGGATGCAGCGGATCTTAACGTCCCGCGGCACAGAGATCTTACTTTTAACTTCTTTCAGAAGTTCGGAATACGTAAATCCTTTTTTCTTGAATAATAACGCCCCTGTGCTATGTCTAGGTCTTCTCGCGATCATGCTGACGTACGTCCTACCCTATTCGATCTGAGAGTTCCCAGGGACGTGTATCGGGATCTGGATGCCCGTGTTCCGGAACGATATCTCTGCAATTTTCCATAGTGTCTCCGCATTGACGCCCAGCGGAGCTCCACACGACCAGAGCATCCTTCCGTAAGTTCCTTAATATCTGGAATATTTTATCACTCTGGGTCAACGACTCCTCCCTCACTCCCTCTGCCAGCTTCCATATATTTCGTCGAGTGGTTTCAATTTCCCGTTTGCTATTCCTATTGCAGTTACTCTGCATTATGTGCATCACTCCGTGAGTCTCATACACGTCTCCCGCCTGCATCCGTTCAGGGTAACGCTCTTAGTCCCGCCAGCAGCGGGAGCCCATGCAGATCTTTGCCGAGGCGTAGATCTTCCTCTGCCACTCGAGGCTCACGACCTCCAGATTCCCTTCCTTATATGCGTCATCTAATCTAGAGTTGATGTTCTCGAGACAATATTCCGTCTTAATCTCATCCGCAGAGGCCTGGATAGATGCGTTTTTCTTCATGGGTTCCGTCCGGGTTGTTTGTGTTCCCGTATCCTTGCCCTTTCTCGCTTCCCGCCTCGCTGACACTCTCTTGTCAGCGTTGTCCCCTACGTTCCCGCGGATAAATTTGATGGGCCTGTCCGATCCCAGTTTCCTGGAGGTATTCAGGAGTCTTCATGTAACGTCTTTTAACTCCTTTCTCGTGTTTGAATTATCCTTGGTCAGTTTGTACATCTCTTTAATCTCTTGTATCGCTTTCCCCAGCAGCTCATTGATGTACTCAACGTCTTCACCCCTCCTTACTCTTTTCGTCTCAGCTGGATCACCCGCCGGAACTCCTGTTGGCCTTTGATGGACTATGACTACCAACACATTTTCTTCCTAACATCTTCCGGCGTTGAGTTACACCTCCGCTTCCTCATGTTCTGCGATGATTTCTGTTCCTCATTACTAAAATACGCTAGCTCCAAGAGGTCGCTTTCGTGATGTAGAAGTCTCGTCACTATATCTTATACCAGCTGGGTACGTCCTTGCAGTGAGGGTATTCCTCTTTACTTACGTCTCATCCTCCTTTTTTGCACGTGCCTTAGCTTCTTGTGCCAGGTCGGCTTCTTCCTCCTTTATCTCAGCAGCTTCTGCTCTCCCTCCTTGATTCACATCCCTCTGAATCCTCGGGGTAGAAAACATCTCAACCCAAAAGTCCACGGTGCTCCTTCTTCCTACAATATCCTCTCTCACCGATTCATTCGTATTCCCAGTGTTGATGGCAGTCATTTGATCACCGTCGGGCAAGGTGACTCATCACCAAGACCCCGACGAGAACTGGCGTATCTCTCCCCTGCTCCGTAAACCTATGTTCGTTCTTTGTCCTGTTCATATTTCTGCATGTGAACAAGCCGATTGAGCTTACGTGCCACTGTATGCCCCGAACTTTTTTTGTTATGGAGGTTTTTTCTCCTCCGTGCAATCCTGTTGGTCCGCGGGAGCTATTTCATTTCACTCCTACCCTCGGCCCTGCTGGCAACAGGGCCTCGAGCATTCCCCTATCCGCCATCCGGGGACGCACCTGGTTGCGGTTACAGGTGTCCGCTTCAGGAGCAATGCTCCATGCTTCCAGGAACCTAACCTAACCAAACTTTGTTGATATAGAATGCAAATATTGTACTCGCGATAATCTTAGCACTCTCATTTCTAAGAATATCTTGAGAATTATGCTGAAACCCGGGACTCAATTTACGTTGTATGATCTTATCAGTGGGACTGAATTGACGTATGAATATGAAAATGGAACTCATTCTACGTTTTCCGATTTTCTACACCTAATTCATTGCTCACCTGATCGAGAATTTGAATAGGGCTCGCAACAAATCAGGCAGAAGCTGTTTCCTTCATATAAACTGTCTAATTCCTTTGCACTGCCAGTTTTACGAATTTTAGAAAATGACCAATTGTGGCGGCAAAATGGAAGATAAAAAATAAAAAAAAACTCGGTAGAAAGTGTATAAAAAGTTCCATCTTCTCATATGAACAGAATATTTTGTTGGTCAATATTCGATTTGCAAAAAAAGATTTTGCATTGACTCAAAAAAACACTAATTCGAGTATATCTTGAGACCATAATCTCAAAATGACTTTCACTTTGACTCAAACGACGCGTTTTAACTTTTTCTAAAATTTTCTCTCGACATGTTTCTCTATTTGAGCCACCGATTTCATTTTAAACGCAAAAAACATTAAAATCGTCTATTTTCGCGCCAAGTGGTCATAACTTTTGGAGCTAACTCGTAGAAATGTTCTCACTATTTCACTCGTTGTCAGCGCATCAAAATACATATAAAAACATACCAAATTTACACCTTCATTCCTTGAGCGATATGCGCTGGATTTCGTTCCTCTAGCGACTGTAACTTTTCTCGGCACATGGTTGAAAGAGTGGTCGCTAAACCAATACAGGTAAAGGCTTAATGTATGTAAACTTTCGATAGGGATATAGATAGATATATAAAATGTACAATAAAAAATATAATACATGAAAAACACATTGACTATAACCGCTATACTTAATCTGTTCTTACCATGACCATAAAATTAATGATTCATTATATTCCTATTAGCTACTGAATTAACAAAATTTATCCGATCAAAAACGTGAGTCATTCATAATGAGCGTGTTACCCATCCATCAGCAACTCTGTTCGCTCCATGATCCCGCAATATTGTTCATTTGCACAATATTTTGGTGATACCATGGACTAATATAAGTGTATTTAACGTGTTTCTGCCAAAAAAAGGAAAATTTAGAAAAGACCTATTCTGGCCAATTACCTAATAAAATGCGCCTGCAGATGGATTGTGTTTATAAAATCCAATAATAACTACAGAAAACAATATATTTCCGAAACGTTAAAAACAAGAAAATCTCTATTATTTTACGATAGATATTCCATTTAGTTACAGTATGCAAATGTCTTGGTATGGTGAATCTTTTATATATATTATACTTTGAATGAAACTATTTTTCTTCTGAAGTTTCTAAAGCTGTATAAGAAATACTGCTTTCGAATCAACAATTATATTTTCCGCAATTCTTTAGGAAATTTTGAGACAAAATTTCTTAAAAAAAAGTCAAGATTTCCTATTCACTTCTTTACTGTAAGGAAATAATATTTCCTTACAGTTGTTAGTGTTCTACATAAATGATTGAAAACTCATTGTTTATAAGGAATTAATTTATATTTTGAAAACATCAATACATTGCAGAATACATTTTAAAATTAATTTGTTATATTTACAGTTATTTTACAGTTAGTACAATTACTGAACATTGAAATAACATTATTAGAACTATGAGAAATATTTTGGACAACATGCGGGGTGGTAGGGTTATTTTGTTGAATATTTTGTACTGTGAAAATTTTATTTGCCACCTCAACCTTATTGTTAAGAGATTCTTCGATATATCCTTCAGCAACATTTGATGACTTCCATCCGCCATGCCTCTTTAAACTAGTTATGTCGACACCAGAGTCAACCAATATTGATGCAGAAGACCGACGAAATCAGTGACCAGTATATTCTGTCGAATTTACCAAATTCAAATGAGTAGCAACTATTTTAGGCATTTTTCTAAATTGATGAATTCTTACCACTTGTCTACTACCCTTTCCGCTTTGATATTTGAAGAAAAATTGGTAACTGTTCATATTTTCTGGTCTTAACGAAACATACCTTCGATAAACATTCAAGTACATCTGATTAATTACAAATGATCTTGGTTTATTGGTCTTCAAATCAGGTATGCTATTTAAAAGCTTAGAATCTAGGTCTGTTACATCGTGTAGAGTCAATCAGACTAACTCATCCATTCTACAGGCCCCAGAAATACCAAATATTAAAGCCACCTAAAAAATAAATAAATGTGTAATCTAAATAGAAATTAAAACCTTGTAAATTACCTTAATCATTAAATTTTAAATTTTCTTTATCTGGAGCTTCCTGGATAAATTTTTCAATTTCTTCCTTCGTTAAAATCTTAGATTTCTTTGCCCTATAACCTTGAGCTTAACGTTTCAATAAAGAACGAAGTTTTGAATATGTAGATATATCTACATTGTGTTCAATTGCAAGGGTTGACTTCAACATTGAATAATTGGCCCATAATGTTGAAGATTTCATCTTTAAACAAAGGTCTAGGAAGTATGCCATTAAAACATTTTCTGAGAAAGAACTCGTGTTTTTACTGTTGCGATAGTCCATAAAACGTTTATATGCATATTCGTACTTTTCTCTTGATTTCTTTGGCAATAATTCTAATGAAGCAGTATTCACTGCCTCAACCAGCTCTGGAAGAGTCCCAGAAATGGGAAATTCATCATCACTTATCATTTTACTTTCGTAAACACCAGCAATTAAATTTTATTACTAATTTCAAAGGACCATTTATTTGTGAATAAAATTTTTTCAAAATTAATTAATAACTGTCGAATTTTAAACGATTGCGGACAAATAGTATGTTTACCTTGTAGGAAAAGTCACATTCCTGGACTCTGTGTTGCTAACTCGAGGCGCAAGCTGAGACTTAGCATTCATCACAGTCGTCCAGGAATGTTAGACTTTTCCTACTCGGTAAACAATGTACTATTCCTGCTATTCTTTTCTCAATTAATACTTGTTTGTAACAAAGAATAAAGAACAAACCGAAAACAGAAATTGACAGTTGGAGCATTTCGAATTTAGATCAGTTTCTTGGGTTATGACTAAAATTATCTCTTTGCAAAATGCATAAGTTTGTAAATATTTCACAAGAATTTGAAAACATGATCATTATATTAACAATTGAATCTGATAAAGTGATGTCACCTTTCACTGTCGTCCTCTGAAATTCGTATTTTACACCTTTATCAAATTGGTCTTTTATTCCATGTACATAAGGATCATAATATAATACCTACTTTAAAACAGAGGTAAAGTTCTTTTCACGGAAAATATCGGACTTAATGAACGCAGTAAACTACTGGCCATAAATACCTTTGATTATTCTAATATTATTTGAGTGGGCTGAATAATTGTAAATAGGCATAAAGACATAGCAGGTAAAAGTTTAATTTTATCGTAAATTGTATTATCACTTGTTGTCCTTAGAATTCTTTTCAAATTACTTAAAATACATACATAATTTTATAAAGTCCGGCCTTTTTCGATCCTCTGTTTGTTCATTGCCAAGCTCTTGCATAAACAATAGGTACTTTTACTGCAGTCATAAAATCAGAACCATATTGTTTATTGTTGAATTTAAGATGGAAGCTACCGTCTTTTATAATAATATTGCTTCGATTATTGTCAAAAGCCAAGGCAGCTGATTAAAAATTATTCACGATCGATGATGAAATTGACTAATCTGGCTATCTTGACTATTGAGCAAGAAATGACTGAAGCAATCGATGTTTATAGTGCGATTGAAGATTTTTATTGAAGTACGAGAATAAAGTTCGGAGAAAGAAGATTTCATCAGAGATAGTGATGAACTATTTATTTTATGGAAATCCATTTCAATAAAATGAAATAAAACTTTTTTCTGTCTAATTTCCACAATAAATTTTATTTTTCAATAAACCCGACCGGTTTCGATTTGACTTGATAATGACGTAAAAGTCGAAACCGGTCGCGTTTATTGAAAAATAAAATCTCTTGTGGAAATTAGACGGAAAATTATTTTATTTCATTTTATTAGAAAGAAGATTTATTTTATTTCTAATATATTATAATTTCTGCTTTCACTTAATAGAAGATTTTCTGTTTTATTCACAATATTTTTAATTTTCTTAATCCAAAGCATTGTAATTAATATACCTACTACTTATTATTTATCTTCAATAAAGTATTAGATAAATTAATACCTATTTTTAATTATAATGATAAATCATGAATTCATCATGTGCCTCATGTGTGTTTAAATACTACTTGGAATTAAAAGTGCAAACAATGGATTACCCTCAGCTGAAGATAAATCTGAATGAATTGAAATACATTTTCGCTAATACATTTCCATCCCTTATTATACATATTTTTTGGGACTAATAAACATTCATGAACTCAATAACTGAAGTTAAATCAAAAATTTCCGCCAGTAAAAATGCAGAATTAAGTAATATTATGAAATATCTTCAAGACTATGGGTTTTGAGTATTGAGAAGAAATACAATTGGAACATGAGAAGAAAAAATTAGGTTTTCAATTGCAAAAAGTTAAATTTTCAATGTTTCTCATTCACTTTCTGGATCCACATTTTTGCGCACCCTGTAAATTATTCAGTAGAAGTGTAATGGTGACTGATCCGTTCAACCTTCAATATTCATGATCTCCAGTCACTGCATATCACTAAAAATGGTAATTCACATGAAAATGGCGTATGTGGACTGATATGTCACTTTTAATTCAAAAAAATCGAATAACTCAGATAAAGTTTATTTTGGGTATATGGTATGTGATCCATGAATTTGAATCAGAATCATGAGAATTAGATTGTCTAAATTTAGTAAAATACAGGATGTATCACGAAAGGTAATGTCATTTTCGGAGAAACCGGAATTGTCACAATGAAGAAAATATATTGGTTGGATTCTCAATGTTCCCTTCACAGTCTCTACAAATCTACAAGTTTACAAAATCGAACTACTTGCTCTAAGTTCTCCACTAAATAGATCGCGTTAACTCATGAATCCTGTATATATTCTATGTGTAGATCTTTCGATCCTTGCAGTATTCTAAATGTAATGTAAAATGTAGCCTTTACACACAGTAGAATTTCGGGGTACTAGTATCGGTACAAATTAAAAGATCACTATTTTAATTTTATGCACTACTCTTTCAAGTATCGGTCAGTAAGATGAAAAAATACTCAGTTAAAATATGAAATGGTCGATAAAATTAATAATCGGATACAATTAATTCACCAACGATAAAATAATAGCGTCAAAAGATCATTAATTAATATATATTAATCAATAATAAGATTAATAATCGACCAGTACGGATTAATGAACCGAAGTCAATGTTGTTACTGCATCAACGAGTATAGCCCAGGCGGTAAGACCCCGGCGCAAGATACTTTTGCTTCTTATACCTTAGGGTCAAAACTCCAAGCGGCAACGTTATCACAGGTTAAATCTTTTTCATATTTTTTGGAATAAGTACTAAGTTAGTAGATTATTTTAAAATTGGTTTTTGTAATTTATTGATTTTCCTTGCCCCTGTGCACGTGCAAGAAATTCCATGCGGCAAAATTATCTCAGGTTAGTTTATTAAATGAAACAAAAAATGAGAATATCAGGTTAGTATAGGTTATTTGAATGTTCGTTTTCGTAATTGATAGATTGTCCATGCCCTTGGGCATTGTAGGAAACCACAAGCTGCAAAGAAAACGCAGGTTAGTTTGATAAATTTATATATATTTTGGGAATCTTACTAGGTTAGTAGGTTATATTTGAAAGTGTGTTTTTGTAATTCATTGATTTTCCTTGCCCTTGTACACGTGCAGGAAACTCCAGGTGGCAACATTATCGCAGGTTAGTTTGTTCATTTTTCATATATTTTTGAGAATCCTAGGTTGGTATTATTTGTTTTGTAAATGTATTACCGACTATTGCATACTGCCCATTTGTCAATTTTTACTGTAGATTTGCAGATTTATTACACGCTAATCCATACGAATATTTTTATAATTTTTACTGCCTATTTATTCGCAATTGTGGAAACAGAAATACTGACCAAATAGGTAG
This sequence comes from Endomychus coccineus, assembly GCA_958510875.1. Taxonomy (NCBI): domain Eukaryota; kingdom Metazoa; phylum Arthropoda; class Insecta; order Coleoptera; family Endomychidae; genus Endomychus; species Endomychus coccineus. The sequence goes on from OY294069.1 coordinate 119,179,779, forward strand.
TTATTTTACTGCTCCAAAATGTCATTTTAACTTATCAAATTTCATTAATGTACTGAGTCTTTTTACAATATTTTACCGACTGTTTCTAATATTATAATGTACATAATGAATTAAATACTGTTCTACTGTTCACTTTATTAATACAGAAGAGAGTAGTGCTCACATCTCTTGATCAATTATATAAGTAACATATGGGTAGCCCGCTATGCTTACTTCACAGTATCACAGTAGATATTGAAGGTCCTTTAAATTCACAGAGAACTGTAATAGTTATCACTTTTAACTGCAAGATGACGCTACAATCGTCAATTCCATTTTTGGTAGCCAGTTCTCTACCATCAACTAGCGTGAATATAGTCACCAATCACCAACGAAGATAATTGAAATTGTGCGTTAAAAACACTCAAAGCACATCAACTCAATAATGAACCCAATGTTCAACCTTATTTCTGATTGGTATTGTGAGAAGACCTTTTCTTCTTGTGATATTTGTATCTTTCGATTCACGTTAAATGTGAATCAGGTCGTAGTAATCTATTATTAGAATTTATATATATTTATATAAATTGAACAGATGAGGCGACCTTTTTCAATAATGACCAAGGATGCCCAACAAATTTTTAATTATTATTTCATTTATGTTTAGCAAGCATGTCATAAAAATTGAAGAATCGATATGTAAAAAAGAGGTGCATTAATTAATTATCATTTTGTAAGTACCTAATGGTCAATTAAGGTTGCTTCATGGAAGGAACTGAAAGGATTCAAAACATCGGACAAAAAGCCAAGCATTTCAAAAGTGGGATTAAAAATTTTTTTTTTACTTTTTCCACAGAACAAGTGGAAATTAATGAAAATGGATTGTTTGAAATCGGCATATAATCAAATGGTGCTTTCGTAATTTTTTTTACCACATACGTTTCATTTTCGAGAGCTGACATCTTCAATTTCCTCTACCCACCTATCTTTGAAATAGGTTTGCTATAACAGTAGGTAATATATTTTACTATATCTTCAGTAGCTATTTGATTTACCTTTATCAGTCTACACCACCCAACGTCAGGATAGTTTTCAGAGAGTGGATTTCCCATTTTATTGAATTACAGTAGGTACTTATATACGCATTAGATTTGTTAAGTGATTTTCCTTCAGTAAAATAGTTTTTCTCAAGAAAGAAGTACATTGAGACAAAAACATTTGAGGGTTCATTATTTTACAACAAGCACGAAGAATTGCGAAACGTACAATGTTAAAGCCGAATAGATTTCTATTTATTATGTCATAGTCCCTGGATTAAGATATTACACAGTTTCATATCAACTTTTGGAATTCATCTTCAAACGTCCATCATCTTCTTATTTTGCACCATGCTACGAAAATAATAAGTTCAGCTAACAAAATTCGGATTGCATCAAAAGAAACTCATGCTTATTTTTTAAAATAGTACATTTCCAAATAACAATAGTTATATTTTTCCCATAAGTAAATAGATAATTTTTCAAATGATTAAAATAAAAAAATGTGATTAGACATATTTTTAAATTGTACGGCTCTTTTTCCAAAATGTGGAACTACTTTTTCACCAAGAACCTTGATTTAATTGTTTTAACGATAAAAAATACGATTTTGAAAATTATATATAAATTCTCGAGAAACAGGATTTTGAGAATTGAATCTTATGTTTATTGTTTATTCGTATTGTGTCAACCAAGTTTCTGGTAGAAACAATATCTTCTGAGAGGCACTGGCCTAGTTATACAGAATATCTTGATTGAAAATTCTAAGTATTTGATCTCTATCCATGTTATAACGGTTACGGCATATTCGTACATTCCGGATCTTTCATCTGTATTCGTTTCACTGAGTGTACCTGATCATCAGTTGCGGAATTTGAATGAAGCAGATAACTTCATATGAAACTAGAAAGCATACCGACTGAGCGAGCTCAACTTGAGTCGCCATGTTGTAAAGTTTATAGACAACACAGATTAGCACGTGGAAAGTGCGCTCATCTATTTCGTATTTTACTGAGTTTTTGATAGACTTTCAAGTGTGTTAGCAGAGAAACTATAAATTATAACCAACTAAAAACTTATTTAAGACGTCAGAAGACATTAACAAACCGTAAGTATTGCATATTTCTTAATTTATTGAAGTGGAGTAGACTTGTTACTGTGGCCGGCATTAGCTAAATATTTATATGTATCGTCATTATTACTCAAAGTAAACTACATCCATGAACGTAAATCGTTCATGCCTCAACATTGTTCTTGAAATGTACATATTAATATGTGGAGGAATCAATTCTGGCATATTTGACAGTTCCCCATATGTGAATTGGGCTCCTGTTATTTAAGTGTTACTTTTTTTTTCATAATGTTGGAATGATAGACACCAAGTTGTTTAAAACGTCAGGCTACAATTCATATAAATACCTTCAAATTACCAAATCATGTAACTGATTTTAGATTATTCTTGAACTTGTTCATATCTAAATAGCAGCATCGAACTTATCTCTCAGACAGAAGCATACTGATATGAAATGAATGAGTACCTAATTCTCACTAAGTTATTATAAGTTAACAAATACAGTGAGAGTTTGAATTTAGTTATCCTTGATCCTTGAATTGTCTTAACTACCAACTTGTCGATTATCAACAAACCATTAGTAGCAAGTAGATGACAGGTGATCACTATCTTGAATTTCCTAACCATCTTTTTATTTGAACACAGTATATACTGAAGTAGGTGATTTAATATTTTGGAAGTATTTGATTGTTGGGGCTCTGCATTTTACGAGAATCTCCATGACCATCATATTAGAGGTAATAATAGGAGGTGAATAATGATGTAAATTTCTCAATAAGTGCTAATCAAGTTTTCAGAGTTTTATCTAATGACCTTCCCAAGAAGATTTCAATTCTATTATACATATAGGTACTGCTACATAATGATACTGAATGAGAGGATAACCAGGCTTGTTAAAATATTGCACACCAAAATTTCCAATGAATGGCTAGATACCTCACTAAATTGCAATTTATCATTAATCACTGAATTTACTGATTCACATCTTCAACAAACTATAAAACAACAAGAAAATTACTAATGAAAGTATCCCAATACTACTATGAGGTTGAATCCTTGGGAAATAAAGTCCAGCCTCTCTCGTTAGAAATAATGCAGAGATGAATTTATATGGGAGCTTCATATAAAATATTTGTATGGGCGAGATGATTGGAAGATGATTAGACCAAGTGAACCATCGAAAAACATTGAACTGAGAGAATGTGACCACATAACCAGATATAACTAAGTTCTCATATCAATGAAAAATTATGAATATTCCAAAGAATTGATGGGAGCTTGACTGCATTCTATATTTCATGACTCAGTTCTTCCCAATTTTATGATCATGTATCCAATATGGATATAATGTTCATCTTACCTATAAGACTAAAATATGAACATAATTAATAACTATTAGATTGTAAATGTATAAATAATAAATTTGAGTTCATGTTAAATAAATCAAGTAATACAAGTTGCTTCTCACATTATTACAGATGTTACTAGTCTAGATATTAGAGACTGGAATGTTTTTAATAGATCAGAAGAATGTTAGTATATTAATATGTCATTAAAATTATTGAGAACATTGTTTCTGTTTGCAAAATAGGTATTATTCATAAAACATTCACTTGATAGATACATCATAACAAAAAAGATTAGGTTCTGTAGAAATAAGTACCATCCATTTTTTAAATATATTTTAGAATCATAGTGACAGTTGATAAATATTGCAATTAGTGTTCACATATTTTCATATGATGATTATGAATCTGAGTGTAATAATTGTAATTTTTCATTCTTATTACATTTACAAGTTTAAAGTAGTAACTCCTATAGATAGAATATAATAAATGTAACTAATTAGTTTCACTTAATAATAAATATCCAATTTTGTTGTTCTGATTCACCTACTGAGTTAGACTGTAAATCATTGAATATTTACAAATGTCTAGTATTTAGTAGGTGAAAAGGTACATACATACTACTAAATTTAATTCTACAGTTCTTATGCAGTAAGCAATAGATAATTAATCTTTTTAATCTGAAATGAGAAATAAAAATAGTGTCCACTTCACAATGTTATAACCAATATAATCTTTTATTTACTAAACACCTATCAATGTAACATTAGTGTTGATATAGAATGCAAACTTGGTAAACATTATTTGGAGCTTGATAAAAATGTTAGAAGTGAATTTCAATTAAAATATATATGAATCAATCAGACAAATTTCACGCTAACGCTAGAATGTAGTGATGATCAAATGATCTTATCAATAATCTATGTTGCAACATGCTTAATTTTAGAATATGAATAAGGTTATTTTGAAGTATCTACGTTATCCACTCTATGAGTATTTTATAGTAAATTCATGTGAAACACAAAAAGTTACTGATTTTGTCCTCATTTTGACGGTTACTAAATGGCCTTCTATATTGAAAACATGCTGATAATATGTACCCAGACATGCCTTAATTTGTATTTCTCCTCTATGTATTATTACTAGCTCCTGTCCGCAGGCTGCTCTCACAGAAATAGCTAACACCCATGGAATAGGTAATGTCCCCGAGTTTCAAACCTTTAATGCACATTAGAAATGATTCGAGTTGACAGGGTTCTCAATATTATGAGGTGGTTTGTCACGGAAATTGGTGACTGTCAATGTATCTGCCGAGGTATCTGCTGTCTGTCATGAAAACGTGAACTGATGTCTTGTTATGGTGATCTGTGGTTTATCACGGATAGTCTGAGCTGTGATTAGTAATAAATGGTGTTAACCATATACCTATTATCCTGAGGAGACGAAACATCTCATTCATAAAACTCCATTTGACTTGTCGCAATGATTACATGAAGTATGACAAAGAAAATCAACGGACCTCTTTGTAGTCGAGTCATAATAACTCCTTATTAGCAACGCTGTAACTATGATTGAAAACTTGGTTACACTTGTAAGGCAACACAGCTTCGAAATAGCTACGAGAAATACGGAAGCTGTCAAATTGCGTAGTACAGAACAAAGTCCCCATTCATTAAAGGTGCGCGGCATTGTCGTCTTCTGAACAAATGATGCAATGGAATGGAATAGTTCTATATTTAAAAATTTAAATATTGTATAATTCTATTGCATATTCCAGGTTACCATAAATTATGGAATATTTTGCAGAGAAAACGACATTTCAACAGTATTGCTTCTAATATAACCAATAAATAATGCTATGGACGTTTTTATAATAATTACAAATCTCAATCCGGCATACAGAACAACTAATCCGGCAACAGCACATTCTATATGGCCATACTTGTAATATACAGCGGTCTGAGTGACCCGAAATTTGGGCAATGGCTGATCGTGTTTAAATGTAAACAATTCTGTCTCCTTAGGATAATAGGTCTATGGTGTTAACTCAATGCTAGTCTGTCATGTAAATGTTACGTGATTATATAAGCTGTCAAAAACTTGAAAATATATTGATTCCCTATCACCCTCTTTGGTTTAATTCCGACCCATCCGTTGTTAGCGGGTGCCTACGTTAACAAAATAACTAATGTTGCAAAATATGTATAGGTAGCAACTTTCATTACTTGAGTTTATGTTATTCGAGAAATTCAAAGAAATCGGAAAAATTTTTTTGCCAAGATCATAATTCCCTTTTCATGTGTGAAAAATCGTAATTTGAAACATTTTGTTCTCAACGATACTGAAACTAATTTCTCAGAAACTGGTCAACCAAAGTTGAAAATAAGATCATTGTCTTTTTTTTAACATAAGTAACGGCGTTCAACGCAACTTAACTGCCAAGATATGTTTAATCATAATTATCTAATTAAACAGAAAATTCAACTTCCTTTTCCTAAATCATTTTATTTAGGTACTGCAGGGAGATTGGTCTCTAAAGCTGGGTTGATAAATTTGTTAATCCAGCAATACCAATAATCTGGTATCAACATTAAACTGGTAGATGAAGATGTATTCGAGAAAGTGGAACAAAAATATTGCCAAAACTTCTGAATGTTATTACGTAAACACAGTTCCTTCTATCCTAAAAAGATAAATCATTATGAATATATATTGAAAGATATTATTGCAATTATATGTATCTTAATCAACGGTTGTTTTAATTACAAAATTTAAGAGATACACCCGTATCTTGAGTTTGTCAACATTTCAAACACACTTAACCCAGAAAACAAATTAGGACTAATATCTGAAAGAGTATTTGATAGAATTTTTATCACTAAAGATAAGCGGTATAACCGCGAATACAATTTAAGTATTCTCGTTCAACCACCAACCAAAATATCAAATGTACGGTATTTCACAGAAGAATAAAAAAACACAATTTGGTCTGGAATAAATTTAGTAATATTTTCAGAAGATTTGATAATATTGTGGTTGAATAACTTTTTACGAAAAAGGCTTCTTCTCATAGCATCCAGGCTGGGAAAGACTAGGAGAAATAATGTATAAACAGTTCACTCGACTTCGTAAACAGCAATAATATTTAAAAAAAAATTACGAAACTCTTTTTAGCGTTTCGTTATCTAATAAATATACCTAGGTGACGGTTTTAGTTGGAAGGGAACTGCTAACATTTTTTATTCCCAAAGTTTATTTTATCGCAATTATTGCAACATTGCAACAAGGTCGTGTTCTGAATGGCTTGTGAGTTCGTGGTCACAGACTTTTTCATAATAGAAATTTATGGAAACTTTATGATTGAATTCCTTTCTAAAATATAAAATAAATGTATTTCTTTGAAATTCCGTTAAGATTAAGGCACCAAAATAATTTTTATTTTACCTAAGATTTGAGGGGTAGGAAGAATTTACAAGAAAATGTCTTGCGAAATAGGTGAATAGTCCTTTATGGCGGTGACATTATCATGTAACTATATTGCAACAAAGATAAGTTACTTTTTGATGCTGTTATAACGTCTTTTCTTTCGATTTGTATCAATTTGCTTTTGCTTTTGACAATTCGTAAAAACACTGCGCCAATAAATTATCGGAACACTAATAGGCCAGTACCACGGTCGTACATACAGGTCTGGAAACTCGGGGCTGTTTCCTATGTGAGAAGTGAGTCCGCTAAGCGTCGACTGTCGCGTAGTACCAAAAGTCGTCACGTAGGAATATTCTCTGACAATTGTCAGTTGACTTGTGAACACAAGGAATACCTGCGTTCTTAGAAACAAATTACGAAACCGTGCATTGTGCCGAAATGCAAAACGGGGTACAAAAGTGTAAAGCAACAAACCTCTGTTTTTAAAGTGCCGAAAGATGCGGAAATGCGTTAAAAGTGGATGCTTGCGATTCCGGATAGAAATCATTTTAACGAAGTCTTTTGTGTGCGTCATGTATAAAAAGGGTAAGTTATTTTTAAGGTGAATAATACATTTTGACAAGAGTAACAGTTCTATTCCTCTCCCAAATCAGAATACTTAGTAACACTGCTTGCGATTCCGCATAGAAATCGTTTTACCGATCCAAGCGCTAGCTAGTGGCTGAGCGAGGGACTACGAGTTTGGCGACGCGTAAGAGTCGCCAGACCTGTATGTACGACCGTGGCCAGTACTAATAGGATAAAACATTAGAAAAAAAATTATTCGTTACAGCAATCTGACAGCGGGATATTATAGAACAAGATATTATAAAAGAGGGAAAAATAAATCGAACCGACAGCTGCTATCCGGGGTGGAATGAGGTGGGTTTTTAGAGGTTGAAAACAGTTTTTCGCTATTTCTGGCTGAACCGTGCATCCTATCTAAAAAATTAATATAAAAGTTGTAGGGAATAAAAAGATCTACAACTTTTGTACCAACCATTTTTACACTAACCTCGAAATTTTTCGAAAAAAAAAAAGTGAAAAACCGATTTTTCGGTTTTTAATATTTTTCTCTGACAAAAAAAATTATTATGAAGCTCAAACTTTGACAAAAGACACCTCTATTTATTGCAAAAAGGCAGTAATTTTTTCGGAGGGAAATATTTAGAGGTTGTTAAATTTAATTTAAAAAAAAATTTTTAACTGCGATTCCTCTTAAAACTACGCCTGCTACAGAGTTCTGTTTTGGCTCACTCACTCGTTGTTACGTCTACTTTCGATAAGTGGTAAAAAAAGGTATACTGCAATGGAAAAAATGGCGGGAAAATTGAAAACACCGAAAAATAGTTTTTTTCGTGGTAATTTGCATATTTATCGTTGAATAATTGTTACTAATTTAAAAAATCATTTTAATTTTTTTATGTTTATAGAAACTAATATTATTTCTTTAATTATTGTATAGATCAAGTTTTGATATGATGTCATGCATGTCTAAGACAGCAAATTATATCTGCTATATTCGTATCTTCGTAATCGCAGGATACGAATATGAGAAATTTAAGGAGCTGTTTTCGAAGCTCAAGACAGCATGCGAACGCACCCAGATGCCTTCTAAGCCAATGAGAGGTCGAGCCGGCGTATACTACAGTCGCACCAACTTATGTTTAAATTGTTTTGATCTAGAAAATTGCTCAAATGCTGAACTTCCACAAATTTCCATAGACGAAAGTGATTCGGAAGAAATGGAAACAGATCAATTTACTATAACTGAAACAGTACTCAATAAAACACTGGAGAATCGTTCAGTTTTGTTGAATTGGACAAAGAAGAAGTACAACGCTCTGCAAAGAAAGCAAGATTAGAGAAAAATACATGAAGGGGAATGCATACTTTTTTCAATTTAGTTTTTTAAGCATGTTCAAAATAATATTAATTTTTTTTTATCGCATTTATGAATTTCATGTTGTTAATATTTATTACCTAAAAACAGGAGGGATTTGCTTCAATTTTTCCATGATGTCTTATTCTTTATAGATTTTTTTGTATTTAAACACTTGCAATATAAACTTGTTCAGTGCAACATGAAAATGCTGTTTTATAATTGAAAACCACTCTGCAAAACCCGTATATATCATTGTAGATCTACTACATTACCTATTGTATGATTATATTTTGTTTAGTAAACTAATTGGTTTCGAATAAAAAACTTAAATTGTTCTTAAATGCATATTGGGTATGTGCATTTCTTATGTTTTGTTTGATAGTAACAATCCCATGTACGACGTTCGTAGAAGTCGTATATTTGTATCCTGCGATTACGAAGATACGAATATAGCAGATATAATTTGCTGTTTTATTAGACATGCATGATATCATATCAAAACTCGATCTATACAATAATTAAAGAAATAATATTATAGTTTCCATAAACATAAAAAATTAAAATGATTCTATTATTTATAACAATTATTCAACGATAAATATGCAAATTACCACGAAAAAAGCGATTTTTTCGGTTACTTCAATATTCCCGCCATTTTTTACATTGCAGTATACCTTTTTTTACCACTTATCGAAAGTAGACGTAACAACGAGTAAGTGAGCCATGACAGAACTCTGTAGGAGGCGTAGTTTTAAGAGAAATCGCAGTTAAAATTTTTTTTTTTTTTTATTAAATTTAACAACAACCTCTGAATATTTCCCTCCGAAAAAATTATCGCCTTTTTGCAATAAATAGAGGTATCTTTTGTCAAAGTTTGAGCTCCATAAAGTTTTTTTGTCAAAGAAAAAAATTAAAAACCGTAAAATCGGTTTTTCGAATTTTTTCCGAAAAATTTTGAGGTTAGAGTAAAAATGGTAGGTACAAAGGTTGTAGAAATTTTTATTCTCTACAACTTTTATATTTAACTTATTTCGATAGAATGCACGGTTTAGCCAGAAATCACTAATAACTGTTTTAAACCCCTAAAAACACACCCCATTTCACCCCGGATAGCAACTACTGTCTGTTCGGTTTATTTTTCCCTCTTTTACAATATCTTGTTCTACAATTTCCCGCTGTTAGATTGCTGTAACGAATTTTTTTGTTGTTCAAATACTATTTGTACTGGCCTATAAGTAAAATGGTTGCATTTATTTTTTGAACATATTGTACATTTATAACATCCATTCCCTTTTAAACAATAACATTTTCAAAATAAATGGAAAGACATGTTAACACTACTAACGCGTAAGACGGCCTGGCAGCTTCGTGGCATACTTTGTACACCCTACGAATATCCTCTTGCGGTATATCAACCCATTCGTTCTGAAGAGCTACCAAAAGCTATAGAAAAATTTCTGTTTTCAGTTCTCCACGATAACGTTCACCTGTATGTGACCTAACTCGAAGATGACTTATCATAACGTGTCAACCGAAATATGGACTCGTCGCTAAAGAAAACTGAGGACCTTTGATCCATCCCCCAATCTGCGTGATGTTGAGCAAATGCTAGTCGGTTCCTTTTATAGTCAACCGTGGCTTCCGGACTTCCTTCTGAATCTTAGCTTGTTTCTTCGGAACCGTTTTCTTATGATTTTGACTAGCTGTTTTGTGGTCATTTTGCAGGTCTCGAGTAGTATATGTTCGTCGTCTATGTGCACAATTCCTCAAAAATTTGTCTTGCTGAAGGGTTGTCACACCAGCTCGTCTACAATATCTTCCGGTCTACACCCTACATTCAACCGAAGGGCATACATGTCTCGGAACATGACGATACTTGTACCCTCATTCAATTACTGTTATGGCTCTTTCAATTTCGCTGCCTCATTCAGTTTCAGCAATGGAAATATAAATGACACAAGCACACTAGATCATTTTTAAATTCTCATAAATAACGCCTCAGAGACATTCATCATAATGGTTGGATGATGAAGTCGAATTGCTTAAATTTACTTACCGTTTGTATAAAATGACAATAAATTGAACAACCTAATGAGTTGGAATATTTTATTAATACTTCGGAATAAATGAAATCATTTTAGTATTCCGCTAATTAAATGGTGCCGTGAATTAGGATGGATTTCAGTTGTAGTACAATATCTGCCTGCAAAAAAACAATCAATTGCGCCCTACATTCAGATAATATTTAATTTCTAGTTATAAATCGGATATTTTTGGAACTTCGACGTTCGAACAATGCTTTGGTAGGGAATCTGTAGCGATTAGATTTTGTCTAACAACGTATATTTGATGACGAAAAAATATGAATATGAGTCGCAAAAGGCTTTTTCTTTAGCAGCTATCAGTACATTGCAACAGTGCTGTATATTCTTCACAAGCTACCTTTACGCCAATTTGTTCAAATTTAATTATAAGATACACCTACAGTGTGACTTTCTTTGTTATTCACATTATAGTGTTTAACCTAAAATGTCTCTTTGGTTTTTCCAAAGGATGCACTTATTCTTCGTTTACTATTGGACCTATTCCCAATTGACGTCATGATCATGGGGGAGGCAAGAATGAGCATACAAAACACGATTAGTAGATCGAGCCATAATAGAATCGTGGGAGGTAACATTCTTGATATGAAACTAACGGACCCCATAATTCTCAAGTACTTCATTCAGGGAGTGAATAGACTACAAAAAGTGGGCCTCACCTGCCGAGATGACCTGCTATATAGACGGGTTCAAGACATGGAACTGATGCTTGAATATATAGTAAGAGAAGAAAATCTCGACTGGGAATGCACACTTCTGTCTTCCAAGAAAAAATGTGTAAAAAAACAACTTGAGGGAAGTGCGTAACGCACGGATCAGAATATGCACAGACATCCAGTCGTCACTAAAAGCAGCACACTTGAACCCAACATGGAGACTGGTATGGGAATGCCGAGGTGAAGTCTGCGCTCTGGCAGAACAGAACAAAATAACATTGATGTGTGTCCCAGGACACTGGCATCGATAGCAACGAAAAGGCTGATGAACTAGCCAGAATTGGCTCATCAGCCTTTATCTATTGGCCCTGAACCTGTAATCGGAGTAACAAAAACAGCTGTCCGAGGATACATGAAGCATGCGGGACTGGGTTAAACAACAACAAAGAAAGTTCTTGAATAAAAAATCGCGCGCACCAGGGAAAACTTTTAATAATGAACCGTGAAGTACAGAAGTGAACAACATTAGTAAATTCTTGGCATCCGGATGGATTCCGCGCCACAATAGCACGATTCGACGTGCTATTGAGACGGGAATCCATCCGAAAGCCAACAATTTTCAAGATTAGCTATCCACGGAAGTCTACTATTCAAGATATAACATAAGTAGTAACCAGGTCTGAACAAGAATATGTTTCCTAACTGGTCACACCTCAATGAGAAGACACGTGCACAAAATGGGACTGCGATGGAGATCTTTCCTGCAGACAATGCGGCAAAGAGACAGAAACTGCTAAACACATTCTGTCATAATTCGAGGCCACATTCTGTCATAATGCGGGGCATAAGATTAGGCAAGCAATATTCGGACACCCTAGGTTATCCCCGAAGAGTACAAAAGCCAACCGATAAAGCATCTGTACATTAGAGATGGTAACTATTAATCGAACCGCTGAAATAATCGATTATTTCAGTCGGATTAAACAATTGATCATATGATTTGTTTTGTTTGGATTAATTAATAATTAAATCGTTATTCACTCATTAATCGACAGCAGCACCACAGATTGACTGAAAAATAATTTTCAGTGCTCTGTGACCCGGTGTATACGTTACTGAGAAAGACCTCAACTGCTGAATGTCAACATTCTCCGGTGAATATCGGAAACCTAAACCACGAAAATTTGTCAAACTAACCTGCGGTAACATTGCCGCTTGAATCTATAGCGTAGGTTCAAAACTCCAAGCGGCAATGTTATCGCAGGTTAGTTTTATAATACTTCGTCGGTTAGTTGTCCACCACCACATTTAGTACTTTCACAGTAACATATAGTTATTTATCCAATTTTTGCTATTCCGTATTTTACATCGATTCTTCGCTAAATTATTACTGCAACCTGTCGGTCCCTACTCATAGTGACAACTCACGATTCACCCAATCAGTAAAATAATTATTTCGTTGTTAGTATGGATTTGGTCATTAGTCGTTTAAAATCAATTCTTTGATGTTTCAATTTGATTCTCATCAGAATGTCTCCTCCTAAGGGTAAAGTATGTATTTAAAATAACATTGCAGTGAGATGTAAATTGTGCTTAAAAACATTCAAATCGTCATGAAATCTTGTTTGAATGAATGATCAGGATTATGTACTACGTATGATGTACTCATTGAGATTTTATTATTACGCGGACACGGATTGGAATTGAAAGTATTTTCGGAAATATTAGATTAATTGAATGATTGATTAATCCATATTTATTGTCAGTAGTAATATCTCTAGGACATTGATAATAGACGAGATAATTTTATGACATTCGGAAGCTCGTTCCTTGGTAATAGCCCGAAGTTGAAGGACGAGCTTGAGAAATTTGTCATAAAATTATTAGGCATTTGTCAATGTCTTAGGATATTCGGCGGAAATTTTTTTTACAAAAAAAATTATAACTCAATTTATAACACAACGAAACATTTATATATTTATTAAAAGTACAGTTAGTGAAAGTACAATTATTAAAATTTAACTTAACATTAGATTCGTTGCTGTTCTCTACTATAGAAGATCTATTACCATGCATAATATTTATGATCTTGTTGTGGTGTTCTTGATCGAGATTTAAGTATGGTTTTATAGAATTTTGATTGCCTATGACCAGTAATTTTCAGCAATTGTTGTTCTTCACACCACACCACTTTTTGCCAATTCGCTAACAGCAGTTGATCTATTCGAGTGATTTGTTATCTTTATGTCTTTTACATTCAAGCCAATTGCCTCAGCAGCAGATTTAGTCCATCCATTTATTGAATTTCTTCCAACAGGTACATTGTCGTACTACGAGGGTGGATTGATAAGTTTCCGGCCTGACCAAGAGATGGCGCCACTAGGCCTACGTTGTGGTGGCGTTCTATAGTACCATCCTTAGATAGCTTGTAGCTATAGTTTCAGTCCGATCACCATGTTAGTTTAGGTTTGAGAGCACGCTGAACAAGACGCCTCTGTGTTTTTCGTAAAAATGGAAAAGCTGGAAAATCGTGCTGTCATCAAATACTTTTATTTGAAGGGGTTAACGCCGAAGGACATTAAAGAAGAGATGGACTCAACACTGGGGACATCCTCCCCATCATATTCAACCGTTAAGCAGTGGGTTTCCGAGTTTAAAAAGGGTCGTGTGAGCACCTCTGATGAGCCTCGCTCAGGACGCCCCATTGAGGTTACAACTCAAGATGTGATCGAAAAAATCCATCAAATAGTGCTGAAAGACCGCAGATTAAAAGTGCGTGAGATAGCTGAGACCTGTAAAATGTCATATAAACAAGTACAAAATATTTTGCACCAACATTTGTGTATGGAAAAGCTCTGTGCAAGATGGGTGCCGCGTTTGCTAACAGTCGACCAAAAATTGATTCGAAAGAACATTTCTACCGCCAATTTGGCGTTGTATAAGCGTAATCCAAGCGAGTTTTTGCGTCGATTCGTAACCGTTGACGAAACTTGGGTCCACCACTACACTCCTGAAACCAAAGAACAGTCTAAACCGTGGATTGGGCCAGGGGAACCAAGTCCAAAGAAGGCAAAAACAATTTTTTCGGCGAACAAGGTTATGGCTACTGTTTTTTGGGATGCAAGAGGTATTATATACATTGATTACCTTAAAAAGGGTAAAACTAACACTGGTCAATACTACGCAGACTTATTGCAACGTTTGAGCCACGAAGTGAAAATTAAACGACCTCATCTGGCGAAGAAAAAAATCTTGTTTCATCACGATAACGCACCAGCGCACACGTCCATCGTTGCAATGGCTAAAATCAACGAACTGCAGTTTGAATTGATGCCTCACCCACCCTCCCTACTCTCCAGACCTAGCCCCGAGTGACTATTATCTGTTTCCTAACCTCAAAAAATGGCTTGGCGGTAAGAGATTTGCGGACAATGAAGAAGTAATCGAAGCTGTAAATGGGTATTTTGAGGAGCTCGACGAACCAGTCTATAGAGATGGCATTACTAGACTAGAACACCGCTATGAGAAATGTATCAGCCTTGAAGGAGATTATGTTGAGAAATAAAAAAAAAAAATTCTTAAAAACGTTGTTTTTCTTGGTCAGGCCGGAAACTTATCAATCCACCCTCGTATTTGTCAGTTTCATTTTTCCAGTCTCGATTTGGTTTTAAGAACAGTCGTGGTGAGGTACAGGGCAGCTTTGTCTTTCACTATTGGAAACCAACCATTTACTACTTGTACAGCTTTTAGAACCACCTTGGCACGTTTTACTGAACACCGGATTGTATATTCAATGCGATTTGTTGGAGTTATCGTTATTTTTCTCTTCTCGATTTGAAAAAATCCACCAGACAAACAACTGCTTCTCCTCATAAGACCTTCAGCAGTATTTTCATCCCATAGCAATATTATTTTGTTAACTTCAGACAAATTTTACGAAACTGGTCTTACGTTTACATGGATCTGCTTGTAGTTTCATCCTGATTGCATCGCGGGCATCTCGGGCTGGTTTAAATACTATACTGTTAAACGGGTCAATCATAATATCATAGTCATTATAGTACTTTTCTTGCAAAAGTTTGCACGAAACGTTCCACATTGTCTTCACCGTTGCTTCTTTAAATTCGGTCCCGTCTTTCTTCCTCATATTGACCGCCCAATCTTTTAGTATCAACGCCAATTCTTCTAAACTTCTATGTTCATTTAATTCATATTCTCATTAGCAGCAAAATTCCACAAATATTCCCCAAATATATTTGTGACTGTAGGTTGTATTTCTGGGAATTTTTTCTTTGATTAGCGCATTTATACTTTGAACATTCGCATTGCCAAAACGTGACATTTTGAAATTTATTTGGAATGAAGTTGTCAAACTCAATCGTGTTGTCATAGTGATTGATAATTGCACTGAATGCAATTATCAGTGTAATGTTGACATGATTGGGTGAAATTGTATCATATGACACAAAATGACAAAATTTGAATGGTTGTTAGAACTGTCAAAAAATTTTCATATCTACTATACATATAGTAGAGGGGCTTGAGCTACGAAGTGGGTACTGTAAATCTTTCCACTAGAATGCACAAAAAGCCCTACTATTTAGCAGCAAACGCAAAAAAGGATTTGTTTTTCTAAACTGGAATTTTTAAATGCGTTTTACATTTCTTCACACTTCTTTGGCGGGGGCATGGGGGATGGAGGTGTGTTTGGGTGCGTAACCATTGCGCTGTTCCTATCGGTCGTTTGAATTTGAAATTTTGCAGACTGCTTTAAAGTGGTGAAAAAGGAGCTGTAGTGTTCTGCACGCGATAACCCCGTCTCGAGTGGTGTTTTTGACATCCATCCTCAGTGTTCCACTTGGAATAGTATTTTACTTAACCGTAATGACAACCGTGTTTTTCTGGTTCAGATCGAGTGGTGTATTTTATTGTTAATAAGATGAACAGAAGAAGAACTTGTGTTGTGCGATAGAGAAAGGGGAGTGTGCATTGTACACGTCCAATTGTTAGTAGCAATTAGAGATGGGTTGCCAACTTGTTTCAAAAAAACTTCGTGACTAGCATATATTGTCTAATATTAAAAATAGGAACTGTTATTTTGGATCTCTTCTTTGAAACAGTTATTTTGAGATTTGAGATAGAAATAGCAGTAATAGCACTCGGTATTATGATTATGGTATTTCTATTTTGAAATAATAGTTTTGTCTTTCTCTAGTAAAATGTTCTTTATCGTTACTTTAAGGGGTACTGACATGCGCCTTAAAAATGTCCCTTATTTTGTTACAGCTTGGGGATACATGTTATTCTTATCTGCTTCGATTCTTTATCGCACCTATTAACTCGCAATGCACCGAGCCATTCAACTCAATCTGTATATTTAACCTGCACAAGTGCCCCAAATGCCTATCTCCTCTCCCAACGTTTCACGATATTGTTTGAACATTACAGGTTTCCCTCTCGTGTAGTCAAAGTATATAAAAAAGGTTATTTTATAGTGAATAATTCAAAAGTCAACCTGGCAGCAGGTGTCAGTATAACTTATAGAGTAGTAGATATGTTAACCAGACTATTTGACTGAAATTTCCCTGTAACACCGTGTATATCACAGTTCTTAACTTCACCCACTATAAGTAGTATATAATGTAAGGGGGATGTATCGTAATCGGGCCAAAAAAAATTTTCTATTTGTGTGGACATATCCGTTTTCAGCAATTCTGAATCGATCTAACTATTTTTGACATGATGTGTTGTGTGCGTGCGTAATCCATTGTGGAGACGATTGCGCCATTACTGTTGGTCGTATGGATTGGAAACTTTTTGTAGACCGCTTTAAAGTGGTAAACATAGCAACTGTATAGCTTTTGGGCGCGGTAACCCCGCTTCGAGTCGTATTTTGACATTCATTTTCTGGTTTTGAAATGGAATTATAATATTTTATTAAATCATAATTTCAACCGTGCTTTTCAGGTTATAAATATATATCACACGCATATATTTAACCTGCAGAAGTGTCCGACATTCTCACTTTAAGATTCAAGTTACAATTGTGAAAATGCCGTCTATTTTTTTATATTCTCTCTGTGGTGTAATGGTGTAAATAATTGAACTGAGACAATAAATAAAAGTTGTAATAGTTTCCAACAATAACAA
This sequence comes from Endomychus coccineus, assembly GCA_958510875.1. Lineage (NCBI taxonomy): Eukaryota > Metazoa > Arthropoda > Insecta > Coleoptera > Endomychidae > Endomychus > Endomychus coccineus. Next base: position 119,197,471 of record OY294069.1, read on the forward strand.
TAATACACTATTGATTTTTAGGGTTCATTCAAGAAATGCTGCTCAACGAAAACATAGTTAAAACTTTATTGCAACTACTGCTGACCGTTTTTGTAGTTATAACTTTACAAATAATGATTATTTATATCATTGTCGGGAAACATCACGCAAATAGTTTAAACCTCATGCTGTGCTTCCAGGTGGTGATGAAAAAGCACACATGTGCACGAATTTTACATTTATCTAATTATTATATCTCAACTTCAAATGATCATTGTATCATTTAAATCCTTCAAATGAGATGTAGGAAATTGATCATTGCCTCAAAATTTGGTTTCCAAAAATTTTATTGAAAATCAAGAGTTACTTTTTTACCAAATTAGAAGTATGAATGAATCTTTTACATGAGTATCAAGTATCCCTCGATGAAGCTGGATATCCAATGTTATTTTTTTCTTATTTTAAATAATTTCTTTTTTTTTAACTTTTGGTAAACACTACAACTGATGGGAGTTTGCAAACAATAATTGTATTATTTTAAATAATAAGTGAAGAACACAATTTTGTTGTAACATAATTTATTATTTAACGATGCTTCAAATCTACAATAGCATATGACGCATCCTGTTGATTATTCTGTAAGCAGACGATGGTAAAGCTCCAGTAAAATCAGCAACGACAATTTGTATGTTCCCATTATCATGATACTTGAGAGTTGAAAGCAGCTGAAGTAAAAGTGGAACGCAACCCCCTTTGAAATCAATCGGATATTATTTAATATATCTCAAGTAGTTTGAAGAAATGATACCATACCAGACCTGATTGTTGTTGATTTGATTGCCAGTTATTTCAAAAAAAGCAGCTCTTCTACTTCCCTCACTATACGTTGTACCGGGATATCAAAAATTATCTTGGTGAAGGCTGGTTGTGGAATCTAAAACGTGTGTCTTACTTTACGTTTGAAATAATTATGTCATAATTAATTTGAAGTTTCTAAAAGTGCGAAATTTTGCAATTTTATACGAATATTGTAACACTCAGAAGTCTTTAGAGCTTTGGACTCCGGGATTTTTACGTGGCCTATCGAAATTAGAAGGTTCGAATTATCTAAAAACATAATTGCATGAACGCCAGACGTCCTATGTAATTAGCTACGAACGACATCATTTTGACATGTGCCTCGAGGAGCTCGCTGCGCGTAAGTTAGAGTTTATACATTTTACCTCGGTCTTGTTAATTTGGGGCCGTTTCTTGCCCCGTGCGACCAGCTCCAGTTGTAATAAAGTGTTTTTCGCTATGGGTCGCTAGCTTTTCCCGCTTCGTGTATATTTTAGTCGCAAGAAAATTTCCTTTGGTACGTCGCACGTTAAACGCGCGTAGCTGAGATCTGAGAATAGCTCAAACTGTTTTAATTAAATTTTCCTATTTAATGGACATTCAACGAAAAAAGAAGGGCAGTCGGGCACGGTCCGATACTAAATCTAACTACATGGAGCGAAAACGGCACGCGAAAAGTCGTCGTAAAGCCGTATTAGGTACAACCAGTTTGCACTTTTCTAACTCGCGTGCTACGGGCTTCTCACGCGAACGTCATTCGATTTACGGAAAATTAACTATTTCAAAACAGTTTTTGACCCGGATTGTGGCTATCACGACCTCTGAAAAGGTTCAAAGTTCACATAATTATTTCATAATTTGTAGTTAATTATTGTTTTACAACTGAAATAAATAGGTATGAAATGTTTTGGTTATTGATGATGTCAGTGTGACAGTGACATAATTATTTCAAACGTAAAGTAAGACACACGTTTTAGATTCCACATCCACCCTTGACCAAGATGATTTTTGATATCCCGATATATAGTGCTAGGGAAGTATTGTAATCGGCCCCAAAAATGTCCAAGAAGACCCAGTCTATTTTAAGCGTTTACTCTGTGGCAATTTGATTGTTCCTGTGACACCAGGTGTCAGTATAAAACAATGTTACATTATAGTGTGAATAATTCGAAAGTCAACCTGGCAGTAGTTGTGAGTATAAAACATATGTGGTAAAATACAGTACGTAGACTGAATAAAATTTTAAAGTTTATAAGAGGATATTAACGTCATTCATTAGAGGTTTCCGAATCTTTTCCAATATATTTTCTGTTCCTACATTTGACCAGAAGAAGTGTTTGTAATCTATTTTTACAAAAAGTGAGGGGAGTCACATGATCAATTGATCACAGTTCATGTTTGAGACGATGTCATTGCGGGATTTGAACTTTTGCTGATCGCTCTAAAGTGGTGGCAAATTTGATAGTTTATGTGACAGCAAGTTCAGTATAAAACAAGGTTATATTAGCGTGAATAATTTCGAAAGGCGAGCTGACACCGAGTAGCTTTAAAACATGTAGAAATATTTGAATAAAATTCCAATGTAACATGGAGTATATCTTTACGTTTCTCATTTCCAATATACAAGGTGTTCCATCTCAGACGAGCCAACCCGTATATTTCTTATCCCATAGTGAGGGGAAAAATCTCCCGAAACACGTCGAATGATTTTGTTTGGGGGACATCTTTTGACGTATATTTGAGGCTTGAACGAGCAACCCCCTAATAGGGGGCACTTTAACCCCTCAAAATTGAATAGGGGAGAGGGGTTGAGTGATGCGTCATTTGAAAGGTCTTGGAAGCCTCTTTACAACGGTGCATGAAAAACGTAAATTTGATGAACCGTTTTCGCCAAAAATTAATTTTGTTGCTCGAATGCGCCACCTTGAATATTTTGGTTATTTGTACAATGTACAAGCTCATTTTTATTACAAACTTAAACAATCTTCAAAAAATCACATTCGTAAAAAAATTGAATTGTGTTGTCATGCTTACAATGAAAAAAATTAAATCTGCGTGTTTAAATCAAATGTTCAAATGAGCTTGTACATTGTACAAATAACCAAAATATTCAAGGTCGCGCATTCGTGCAACAAAATTAATTTTTAGCGAAAACGGTTCATCAAATTTACGTTTTTCATACACCGTTGTAATGTAATTTCAAATGACGTATCACTCAACCCCTCTCCCTTATTCAATTTTGAGGGGTTGAAGCGCCCCCTATTAGGGGGTTGCTCGTTCAAGCCTCAAATATACGTCAAAAGATGTCCCCCAAACAAAATCATTCGACGTGTTTCGGGAGATTTTTCCACTCACTATGGGATAAGAAATATACGGGGTGGCTCGTCTGAGATGGAACATCCTGTATTTTCCTACAATTATATAACAAAAGTGAGGGAAGTCAGTGATCATAGTTCATTTATTAGTATCTTATAATGATGTAGTGAACCGGTATAATTTGTACAAGTGATATATGAAGAAATGCGAAATTGACGATTGGAGCTCGTTGTGTTGTGTCGGCCTGAGATTGAAGGAGACCGACAATATTAATATCAAAATACATTATTGATTTCTCTCGAAATAAAACAAGTTCACACTCCCTCATACTGAAGTTTCGTCAAGCGTCATGAGCTCATAAACGTACAATTCGCTTGTCCACCTAATATTTATTGTAATTCGAAAAACTTCAAAAAAATGTACTTGAACGTATTTTAATGTGCCAGGAAATGACTCGAGGTCTTTCGATTCTATTAATTCGTCTAATACAGCTATTCCTAATCATCAGAATATTCTAATTATTTTGACATTCCCTCAAGATTAGTGATTCCTAAGCACCTCATCTAGGCGAAAGGTTAAACAGGTCAGAAATAACTTGTACGCAGTAATTTTGATGAGTCGACTAATAATACGATCGTGTTTCACCGGATGTTTGTGTTACCTACAATAGTTATGCCACCTTTATGAGAATTACATGTTTTTAATATGATTTTAATATGTCTGATTTCACTTTCTATATAGATTTATAATGGGCATCTGATGATAAATAACTCGGTTGACTATTTATAAAGAAACAAAATTATCCATATTATTTTTTTGCTTTTATCCTGTAGAAATGTATAATTAAACTATAATTTCTATAGAACATGCCAATTTTACATTGATATAAGGGTAACCTGATTTTAGCTACAACGTGATTGCACTATGTTCAGCAAACCAATTTCTGTTTCACACGATGCTACTACTAGCTAATTTTATGGGGTCTTTTTATTCCATATTCTAGATTTCACTTCCCACACAATATTATTATATTAGTCCAGGCATTTAAGGAATTTTTTTGTTCGAATTACGGCGAGGTCTAATTTTAGTGCAAAAACTACACGATGGTGTAGTTTATATTTGGATTAACCCTGTGCTCGAAAAACTATGTCCATTTTTTGAACACAAAAATTGCCATTTTTCTATTTTTTGCGTTTTGAGACAGAACTATGGGTTATATGAAAAAATATTTGGAACAAAAGTTGTTGGAAAAATTAATGCGCAATTATTGGCTATTTAAGTTTTGAACAGCGTACGGCGATTGGTTCACAATTTCAAGTTATAACGAATTTCATCATAAAAAACTAGCGCGGAATTTCATTTAGGAGCAATAAGCGAGCGTCGCCGTCGGTACAATAGATTCCGCGCGCAAAATTATAGTTTTTTAAATATTTTAAAATGCACCTGAATGCTTATAATCGTTTATTGTGAATGTGTGAGTGTTTGTAGACGTGTGAACGTGTATATGTGACCGTGACATGATGTTTTTATAGGATGTTACATAACAAATTTTGTTTTTTTAATTTTATATATAGTAGATGTAAAAATGTGATCGCAGCTGAGTATAAAGCTGAAATAAACATTTTGTCGTTTGATTTGTACACTCGATAAGCAATGTTATGTATGTTATGATATATATTATAAGTTATTAGATTAAATTATATTATGTTATGAATTATGTAAAAAAATATAAATTAGGCTGTTTGTGAATAATTAGACATATAGATAAATTTTTAATAAATATGAAATGTAAAAAATAATATAAATGTGAAAAAAAAAATTATTCATTAAGGTCCCTTTCAAGCGATGAAAATAGGAACTGTATTGTTTGTGGGCACGGTAGCTCCGTTTCGAGTGGTATCCCTGACATTTATATTCATGCTTTCAAATTATGGTATTTCTGGTTATTAATAATATATATCACACTTATATATTTAACCTGCAGAAGTGCCCGAAATTTTAATTTCAATATTCAAGTGACGTCATCGATGTGACGTCACGATCTATATTATGCCTTTATGGTGTGGCACTTTTTGATAGTTCATGCGACAGCAAATGTCAGTATAAAACCAGGTTATATTATAGTGTGAACAATTCGAAAGTCAACTTGACACGCAGGTTACAGTATAAAACATATGGATAAAATTCCAATGTAACATAATAGTAACGTATGATTTAAACGTCTTTCATTATGTTTTCTGAGAAGGATCGAATGGTACCCTGGCGACATCGATGCCGAAGCTGCGTGTGTGGCTAGTTTACCGAAAGTGTTGATATACCGAATTCAAAGTTCAACATCGGCGATGGTGGCCGAGGCGGTAAAAGAGCCTCTAACCTATTTTGACTATTTTGCTTCTCGATAGCGACTTAGGTTCGAAACACTAAGTAGCAAGGTCATCGCAGGTTAGTTTGTTAAAATTTCGACGGGTTATTCTTTTTAATTTTCTGTTGTGATTGACTGAGGTTCATATGCCCAATTATCATTCGTTCAATAGAATTTATGTGAAAAGGAAGCATCCGCAGCTTCGGCCTCCATGTCGCGAGGGTATCTCTAGTTCCTTGTTATTTTCTGTACCTAATAAAAATCGGATTCTTCTAATATTGGAGGTTTCGATATATCAGGAATATCTCAACAATAATGCTTATGCATACTTATTTTACTTTCGACCTCGCACCTGAAGTGGTCACATCCACAAAACTCCTTTTTCAGCACATCCTCGATGAAAAAGATCCAATATCAGAGATGTTGATTTCGACTTAAATGAATGAAGACGATTTCAAATGGATTGTAATGAGAAAATTCAATTTCAGAACCTCTCAGCTCTTCAAATACAATGTTTTCGAAAGCATTTCCGAAAATTTGCTAAAAATGCAAGGTAGATATCGCCATTTTGCCGATTCTTTGAAAATTCAAGTTCCCCAAACGCTTAAACGCCACACCATCGATGCTCATGATCTGAAAGTGTTCAGCATATCACCGCTGTGAAAAGTTACTTTATCCATAAACTCTAAATAACATCGCATCTGATTATTAAGAAGATGATACATGTTGAATAAGAGGCAGGTATATTTTCAGATTTAATAGCGCTAAAGATTCGGGAAACATGAGAAGAGGTTTGGCGTGATTTATAGATTTATAACGCGTCTGTCATCAGTACCTTATCTAGCGATAACAAGACGATGTAGTCGACTCATTTCACTTGAAGCTCTTCTGGTAAGCCTAAAGAATCTTCCAAATCTAAAAGAAAAGGTAAAAATAATAGAATGGTATGTTAGAAAATTGTGAATTACTTATTATTGCTTTTGAAAATCGTCCGCCAATATCAGAATTTTTGTCCACGTGCGTATAAGACCTAAATTTTTCCCCAAAATGCACATTTCACGAGATATGGACGATTTTTCCACGACAATATTAAATCGGGGCTCTTTAAAATCAAGATAACTCGCGTTCTATCAATCCGATTTCAATGACATTTGTTAACCGAGGTTTTTTCGGTCGCTAATTATGAATCTGTTATCAAAATTTCATTGTTAATATGTCGCCATCTTGGGTCCGTCATTTCGAATTAAGAAATTTTAATGACGGATTCATAATTAGCGACCAAAAAACTTATCAATAATAAATTTGAAATTCGATTAATAAAACTTAATTTTATCTATATTAGATCAGATATCGCCCATATCTCGGAAAATATGCTTTTTTAAGAAAAATCATAATCAATGATGGAATGTTTGTTTTGGTCTTATCTATATGATCCAAGCTCTTCAAAGAAAACGAGATATTTTTCTGGAAATACCCGGTAAATATAGATTTTTAGAAAAAGCTTAAGAGGACAAAAAAAATTCATTTTAACATGACCTAACTTTCAAGTTTTAAATCAAATTTTATTTTTTCCAAAATTGTCTATTTTTAATTTCTGACTATAATTTTTCAAAGGGGTATAACTCGGAAGGGATGCAAAAACCCAGAAATGCAATTGGTTTTTATTTTGACACGTTTCCATTGTTTTCTAACCTAAAACTGGTTTTGTCCATTAACGTCAAACAAAGAGCACGATACTTCCTATATATCATCTTTGTTTCTGTTAATATATGACGATTTAGATCTAGCTGAAACATTGCAAAACGTAAATCGAAAATCAGTGGGAGTTTGAAAAATTAAGCATTCAATATTGGATTATACAATAATATCACCATGAATCAATTACAAGAATAATGGTGTGGAGATAGAATATTCTTAACGATTTATAGGACATCAGTTTGGAAGAATTTTTTTCGCTTTCATTTTTGCCATGAATTTTTATTGTAAAAATTCCAAATTCCATTTGATTTGATTCCATTGATGATAAAAGAGTCACTGAAATAATGCAAAATTTGTGTATGCGAAGTTATGGCAAAATAACAAGCTTTTCGACAATTCTAGTTGGAATCCCTTTTAATGTAAAAAAATGCCCAAAATGATGATTGCTTATTGAAAAGTAACAAAAAAATTGCACAACTTTCATTTTGCCTACAGTTCTGAAAAAAATGGTATAAATTCATTCATTCTAATCCTAGCATTAAAGAATAACTTCGCTAGCAATATAAATATTGAAATTCAATTCCAAATAGAAAAATGTAGTAAATTATTTTCAACTCATCAATTTTACAGATTTGAAATTAATGTGGAATAACGTTGTGAAACCATCAAATACAACGAGGAAAAAATGCATACAAAAAAAGCGTTGATGTTTATTTTTCAAATCATTTCATAATCAGTCGTGCTATTTAAAAAATCTAATAATCTAATATTGATTACTACAAATTGTTTAAATGTCATGATAAATGACATCACGCTGAAAAATATTTTACCTACCAATTCGACGGGGTGGGCATGGGCATAACTGATAATTGCCGAATGACAAAACCGTCAAAGTAAAATTCTTCTAACCTTGATTATTTTGGAGGGGATATCATATGTTATCGTTAGATGCTTCGTCCGCAATACGAATTTCATTTGCACGGTTTGAATAATTTTTAACTGATAAACAAACGCACAGATATCGAGTCACTCAAATTTTAGTTTCAGTCCTTTTCCTTCCACATAGTAAACAAAGTTACGTGCTGCGACTTTGTTTTCAACGCGAATTGGGTGTAAGTAATGCTTCGCGCCGCTCTTGCGGCCGATTCGTTCTGTTCATGTTGGATGTCGTCCTAATTGTAGACTCAAGATTATGAAATTCGCTGCAACCAAATTTGGTTTATTATGAGATGCCATCTGAAGATTTGGGAGTTGTAAAATTAGAGGTACCTATTAATCGAAAATATTTTATTATTAGCCAAAGCCATTCGAAACTTGAAATGTATCTGGTACAAAAATACAATTAGCCGGATAATAACTAAATATAGCGATTTTCAGAATCCATTTCTGTTACAATGAGGATACTAAAGGCATCATAAATCTCGTACTGGTAATCGTTCATGACGAAGGTCATTGAATAAAAATTTGCACGTACACAGATGCTCAACATTTCTTGAAAATGGTCGTTATTGGTTGTAATTTTTTTGCGATCACGATACTCTCGCCATGAATACGACAAGGTAAGAAGTTAAAAATAATGGAAAAGTAACTGACTTCATTCACTTATAAATGGAGCAAGAAAGTTGTTTGATACACACCAGATATTATACAAGTAAATTATTTAGATTCATTAGTATGGTGGCAAACGAATAAAAACTGTAAAAATATCTTGAACTCTTTATTTGGAACAGTGTACCTATATTTCATAGATAAATTCTACTTTTCGAAAAAGTTGGCGTATTTTATTCGACTCTAAGTAAATTAACTCTAAGTTTTTCACGTTAAAATACCTACAAGATAATTATTGTTAACTATCGTACTGGATCCTTTCCAAAAACTCACCCAGATTGGCGAGTTCAACCACCTCAATGACCGACGATCGTCGTTGCCATTTTACAGCCTCGATAATAATCTTTGCAGTGTGCAATAAAGAGAACAAATCAATGTTCAGGTTGGCTCAATATTATACATCCAATGAGCAGTACCTTTAGATGTTTTTGTATCACAGTAAGATTCAATATCGCAGGACTTTTTCGAAGTATTTGTAAAATAAACTTGTGTCGTTTCCAATTTGCAACGATTCAAGTTTTATTCGAAGTTAAAAATCCTACAAAGTATGATCTTCATACCGAATTACTTCAGCTAATAATCGAAGTATAGTTTGATATTCAACCGTAAAACATAGCTAATATAACAAGTGTAAAGTGTTAAAACTCGGCAATCATAAATTTTGAGAAACATCAAATTAGCTTCAACGCTTTGGTTTATTGGTAACCTTGAAAATGAGAACTTTAATCAGGTGACTGGAGCTGGAACTTAATTCGTCATATAATAATGATAATATAATAACTTCAATGATATCCCAATAAGACCAGTAGTATCTTTCACAACCTGTAACACCTTTAATCTTGCCAAATGGTTAACCAAAAATTAATTTTTTTTTGCCATAATACATTCACAAATACTCTTAAAAATAATCTCGAATTGATAGAAAAACTTAACCAAATAAACATTGTCGATAATGATATTCTGATTTCTAATGTTCCAATAATGAAGTATTAAATATTATAAAGGAAGACTTTTCGAACAATGATTTCTCAACAATTGAATCCTTAGAATTAATCAGTTTATTAACGATTTGTTTAGAAACAAAATTTTTTCAGTTTTAACAATACATTATACTACCAAAAAGATGGTCTAGCAATGGGTTCTCCATTATCTCCACTCCACAATGAATTTATTCAACATATTAAATTCTATTGTAGATATGTAGATGATATCCTTATTATCTGAAATGGTAACTCAGATCAACTCAACAATTTCATACAAACAATATCCATAGTTCAATAAAATTTACTCTTGAAACCCAAAACGATAAAAAAAGTATAAACTTTCTCGACTTAACTTTGACAATAGAGAATAACAAAATAGATTTCAATATTTATAGAAAACCTACACATACTGGTATAACAATAAAGAATGATTTACACCATTCAATACAACATAAAATAGCTAGTTTTCGTAGTTACATCAACAGATTGTTGAAAACACCATTAACAACAACAAAAATTGAATTAGAATTAAAAATTATATGTGAAATAGCCGAAATGGATGGATTCAACAAAAACATAATACATAAAATGTTAAATAGAAAACAAAATAAAATTTATTTAAATTCATTATACATTGCTCATCAATAGTCCAGTCGTCCTCGCTGATCACGAATATGAGGGTTAAAAAATCCTAGATCCATGGCGTTCAGAGATATTGGCCATTTTGGACTCAAAAATGGCCGTTTTTTCGAGTTTTCGTCGTTTATGGCGATGTAAAGGAAAATAACACATTTTATCGACTAAACAGTGTCGAGCAAAGTTGTAGAGAAATAAAAAAATGGGTCGAATGGCGATTAGTGGGAGTCTCCGAGTTATTCGGGACCTGATCTAAAGCTCATTTTATGCTTTTTTTCAGTAACATAAAAATTGAATTTCGTAATACAAATTTCCCTCTAAAAACTTCATTTTCTGCTCAATAGTAGTATTTTCTGTGTACTTTCGATGCAATTTCGGTTTTTTGTCTATCTTTCTTTTTGGCGCCAAAATTCGCCATCTTAGAAAAAATTGTTTTTTCATCATAACTCCGTCAACGATAGGTCTTTTGACCCAAACCTAAATGCGAATTGAAGAGTTTGATGTCTTCTATAACATATCCAAAATCCAAGCATTTTGAATAAAAAATGAGAAATGAGACCGTTTTAGAAAATCAAGGTCCCAGAAAAAATTAATAATTTTCAGGTTAGAATACTCGTATGAGATTAAAATTTTACATGCAAATAGAAGACCGTTCTACAAGTATTTCAAGCCTCTGTAGGTCTTTTTTGGAAAAGTTGTACTTGAGATATGTTTCGATGTAGGTTTGTGTTCACAGTGAGCCCAATTTTGACCCTAATCAAAAAAATCAAAAAAATTGTTACAACAGAGGCTTCTTGCTATCTAACCCTAAATCGTCGACCTCCCACATATCTTTAAAGAAATTATAGCGCGAGTTAAAAAAAAACCGGAGCAATTAAAATACAAACGCGCTCAAAATTCGAGCGTCGGTAAGGTAGATTTCGAAAAAAAATTCAAATTTTTCAATTTTAGGATACATTTTTATCAAATGTTAGTAATAAAAAACAATTCATAGATTTACTGGTAACTTCATTAACAGAAAATGGTTATCAGATTTTTAGAGCTTTGTGTGATGCAGATGCAGATTGTAAACACGGCTATATATTCAAGTTAGAAAAATCCTTACAAAAATATTCTTATAGTGGCCTACTGATGTTCTACTTTTATTAACTCAATTAACAGATTTAAAAAATATAACATTACCCATTTATTTTCAAAAACCAGAGAAAACCGTTAAATGTAAAACAAAACCAGCGGAATGTTATCATCAAAATTCCTTCATTTATAGTCATATCAAAGCTTTCATTTGTTTTTTCCATGCTTCTAGTGGATGCGACACAACATCCGCTTTTTACAGGCACGGTAAAAAAAATTTCTCAATGTCAATTTTTCACCAAACGATTTAAATGAGTTTTATAAAACTGAGTCAGATGTTGAGAAATTATTGAGAACTGGTAGAAGTATTTTATATCATACATGCTCCTAAATTACAAAAAAATATATATTGAAAACCTCGGCCACTTACGCTTTATTTGTTATACCAATATAGTTCAAAAGTCGGCATGTGAACTTGAATGATTGCCAAGTTGATCAGTTAGACCTATATCAAAGTGATCTTTTCATGTGTCTCTCAAACCGCTCTTAAAATAATTCTTAGAATATTAAATTATAATCACACTAATTCACAAATTGTTGAAAGTTTACTATGTACCTAATACTGTACTTTCCTAGGATCTACCTGTTTTTGGAATTTCCGTTGATCCCTTAATGTCAACCCTACTTTACTTTACTCTATTTATACTAGAACTGTTTCACTGATTTCTTCATAATTTTCTAATTGTTTGATAATGGCACTTCGGTGTTGAAACTGTAGTTACGTTTTCACGTTATTATTAATAAAAGTGGTATAAAAACAAAGTAGTTATTCTTTCATATAATTTGAAAACTCGCTTGAAAGAACACATCGTTGCATGAAGCTCAAAACTTCCTAACCATCTTTTAGAAAATGATCACAATTTCAACCCTGAAATTTTTTTTTTATCTCACATTCTACATACAGCTACCAAAGGATTATACCTTACCAATTTAGAGTTTTTAGAAATACACAAATCTTTCAAAAACAACGAATTAATAACACGAAACTCACAAATCGCTTTGAATTATAACCGAATTTATATATAATTTTTTCAGCAATAATCTAGTTTAAAGTTTGTAACAATATTCAATATTATAATCATTTTGTCATTTTACAGGAAACTATTTATACTACTGAAAGTTCAAAGTTCGCTCTACTTAAAATCATAAGATTCCATCACTTTACCACTAGGTGTCATTAATTCCTTATAATTGCGTAAAAATCAAACTTTCAAAACACATCCTTTTTTTATAATTTTCTTACCAATTTGTTGCATATTCATCACCATTAGAATAACTGCTTTGTAGCTTCCTGATTTTCAACTGTTAAACATGAATTATATGAATCAAAAATGAAATTTTACATATAAACTTTAATTATCTGGAAATGAAACCATATGATGTATAAATAAATTTATATATTGAATGTAAGCAAATCTTTTTCAAAAGTTTACAACAAAAATAACAATTTACAATATTATTAATTAAAAAAATACTATTTTGATCAAATTTTGAAATTAAAAAAATGTTTACAACTGTTTCAACAAATTTTTATACAATTTTCTTTATCACAGCCATTCTTTATATATACCTGAGGATCAGGTGTAATAATGGACCTCGAAACCTGTTAGTACGGATCTACAAAAAAAAATGGATTGTGAGAAATGAACATTGCAATATTAATATCAATAATATAATATCTTGAATAAATTAATATTATAGAACTAGAAGTCTGCATACATGCTAAATTACTAACGCTCCATGTGAATGATTTTCGCAATATAACTTCTCTTGATGAAAGGTGAACAAACTTATCTAGCATTATACGATATAGCGTCGGTAAAGTGTCAACACGCCATGCTATTCCGCTGGAGTAAAGCGCAGATAGCTGTCTATTTTTATTATTATTTTTAAAATCTGATTACCTGTAATTTAATAATGGGTAATATTATTTGAGACTTACTGGCAATAACCATACGAAACGCCCTATTTAATTCATAAAAAATATAATGGGTACATAATTAAGGGTTTTTACTGAGTTAATAACGTAGCCTTCTTAAGTTCAACTTTATTCATAGCATCACAGCGAAAAGATACCAATAGTAAAAAAAGATAATATTCATAACTAAAAAAGAAAGGTAAGATAATAAAAATAAATGAAATACGATTGTATTGTTGGAACTGGAATTAATGCAGACAAAGACTTCGTCACAAAGGCATAATATATGCCGGTGATCGCTTTGCCCTTTTCAAGGTAATCGATATGGATCATACCGTGTGCATTCCAAAAAACTGTCGCCATGAACTTTGTTGGCCGATAAACTCTCTTTGGCCTTTTTCGGCTTCGATTCGCCAGGACAAGTCCACTGTTTCGACTGTTCTTTGTCTCCGATGTGTTGTCATGGATTCATGTTTCGTCCACGGCTATGAAACGGCGCAAAAAGTCGTTATTATCGTGCTTGAACATCGCCAAACACTCCTCTGAAGTTGTCACACGAGCGCGCTCGTTGTCAACAGAGAGAAAATGCGACACCCATCTGGCTTTCTCATATTCAAAAATTTATACAAAATGTTCGTACCCGTTCGGTTGTGATGCCGTAGCCTCAGTAATCTCGTGCACTTTAACTGGCCGATTGTCCAATATCGACGATTTCTGGCGTTGTAACAGAACATAAAGTTCGGCGTCCTTTGTGGTCATACTACCACAACGAAAATCAGTAAACCACTTTTGTCCCGTTCCAATCGATGATGAAGAGTCCCCCATACTGTTTAACAAGGGATGCTTTGTTTTGCAAAATATTCATTCAAGGTAGCTTGCTTTTGATGGGTGTCAAAACAGAACTGAATGACATATCAGTCTGAAAATTTTAAAGCGTTCTAGTTAAAGATGGTACATCACAAATGTCACAGGGGATTTTCGATTCTGGCGCCATCTGTTTTATTTTTCAGGGACTTTTCACATTGCCCTCGTATCAGCTCTCTGCCATGAAGAAAACGTTACCGGTCTTGCTGAGGGGTTTATGTGTTATCTGTCAAAGACAGTCAAGCTGTGATAATGATCCAATAATCTACGGATCTCTCTGTGATATAAATTACCCTTTTACCTGTTTGGGATTGAATTTTGAACAATTCATTCTTAGCGGGTGTCCACGTTGTATAAGGAACCTACATGCCAAATTTCACGTCGCTCCACTCCTGGATTGAACACTATTATGTTGATATGACTTTAAAAGGCAAGTGAAATGCTTTGTTATCACGTGTCTTAATCGTAGGACCTTCGATTAAAGAAAATTTAAAATAATTTCTAGGTTCTTTAACTTTAACATCTACAATTTTGAAGGGTTATTTATTCTTTTCATATTAACGCATCTTTTTTTTTCTGTTCTGACTACATAAGGGGACAACGACGTTGGTATGAACCAGCTGTGACGATAGGATGTAGGCATTGGACTGTCCGACCATTAACATTAAATGAGTAAAAAATCTATATTGGTGCTCAATAGTTACATTGAAATGTTCTTCGCAACCAAAATAAGTCAAAATTGGATTCATGTTCATGCGTCGACTTAATTTGAACCAGTTTTTCCGGCGGTTAACTTCTCTTGGCACATAAATAGAAGCTTCGTTTGAACTATTTTTATGTATCTTTCCACAGGGGTAACTACTAATTATATAATTTTGCACTTACTATTAAAGTAGGTACGTTCAGGTGTTGATGTATGCCTATTGGGTGTATTGAGTATACATATTGGCAAAAGGTGAAGAGTAGAATCTTGACGTCACATTGCGTTCGAATACCTCGAGCATTACCGGTGTTTTTGTTAAATTTAAATTATTATATTTTTCTATTGTATTTTTGCCACTGTTTTTCATTATAAATTGAAAATTACAAAAACATTTGATATGGAGTTGGTATTCTTAATAGGTTTTAAAGTGTTTTTAAAAAAAATACTAATTAGGTTATAGTCCACTCAACATGTAAAAAATGGTTTTGAAAGTAACAGTATTTTTAAATGTTCAGAATTTTTTTTTTAATCACCTATTGCTCATTATCCAATCTTTTTTAAAATTCAATTCATTCCTGAAATAACGTACAACAGGTCTTTAAATGCAGTTTCCTTTGAGACCAATTAGACTCAATGTTTTACACATATTTCTTGTTTCAATTAGATAGCGGCTTGAATATGAATATTTTAGAATCTGGCAAAATGGTGTTTTTTGTTGTTTATTTTTCCGTACATTCACATGGTTTTGTCTTCTAAACATGGAAAAATGAGTTTCAAGTTTTTAAATAAATATTTTAGATTTTTTGTTTAATTGAAAATTTCTATCTAAACAGCAATTTACCATAATTGAATTTTAAACAAAGCTATCTAAATTTTTTTGCTGGATTTAGACAGCTTATTGTAACTACTTTCACACAAAATTTCATCCAGCTTAGTCAAGATTTGACCAATTTAAATTAAAAAAAAAAGGTATATACAGTGTGACCCATTTAGATTGGAAACACCCCTGGAAAATTTTAAGTTATCAACCGATCTTAAGCAAATTTTTTTAATTGTCAAGTAATGGAAGGAGTAATACGGGATAAAATTTGATATGTTTATTCCAATTTTCAGAGCATACTACGATTCATAATAACAGTTACGACAACTTAAAATTCGAAAACTCACTAAGCTAACAGTCACAAAAGAACATCATGTAACAGATAGCAATAGAAATTATTTTTTTATTAATTTTAATAATAAACCACCACTGAATGAACAAAATGTTAAGTTAAGATTGTTAAATTATTCAGTTTTAATAATAGTTGATTGCGTGTAAAGTTAAATGTAATTCCGTTACTTTCATTAAATGTTTATGCTATTTTAAACATGTTGTTCATTTAGGGATGGTTTATTGTTACAATTAATGGAAAAAAATAATTTTCATGACTGATACAGGATGTTGTTTTGTGACTGTTAGATTAGTGAGTTTTCGAATTATAAGTTGTCGTAACTTTGTTGTTATTAAATATATTTTTATGAAATTTTGGTCACAGCTATTTGGAGGCACTCTAAATCCAGTGGCGTTGTAATTTTTTTTGA
Source organism: Endomychus coccineus (assembly GCA_958510875.1). Classification (NCBI taxonomy): domain Eukaryota; kingdom Metazoa; phylum Arthropoda; class Insecta; order Coleoptera; family Endomychidae; genus Endomychus; species Endomychus coccineus. The sequence goes on from OY294069.1 coordinate 119,214,090, forward strand.
TAAAAAATCGCTAATAAAAATTATTGATTTACTGGCAGAAATGGGCAGAATAATGGAAATAATCAACTTCAGTGAAAATGAACTGCAGCGTAAAAAGTATTTTTATTTTTTCAACTAACTAAAATATCCATAGCTACATAAATATATGAATATCATGAAACCCTATGATTTTCTTGATGAAATTCAATAATCCAACACTCCCCCAATTTCATTAAGGAACGTTATCTTCATCTGGATAAAAAGACGAGTCACAAATCTTCAATGCAGAACGAATAAAGCATAACTGTTCTTTCGGCAAGGGTTTTGTTAAAAAGTCGGCCAGTTGTAACTTGGACTGAATAAAACTTATATGGACTGTTCCATTTTCAACTGCTTCACGAACAAAATGGAATTTGATGTCGATATGTTTCGTTCGCTGATGAAATTCTGGATTACTGACCAGCTTGATAGCACTTTGATTATCAACATAAATTTCTGTACCATGTTCTTGAGGAAAACCGAGTTCTTCTAGTAAAAGTCTAAGCCATAAAACTTCTTTGACTCCCAGTGATAAGGCTATATACTCAGCCTCAGTTGTAGACAGTGCTACAACTGATTGTCTTTTGGATGCCCATGTTATTGGTGACTTATTCAATAAAAATATGTACCCACTTCTTGATTTTCTAGTATCCAAATCTCCCCCATAATCTGCATCTGTATAACCAGTGAGTTGTATTTTTCCATCACTGAATTTACGATATAGGATTCCATAACCATGAATATTTTTCAAATACCTGAATATTTTCTTGACCGCTTCCCAATGTTCTTGGCTGTATGAGGTGCAAAACTGACTCAAGAAATTCACTGCATATGCTAAGTCAGGGCGCGTATTCAGAGCTATATAGAGTAATGTTCCAATAGCTTCTCTATATGGTGCATTCACTGAATCATTATTGGAATCCGGTTTCTTCATCCTAGCTCCAGGTTCGGCAGGTACTGATGAAGATACACATCCAGACATATTGAATCTTCTTAAAGCTTTGGTAATGAAACTTTCTTGGCTAATCAAAATTTCATTCTTCGATCTATTTTTTTCTATTTCAAAACCCACATAACATTTGGCATCTCCTGTGGTTATTTCGAAATCATTTCTCAAATATGTCAGAATTTTTTTAATGACATATCGTGACTTTGTCAAAATCAAACCGTCATCAACGTAAAGTGAAATATACACCCTGAAACCATCAATTTCGCCTAGGAATATACAGGGATCTGCATTAGTTTGCTTCATTCCAAAGATTTCCAGGAACCTTTTGAATCTAAAGTTCCAGCAGCGTGGAGACTGCTTCAACCCATATATGCTTTTGTAGAGCTTGCATACAAGGTTATCAGCTTCTTCGAATCCTTCTGGTTGTTTCATGAAGATATTCTCCTCCAACTCTCCATATAAAAAGGCTGTTTTGACATCGAACTGAGCAATCTCAAGATCTTCTTCAACAGCGATGGCCAAAAGAATTCTGATTGACTCGTATCTGACTACTGGAGCGTACGTTTCTTGATAGTCGATGCCTTCTCTTTGAGAGAACCCCTTCGCAACTAACCTGGCTCTGAATGTTTGTTTTCCATTGATATCGTTTTTGATGCGATATATCCATTTGCACGGTACAATGTTTGTTTTTTCAGGAACTGGAACCAAACACCAAGTTTTGTTCTTATTGAGTGCATCAATTTCCTCTGCCATTGCCGAAATCCAATTTTTAGAGTTACTGGACTTCATAGCTTCATTGTAATTTGATGGATTTTCCATTTCTACAAACATTGCATTTTCTAAGAACTTTGGAGATTGAATTTTACGACGATCCCTTAACTCATACCGCTTTTCATTCCTTTCTCTATGGTTTTCAAGGTTCTCATGAATAGTTATGTCAGATTTATTGCCATTTTCTTCGGATATTTGCTCTACGCTTCCTCCTCTGGTTTCTTCATTATTTGTCTGTTCATCTTCATTTCCAAATCTGAGTTCAATAATCCTGTTACTACTGTTATTGTCTTCTCTGGCGATATTGTTGCTAGCTTCATCAAAATTCACATTAGCACTAACAAATATTCTTCTCTTTTCAGTATCCCACAATCGATAGTTGTTGGAATTCTGGTCGTATCCAACAAAAATCATCTTCTTACTTTTTGGTTTCCATTTTTGACTGATTTCTTTGGGAATATGCATATAGGCTGCAGCACCGAACGTTCTCACGTGGTGTATACTGGGTTTCTTTCCAAACCATCTTTCGTATGGAGTGATTTCAGATTGAGATTGACCGCCAAGAGTTCTGTTAAGCACATAAACTGCTGTGCTAACAGCTTCAGCCCAAAGTTCAATGGGAACGTTCTTTGCATAAATCATTGAACGAGCACTTTCTGTGATTGTCCGTATTTCCCTTTCAGATTTACCATTCTGTTCGTGAGCGTAAGGAGCTGATAGTTCATGAAGAATTCCGTTTTTCTGTAAATATTCTGTCATTTCTTCATTTACATATTCTTTTCCGTTGTCAGACCGCCAGAATCTTTAGCAAATTTCCAGTTTGTCTCTTCACTAATTGTTCAAATTCCTTGAATTTAGAGCTTACCTCGGATTTCTGCTTCAAAAAATATACCGTTCTGAAATTCGTGCAATCATCTTTGAAAATCAGAAAATATTTGGACTGGCTGGGAGAATATACATTCATTGGACCGCAAACATCAGAATGAATAAATTCTCCAGGTGCAAAATTTCTTGGATGGATATTTTCAGGAAATGTTCTTCTGGCCTGCTTGCCAAATTGACAGCCTTCACAAAATGTGTCAGTTTCATCATCAAATTTCGCTCCTTGGACAGCTTCCTTTCTGATTGTATCCTTGATGGTCTTCATATTGATATGCCCAAGTCGCTCGTGCCATAACTTCAGACTTCCAAGTGTGGCTGAGTTACATTCATGATGAGAATCTATTTTTATGATCATTTTAAACATATTTTCTCGTTTTATGCCCATACAGGATAATTCACCTGCTTTGTTGAAGAACTCACATCTATCGTGCTTTGCTAACATTGTGAATCCTTTTGCAGTAATTTTTCCGACGGACAGAAGATTTCTCCGCAATTCTGGTATGTACAAAACATCGGTTAGAATCTTTTTCTTCCATTCACCGTTCACATAATGCTTCTATATTGATATCACCTATGCCAACGGGTTTCATTATTTGATCATCAGCAACTCGAACAATGGTATCATGTTGTATAGGTTTTATTGAAGTGAACCACTCAGGGTGAAAACACATATGAGCACTTGCTCCTGAATCTGCTAACCATATCATTTGATCGTTTTTAATTTCTTCCATTACTGATGAAAAATCGCAGATCAAGGCTTCAGCATTATTATTGCTAGAAATGCTTTCAGATCTAACTGGTTGTCTTCTTGAATTTCCTTTATTATTTGCCTTTCTTGCTGGACATTCCCTCCACCAGTGACCGCTTAGTTTGCAAAATCCACATTTGGTTTTCTGTTTTAGATTTTGTTTTCTTGTAGTAGAAGTCTGTTTGTTATTTGGATTCATTCTTAATGATTGCACTTGTAGAGCAAGAGTGGCATCACTTTCATCTTTTATGGAATTCTTCTGTTCTTCTTTCATTAAGCGAGCAATAAGATCGGTCAATGTTTGCTTTGATGAGTCTACAGAGTCCCATGCCGTAACGAACATATCATATTTCGATGGCAAGCTGTTTATAATTTTTGAGATTTTGGCTACTTCTGATATTTTCTGTCCCATTTCTTCTAATTGTTTCACCAGAGACTCTATTTCGGAAATGAATGTGGCAATATTCATTCCGGCTTTCATGCGAATATCATAAAACTTTTGGTACACAATGTGTTTCGATACTTCTGTTTTCTGCTCATGAATGCTAATGAGCTTGTTCCACATTTCAGGAGCAGTTTCGCAATTCACTAGGTGAGTAAGTTGTTCTTCACATATGGAAGTGAGAAATAGAACCATGGCTTGATTGTTTCTGTGGTCCCATTCTCTGACGCTGTTCAGGTTTTCATCATCTCCTTCAGGTCTTCTTTCTTTGCCGTTGACAATGTCCATCAGCTCATTTGTCTTTAAAGCTATGGAGACACTGAATTTCCAAAGCTGATAGTTCTTTCCGTCGAATTTCACGATTCTTGCAGGCTCGAACTTTGCAGACATATTTTGACAATTTTTTATTGATCGTCAAGGGATTTGCGTCAGTAGGTGACAGTTTATCAGGAATACTTATATTTTTGTAGTTCAGCAAAATTGTGTTGGAATCTCCTTCAATAGCGATTTCTGGGCCCGTAACCTATTAATTTACTGGCAGAAATGGGCAGAATAATGGAAATAATCAACTTCAGTGAAAATGAACTGCAGCGTAAAAAGTATTTTTATTTTTTCAACTAACTAAAATGTCCATAGCTACATAAATATATGAATATCATGAAACCCTATGATTTTCTTGATGAAATTCAATAATCCAACAAAAATTATCCATTTTCGACTAAGAAAAAGTATCATAGTATGTCCTGAAAATTTTAACGAACATTTTAAATTTTGTCCCGTGGTAGACCTTTCATTAAAAAAATTAACAATTAAAAAAAATGCTTGAAATCGGAATAATTTAAAATTTTACAGGGGTGTTTCCAATCTAAATGGGTCATACTGTATATAAATTCGAAAAGGGGGATGAACCCAAATTCATGAAATTTGAACTGAAGGTTCCCCAAACATCGACAATAAGAGGGTTCAAATCTCTTGGCGAATAGTCTAAGGAGTCCAAAAAACTCTAAAAACTACCTCTAAAAAAGGGTTAAAAACTGGTTTTTTGCATATACGAAAGGGTTGCAAGAAATATTTTTAATATAAATTTTAGGGTGTTGTTAGTCTTATCAATACGAACATTTTGCGCCGGGTAACAAAGTCACCAAAAAAAGCACAACTTGACTCCACTATTAACTTATATAGTATGATAGAATTAGCAATAAATGTCGGTAATTTTTGCATAATCCTGAGTTCGGAGAAAAAAATTGCTTTGAGTAGATAATTATGATACAAATTGAAGGAACTGAAATCGAACACTTTTTAATCGTCGCAACAGGTCCAAAAAAAAAATGGTAAAAATGACCAAAACCGTTTTTTGACGTCGGACATCGTCGGATTGAGTTAAAAAGGAAAAAGCTTTTAATAACCTTATGCGCCGTAAACAGACGGAAAAAATGAGCTGCGAATGAACCGGATTGGACCAGCGGTGACCCCGCAAATTGCAAAAAACCATCGATTTTGCTCGAAATTTCAAATATTCATAACTCTTGTTCTTTTAAAGATTGAGAGCTGAAATATTAATAGGTTGTAGCTTATGTGCCCACCAAGTACCACATACACATTGAACCCAAACGCTCGAAAACGCCGGATAGCTGAGTGCGGTAGAGTGTGCGTTGGCTAGCGCGGTGTCTCCCTTCCACGCGCGCCACAGCCAAGCGCACGAAATACCATTATTTAAAATAATTGTTTTAGCAACTTTTATAAAAGATAAGAGGTTGAAAATTTGGTAAGCTGTTCATTAACTATTGAAGAAGATGATCCTTTCAAAAAAATAGCTAGTTACCACACCACAACTTTTTTAGGGCCATTTTACAAAAGTGCTTTTTTTGCAGTAAGCTGCGGTTTGCAAAAAGTATACATTCGATCTTGCTGAAATTTTGTGTACTTGGTACTTGGTGGGCATAAAAGCTACAACCTATCAAAATTTTAGCTCTTAATCTTTAAAGGAACAAGAGTTATGAATATTGGAAATTTAGAGCAAAATCGATGGTTTTTTGCAATTTGCGGGGTCACCGCTGGTCCACTCGGGTTCATTCGCAGCTCATTTTCCCGTCTTTCTACGGCGCATAAGTTCATTAGAAGCCTTTTCAAGTCAATTGGACGATGTTCGACGCGAAAAACCGGTTTTGGACATTTTTACCATTTTTTTGGACCTATTGCGACGATTAAAATATGATCGATTTTAGTTCCTTCAATTTGTATCATAATTATTTACTTAAAGCAATTTTTTTCTCCGAACTCAGAATTAAAAACTCCAAAAAGCTAATTCTATCACACTAATAGGACAATTTATGAATTCAAGTTTTTATGTTCAAACTTCGATTGCAATTATTGTGACACATAGTCGTCGTTTTATATTATCCATTAATTCTTGCTTTCAATACGAATTATTATAGACCTACTTATATTGAGGAATACATGTCCGGTTATTAACACCGTACTCAGCAGGGATTATTGACGTTTGTGTAACGAACTTGGTACCAGGTGTTTATTTTTGTATCGGTCAAGTTTTACCGTCTGATTTTACGTCTTTGTTCGTTATGCGAACTGTCTCAGCGGTATTTACTTCGAGGCAATTATTGCTATGATTGTAATTCGCGAGGTAGCTAACATAGGATTTAACCAAAGTTGTTTTCCGTTATTTTCTGTTAGTTGTAGTCTCAGGGGAGATGGCAATTAAGTGCAAGATTAAATGGTATGTACTCAATCTAGTTGATATTGTTATAGCTAATGTATTTCGTTTTACTATATACAATATATTTAAAGATAGCGGTGTTGAAGAAGAAATCGTACACATTTTTTCATGTTTCATATATGTATATATATAAATATATAAAATTGACCACAATTTCGTGTACATTAAGATATGTAGAGTTACATTTTCTGGATTATGAAGATAACATAGGATTATAAAGATGAATAAACGTAAAATATTGAACCATAGGCAGGATAAGGGTGCTTACCAATTGCACCGCTTTGGTCCCGTCAGATTATTTTATTTGTGTAACTATAAACCTCTGAAAGGATAGTAGATCATTGATGAACACAATGCGATTCAATGCCCCATAGATCAACTATTCACGCCCATTCATTCAAAGTTCAATCGTTTCGAAGGAGGATTTGTATGTAATTGGTAAACACCCTGGACTAGACATTCAGTAATGTGGGTAAAATTATCTAAGTTATCTTCATAATTCAGAAAATTTAATGCGAAATAAAGATAGAATATACCTATAATATTTTTTTTTTAAACCGGCCAGAAATTAGTACTTTCCGATTTATTTTTTGGTCAGAAAATCTCATTTTGTCGGACCGAGCCAGAAAATTATTGTGATAGTCCGGTAAAAGCTTTTACCGGACTCATTTTTATTTACTTTCCGGCCTATCTTCAATGAAAAAAATAATAATAGTAGTTTACGTAACAAGTCCCGGAAGTGGTCTTTTACTGGACGAGTGGGCAAATTGCAGGGCGAGCCGCAGGCGAGTCCTGCAAGCCTGCGAGTCCAGTAAAAGCACTTTTGGGACGTATTACGTACAATATTTTTTTTAAAACAGACATTGTTGTACCATAAACTTCATATTATTCAGTTTATATTTTTATAACAAGAACTCTTTATTAATTAACTTTTCAAAAATTTGGTATGTTTGTTCATATCGTATCCGGGACTTCGACGGTAATAAATCAAACGTTGCTTGGGTGGCCGCCTTAACAATTCATCTGGTATAATTTCATCTTCCATTAATTCACAATCATTTTGAATATCCATTTTATAATAAATGTCACGTTTTCAACTAAACGTCAAAATATGTCAAGTTATTTTATAGTTTTAAATAATACAAAACTCGGTTACTATAGAAACCAATTGACCGCTATCTTAGACTAACTATTTTATTATTTTTTTCATTAGATAGGCCGGAAAGTAAATAAAAATGGGTCCGGTAAAAGCTTTTACAGGACTATCACAATAATTTTCTGGCTCGGTCCGACAAAATGAGATTTTCTGACCTAAAAATAAACCGGAAAGTACTAATTTCTGGCCGGTTTTAAAAAAAATAATTAGTCTAAGATAGCGGTCAATTGGTTTCTATAGTAACCGAGTTTTGTATTATTTAAAACTATAAAATAACTTGACATATTTTGACGTTTAGTTGAAAACGTGACATTTATTATAAAATGGATAGCTAACGGAGGTGCTGACATCATAAACTTAAAACGACATGGTGGTGAGTTCATCTCAAGTTGCCGAAGGTAACATTGAGGATTCAGTTCAGAATAAGATTGATATAGCTAACAAAATTCAAAAAGCAGGTAACTCAAACACAGAAATTGTCTCAAAAACTCATTATAATGTAAGCAGTTCAAAAAATCTCACGTCAACGAATAATTTTGAAATACCGTGCTTACAGATAAGTAATGCTAATACACAGTAAAAAATCGAAGCGAAATTTGACACCAAAATAACACCACGCGTGGTCCAGATTTATCCACACCAATTTGGTGTAAAATCAACACCATATAAGCAGTGTTCAATTGACATTCAGCGGTGAATATATTTACACCAGTAATTGTTCAAATTTGAAATTCTAAAGTGTTAATTTGACTCCGAGGAGGTGTAAAAACATAACTTTTGCGGTGTATGAAGAGCACCTTATGGTGCATTTTTTTCACCAGATATAATGCGAATTCAACGTTCACGGTGCCGATTTTTAACACCAAACAGAGTACACAACTATTAAAAATGGTAAATCTTACACTATCAATTATTTATATTTTACACCATATGGAGTATGGAACTCATCTTAGATGGTCGATTCAACACTGATGAAAGTTCGAATTTTTGACACCAAATAGAGTGTGCAACTCATCTCTTGTGGTCATTTTAACACCAAAAATTGCTATAAATGTATACACCAAATGGAGTGGCGACATATTATAGTTGCTAAATTGGTACCAATAATATTTTCTTCATTTATTTACTAGTTCAATCATATGTGACAAGAATAAAAAACTAAATGTAAGCTGAAAAAAGTTTATATTTTTGTACCAAAATGATCATTTCAGTTGTGAAACAAATTGATATTGAATTTCACACAAGCAAATTTTTTTTAGCTCAAGTTACGTTATCAAAATAAAAAATCAATTATGGTGTAATACAATAACATTTCTTGAGAAAAAAAATTATGAAAGGTTATTAGATTCAGTAAACCACAATTTTTGAGATTGGCGGGACATTTTCTATATTGGAGTAGAGAGGACTAAATATATAAAGAGACCACAAAAGTATTCAGAATCATATCATTGTCACTCTTGTGTTTCTTCAAAACCTACTTTAGGCTTTTCGCCATTAGATTGCGATAGCAGCTAAGAACTCATGATCTGATTATTTTTGTGGACTTCAAAAATTTGATCAGTTTGAAAATAGCAAAGAATAATGTAACTTATATATAAATATCTTTTATTTTTGAATAGTTACACAAAAAAATGTTAATATAATATTTTACCTATTTAGAAGCGAAATAATAAGATATCTTATTTAAATTTCAAAATACATTATTGAAACGTAGGAATATTTTAAAACATAAGTGCTATTATTTACAAAAAAAACAGCCTGTTACATAGGTACAGGAGTTTTAGAAACGGTTAGAGATATAGCATCGGTTAAATGGGTACACAGTTACATAATTTAGGCTTCCTAGGCTTTCGAAATACATTGTTGCGTACTTTTCTATCTATTCTTTTATTTTTTAAGATTAGAATCCACAACATCTAGCATTGCTAGATGAACCCACATATTTATACTATTGCACCACTTCCAGATGTACATATTTTTCAATAAATCAAAAAGGTTATGAAGGTCTGATTTTCGGAAAATAAATAATTTGTTATATTCATTACTTCTACGAGTTAAGAGATTCAGTTTACCAATGAATTAATTGAATAATTTATGTTCATTCGGTGTCAGTTCTCCATGCATTCAATTATTTTGAATTTAAATCCTTTCTCCGCCTGCTCCAGGAGGTTTGAAAATTCGTCCTCATCAATGAGACAGCCAGTCTCACCAGTCCCTTCATATTCGGATACAGCTGTTTCTTCTGATTTGGAGAGGTTCATGGCAAATTTTTCAAGACCTGAAAATGAAGATGACAGTGCCCAATCATATGATAAATATCTCAATAAATGGTTTTGCAAGAAAATTTTTGCTTATAAAAACAAACATGAATGAAATAACTTGGACTGATTTCTCCCCAAGTGAACCGACTTATCTTTCAGAAGGTCTCGCCAGTGTGCATGTGCTGCAATACCCAAGATTACCGTCCAGTTTCGAACTTCGCTACTGCAATTTGGAGTACCTTAGTCAGACGGCTTATTACCAACGCCAATCGGCATTGCCTCAACAAATGTCAATGTCGATTGGCGTTGGTAACAAGTCCACTTGGGTTCGATTTCTAGTGAGATCTCATTTTATATTTTTCAAACCTCCTTTCATTAAAAATGGTTGATTCAAGACAAGAAGTGAATCTACGTCGAGTTAGGTTAAGTGTTTCAATAATTGAAAGTTAGGTTATGGTACAGTGACTATAAAAAATATTGGCGACAAACAGTTCAAACTGCAATGTTTCGGCAAATAATTCAGCTCAATTGTTCTGTGCAAAGACAAAACAACCTGAAAAGTTTTGCACCATATACCACTTTCACCACAGTATATTACACTGTGCTTTGACTGTTTACTTTGTTCAATTTATAGTTGTTCTGTATTTCATGTGCACATATTGTTCATGTGCATATTATTTATACGATTTATATTTTCTTCTAGAAAAGTAATGTATGGTGATTAACATTTGATTAATAAATGGAGGATTATTGATTTTGAGGTCTTTGTTTCCCTGTTAAGTATTTATTTACATTTTGTCAAAACTGTCAACACCCATAACCCCATTAGATACAAGAGGCTTTAGTACTGAACAACTGTATTGTCTAAGTAGAAAAGACAAATGAGTTGCCTTATTTGCTGGAACATGGTGGAACCAATAAAATCGGACAGCTGTTGTCACCACTGTATTTTATAGTAGTTATATAGAATTAGGCAAAACGGTTTTGTACGTAAAAGCTCGTAGCCACAGCAACACTGAAGTGGACGTCTCGTTATCTTTCATCTTCTCAATCATCCTCTCTCAATTTCTAATCTCTTATTCTATTTAGCATCAGCAATCACAATTTTTTGGTACCATTTGTTTAAATAGAACAAGATCCTAACTGCGCATGATCACAAACCAAATTCCCAAGTTGTAACCCAATAGCGAATTCGTGTATGTCGTGTATATAATATGAAAATATACATGCTAAGGATTTCGTTATGACACAATTCAGATGTACATAGATGTGCATATACCTACCTAAGTATAAAAATTATGAATATGAAACTCTTACCTTTCAGGATGAAGTCTTTATATTCCTTATTTTTGTCCAAACACATTCACTTTTGGAGGTTATGGGATTCAACTTTGATAAAAAGCGACATTATTTCACTTCACTCTATCGACTAAGAGCAAGATACTGATAAAGGCACGTAAACAACTAGCCTGATCAATATTCAATGTGTCTACTGTGAAAAAGTCAGTACACATGCAATGAAAAATTTTTCAGCAGCAAAATGGCGGGTTTGACTATGTACGACACAAGGCCAATGCGGGAGGAACTGACTGAACTGAGCTCGTAAAGTAGTGAGCTGATCGGTCGATAGGTGCTGTTTTAACCATTTGCGAATTCAATACAAATCCATACAGTGTATTATCGAAGTTAAGTTTAGGTAGGTGTTGAAACGGAGTTTTTCTGGTAGAGTAATTTTGACGGGTTCAGCACTTAACACCATATAGTGAAGAATGCTTACACCACATAGGGTGTGAAAGTTTACACCGGTCAAATTTTTTACTGTGTAATTGTACGTTTAATATAACTATTCAAAAATAATGTTTATATTTGTAAACCAAAAATTAACGATTGTTAGAAATGTTAAAATTAGTTAATAAAGAGTTCTTGTCATAAAAATGTAAACTGAATAATATGAAGTTTATGGTACAACAATGCCCGTTTAAAAAAAATATTGTACGTAATACGTCCCAAAAGTGCTTTCACTGGACTCGCAGGCTTGCATTTTGCCCACTCGTCCAGTAAAAGACCACTTTCGGGACTTGTTACGTAAACTACTATTAAAACTACACATTCTGTAAGAAAAGGGACTTTCCAAAATGTTAACTCTTTCACATTCAGAACTACCAGCTGTTGTCCGTGTTCAAGAACTGCTGTAACGAACACAAAAACCCAGAATCGGAGAACTTCGAATTCGGAATAATTGTGGAACAGAAAATTTCTTTTCCAAGTGCAAATGATTCAGACATTCTTTGCCCCTTAAAGTTGGAAATAAATATATAATATATATGCAGGTTTTGTTTTCTTGGTATACTGGTTCTTTATTATGGCTGAATAAAATAAGACTTCTCTTTTTGATGTTTCGATAATTTATTTTTATCTTTATCAAAAATTGATAAAGATTAAAACATCAAATATCAAGAAATAAAAATTGAAAAATACCTATTGAAATAACCTCGGAAACCGCTTATAAAATTCCATGAAGGACTGTTCGATGGTGTACGTCTACGTAGGGTAACTGTCTATCAAATTTATTAGTATTCTAATTCTAAATATGTACTTTAGATTAGTGTTGGTAGGATATTTTTCATTGTAGATTTGATTTTGGCTAAGTTATTTTCAGTATGTTTCACATTTTTACAATTGTCAGATATCAAGAGGTTTAACACTTTCAATTGAACAGTTTCTTTAAATTGAAGATGAGCATTATCTAAGTACTCACTATTGAAAATAACACTTGTCTTGTAAAAATGTGAACATACTGAAAATAACTTAGCCAAAATCAATATCGTACCAACACAAATCCACAGTACATATTTAGAATTAGAAACTAAAACATTTGAAGAAAAAAAACTTGAACAAAATAAAGAATAGAAATATTGAGAAAATTGATAAATTAGTAAACAAAGACAAAAGAAACATCATAGTTAATAATAATTGGCTAATTAATTTATTTCAAACCAACATTTCAGAAAATATAATAGATATTGTGCTCTAGGTGAGATATTTAGAAATACACAACGAAAAGCAAACACCTATTAATAACATAATTTCATCAATTGAAACTGGAATTGATCGCTTTCAAACGATATGTTATGATTTGCCACTGACATCCCAATAGATAAATGTGATTAATTTTTTAGTTCTTTCAATCCTTTTCACCATAAATTACAATTCACAATTGAAACTGAAAATAATAATGAAATAAATTTTTTTGATTTAACTTTAGTACGAAAATCAAACGATAACAAAATTCTAACTAAATTTACACAACACGTACTTGGTCAATCAATTGAAAAAAAAAGAAACTTTGATAAAAAATGGTTATCCCATTAATTTAGACAATTCTATAACTAAAGACAAAATTTATGTAAATTTTATAACTCCTTTAAATATCAGTATCATATATTAATGATCTTTCTGAAAAAATAAGCAATACAGTAAAACCTTATGATCTACATACATGTCATAAAAGTTATTTAAACCAGAAAAGTCTTTTACTAAATTAACAAGCGACGTACGTTTCAAAAAGATAACCCATTCTGTATATTCCATCCATTGCGGAAAAGTATACATCGGCCAAACTTCCCAACACCTTGATTAAAGATTGAATAGGCATAAATATACATAGAAATTCATCCACTGCACTTAGTAAACATGTAAAAGACACAGACCATTTTACTACAATACAAAAATATTGAAAAGAATAATGATGAACATTTGATATCAGAAAGTATCCAAATTAAAAGAAACAATTGTGTTAATGATGAAATTGATTCTAATCTTTCAAAACTTTATAATAATCTGATTCAAACTTAACCAAAATCAGATATTTTGAATTTCCACTTTCTATCGTCTATTTAATTCAACCTGAAAAGATAATGTATTATGTGGCATTGTTACATTTAAGAAAGTGACAATTTTGAAATTAAATTATTATCTTAAACTTGATTACTTATTAGTTATTAGTAATAGAAATGAAATGTAAATCATAGAATAGGTAATTCATAAAATAATCAGTTTAGATTTATTAATCATGGAATAGAGTATTTGATTAGCTAGCTTCAGTGCATTTCAAGTATTTTAAGAAAATTGTATGGTGCTTGCTGTCAAAATAGTTGGTGATCTTGAAAATGACCTTCAAATCATAGAAACCGCCATAGTGAAAATGTGCCATAAGCGATTTTACTTTTCTTGTGTTCTAACTATTGTTTAAAGTGTCTAGTATAATCTGTGAAAAAATAAAAGTGGGCCGCTAACAGGGTTTGCAGTGGGAATTTTTTTTGTTCCACATTGTACCCACCATTTCGAACACAGCTGTGCAATTATTATTACTATGTGAGGTCTCGAATTTAAGTTATTATGTAACTACGAATTAGGAATTACGTCAAAAAACTGTAATGAGTCTCCAGAAAAGAACATTTATCTTACCCCTAATATCAAAATCTGCAATATTTTGTTACCCAGGGTTTGTTTAGGTATTTACAGGCAGTTGGAAACTAAGTAGCTCTTACTGTGAATCTTTTAATGTTGTCACCTATTTAGTCGCGTGGACCTTTGTCATGAGCAATAGCATGCCATTAGGAGGTGATTTTAAAATCTTCATGGTGCTGTTTTTGAATATTCTTTTCCAGGACAGTCTTCGCAAACGTGAAAATAACAATATTTTAAAAGAACTTTACGAATAACTTGTTTAATTCAGTTACTATAAGATTCCAATTTTCTTTCTCGTTTCGATAAATTCGGTAGTTTCGCCGGCATCAAACATCAATTTAAAACTTTGGTGGATTACACAAACGCAAACAACAATAGACATTAACTGGCCAAATTTAGAAAACCCAATTGGCGCATTGGAATTTTATATTTAGTTCTTTTAGAATGCACTTGTACACAAGACAAGTATTTTCTGACATTGAACCATTTGTTTGCTTTATCTACTAGGTAATCTCATCACATCACTTTGATCAAATTTCCAGTTGCTACTTTTACACATTTTCATAATTTTAAATTTGGTATTGCTAAAACACCATTCTTCTCTGGTTTTAGGTAAATTTTTACGCTAATTAATTTTGTTTCTTGTATTGTTATGGAGATTATTGTTCATATTATACCGTTGACATTTTGACTGCTATAAAACCATTATTATTTCTCTGGCCATAAAAGGCACCAAATTTACCACCTTTTCCGGCAGAGCCGGAGTATAAATTTAATTCAGGTACCTGCAATCCTAATTATACCATTTTAAGCATAGTCAAAGTATAAAGGTCTGTTGGAGCCTCCCTTCTACTCTTTTAAAATTCGAGTGCAAGTTGATTGGTCGTTTATTTCGTTTATTTAATGTTATTGACGATGACATAATATGATGTTGTTACGTGCCGGCGCCGAGCCGATAAGAGCAAGGCTGTGATTGGAGGAGACAGGTGACGTCACCCAGCGCGAGAAACGATGGTAGGGAGACTCCAACAGACCTTTATACTTTGACTATGATTTTAAGTAGGTAGAAATAGACAGTTCAGTGGTGTTATATAGCAGTATATTCTACCTAATAATATAAATATGAAATTAAAATATTTATTTTCAGTTCTTATTGGTTTACCGGCGAGTGATTTGTGTTGTATTAGTGTTAGAATATGGCGTCGTTGGGTTTGTGCTGATAGTGGGGCATCTTGTCTTGTCATTTTCAGAAGTAAGCATTCATCCCCCGATGACAAATAATTAAAAAATGTATAGCAATCTTTGCTAAAAAGAGACTTTAATTCAACTAACTTAGCCGAAACGCCTGCTTTAACAAGTACTTCTTTATCTTCGGTAAAGCATACAGTCTAAAACCTATTATTCCTAGGAAAAAGCAACATGGCACTTTTAGAAGTTCTGACGACAATAATGAAGTGGATTTATAAAGGACAATTTATAAAATGTATATAGAGAACAATCTGTACCTACACTAGTTTTCTTAAAAAATAGGCTGACCAACGACGAAACAAATATTTCCTGTAAAATTTCAAGTCTAAGGAGAATTTTGCTTAAAATGGGTTTTAAATATCACACGAGGGATAAAATACAAACCTCAATGGCGTCATGAATATTTGATGGCCTTTAAACAATGTAGAGCAAAAATTCGTCCAATTATCCATCTTGACGAAACTTGTTTTGATACACATAACTGCAAAAAAAGGATGGGATGATTTTTCAAAATAATGCCAAACCAAAGCTCCTTCAAATAAAGGCGAAAGAATAACAATAATACATTCATGTTCTGAAAATGGTTTTGTTCCGAACTGTCTATTGCTTTCAGCTGAAAACAACAGATTCCTATCTAGATTACCACCAAGACACTGAAGCCAAACTTTTTGAAAATTGGTTTGGATTGAACATATTCTTCTTCAAAATATACCCAAAAATTGCGTAATTGTAATAGACAATGTTAGTTGTCATAGTCATCAAGTAAAAATGTTGCCTAGTTCTAACAGCAACAAAGCAAATATTCAAAATTTTATGATAGATTATAATATATATTTTGAAGAAAGTTATAGAAAACGGAATCTTTTAGAAGTATTAAAGGTTTTCAAAATTAATAAAGAATACGTGTGTGATAAACTTGCAACAGAAAATGGACATACAGTGTTGCGGCTTCCCCCCCACTATTGTGTACTTAATCCAATCGAACTAATATGGTACGAAGTCAAATCACATAGAAGGAATAATATTTCCCCCACGTTAAATTTATCTATAGTGAAATTAATAGAAAAATATAGGAATTGAAATTTCTGTGTAGACAGTTGGATAAACTGTATAAACATGTAATTATACTCTTTATACGTGTATGATTACTAATGTTGAACCCTTAATAATGAGTTTCGGTTTGGATGAATATAATAATAGTGATATTGACTCAGAACTAATTAATTTAAAAGTATGATTACTAATGTTCAACCCTTAATAATGAATTTCGATTTAGATGAAGATAATAGTGATATTGACTCAGAACTAACTAATGTAAAATATAATTAATTTGTTAAAATTGATTATTGTTAAACTTTTCCATGCATTCACATTAATTTTTATTATACTTATTAAATCTTTAGTAATAAAATAATCAATTGATCATTATTTTCGTGTGTAAAATGTCTTTTTAATTCAAAATAAAAAGAAATCAATATGTAGGTATATTCTTAAGCCGACACTGCACCCATTTCTTGCAGTTTGAAGATGTTGGGACCAACACAATGGGGTTTAATCAGCTCGTTGATTTATTGCAGTAAAGGTCAACGGTATAATATGATCTATAATATAACCTCGTTGTTGAGTTATAAATAATTGTCTCTCATCGATCTACACTGTTGTTGTCCAAAATAATTATTATAGTTCATATATACAATGGAGTTCCAGAGAATCTGAATAATAAAATAACTGTGCTGTTGAAGAAACAAAATGAAATGAATTTATCTTGCGAAGTAAACTTATTTTCCACATATTTGCAGAATATAGTACAGGGTAGGGGTTCCCTAGTATAATAATGATTCTTGACCCAGGTATCAATTATATGTAAATTTTTGGAAAATAGATTTCATAACATTAATATATCTATCATCTTTTCGTCTCTACGTACGTTTCGGTCTCACGACCATCGTCAGCTGACTTTTGAAAGCTAATTCACATCAACTAAAGTTCGGCATTTCTTAAACAAATTGTATTAAGCACTATGTATCTTAATCGCGTTAACTTAAATTAAACATGTCTACGTCGCCACAACGAACAAAACACGAATTATTGAAATTTTAACATATCAATATCCAAAATTTATGTGTTCGCTCTCTGTTTTCTGCTGGCTTATTATGGTTTATACATATTACAATAATAAGTCGACTGTTTAGGTTTTCTGACCAACAATGATTCGTATCAGCTTTCTACATATACACAATTTAAGTATTAAGAAGTACTTAGAAATTTGGTATCAATTAAATTTGTATAAAGTTGACTCAATGATTGTAAAACGGTTCTACAATTTATAGACTTAGCTAGCGTCACGTTTTATGATAATCCTATTACAATTGGGTTCTTTGGCTTCTTTGGTTCTTTAACATTTTCGTAATGGTACTGATAGTTATAATGAAAACAATATTTAGCAAGGCTAGTGGAAGTTTTTAATCCTATACTTATGGCCATACATTCTATGTTGTACATATTGTTTAAATATTCCTGTATAAATCACATTGCAATCTAAACAAATTAATTTAAATACCGTGTGAGTTTGTCTATCTTTAGGTATCAAAGGTTTTAGATTTGAAAAATATTTACCAACACTTTTAGTAGGTTCTTGCCCAACATTAATTCATAATTTTTCGAACATTTCTTAATTTTCTCCAAGGTCTACGGAATATATGGTAATGTTATAAAATTATCTTTATTACTGTGCCTATTGTTATTTTATATGTCATGTACCATTGTAGATTTTGTTAATTTTTTCTTTAATAATAGGGTTAAGCATTTTTGGGTCATTGATTTATAGTGTATTAAGAACTTTTTAATTTTTGTTGGGCGGTTTTCTGGGTGTGACAATTTTACATCGCGATCTGTAAGGCTGTTTATAAAATTTTTCACTTCCCTCATTATACGTAGTAGTGTAAGGGAAGTATTGTAATAAGCCCAGTGTGCATTTTGATAGTTCAGGTGACAACAACAGTTAGTTTGAATAAGTTCTAGACTTCTTGATTCTGAGATGCACTTGTTAGTTCATGTGACAGCAAGTGTCCGTATAAAACAAGGTTAATTATAGAAGTCAACCTGACACCACGTGTCAGTATGAAACATGAGTTGTGAAATACATTTTGTAGACCATTCGGATACAATTTCAATGTAACATAAAATCTAATATAACTTATTTCATTAGCGGTTTTTAAATTATTTCCAATATATATTCTGTTCCTACAATGATTGTAGGAGGATCCGAAAACTATTTTGCTAACAAAAGTGAGGGAAGTCAGGTTATCAATTGATCACAGATTTTTTTATAATTTGTTGATGCAACTGAATTACAGTTAAGATATCGTTGGGTTGTTTTTAAGTGCTATACATATGGACATACATCCTTTTTGTAAAAATTGATTAGATATTCCTGTATGTCCCACCGCAATCTAAACATTTTAATTTAGAAAATTGTACTGCCCTTGCTAAACATTGTTTTGATTACAACCATCAGTTCGAATGTTAATATTTTAGCTAAAAAGTCCAATTATTATAAAAGATCTAATCTGGAGATGATTCACATAAAACGTGATAAGTAATTTTGGACATTGATATGTTACAATTTCAATAATTCGTGTTTTGTTCGTTGTTCCGACGTAGATAGTTTTAATTGAAGTTAATGCGATAAAGACACATAGTGCTTTGTATAATTTGTTTAAAATTTAAATATTTCTCTAGGACTGGTTTTAACGATTTTAGAAATAACTTAAGTAATGCAATTTACTCTTCGGATTTCGTCTGCGTTCGCTCGAGTGGAATATGAGCCATTCTAAACTTGTTGTAGAATATAGTACTAGTTAATGTTCTCATTATAAAAGACATCAAATAAATAAATAAATGTAACTATCTGGCGTCATTCAAATCCTGAAATAATAATAATGGACACTTCTACGGATTAAATGTATGCGTATGAGATATATTTATAACCACGAAAATAGTGTTTTTATCCATAACGGTTTAATAAAATATTAAAGTTCCATTTGAAAAAATTGAAGATGGATGTTAAAACTACCACTTGCAACGGGCTACCGCACCCCAAAACAATACCGTTCCGATTTTGACCACTTCAAAGCCATTGGCAAATTTGCAAGTTTGTACGACAAATAGGAAAACGCAATCGTGGGTTACGTTGTTACGCACACATATAGATGATCTCAAAAATAAACTAGATGGATTCAGAAAGGATCAAAACTTATATTTCCGCAAAAATTCTGTACATTTTTTTAGGTCGCTTACAATACTTTCTTTATATAACGTATAGTGAGGGAATTAAAAACGAGTTATAAAACCATCTAGAGAACTATTCGAATACATTTTATTAATAAATGCTTTTTGTTTCTAGGTACCTATACGGGTTGTAAGAAGCTATTTATATATCGACAATTGATCTATTGTAAGTGAATATTTTCTTTAATTTTTCAGATTTTATATGTTTGTTTTAATCGAAATAAGTCTAATGATAATAAAACATATCCATTACCTAACATGCCAATGTTTTTTCGATTGCTCTGGCATTTCGAATCTTCAAAATGAACGAATCAGTTCCGATAGAACTGCGCTCATAATTTTGCTTTGTACAAGGTGTACTTGTGAAACTTGTAAAAAGGCATCATTACAATTACCTAAGTTTAAGGACTTTCCATCATTTATTTCTTCAGAAAGTGTCAAATTAATTATTGATCTTACAGAAGTTCATATTACCAAAGATTAACGATCGTTTTTCAACCATGTACCTTTGTTGCGATCGTTGGATTGCTTTAGATTGTGTACGTACTGTCGTAAATACGATTTTTTTCTAATAGTAAAACGATGTCTTAAAATTTATTGTAATTACTCCCTAGAAGTTGAGGATAAAGAATATGAGTTCGATCTACATCAATTCCACCCAAGAAGGTAGTAAATAATGATGATTTTTGTTAAAAATTCTAAACCTGTTCCGAAACAATTTCTAGAAATTCATGTAGATAATTTTAAATCATTTGCAATGATATTTTAGGTTCGATTAATATTTGTTGTAGTCAATTACTGAAGAACAAACATTTCGATATTAAGGTTTTTCAAAATGCTTAGCAGCTTCCATACCAAATATACATTGAAGGTTTCTCTTTATGACGTAAGCTGGTTTCAAGATTCTAGATTGATGAAACCTAGGTTATCTTGGGACGATGTAAATGACCCGAGACAAGTTAAAATGTAGTTTATTTGCTTCATGAAACGTTCTTAGAACGATAATTCTCATGTTACTTACTTAACCAATAATAATCAAATAGTGGAATGTACCTTGTTCGTCTACACGATTGAATATTTACGGAAAGTTTCTTATTTAATGATTTAATGAGAAAATTAATATTTTTCAGGTATGACCATATTTAAACAATTGTAACTATTTTTTTTTCAATTTCTCGTAATATACCGGACAACATTTCTTTGGCATCTCATTACCTAACTACAATTTTGCCCATTTCCCGAAATGAAAATTCACTTCGCGTTATGAGCCCAGTCAAATAATCGCTAGCCGAAAATATGTTCTATTTCGGCATTTGTGTAAGGTACCCTGCCAACAAATCAATTCGCTTTTGCTCAAATGTCAAGCCTACAGATAATTGGGCAAATGATCATTCTGTTTTAATATTTTGGTTCTAAACTCCAAGCGACATGTTTTTGGGAATACTAGGTCACTATATTAAATTTCGGCATTTGGCTACTATGGTTTGCTCAGTTCGCGAAATGTGTAAATCAGCTTAAACAAATTCCGAAATGGAATGTATTTTCGGCAACCGATTATTTGGCTATGCTCATATCGCGAACTGGGTATTTATTTCAGTTAATGGCAGAATTCGGCAAGTGAGTCTAACGTAAATATTATTAAATTTTAGTGTTTTTTGTTGTAACATGTACATATCAAGTATCTGGGCTATATTAAGTTAGGAGTTTGAAGTGTGATTTTATTTAATTTTTGTTTTAAACTATAATTATTCTTTCTGCTAATTTCTAACTAACACTTACTTATATCTTAGGTTTATACTATTTAGGCGAATTTTAGTTTCCCGATGATAGATTAATAGAATGAAACAGAAGACAAAAATGTTTGATCTCTTAAAAGTTGTGGTTTTAACATCCTTTTAAAAAATACCTTCACGTGGTCTTCATCGCATTCATTTTAGAAATAAAATTTATGTAGTAGCAAAATTTTGATAAACACTTTTAGACCTTATAGTACAGGAAATAAAGGTTTTGAAAAGAAAAACTTGAGGTAAAAGGCCGATTTTGATGTGTGAGGGCTCATTAGATTCGTTTTGACCTCCAGATCAGAATCTGTCACAGCTACATAGGGGGAAATGTCTCAGGTTGTTAATAAACAATAAATATTGACCAAAAAATGATGTGTTATAACTAGATAAAAAAAACGCTATTTTCCATCAATTTTTAGCGGGTAAAGTAGAAAATTGCAGTTATTTGATCAATAAACAATGCAAATTTAAGGTATATAACAATTTGTTAGTTATCTATTTGTTAATAAACAACAAAATGAAAATTTTCAAAATAATCAAGATTAGATTTATTTTCAGGTAATTTGAGGTCGCTGAATACGAATTCGATGTTATTTTTTTGATTGGCTGTTAATCTAATTAGTTGATTAACAATTTGTTTAACCCAAAAAATGGAAATTTTGATAATATGATAATGATCAAGACTAGAGTCATTTTCAGGTAATTTGAGATCGCTGAATACGAATTTGATGTTATTTTTTTGATTAAATGTTAATTTAATTAATTAATTGATAATTACTCAGTTACCGAATTAACAAAAAAATTCAGTGTCTCAAAATAATCAAGATTAGAGTCATTTTCGGGTAATTTCGGGTCACTAAACATGAATTTAATGTTATTTTTTGAATTAAAGGTTAACTCAATCATCTTATTCATAATTACTTAGTTACCGAATTAACAAAAAAATTCAAAGTCTTAAAATAATCAAGATTGGAGTCAATTTCGTATAATTTAAGGCCGCTGAACACGAAATTGATGTTACTTTTTGAATCGAATGATAATT
The DNA here is from genome assembly GCA_958510875.1 of Endomychus coccineus. Lineage (NCBI taxonomy): Eukaryota > Metazoa > Arthropoda > Insecta > Coleoptera > Endomychidae > Endomychus > Endomychus coccineus. The sequence continues at coordinate 119,236,885 of OY294069.1, forward strand.
CAATTAATTAATTAATTCACTTGGCGAATCAACAAAAAATATTCAAAGTTTTAAAATAATCAAGATTACAGTCAATTTCGGATAAGTTGAAGTAGTTAAATTTGATCTAATGTGATTTTTCAATAAATTGTTCATATTATTAGTTGATTGATAGCGTTGCCATGGTAACTGAGAGAAGTGCAGGGACGTATGACCTGAATTCAGAACCAGTAATTCAACCTCCAGGGCCGTAGCCGTAAAGGAGAAGAGTGGTTTTTCATGTTATTGATAAAAAATAGTTTCCCAGCAATTTAGTCAAAAATAACATCAAATTCGTATTCAGTGACCTTAAATTATACGAAATTGACTCCAATCTTGATTATTTTGAGATTTTGAATTTTTTTGTTAATTCGGTAACTAAGTAATTATCAATTAAATTATTATATTAACTTTCAATCGAAAAAATAACATCAAACTACTCAGCTACCTCAAATTACCTGAAAATGACTCTAGTCTTGATTATTTTTTAAATTTCCATTTTTTGGGTTCATTTGTTCATTAACAAACTATTAATTAACTAATTAGATTAACAGCCAATCAGAAAAATAACATCGAATTTGTATTCAGCGACCTCAAATTACCTGAAAATGAATCTAATCTTGATTATTTTTTAAATTTCCATTTTTTGGGTTAATTTGTTCATTAACAAATTGTTAATTAACTAATTAGATTAACATCCAATCAGAAAAATAACATCGAATTTGTTTTCAGCGACCTCAAATTACCTGAAAATGAATCTAATCTTGATTATTTAGGGAATTTCCATTCTGTTGTTTATTAACAAATAGATAAGTGACAAATTGTTATAAACCTTAAATTCACATTGATCAAATAACTGCAATTTTCTACTTTACCCGCTAAAAATTGATGGAAAATAGCGTTTTCAATTTTTTTTTATTATGTCAAAAACATGCCATTTATTGGCCATTATTTATTGTTTAATAACAATAGGACAAATTTCCCCCTATGTAGCTGTGGCAGATTCTGATCTAGAGGTCAAAACGAATCGAATGAGGCCTTTTACCTCAAATTTTCCTAATTAGGGTCGATTTTGTACTTTATTTCCTGGACAATAATACAAATAAATAGAATAGTTAAATTTGATCTAATGTGATTTTTTACCATGGTGTTGGAAGTTATGTTCACCTTCAACATAGAGGTTGTAAATTTTCTCGTTCTACTGATGAGCTCTATGAGAAGAGTGAAACAGCTGTCTAGAACTATTAGTTGGTGGCGTTACTGATTCTCAAAGATTCGAGATATCTATCTTATCATTATTATCTGGCAAAATCCTACAAGAGATAAACGATTATATTCATAAATTCATTTGTATCTAATTTCTTACATTTTATTTTTGTTTTGTTGCACATACCTTGTAAATAACTAGTAGTTCAACAATAAGAAATAAGTCAACCTATGTTTCCCTCAACTTTATAATAATATATTATCGAATATGATAATGCCAAAATAGAAGATAGAAAAGATAGCTACATGTCAGATAGCTATATTTTCTTAGTATGTAAGATGTCGAATTTCTTTTTACAAGATTTCAGAATGTTTTTTCGAGAGAATCTCCAATTCTTATTATCTTACAGCCACAAATAACAGAGCCTACACTTGCAATTGACAAAATGATATTATCCACATCACGTTAAAAAGACAATACGCTGGACAGTTTGCAGGATGACGGGTTTAACACGGCCACTCTAGAAGTAGCGTAAATTTCATTGTCACGTATAGTTCCGGAGTATCACATCAAACTCATACAATCATTATGTTAAACAAATCGATTGTATAACCTGACACGGTCATTAATCAAGCGACATAAGGTTAGGAGGTTCGGTATTGACCTTTACACATGAAGCTGTCTAGAATCCTGTCTTTGAAGAATTTCATTGACTGAGTTTTCATTTGTGCTATTTTTCTGAGGTTGCATATGATTATTATAATACTCTTATCGATTTGTCATGAAAGTCAAATTATTTCAATAGCTATTATTTCCAGATTATGAAATCATTTCATTGAATGACTGAGATTTCTATATCATTTAGGAGATAGTTTAAAAGATATTTAGTTTTAGTGTTGCAACTTTCAACATCAAGCTGTCCTTACTGTTGAATTTTAACATAATGTTTTCGGCACGGTCAGTTGAATATTATCTTGAATACCTTTAATAAGTTAATTAATTTTCGAATTTGTTGAAGAAAAATAACTAAAATATACTTTTAACATTATAAAGACGTATGTAGGAATTTGCAAGGGTTTCAATTAATTAAATTAGTATAAATCTGACTTAATGATTGAATATCTGTTCTATGATTCACAGACTTGAAGTCACGATTTATGTGAATCATCTCCAGAGTATATCTTTTATAATAATTGGTTTCCGTAGTTAAAACATTAACATTGTTGCAATCTAATTGATGGTTATAATCAAAGCAGTGTTTAGCAAGGGAGGTGGAACAGATATTCAATCATTAAGTCAGATTTATACTAATTTAATTGATTAAAACCCTTGCAAATTCCTACATGCGTGTTTATAATGTTAAAGGTATATTTTAGGTATCATGCTCAAAAGGAATAGTTCTAATGAGGTCTGACAACATTTTTCTATTACCCCATAAATCTTAAACATCTGGTTCGAAACTGGATCCTAGAACGTTATATTTTTAGTTCAGTTCGTTAGTCATATTACATACTGTGATTCGATATGTATATAGAGTTTATAAGAATATTGCTTAGCAGCGGATTATTAATTTATATACTTAAAACATTAATTGTGTTATAATTGCGATTGTTCGTGTTTCTGTTCGTTTCGGCGACGTGGGCATTTTTTATTGAAATTAGTGCGATAAGGACGCCTTGTGATACAATTAGTTTTAAGAAATCACGTTTATACAGTTATACGTCTTCTGATGATTGTACGTAAAGACGGAAATAATAAGCGTATGTGTTAGTGTGTCTAGAGAATTTTATATATAATAAATAGGGTTCTTCATCTTTCAAATTTTTGCGATTTTGCTGGCGAAGCATGAAATGATCTGATGTGGCCTAAAACAGAATGCTTAATACAAAATAGTTGAGTGATAATTTAGTATTATGCATAAACCTACCTTATATGCTAATAAATATACGTTTAGTATAATGAAATATTTCAATGGACTATCATCTAGTCTAGGCGAAACACCATGACGCAGAATCTGTTGAATTAAATGACGACTTCACTTTGATTCCCTCGCATCTCATACAGAAGCTTTTCCTTGCTGTATGTTCAAATTCCATCAGATTTACATGACCTCGGAGATGTTTGTCTACTTCGCTAGTGTCTCGCTTGCCATTAGGCCAACCTCATTGCCAAGCAGCGCTTTGGCAGTTCGGTCGCCGTCAATACTTCCCCATGCTGACACATGTTGATGATGATTTAGCAAGATCTATATAGCCCCGTTGTAGGGGACACCAGCAAGTGGTCTTGAGGATCGTCCAATCTGGCCCCCTCTCTGGCCAGTCTGTCCACTCGTTTATTCCCTTTACAACTTGAGTGACCCGGGATCCAGGTAAGGTTGAGTCTGTTCCCACCGGCTAGCCTGTTAAGGATCTCCTTGGTATCCTTGACAAGCCTCGAGGACACAGTCGGGCTTTTCAATGCGTCTAGTGATCCTTGACTGTCCGAACAGATCCAGATAGTCTCATTTATATTACCATAGCTCCCATTCGCGCGAAGTATCCATCAATATATACAGGAACGAAAGAGCCTGCTCCGACTCTTGTGTTTGTTCTAGACCTATCGGTATACCAAATTGTGCCGTGCTTTGGCCTACGGACATTTTACCATTCCTGCCTCAACGGGATGAAGATCCTGAAATGCTGCTCCGCAAACCACAGGACTTTGATTCTGTCTCGTGGTTCTAGTCCCAGCTGTTTAGACTGCCCCTTAAATAGATAGGATTGATCTGCACCCCATATCTTTAGGGAGCCATTGCAGCCAAGCCTGTAGTCCGACTGAATGGAGAGTTTGTTCACTATACACCAGACTTCTGGAATTATCAAAGCTTGTTGATCAAGCTCCTGCAAGGTCTCCCGTAGGCTCCTCTGGAGAGTATGGCGATGTCATCCGTATAACCTACCGTTTAACACAAGCACTGTGTAACCTTACTAGTAGCTCATCCACGACCAAACTACATAAAAGGGGAGAGAGCACCCCTCACTGTGGACACCCTTCTGATATCGACCATTTCATAGTATAACCTTGCCACATCGTGGAAAGGTGTCTACCTTCAAGGGTGTTCATAATCCACCCTATAGAGCTCGCGGTATATCATGTTTCCCTCTATGTCCAAGAAGCCAACAATGCAGACTCCCTTCCACTTCAGCTATTGCTCTATGAAGTCAACAGCCGAGGAGAGGGGTCATTTCGACAGATCTGCCCATCTGAAAAGCATGCTATTCCTCGTGAAGAGAGTAATGCTTCAGAGGTCCCGCCTTAAGATACAGTCTCTCATGTCTCAACAAAAACGATGTAAAGCTTATAGACCGGTAATCTTCGACATTTACATAGGTCTTCTTAGCAGCTTTAGGGACGAAGGTCACATAAGTTTTCTTCCACTCCTTGGGCATGTATCCTACCGCAATACAACCCCTCATTTCCCCAGTCAGCGGAACCAGGATTGTGTCCAGACCCTTTAACGGAAGTACTGGAAACAATCCATCATGACCCGGTGACTTGTACGCATCAAAGGAGTTGTTAGCTCTTCGTACTTTTTCAACGTGTAGCATGCTGCCAACGACCAATAAGTCGTATTTAACACAACTTGCACATTCGTATTCGCTTCACAAATAATGCGGATGAGGACATCTAAGACATCACGGCTTTTGACATATCTTTCCTACCATAAGTATTATTTATACGCTGAGTTGATGACGTCATAGCCGTGAATGGCCCCCGGGTTAAGTAGGAATCGAAACGAAAATATGTTTGGAACAAAATTCGACCTGTTACTGAGTTTGTCCCAAAAAATGTCTAATAACGTAGAAGTGTATATTGAAATTGATGGTAAGAAAGTATGTTTTCATGAGTAATTTAATTTCATGTTACGTTTACGAGTTGTAATATATTTTTGAAAATTATACAGCCAAAAAGCTTGTAGACTATACGCATCAGGAAAGTCTTGTAGAATGAAGTTCGCCATGTCCCGAGCTTGACAATGAAGGGATGATCAGCCTGAACTCGTACAGTCTGCCTACCTAGAATCGCTCGTGGTGGAATATTACACGCAATTCACCGAACATGGAAATATCTATAGTAAATGGAGGTATCACCTTTCTACCATGTTGTGGAGAGGTCAATGAATTTGTAAGTGAGCAGAGCGAAACAGCTGTCTAGAACTATTTGTGTTTGGCCTTACTGATTGATCTAAACGTATTTTTAATATTTGCATCCCCTACGAAGCCACGAAGTACTGTGTGACCTTTGTAAGGGGTCTAATTCCGTCCCTAATATAAGTTAAAATATCACAAATAATAGTGACCACAGGTTATTAGAAACCGGCCCCATAATGCAACACAACGTTAATAATTCTCTAAACAATCCAAAAACAAAAAACGAAACACACTGAACAAACTGGGCCAACACCTTAAACCGCTTTGTTGTTCGCCGCTATATTCGATACATTCAGCGCCACGTGGTGGTGACTGCTTTTGACGAATATTTTGTGATCTATTGTTCCTTGTCCATGGCAAGTTATCCCGGAGGCACTGTCTATTCCATCGGCAAGAGAATTTCTCAATATATAATATGGGCAATTCCATTTTCAAGGAGCCCAGTTCAGGGGGGGGGGTGTCAGCTCATGGCCCGGCTTCTGGTTTTTTCGATTCTACTACTAAAATGATGGCTTCCTGCCAAATTTCAGCTGAAATGGTAAGAACAAAAAAAAATGGCGCCTATTTTTCGTTTTTCTGTCATTTTTTGATATTAATTTTTGAAACATCGTCTTGAGAGCCGTTCGCGCCAGTTTGAGTCGAGAAAATTTTTTGAAAACCCATAGGAAATCGGAAATTTCCCGTAGAATTCGAATTTTTTATTATTTTGGGCCCAGCGGCCATATTTCTTTTTGTAAAATCAAAAAAACCGATTTTTCGTTTTTTTTTTTGAAGCCGCACTTTTCAAAACGTTCTCGTTAAAAAGTATCAAGGAAAATTCAATCAGTATCATTTTTTCTTCAAACGCTCTTTGTATATTGGCTGTTTTTTCTCTAAATTCTGCATCCGACCATCCAATAAAATACAGGGTGCCTCATTTGAAAAAACGAACTTTTTCAACTTTTAAAATGATGTAATTGGTCATTAAATTTTGGATACCCTGTATGCGATAAATCAGTTGTCAATATAGCATTCGAAAGAATCATTCCTGTACTTCCGTCTACCCCAGAAGCGCTTTCCACCAATCGAAATTGGTTAAAGGGCACAATGCTCAAAACAGCGCTACATCTGTCAAAATTTTCAAAAAAAATCAAGATATCTAAGATAAAATTGAAAATAGGTATAGGGAAACCTGATGGAATCCACTATGAAATTTTCTCAGGAATCTAAAAATGAAATAATATACCGGGTGTTCCATTTAAAATAAGGAAGTTAATGGCGACTTCCGGTGTAACCGGAAGTATTATGATCTTGAAAATATTTTGAAGAGAAAGAAAATCTTGGATAACCCTGGAACCCAAAATTTCAGAATTCTACTTTTTTTCTAACCACGAAAACTTCTAACGAACGGCTCTCGTGGAATACCCTGTATATTCCGATGCAGTCTGTTAGAATGATATACGTTACAATCTAGTTTTTAATTATAATAATAGATAGATTCTGAAAGAGTATTGGAGAAACACTTTGCTGAACATAGTGAAATTTTCATTCGAAATCCTATATAACACTGTTATTTCTTTGCCTTTATATAGAAAACTAAGAAGTTTTCTTCGTCTTCATGACAGACACATTTTTTCGTTCGATATAAAACATGTAACTGTGATGTGGAGATTTGCTACATATCAATTAAAATTTTTACTGGTTTATTATAATAAATGCATACCCGGTATTGGAACTAGATTGACTGGTTTCAAAATATCACTAACTACTTATACAGAATTGAGCAAATGGCAACTTAACATATCGGCGTATTAACGATATGAGAACAATCCTTGTATCGACACATGCCAGTTTAACATATAAGTCAAATTATTATTTCCTGCTATAAGTATAATGCAATCTTCAGAACCTTGTTGAATTTGGTCAACTGCTAATAAAATTAGCGAGAGGTAGTGAAGCATTTCAATCAGCTTTGACGGTGTATATTATAGCTTTATGGCTTACTTATATTAAAACTGTTTTATAAGTTCTGAAATGAAGATAAAACATTTTTTGCCCGTTTCAATCTACAACGTACTGTACTTTACAAAGCAGTGCAAATTTCAATGATATTGAATTTTCTATTATGATGGCTGGGAAAATACTTACAATATACCTGAATTTCAAGATGTTTTAGTCGATATTCTCTGATTCTTCAGTAACAAAATAGTGAAGTCAATCTACGGGAAAATAGGACGAGGTTCTGTAAAATTTGAAAGAGGTTAGCGACCTGGAAAAAATGGTGTCTTATGATGAAAGAAATAAGATCCTAAAATTGCTATTACCAATATTGGGTGGAACCATGTCTAACCTTCAAAAAACTGTTTTTTTGCCCTTTTTTAGGTCTGTTTTGGAGTTTTATTTTTTTTTGGACCCCTTAGACTTCCGGCTAAGGTTTGAAATTGGTACCCTTTTATTGTTGGTATTTGAGGGACGTTCAGTTCAAATGTCGGGACATTCCGTTAACGTCCCTCCTGGATGGAATACATATCTATAAATACGTTTTTTGGAGCAAAAATTCAAATTTGGCTATTTTGGCCAAATTGCAACGAAATTGGATGAAATTTGGTAAAAAAGTAGGTCGTAGCGATCACAATAAGTGGTAAAATATAGGATACAAATATTGAATAGTTTTCTTAAAATTCAAATTTGACCAATTTGGCCCAAATTTAAATGGCTCCCCCTTTTGTCAAAAGAGTCGGAGCGTACTCTATTTAGGCTCAAATAAAAGGTACTTCAATGTGATATATGTCAGTATCAACTTTTTTTTACGATTCATTAATTTTTTGCCAATTTACGGTATATATCATAAATCATTTATGTGATCCACAGAAACGTTACATTTTTCTACTATGAAATATTTTATTATTTTAGTAAATATACAAATAACATATACAACATTTTCCTCCAATTTGGTTTCAATTTGGCCAAAATAGCCCAATTTCAATTTTTGCTGCAAAAAACGTATTTACATATACATATATTCCGGGGGGGGGGTTAACGGAATAACATAAAATTTAGACTGAAGGTTCCTCAAATACTAACAATAAAAGGGTACCAATTTCAAACCTTAGCCGGAAGTCTAAGGATTGAAAAAAACTCCAAACCAGACCTAAAAAAAGGCAAAAAAACAGTTTTTAAAGGTTAGACATGGTTCCACCCAATATTGGTGATAGAAATTTTAGGATCTTATTATTTTTATCATAAGACACCATTTTTTCCAGGTCGCTAACCTCTATCAAATTTTTACGAACCCCGTTATTTTTCCGTAGATTGACTCCACTAAAATAGGCTGTGTATAAGTGTATTTTCGAAATGAATATTTTCTCTCGGTGATTGGGGAAATGCTCGATGCTCCACACATTCTTGGCTTATACGGTTGCCAGAATTTCTGCTTGGTTAAAGCTGAATTTTGCAAATGTTTAAAGTTTTCTGATTTTCGAGATCATAATGGAGGGTATATTATAGTAAGCTCTATCAATTGAGGTTATTCTTCTTTATTCAACTATATCACGATGACATAGTATAAGAGAAGTATTTTCGACTCCCGGATTTCGTGGAATTATCCGTTTTAAACCTTTCTCAATCCATCTAAGACTAATTTTGAGATGATGTCTGCGTATGTGTGTGTCGTATGAATTTGAAAATTAGCATAAGTGGTGAGAAAATAGAAACTGTATTGTGTTGGGGCACGGTATCCCTCTTACAAGTGGTACTTTTAACATTCATTTCCAGTTTTTGAAATCGTATCTATATTACAACATTTTCCTAGTACCTGGTTCTTTTTGACGTTTCGATATTTTATTTATTTCTGTTTCAAAAATTGTTATGTTAATTAGTGTTTCCATGTAATTTAGAAAATAATAGATGACTGATAAATGAAATGCGTCTGCAGCAGACTTGTGTTTTTTTTTAATCCAATTAAAACTGTAGAAAACATTGGATCGGTTGTGTGTGAAATCAAAAATCAAATTGATTCACTTGAATGGATTGAATCTAGCTAATTAAATACCTAATATATTCTATATATTCTATGATTTACGATGACTTTGATAAATGAAATGCGTCTGTAGCCGACATGTGTTTTTTTAAATCTAATTAAAACGGCAAAGAACATTGGATCGGTTGTGTGTGAAATCAAAAATCAAATTGATTTACTTGAATGGATTGAATCTAGCTAATTAAATACCTAATATATTCTATATATTCTATGATTTACGATGACTTTGATAAATGAAATGCGTCTGCAGCCGACTTGTGTTTTTTTAAATCTAATTAAAACGGCAAAGAACATTCATTGGATCGGTTGTGTGTGAAATCAAAAATCACATTTATTTACTTGAATGGATTGACTCTAGCTAATTAAATACCTAATATATTCTATGATTTACGATGACTTTGATAAATGAAATGCGTCTGCAGCCGACTTGTGTTTTTTTAAATCTAATTAAAACGGCAAAGAACATTCATTGGATCGGTTGTGTGTGAAATCAAAAATCACATTTATTTACTTGAATGGATTGACTCTAGCTAATTAAATACCTAATATATTCTATATATTCTATGATTTACGATGACTTTGATAAATGAAATGCGTGTGTAGCCGACATGTGTTTTTTTAAATCTAATTAAAACGGCAAAGAACATTGGATCGGTTGTGTGTGAAATCAAAAATCAAATTGATTTACTTGAATGGATTGAATCTAGCTAATTAAATACCTAATATATTCTATATATTCTATGATTTACGATGACTTTGATAAATGAAATGCGTCTGCAGCCGACTTGTGTTTTTTAAAATCTAATTAAAACGGCAAAGAACATTGGATCGGTTGTGTGTGAAATCAAAAATCAAATTGATTTACTTGAATGGATTGAATCTAGCTAATTAAATACCTAATATATTCTATATATTCTATGATTTACGATGACTTTGATAAATGAAATGCGTCTGCAGGCGACTTGTGTTTTTTTAAATCTAATTAAAACGGCAAAGAACATTCATTGGATCGGTTGTGTGTGAAATCAAAAATCACATTTATTTACTTGAATGGATTGACTCTAGCTAATTAAATACCTAATATATTCTATATATTCTATGATTTACGATGACTTTGATAAATGAAATGCGTCTGCAGCCGACTTGTGTTTTTTTAAATCTAATTAAAACGGCAAAGAACATTCATTGGATCGGTTGTGTGTGAAATCAAAAATCAAATTGATTTACTTGAATGGATTGAATCTAGCTAATTAAATACCTAATATATTCTATATATTCTATGATTTACGATGACTTTGATAAATGAAATGCGTCTGCAGCCGACTTGTGTTTTTTTAAATCTAATTAAAACGGCAAAGAACATTCATTGGATCGGTTGTGTGTGAAATCAAAAATCACATTTATTTACTTGAATGGATTGACTCTAGCTAATTAAATACCTAATATATTCTATGATTTACGATGACTTTGATAAATGAAATGCGTCTGCAGCCGGCTTGTGTTTTTTTAAATCTAATTAAAACGGCAAAGAACATTCATTGGATCGGTTGTGTGTGAAATCAAAAATCACATTTATTTACTTGAATGGATTGACTCTAGCTAATTAAATACCTAATATATTCTATATATTCTATGATTTACGATGACTTTGATAAATGAAATGCGTGTGTAGCCGACATGTGTTTTTTTAAATCTAATTAAAACGGCAAAGAACATTGGATCGGTTGTGTGTGAAATCAAAAATCAAATTGATTTACTTGAATGGATTGAATCTAGCTAATTAAATACCTAATATATTCTATATATTCTATGATTTACGATGACTTTGATAAATGAAATGCGTCTGCAGCCGACTTGTGTTTTTTAAAATCTAATTAAAACGGCAAAGAACATTGGATCGGTTGTGTGTGAAATCAAAAATCAAATTGATTTACTTGAATGGATTGAATCTAGCTACTTAAATACCTAATATATTCTATATATTCTATGATTTACGATGACTTTGATAAATGAAATGCGTCTGCAGGCGACTTGTGTTTTTTTAAATCTAATTAAAACGGCAAAGAACATTCATTGGATCGGTTGTGTGTGAAATCAAAAATCACATTTATTTACTTGAATGGATTGACTCTAGCTAATTAAATACCTAATATATTCTATATATTCTATGATTTACGATGACTTTGATAAATGAAATGCGTCTGCAGCCGACTTGTGTTTTTTTAAATCTAATTAAAACGGCAAAGAACATTCATTGGATCGGTTGTGTGTGAAATCAAAAATCAAATTGATTTACTTGAATGGATTGAATCTAGCTAATTAAATACCTAATATATTCTATATATTCTATGATTTACGATGACTTTGATAAATGAAATGCGTCTGCAGCCGACTTGTGTTTTTTTAAATCTAATTAAAACGGCAAAGAACATTCATTGGATCGGTTGTGTGTGAAATCAAAAATCACATTTATTTACTTGAATGGATTGACTCTAGCTAATTAAATACCTAATATATTCTATGATTTACGATGACTTTGATAAATGAAATGCGTGTGTAGCCGACATGTGTTTTTTTAAATCTAATTAAAACGGCAAAGAACATTGGATCGGTTGTGTGTGAAATCAAAAATCAAATTGATTTACTTGAATGGATTGAATCTAGCTAATTAAATACCTAATATATTCTATATATTCTATGATTTACGATGACTTTGATAAATGAAATGCGTCTGCAGCCGACTTGTGTTTTTTAAAATCTAATTAAAACGGCAAAGAACATTGGATCGGTTGTGTGTGAAATCAAAAATCAAATTGATTTACTTGAATGGATTGAATCTAGCTAATTAAATACCTAATATATTCTATATATTCTATGATTTACGATGACTTTGATAAATGAAATGCGTCTGCAGCCGACTTGTGTTTTTTAAAATCTAATTAAAACGGCAAAGAACATTGGATCGGTTGTGTGTGAAATCAAAAATCAAATTGATTTACTTGAATGGATTGAATCTAGCTAATTAAATACCTAATATATTCTATATATTCTATGATTTACGATGACTTTGATAAATGAAATGCGTGTGTAGCCGACATGTGTTTTTTTAAATCTAATTAAAACGGCAAAGAACATTGGATCGGTTGTGTGTGAAATCAAAAATCAAATTGGTTTACTTGAAGGGATTGAATCTAGCTAATTAAATACCTAATATATTCTATATATTCTATGATTTACGATGACTTTGATAAATGAAATGCGTCTGCAGCCGACTTGTGTTTTTTAAAATCTAATTAAAACGGCAAAGAACATTGGATCGGTTGTGTGTGAAATCAAAAATCAAATTGATTTACTTGAATGGATTGAATCTAGCTAATTAAATACCTAATATATTCTATATATTCTATGATTTACGATGACTTTGATAAATGAAATGCGTCTGCAGCCGACTTGTGTTTTTTAAAATCTAATTAAAACGGCAAAGAACATTGGATCGGTTGTGTGTGAAATCAAAAATCAAATTGATTTACTTGAATGGATTGAATCTAGCTAATTAAATACCTAATATATTCTATATATTCTATGATTTACGATGACTTTGATAAATGAAATGCGTGTGTAGCCGACATGTGTTTTTTAAATCTAATTAAAACGGCAAAGAACATTGGATCGGTTGTGTGTGAAATCAAAAATCAAATTGATTTACTTGAATGGATTGAATCTAGCTAATTAAATACCTAATATATTCTATATATTCTATGATTTACGATGACTTTGATAAATGAAATGCGTGTGTAGCCGACATGTGTTTTTTTAAATCTAATTAAAACGGCAAAGAACATTGGATCGGTTGTGTGTGAAATCAAAAATCAAATTGATTTACTTGAATGGATTGAATCTAGCTAATTAAATACCTAATATATTCTATATATTCTATGATTTACGATGACTTTGATAAATGAAATGCGTCTGCAGCCGACTTGTGTTTTTTAAAATCCAATTAAAACGGCAGAAAACATTGGATCGGTTGTGTGTGAAATCAAAAATAAAATTGATTTACTTGAAATGGATTGAATCTAGCTAATTAAATGCCTAAGATACTATATTCTATGATTTACAAATCTTAATAACTATGATTTTATGAATTACTTATTCTATAATTAACATTTCATTTCTATTACTAATAACTAATCAAGTTGAAGTGTACGAGAATGCTGAGGCTATATGGGCATCTCAAACGAACGGGTACGGAACATTTGGCATACATTTTTGAATATGAGAAAGCTCCCTGCTAGATGGGTGCCGCATTTGATCTCCGTTAACAACAAGCGTAACCGTATGACAACTTTTGTGTTTGGCGATGTTCAAGCGGGATAAGAACAACTTTTCGCGCCTTTCTGCAAACATGGACTAAATAAACATGGATCCATCACAAATACCGGAGACCAAAGAACAGTTGAAACAGTGGACTTGTCCTGGCGAATCGAAGCCGAAAAAGGCGAAATTGGGTTTATCGGCCAACAAAGTCATGGCGACAATCTTTTGTGGGATGCACACGTTATCGTCCATATCGATTAGCTTGAAAAGGGCAAAACGATCACCGGCGTACATTATGCAGAGCTGTTGGATCGATTCGACGACGATTTGACGGCCGCAATTGCCAAAGAAAAAAGTGCTCATCCACCAGGACAACACGCCGACCCACAGGTCCGCAGTCGCAATAGCAAAATTGCACGAATTGCGCTACGAATTGGTTCGTCATATTTTTCAGATTTTGCCCTTGCGATTTTTATCTATTTCCAAACTTGAATGTTGGAGAAAGTATATCGGGCTACAAGGAGATTATGTTGAGAAATGAGATAAGTTTTGACCAAATAAATCATTTCTTGTTTAATTTTTCAGGGACTTTTCACCTTGCCCTCGTAGTTGGGTGGGCCATCGAAAGGAATATTTTTAAAATCTTAATAAAACACAAACGGCTAGATGGAATTTCATGATCTTGCATTTATTTTGTAGCCAAGAGTATCCGGTTATACTTGGAATATGACATCAGACAAATGACTGCCACGGCTGGCCTTACAATAGTCCATTCTCTCGACCCAATTTTTCAGAACTTTTTCCAACGTCTGCGACTCTCAGAAATCGCATTTTGGATATTGACTTTGAGATCGTCAATCGTTGCTGGATCGTTGGCATAACAACGTTCTTTAACGGCACCCCAGAGATAAAAGTCCATGGGCGTCAAATCGCATCTCCTTGCTGGCCAATTCACATCTCCACGACGGCTGATTACACGATTTTCAAACTTTGACCGCAATAAGTCGATAGTTTCGTTGCTAGTGTGGCATGTCGCTCCATCTTGTTGGAACCAGATGACGCCCACATCCAAACCAGCAATTTGCAATGTGCCGATGATGCCGGCGGCCCATAATCTGCACCATATAGTCACTCGTTCGGGATGCATTGGCTGCTCAACGATCACGTGGTGGTTTTCCGATGCCCAAATCCTGCAGTTTTGCTTGTTTACATAGCCCCCGAGGTGAAAATGCGCTTAATCGGAAAAGATAACTTTTCGCCAAAATTCACCATCGGCTTCCAGCTGCTCTAAGGCCAAATTAGCGAAGTTGTATGGAAGTGGATGGTCAACTCGCTTCGACTGCTGTGTTATTTGGACCTTATAGGTGAATAAACCGATGTCTTTATGCAAAATACGCCTCATGGTAGTGCGTCTAATGTTCAATTGCTGAGAGCGATGACGACTCGATGTTCTCGGGTTGGCTTGCACTCTACGGGCTACAGCAGCAATATTATCGGGTGGACGAAATGGACGAGCGTGTGGAAATTTAGTACGGTCCACCAGCATACCAGTTTCACGAACCTTATGTACAAATTTTTTCAGAACACTTACATTTGGTGCATATTCGCGACCGAATTTTTTAAGCAATTTTCGCACTGATTCTGCAATACACGAATTACATTCATAGTAAATTTTTAACATTTCCCAACGTTCATCAAGCATATAACGGGGCAATTTCGTTAACCGGGTGTTGTATACTGAAGAATTGTCATACATCAGATATTAAATATCATGAGAGTACAAATAAAGTGGTAGTTTAAAAAGATTCCAAGAGATGGCCCACCAACTCAAAATGGAAATAGAATCAGTAAGTCTCTCGATCTAGATCTAAATGAATAATAATGAATATAATAATTATTGTGCAAATATTAAGAAGTATGTGATAACAGTCAACTTCAATTTAATCCTGATAGTAGGTAAATTCATGTTTTTTCTCTGGAAGAAACAGAAACGAGAAATGATATGGTCCTCTTGGTGTTTCCTAGTATAAGAGTACATACTCACAATTTGAAAATATGTAGGTATATTTATT
Source organism: Endomychus coccineus (assembly GCA_958510875.1). Classification (NCBI taxonomy): domain Eukaryota; kingdom Metazoa; phylum Arthropoda; class Insecta; order Coleoptera; family Endomychidae; genus Endomychus; species Endomychus coccineus. The sequence goes on from OY294069.1 coordinate 119,252,707, forward strand.
TCTCGTTTCGTAAACTTAAGTTTACGCAGCCTGTGCTACATGGCAAAGTATTTAATAATGCCCAAGTTGAACGACCCATCCACATTTTGCCGGTGAATGTAATATTCTCTGCAGATTCGGATAAATTGCGAGGTTAATCAGACAGACACCCATCTGTTACATTATTCGGTAAGTAGTTGTAATGGCATCTACAAGATAAACCCGTTACCTTTCGCCAAACGCGTTCCTTCCATCATAAGCGTTGTACTGTGATTGATCTTCCAAATTGCACACAACGTTAATTGTTATTTTCGTTTCAGATAATGATTATTGTTTGGAAAATCTACATAAATTATTGTTGATATTGGTCTATTAATAAAAACCATTTTGGTGATTATTTCTGTAATATATCCGGAGAGTATTCCATTAATGTCCATTTTGTATCCCTCCAGTGGTCCTTTGTAGATACCTAATTTTCCCATTACTTTCGTTTTGAGAAGAATAACCATGGATTTTTATTTACTTATTCACGGTATACGTGTGTTCATGCATAATAAATATATGAAAAAATAAATACTTGATACTAAAGAGTAAAATTAACATCCTTGCAGCAATATTAAATAAGTAAATATAATTGAATGTACTTTTGTTGAATAATAATTATAATTAATAAGAAATTAAAACTGTTGTTTCATTACGTTGAATTGCATATAATCAGCCATTACGTAATGATAATCCATTAATAATCTTAAATAAAATGACTATTCAATGTTTGATTGTCACCAATTTAATAAATAAATGTAAGTATAGTTTCGTGAACACCATAGCTTCTTCAAACAGATATTATAAAGTACTTCAAACAGACCGGCATTGTAAACATCTATAGAAAAGGGAAAGAATGCCTTTCTGCGATGTTCTAAAGAGATGAATGAATTCGTAAGTGTGACATCACCAGTCTGACGTATATCTCTCTTCTGAATAAAATCTAAGAGCTTCAGCTGAACTTCAAAAATGGTGTAAAACGGATAGACTGGAATAATCCCAGTAAAACAGCAATGGTGGCATTCGGCAGAAAAAAGAAGATGGATTACAGGAACCAACTTGAGCTGAATGGAATTACCATCGTGCTGAAAAATGAGATCGAATACCTAGGTATAGTATAACTGTTTCAGCTTAACGTATTCATATTTTTATACATATTGACATTAATTATGACAAGTCATTTAAAGTATCATTTTCTGTATATTAGCTATTATAGCCTCTGTGAATGTATTTACGACACATCTGGAAACAATCGTAAATGGGATTCTTGTATCAATTTGTCATGTGCCGACGATGAGTTGGCTGGCATGGCTTATTTATATGGGTACTTCTAAGAATGGTTGTGTTGCCTGGGATTTCTGGTCAACACATATGTAGCCAACGATAGCAGCTACTACCTTTCTTTACAGACCACTTTAGTCTTAAACTTGCCTGAAGTAAACGACTTGTAGAAAATAAATATTCACACAAAGCTCATTCATCGAGCAACATCATTACATTACTATAACAATTCAAATCAAATTCATTCAACGAGCAACATCATTACATTGCTATAACAATTACAACGATATCACTTCAGCGAGCAACATTATTACTTGCAATAACAATAACATATCATCAATCTTATAATCAAACGATAACCTAGAGAATTACAACTTTAGGGAAACTAGCCTTCATAAATAAGGCGAATCAGTTGATTTAGTGTAGTTTGTACATAACTGTATATAGGTGTGAATAAATAACTTAAAATCATCAAGTGCTATTTCTTCAACCAACTACCATCATACTGAGTCATACAAGAAGTGTAAACAACAGCAGCATACAGCACATGGTCCTTCGAGCCGGAGGCAAGTTAAAGACTAAAGTGGTCTGTAAAGAAGGGTAGTAGCTGCTATCGTTGGATACATATGTTTTTTTTTTAATTGGTTTGGCATTGACCAGGTCATTTGCCACGTAGTTTGAAATTAATATATATATTTATACCACTTCTACGGGCCATCGGAAAAATTCCGCAGTCGCAGGATTCGAACCCGCGACCAGCAGCCACAGTGATTATAAGATTGATTCCTATACCACTGAGCTACCAGGCCCGATGGCTACATATGTGTTGACCAGAAATCTCAGGCAACACAACCATTCTTAGAAGTACCCATATAAATAAGCCATGCCAGCCAACTCGTCGATAACACTTCGTCGGCACATGACAAATTGATACAAGAATCCCATTTACGATTGTTTCCAGATGTGTCGTAAATACATTCACAGAGGCTATAATAGCTAATATACAGAAAATGATACTTTAAATGACTTGTCATAATTACTGTCAATATGTATAAAAATATGAATACGTTAAGCTTAAACAATAACAATAGATAAAACACTCACCTACACCCAAGCACTTAGAAAATATAAATAAGAAAACCCCATGTGCCCTAATGGTGTGCAGGAAGATAGTAGGTATAACATGCAGTAACTGAACCAGAATAATTCTCTGGATATACACCATAACAGTGAGGCTCATTCTCATAGATGATTTTTGTATCGTCGAGGTATACCTGCTAATCCTAAAAAGTGTTGAGGAAAATAGTGTAATACTGCTCTGGATATACACCATGATGGAGAGGCCATAGCCTGGAGCAATAGAACCAAGCAAATTACAAAACGATGAGTGTGAAGTGAGACCTAACTCCACATAAGGATTTTTTTCTATACGAGAGGAATACCTATAATGTTCGAGAAGAACATCGTGTGAGCGGTGGAATGTTGGGAGAGGAGACAGGCATTCGAATTTTTCTTGAAGGTTTGGAGGTTGTAGGCATAGGGAAAGACCTCACTAGGCAAAGAGCTCTCCAAATTCGTTGTTCGATAGAAAAATGAAGCCTGGTAGGAAGAAGGTCGGCAGGTCTGCAACTTGACAATGGAGGGGTGACTAGCTTGAGCTCGTCTAGTCCGCCTATCTGGAATCTCTCGTGCTGGAACAACAGACGAGATTTCTGATGAACACCGATCATGGAAATATCTATAGAAGAGGGAGATTTCACACGTCTACGATGTTCTAGAGAGGTCAATAAATTCGTAAGTGTGACATCATCAATCAGAAGAATAGCTCCCTCTTGACTAGAATTCAAAGGCTCAGTGTATGTTTTGTAGCCGAACTCCAAACATTTCAACAGTTCTCCAGGACCGGTAAAATCTGTGTTTTGTAGATTATGAAGAGCCGCTGGGGTGTAAAATAACTCTTGCCACGGAATAGAAACCCAAGTTTTTGTCAAGCGGTTTACGCAATGAACCTCACATGATCGTCCCATGAAAGGGTGCTGTAGGTGGTGATGCCGAGCGTGGATATGGAGGATTTCACATGAGGAAAAACTATCCTAAACGACAAAGTTGGAGTGGCAAACTATATGACGGAAGAGGGCCTTTGTGCCAAATTCAGTCAAATGCTTTTGAGATCCAATGCTACAGCTAGACATTCCCCATATTTTCCAATGTATATCTGCCATATATGAGTTACGTAGGCAAGCAGGTCTCCTGGTGTCGTTCACGATTTTTTAGCTCTAGACATTGGATAGCACTAATTTTGTTTGAAGGGTACTCACCTGCGAGGAAATGGTGATGATTCTAGGCACATTTGTCGAGAAATACAGGCGGGATTCCGTCAGGCTACATAGTCTTTTTATTGAGATTAAGCAGAATGCACCTAATTGTGTGCTGAATAAAGACAATTTCGGGCATATGGTTATCGATTCTTGCGATTCCTTTTGGATCCAAAGTGGAAATTGTCACAATGTATACATTCCAATACCATTTTAAACAAAAATGCAAATTTAAAAATTCGAAACTAGACGTCAACGTTCGTTTCGCGCCATATTGGATTAGATCCATTACTCAGGAACATGACCGCTGCAGTATAGGAATACAGCATTATAATAGGGATTAGTGTGGAGAACTCTTCTACAATATTTCAAAAGGTTGTTACAATTCCACAAGAGTCAGCACTTCAGGTCTTTAAATTAATTCATTATTAATCGTATAGTCCAGGCAACGAACCAGAAAATAGAAAAAAAAATATATAATAAGCTAGAATTTAAAATTTTGTTTAGCATTTTGTTCCTAATACCCCATATATCACTCATGACTATCAAGACCGAGGGGGTGTACCTTTCTACCTCCCCAAAACGGGGTTTCAACCCCTCAGAAGAGCATTCTTATAAAAACAATCCTAAAGTTTAGAAAATCAATGAAATAAGGGCCGTAAATGACCCTCAGTATGTTTTTTGGGTCGCTGATCACGATTCCGCAGTTAATTTTCTCGGGAAACTCCCTCCTGATGGGAAATTTGGAAAATATATATATATATATATATATATATATATATATAACTTAAGAGATATAGAATTAAATTTTCTGAATTATGAAATAACTTAGATAATTTAACATAGGATTATAAAGATGAATAAACGTAAAAGATTGAACCATAGGCGGGATTCGAACCCACATTTCTGGATTTCTAGTCTAGGGTGTTTACCAATTACACCCTGGACTAGAAATCCAGAAATGTGGGTTCGAATCCCGCCTATGGTTCAATCTTTTACGTTTATTCATCTTTATAATCCTATGTTAAATTATCTAAGTTATTTCATAATTCAGAAAATTTAATTCTATATCTCTTAAGTTACATACACGATAGTGGCCAATTAGGCAAAGAAACTTTAAACTTGTTTATATATATATATATATATATATATAATGTATAATTTATAATTTTGTTGCAAAAATGACCTCTAATAAGTTTTTTGGGTAGTTGATCACGAATCCGCTGTTATTTCTCCCAAAAAACTCTCCAGATGGAAAATTCGGGAAATTTGAGATTTTCCTGAGACGGTTATGAATAATAAAGTATAATTTTGTTGCAAAAATGACCTCTAATAAGTTTTTTGGGTCGTTGATCACGAATCCGCTGTTATTTCTCCCAAAAAACTCTCCAGATGGAAAATTCGGGAAATTTGAGATTTTCCTGAGACGGTTATGAATAATAAAGTATAATTTTGTTACAAAAATGACATCTAGTAGGTATTTTGAGTCGCTGATCACGATTCCGCTGTTATTTTTACCAAAAAACTCCAGATGGAAAATCCCAAATTTCTCATCTGTAGGGAGTTTTCCGAGAAAACTAACAGCGGAATCGTAATCAGCTACCCATAAACATATTAAGGGTCATTTTTGTAACAAAATTATATTTTATTATTCATAACCGTCTCAGGAAAATCTTAAATTTCCCGAATTTTTGCAACAAACTTATGAGTTATATATTATATGTAAATTTTCCAAATTTCCCATCTGGAGCGAGTTTTCCGAGAAAACTAACTGCGTAATCGTGATCAGCGACCCAAAAAACATACTAGGGGTCATTTTCGACTCTTAATTCATTAATTTTCGACTGTTTTTATAAGAATGCTCCTCTGAGGGGTTGAAACCCCGTTTAGAGGGGGTAGGAAGGTATTAGGAACAAAATGCAAAAAAATTTTTGAAATTCTAGCTTACTATATTTTTTTTATTATGGTCTTTTTCCGTGCTTATTGCCTGGACTAGTAGCTATCCATTCTGAATCCTCACGTTCAGTCACGTGCGCCTATATCTACTTCTACTTTCCTATGACTGCATTATTATATTTAGCTATTACTACTCGTACATTCAGTTTCTCTAATACCAGATCTTCTGTAGGTATAATAATATTATATTCCAAAATCTGTAATTGATGCATTAACATGTTCATTATTTTTTCTCTTGTTCGTTATATTAGGCACGCTAAGAATTATCATTGAAAATATGAGTTTTTATGATCCGATCATGGACATTTCTCAAATAACCAAAAGGAAATAAACCTAAGCAAATGGACTTCTCCAAATTTCGAGTTGTGGAGTTTTGCTCCTCTTCCGAATAGCTACTAGACACTAGAAACAAATCAGACAAATATGTTATGTTATTGCTGGTGTATCAGTCATCACCTCCAAAATACAATTGGGTCCATCGATTTTCTACTCATAATTTCCGTTATTTGATTTTTTATGAACTTGAAATCGTTATATTACGCAATACAAGAAATCCGTATTTAAAACGAAAGATGCGGACTCCTTAGGCTCAACAAATAAATAAATAATAACTTTCTTATCAACATTCTATACGTGACAGATAAGGAAGAATTAGGTCAAAATATGCAGTGTCTAAACAACGGGGAATTTTGTAAGTCAGATCGGATAACTTATGTCATTTGCTGATTAAGGCAGATGGAAACTTTGTCTGCAAATAAAATCATACTGTTCTACAATTAATTTCCCAGAATCCGATCTGAGAAATGGATTCCATTCTATTTAAGTGGTTGATACGAATGATACGCTTAATATTATTTCACTTCAATTAAGGTTTCACCTTCAAAATAACATTTCTTTTATTACATAATTGGCTTGCAAATTCTCTAAACGCCGAGTTTTAATGATGCAATGTTTAAATTATTGTTATGGTAAAACCATTGCACTAACAGGTTTTCTTCTTGACACTGTGCGAAAGGTAGCTGCTTCCAGGGTGATCTAAGGATAAAACAACCGCGTATCTCAACATGATGTTATTGTAAATTTTCTACTGGTGTTTAGAAAAATTCTTCCTAATTTTCGTACAGGGTGTTTCAAATTCGAGCCACATCATTGGATTGTCGGAAACTATTAGATATATATACATACGATGGTTAAATCGGGGCAAAGTTGTGCATATGAGGTAATTTACAAAATATCGCTTGAAAATTTCATTAATTCAAAATACTTCAAAAGATATTCGAAAATAACTGATATTTTTCAAGGCCTTTTTATTTTTTCCTGACTATTTGAAATGATTTAAATACATACACTTTTTCCTTGTCACTTTTTCCCCTCAAGAAGATGTCATTGTCAAATATGAAATCCGGCGTTTCGTTTTTTGGAATCCTAAGAAGATTGACGTATCACAAGTTTAAATTTGTCAAAGTTTTGACGTCAAAAATTGACCAAAAAAACAACGTGTGACACTCTTGGACTGCCGCGGTAAAGCTATTGCATAGCATTTGTTATCAACTTATGCAATTATAATTATTTATTTATGCAGTATTTTTTTTTTGTTTGATATTAATTCAAGTTACACTTTTTGAGCGTGGTGACCGATAAGAAAACAAATTTTTTTCTTTTATTGAATAAATGAGAAGTTAATATCGTTTAACATATTTTTATTATCTGACAATAATACATGTAGGTTATTCAGGAATTTGTATCATTGAAACTATAAGTTTGAGACTTGATATCCTCTAAATATCTGGAAAATACCGCGTCAATGGTGATCCCATATTTTGTTCTGGATTCTTGTGGATCATTATTCATTTTCAAATTCAATTTTTCCCAAAGAAAAGTTGTCAACCGCTATGATTTTTTATCAGCGAAGTTGATGTTGAAATCGCCAGCCAAGATATGTGGAAATTTATTACCATTTGTACCAAGTATTTTCGACCCTTCTTCAGTGTACTCCAGTAAAGTGCGATGAATAAAATGCTCTACCTCGTCCAATTTTGGATTCGGATAAATGTGAATTGCTACCATGACTATGTGTAGGCCATTTCTAAGGTTGCATAAACACGCACAAATATCTCCAACAAATGAGCGCCTAACATTAACATCGCTAACGTGTGCAATATTTATTTCAATATTCGGAGTCATAATATTAGTAACATTATTATTATTTTTGTAAATAGCTACCCCACCTTTTGGAACAGTATCTACAACAGTATATATACCTACATGTATACTTACGGGGCGCACATGCGGTGATTGTGGCATTATAAAGATATGATAGATACTTATACACCTATATACTTTCTCACAAACAGCTGCTTACGTATTCGTTCGATTTCGGAGCAGCTCGTCTCGATCCGTGAGAGCTTCGTACAGTCGTACCATATACATACACGTTAAGCGAACGCTCGGCCGAGCTACATGGTTGGCGGAGTGGGGGGTGTTAGGTTATTTTCGTTACGGAATTTCTTGATTCAGTCGCCGCGCTCAAAGCCCGCGATAAAAGCTATGCAATAGCTTTAAAATAATGGCGTCCTGTTTTTAAACTACTATTATTTATTATCGAAATCAATTCTTGTCATATACTCATTTAAATTATCAACATGGTAAAAATATTTTATAGAAATATAATAATGTATTAAGTTTAAACAACAGCAATAATTACTACCTAGCTAAGCAATTCATTGCTAATAAACTATGTCCAATTAATAATCATACTTCAATTTATACAATCCATTCTAAATACAATAAGAAAGTACTTTGCCCTTCTTGATACCCTTCATCGCAAATTCCCTGAACCACCAGACAAGTGCATCATTGAAAAATAAAGGTGGCTTTGCATTCAAAAACAATCGCTGAACCGGGGGACTGCTTGTCAATAATGATTATGATAGTTTGCAGTTTGGCTTTTATGATATTGTGTCAAAGTAAACATTAATTTTTGCAATGCAGAAAAACGCGATATGCTTCGAATTTATTATTCTCTGCATAGAAATTTGCAACTATCTAGCGAACAATATCTTGTGCAGTATCCAGAACGCCAACAACCACATTATAGATATTTTGGTATCCTGAATATAAATCTTAACCTCTAAGGGAGTTTTGATAAACCTCGAAATGTATATGGAAATTGAATGGATACTGAAACCGGGCAGGGTATTATTAATGCGGTAAGTTAGGTCTACATTTTCATAACAATTTTCACAGAGCTTTGATCACAGATTACCGAAAATCCGCAAGGTTCTACCATGCAATTTTCCCAAGAACCAAGAACTGAATTTACCAGCCGCACGTATCCATAGAGTGTTAAGAATAAACCACTATCGCCCTTATAAACTACACAACAGTCGAGAACGTATGCCTTGAGATAGCGGTAGAAGTTTTGTGCAATTGACTAAATGAGAAATTGCAACAGGATCGAGATTTTTTTAAACTAAATAATTTGGACTAAACGGGGTCTTTATTCGGAATATTAACACATCATTGTTGAAAAGAAGACAGGTTCATAATGCTTTTAATGTCTGCGTTGGAATTTACAGGTATCGAATTTTTGGGCCTCTTATTTACGAGGGTAATTTAAATTCTGAACGGTATTTAGATTCAATTCACCGGTATATATTAGACGTACTTGAAAACGAACCTCTTAATGTTCTTAGTGGTGGCAACAGTACGGCGCACCACCCCCATGATGGAAGGAAGGTGATACGTTTTCTGAATGAACTTTTTCCTAACCAGTATTTTGGGAAACAAGGGGTTTTGCCCTGGCCAGCTAGAAGTCCAGATTTTACGCGGCTGGGTTATTTCCTTTGAGGTTATTTAAAAAATCGTCGATTTAAAACTACCCCAAATGATATAAACCTTGTACAAGAAGATGAAATTAATGAAATAAGGGGTATACGTGCTAGAACAATCGAGCGGGCGGTGACAGGATATCTGTGTAGAAGGGTACAAAAATGTATTGAGGTGCAGGAACAACTATTTGAATATTTACTATAAGCATTTGTTCTATTGAGTCGTATTATTTTTAGTTCTTGTTTTGTAAATTGAAGTACCTATAATTAATTGACATAGTTCATTGACAATGAATTGCATTGCTAGGTAGGTAGTAGCTAAGTAATTATTGCTGTTGTTAAACTTAATATAATATTATATTCCTATAAAATATTTTGGACGCACCGGAATTCGGTCCCGCTACCTGCGGAAGGGACTACCTGTAACGGATTAAATTCGAAGTGTGGTCCCACCAGCGAAAATGCGATTTCGGAATTGGGTCCCATGTACCTACTATTTGTTAATGTTTCACATTGAACATCTGTAAGTGCTTTTATAAATACGTGGATGTTGGGATGGGGAGCATTAAACATTGCATTAAATTTTGCGTGGAATGATTCGCAGTTATTGGTGGTTCGCGTTACAGATGAGGAAAATTCAGCCCAAACGTGCGGAGGAAATAAAGAATCAGACTTAATATAAGTATTCAGGATCAGGACAAAGTCACAAAATTTCTCAACATTAATATTATTTGGTTGAATTGACATTAAATCATCGGTAAAGCAATCATCTACGTCAGTTGGATTTAAAAACGGTAAACCAAAAAAATTTTTTTAAAAATTACCAACTTCAGAGTGATTATCTCTATATTCTCCACTTAGTCCTAACTCTTGAATTTTTTTCCACCAGCTTTGCGCCAAATGAAATCGACAACCCACCATTTTAGTGGTGAGTAAAGTTGCCTTAACCGCAGAGTGTATAGCCATTTCAAAATCTGCGCGAATGGTTGAAGGAGAAAAATTTAAGTGGAATTCACTGCTCTTACTAATTAAATGTCGAAATGCATGTTCTTACGTGATTTGTGATTTATCGGGTAAAAGAAAAAAAGCTAGTGGAATATACACATTTTCGTGTAAGCCATGAAAACAAAAGACTTGAGTAAATGGCTTTGGGCAACTATAAAACGTACCATCAACGAAAACCATTTCAACAGAACATAAAAACTTCAAATTAGAAACCGTTGAGAAGCAAACTATTTTATTTTCTTGGTCATTAATTAATAGAAAATTTTCATTTGCGTTAGTCTTTATGTCGATGCTATTAAGTGTATTGTAAATACCATCAAATGTTTTTGTCACTTTTGGAAAAGTTTTCAACCTATTGTGGCTAATGTTTTTTCTTACTAACAGTAAGTCCCTACTTGTTACTGGAATGTCCCCTTTCTGTAATTCTGTATGAATTAGCTTAGATGATCGACTTGAAATGTCGTCTATCGCCTTTCTTTTCAAGTTATTATTCATTTTTTGTCTCTCTAACTGATTTGGTAAGTCTACTTCATGTGTATGATTGATTACAGAACCTACGATAATATCAGATTCATTTAATTTGATGTAGCTTTTACATTTTGTTTTGTTAATGCAAATGTATCGCTTGACATTATGAGATAATGATTTTTGAAAACAAAATTTAAACCCATCTATTATTAATAAACGCTTACCCTTTTCACTCGTCATAGAGGTGAAATTAATATTTTCCATGTCAAACAAACAAACAAAATCACAATAACGGACACAAATAAACACGTCTTACACTCTGCACTTCAGAAGAACAATTGCTAAAAATAATCCTTAATACCCACATGAAATCTACCTGCTTCGACAGCGGACCGAATTACGAAATCACCCTTTCGGATTTGGACAAGGTCCCTGTGAGCAGGTAGTCCCTTCCACAGCTAGCGGGACCGAATTCCGAAACACCGAATATTTTTACCATGTTGATAATTTAAATGAGTATATGACAAGAATTAATTTCTATAATAAATAATAGTGGTTACACAATTTATGAATTTTTGTTAAAACAGGACACTATGATTTTTTAAAAGTCAATTTTGACATCAAAAAGTTGAAAAATTTAAACGTATGATACGTCAATCTTCTTAGAATAGAAAGAGGATTCTAAATAAAAATAAAAATTTCAGGTCCGTATTTAAAACCATCATCTTCTTATCTCATAGTTTCCGAGAGCCCAATGCTGTGGCTCTAATTTGAAACAGCCTGTACATTTCATACTTTGAAGACTAAATCAACTGAATTTAATATGGCGAACTGATGGATGCTCCTAATAGGTGTTGATTCTTATCTGATATGCCAAAACATATGTCTTTGACGAAGTGTACTTACTACTATAGTAAGTTGCGATACATAGTTTTTCTTTAATTTTGAGTAACATGTTATCTAGAATGCAATAACAATTATCATCAACATTGACTAGCTGCGTAAAAGAATTTTTTGTAGGTGTAGGTACATATTTACATTATGAACGTAAACTGATGTAATAGCAATGCAATGTAATTAAACTATTACATTATACCTTGTATGTTGCAGAATGCAAACCTAGTCCTACACAGTAACAGGAAAGAACTACAAGATTATAATATGATTGCACGATGCGTAAAAACAAAAAGTAGAATATCAGGCAGTATTCCGGGAACTGTATGGATTTTATTAAACTTTATTTTCTTACAATGCTGTGACTAGCATCAAACTATTTCACGTACAAATCTAAAATTTCCACACTCTAGAGTATTCGATGGATTTCGGTGCAAATGTCGAAGGTAATCAATTAATCAAAAAAGCTCATTGAGCAAAAAATTGATGTGTCGCTGATTCAGGAACCATGGGCCTACCAAGGTCAAGTCGGAGGCATGACTCAAACCAGGGGTACATTACATTATTGTACAACTGTAGACCGTCCTAGGGCCTGCATACTCTCTAAAAACGTGAATGTGATCCCCATGCCGGGATTCCTTTCCAGAGACCTAGCAACGGTCAAGTTAAGGTATAACTCTGGGAACTCAGGGAGGGAGATGGTAGTTTGTTCTGCTTATTTCCCTTACCGAGTCCCAACATATTCCTCCAGTCGAGGTGGCTGAATCATGTCGATACTGTGAGGAGCAGGGGATTCTGCTTCTCATGGGGTACGACGCCAATGCCCACCACACAATGTGCGGGAGTAGCGGTGTCAATCCCAGGGGGGGGGGCGTTCCTAGAGTTCCTTAGTTCCACACAGCTTGAGATCCGCAATTGATGGTCAATATCAACTTAGTTCACGCCTAGAAGGCAGAAGATTATTGATCTCTTTGCTCTAGGGCAACAGAGACTCAGGTTTCGAAATGGAAAGTATCTTTTGAAGTGTCATCGGATCATAGGCACATTCTATTTGATGTTGAATCTATCACAAATGAGGTTCTAAGTTACAGGAATCCAAGGATCACCAACTGGGGTATTTATAGAGGATCTAGGTGGTAGGCCCCCTTATGCTTTCGACCTATCATGGAGAAGGAAGGGCGGACACCGTGGCTACAGTTTCGGACCTTAGCTCCGCCATAATCTCTGCGTATGAAGTCGGCTGTGACCTTAAGCAGAGGAACGCTAGAGGTCAACGCCATGGTGGACCACAAACGTGAAGGAACACCGGAAAAGAAAGAACTCTTCAATAAAGCTAAGAGATCTCAGGCAGTCGTGGATTCAGAAAGCTAAAAGCGTCCCAAAGAGACTATAAAAAACTTTGAGAACGTCATAAGGGGCACTTGGCAGACTTTCTGCGGGGATATCATCAAGATGCCCTCTGCAGCAAGACTGCAAAGTTCTCTCAAAAGATAATAGAGCCAGAATTGGATCACTGATCCTTCCAAGTGGTCAGTACAGCACGTCTCCGGAGGAGACACTGAGACACCTAGTGTCGGTTAATTTTTCAGACTCTGGAGGCAGAGATTTGACAACCGAAAGAGACGATGGACAAAGTAACCGTCGTAACGGAAACTTATTTCTGTCCTCCGACATAGTCAATTATGACAAGGTGAAGTGTGTCATATCCGGGTTCGCACCGTACAAATCACCAGGCGAAGACAACTCCTACAAGAGGGTCAGCAAATTATCATCAAGCTATTAGTGAAAATCTTCCGATTTTGCATAGCCACTGGCTTTATTCCAAAGCTATGGCGGGCAATTAAAGTCGTGTTCATTCCAAAGGCGTGTAGAACTGATTAGACCCAAGCTAAGGCATTCCGCCCTATTAGTCTAACCCACGGTCGTACATACAGGTCTGGGAACTCGTATGTTTGACATGGGTCTCTTACGCGTCGCCAAACTCGTAGTCCCTAGCTCAGCCACACGCTAGCGCTTGGATCGAAGTAGTAAAACGATTTCTTTCCGGAATCGCAAGCAGTGTTACTAAGTATGCTGATTTGAGAGAGGAACTGTTACTCTTGTCAGAATGCATTACTCACCTTAAAAATAACTTCCCCTTTTTCGCACACATAAAAGACCTTGTTAAAACGATTTATTTCCGGAATCGCAAGCATCCACTTATGTCGCATTTCCGCATCTTTCGGCACTTTAAAAATAGAAGTTTCTTGCTTTACACTTTTGTACCCCGTTTTGCATTCCGGCTCAATGCACCGTTTCGTAATTTGTTTCTAAAAACGCAGGTATTCCTTGTGTTTACAAGTCAAGAATGACAGTTGTCAGAGAACACTCCGATTACTGCGCCACCCTTTTTGGTACTACGCGACAGTTGACGCTTAGCGGAGTCACTTCTCACATAGGAAACAGCCTCGAGTTCCCAGACCTGTATGTACGACCGTGGTCTAACCTCATTCCTATTAAAGGCCGTGGAGAGACTGATTGACGGACACTTGAGAGATGGCCCACCGAAGGCCCATTCCTTACACTGTCGTCAACACGCCTACCAGGCTGGCTTCTCGACTGAAAGGGTCTTGCATCATCTAGTCACAAGAAAAGATGATGCTATGACCCATGAGGAACACGCCCTGGGGTATTTATGGACATCGAAGGGGCATTTGATAAGACCTCCGTCAAGTCTATCTGGTCAGCCGCGGAGAAACATGGAGTCAGTCCAACATTGGTCGAGTGGATTGAAGCCATGCTATCTATGCGTGCGATAAAGGCGCAACATAACGGATGTGTTGTACAAACCACCGCTACCAAAGCCTGTCCACAGGGAGGTGTCTTATCTCCGCTTCTGTGGTGTCTTGTAGTCCTTGGAGGAACTGGGAGAGGCTGGGTCGGTTTATCAAATTGCGTGGGGGGTCTTGCCCAAAGAGTTTGTGTCTAGGCTCTCAAAGAAACTTCTTTTTCTGAACAGAAGAGACATCGGATTCCTAACCGGTCACTATCGTCTTAACAAACACCTACACGCTATGGGCATCACAAATGACCCAATATGTAGGAAATGCAGAGGCGGAAGAAACTGCCTCTCGCATCCTGTTGGAATGCCCAGCATTAGCAGTGCATTTTAGGGCTTAGCCCCCTCCCCTCAAATGATGATGAATATATCTCTATTCTGTTATTCAAAAGTTACTATTGGGGGTAATTGACTCCGATAGTGTGACGTCACAACCCCACTTTTCACTGGTAGGTTCAAATTCAATTTTAAACCTTTATTCAATTAGTCTGAATATATATTTTCACAGACAGCCGGTCGGCTCTGGGAGCTCTCAAATCACCCAGTCACATCAAGGCTTGTCAAAAAATGCAGGGATACACTGGCTCAACTAGCCAGGAGAAATAAAGTTGAACTCATTTGGGTCCCTGGACACAGTGACTCTTCATCAAAGAGCCTGTGCCTAGGCTCTCAAAGAAACACCTTTCTCTGAACAGAAGTGACATCAGAGAGATGACTGGAATCCCAACCGATCACTGTCGTCTTAGCAAACATCTCCAGACTATGGGCATCACAGATGACCCAATATGTAGGAAAAGAGGAGAGGCGGAAGAAACTGGCTCTCACATCCTGTTGGAATGCCCAGCATTAGCATCCCTCAGGCACCGACACTTCGGATAATGAATACTGCTCCCAGAAGAACTTATGGAAACCAGCATTAGCAATATTCTGGATTTCTGGAGGGCCACAAACCTGCTAGAATAGAATAGGCTCTCGACCACGGGCGCACAATGGGCCCAACTAAGTGGCCTAAGTGTATTTGGGGACTTAGCCCCTCCCCTTAAATGATGATGATGATGAATATATCTCTATTCTGTTCTTCAAAAATTACTATTGGGGATAATTGACTCCGATAGTGTGACGTCACAACCCCACTTTTCACTGTCATAGGTTCAAATTCAATTTAAACCTCTATTTAATTAGTCTGAATTTTTTTAAGTACATCATGAGAATATAATACCTACAATATAAGTACATTACTACTATCTACTGTAAGTAGATATTTATTTGAGTACTTTGATTACTGTAATCTTAGAGCTGAATAATTAATAATCGGTGTGCTATAAAGATCAAGTTCGTCATTTAATATTGAATTGCTATTGTCTTTTTAATGTGCTTCAAAATTTCGATTGATTCCAAAATATTAAGTTTTTGGCCTTTCTCGAGAATATGTAGAAAACCTGTCAATTCTATAAGTTCTATAAGATGATTAGCGTAATTTGAGTCCTCTTTTTTATTTTATGATTCATCGGTTAATAATTATTTTGTAAATAACTTCCCCCTCCCCAACCCATAAACGATGCCATTTCTACTTGTAACTTACACCGTGACGAAACATGTGTCAGCAAGTGAACTTTGCATTCCGTGTAAATTTATTGTTTTATTCCACTATACTAAACATACGCTGAAGCTCTTGGATTCTATCCTGAAGAAGCTATTCGTTTGATTGATAATGTCACATTTACGAGTTCATTGATTTCTAGAATATCGTAGAAAGGTGGAAGATCTCTCCCTTTTCTATAAATATTTTCATAGTCAGTGTTCGTCAGAAATCTCGTCTGTTATTCCACCACGACAGATTCCAGATAGGCGGACTAGAGGGGCCATTTCATTGTCAAACTCGAGTTCCGCTGAACTTCTTTCTACCAGACTTCATTTTTTTATCGAACAGCGAAGTTGTGGAATTCTTTAGATAGTGAGGTCTTTCCCTATGCCTATAATCTCCAAACCATCAAGAAAAATACGAATACCTATCTCCTCTTCATACATTCCACTGCTGAATCACACGATGTTCTTCGAACATTATTGGTGTCTCTTTCGTGTAGTCAAAGTATAAAAAAACATACTACACAATTTGAAACGCTGAATTCATAATGATATAATTTCGGGATAGCTTTTATTCTTTGAAGTACAAAACGTTTTTGCGCGTATTATGACACTAGCAAACCATACCGATCGTTTTTAAAAAGGGGCTACAAACCCTAGGAATTGGAAGGAATTGGTAAAAGTTTGACGACGTAAATACTGTAGAGCAATTTTAGAATTGTCGGTGGACGAGATCTTATCCCAAGACATTGCACATTGAAAAAGCACAATATTTTGTTAACATGCGACCAGGGTTTCATCAAAGTCTATAGAAATTGGGGGTTCTGGTAAGTAGGAAGATTTCACGCCGAACAGAAGGACAGTATCCGCTAATTTTCAATAATCGAAGGGTTAACGTAAATATACGGATCTACAAGATTCACAGTTTACTCACTGGAACCTTGCGGAAAATTATGTCCTAGTCCTAGTTATCTGTTCATTGCGGGACTGTCGGGAATGCTTTTAAGTTTATCCATTTTCCACGGTCAACTTATCTTATTGTTGAATTGATTCGTATAGCGTTAAAACTGATAAAAATACATTATATCTGATTTACTTTCCCTTATTCATTTATTCCGTATACTTTTCCGTATTATTGTCAAGGTAATCTTCAGATAATAAAAGTATTTATTTATCACCATCGGCGATTATACCCTGATTGAAGCATATTTATAATTAATTTTCAACTTGTCCCATAAGCCTGAAATCACGCCATATTTATGCGAATTTTCTTTACAGAATTGACACTGGTGCGAACTTCGATTAAATATAAACTCTGTAAAGTTTATACCTAATTTTTTTTCATACTGTCCGATAAATAACTATTTCCCGGACTCATTTGCGGCCGGTAAATGAGATATTACAGTATCAGAGCCGGTAAGTGTTACCTAGCAACATATTATTAGGAAACTATATCCAACACCAGGTGTAAAGGGGGGTTGTCTATGATCTAAAGCCAGAATCAAGATTTTAACAGATAAAGCATTAACTAAATGTCAATAAATGTTGAAATCATGAAAGAGTTATTTGAAATTGCTTTATGAAATACAAATAGACAATATGAAATAAAATATCGTATTCGATACACGTCCATCAGGTGTTGTTACTGTACTCGTTTTGATATCAACTCGTACTATAACAAGACACATACCGGACTTGTAACGTAAATTACTATTGATGCCTAATTTGTTTTTCGTTTTGAATTGCTGACATGCCACTAATACCATTACCAATTGAGTACGTATATGAATGAAATCAACTGTTATGGAAATTTTCTGAAATAATCGACGGCAAGTCTTATAGTTTTAGCCCTATTTATTTTTAAAGTCCTAGTGGCACTTGCTTTCGAATAAATGGAAGCGCGAAGCGGAGAAATGGTCAATATTATGTCAATAGGCGTCATCTATACGACTTGTTGGGTTGGCGCGACCTTCACAATCCACGCGCATGAGCGTTTCCATTTGCCTTCACTTGTTTACGGAATCGGTGGAAATACTAAGCAGCCACGTGGTAATATTAACCGGCTGTTCGTGGTGGAAGGTTGACGCTGTTTTATTCCGACGTTTCATAATTTATTGTGGAAAAGTAGAATATCGTTCGTTTCGACAAAAACTTATTAATACATGTTTTGTAGGAGGCGTGTAATTTGTGCTTGACAGTGTGGTGTGTTTTTAAACCAATGTATTTAGGAAACGAAATGGTATGTTGATTAATAGATACCGACTTTGTAAGATGAATTTCGTCTGTCGCACTCGTTTACGATGACTATTGCATGTTGGTTAATCTGAATTAAAACGAAGAATACGTATGAAGTAACTGATTAAATTATTTAGATTTATCTAGCTTTATGAAGTATGGGCATATTTACATCGACAAGTTCTTAATTTGCAGTTGAAAAGTTTGATAAGAATTTGATATTGGTACTTTGATTTATAGAACACATCTCTCTCTATCTTTATAAATCTTGTGGGATTATTGCAAACAATATTATTATAACTATCGAACTTTCAATAAACATATGCTGTTCACAACTGTAACATACAGAAAACCCAATACGTGAATCGTGTATGAGTTTATGTTTTTGCAATCTGTGAAGCGCGATTTTATTGCCGCATGGCATAATTAAAGTGTTTTGGTAACAGTACCACGTTTAGTATCAGCGTGGCTTCGTATCACTTCCTTATTTCGAATTTTAACTACCCATTCGTTTGATTGCATTCTTTACATTCACTGTTTATTTGCTTCGTGTCCATAACCTGAATTGAACATTTCTGGAATTATTTCATTATAGATTCTAAAAATTTAATATGTTATACTACGAAATATTTCACATTACAGTATAGATTAATAATTGAATTATTGTAGAACAAATAATACCGCGGCTGCGCAATGCAACTCTGTAAGTTGAACCCTTTATCATTTTCGATCCCAATTAATTCAATAACTTGTTGGGCATATCGTGTTCGAGTATTTTAAAGCTATGTAGGTATAAACAAATAAAGATCGAAACAGGGTTGTAGAAGGATGAATGCGAGGGGCAAACCACTGAGGAATCTGTGTACACCAAAATTCCGCCTAATTGCCAGAAATCCCAAAAATTTCCGACTTAAATGCCAAAACTCCCAAGGATATTAAAAAAACTGAAATATAATTATTGCTCTAAGGAATTCCAGTGGGAGTAAAATAAAAGACTGAAAAAAAATGCATAAACTGGGAATATGAATAATAGAAACATATTTTAATCTATGAGAGAAACCAAATATGGATTTCGCGATCAATTCGATGTAAAATGTGCATTATGCTCTGGATAAATTACCAATAATTTCCGGAGAAATCCAACAAATACCAAAAATGTCCATGAAAAATTCCACACTTTCCATAAAAATTCCACAATTTTCATGATATTTCCACAATTTCCAAACAATTGCTAGAAAATTCCACCACCTTGTATACTAAATTTCAGCGGTTTCCCCTGGGATGAACCTCATCTATAAAATTGAAGTAACCTACTTATCAAACCAGTTAGTGTTATAATTATAATAAAACTTAATTAGTTCAAGTCTTAGATAAGCAATATAGGTCATTATGGAAACGATAAAGAAATGACATTTCCAAAAATAATATTTACTCTGAAATTTCATAATACGAAATTTCAAACAAGTGCATTCCTGTTGGAACTAATAATTAGCGATTTCTTTGCATACAGTTTTGAACACTTGAACTTGAAGGTCTGATAATCATGTACTGCTCCATGATGTATAGCACATTCAATTTAAAACTAGTGATGTTCATAAATGTATTATTTGAATAATCGGAATACCATCTTATAAGTGATTATAATAATCGGACTAAAATCTAATTTACACTTATAATCGAATAGCGTTACGCGCACGATGTGCCTGTTTAGCAAAGTTGATTATTTTTTGTGCCCATAAGAAATATTGTTGTATGCTTTTTTGTGTCGATTGAGATTAATTTCTACTGTTTTTGAGGTGGTCTCGGTGCGTGAATTCGAAAATTTGCAAATCGCTTTGAAGCGTTGAAACTAACTGAAAGTTGTGTTCCTCCTCATAGAGATGATCCTGAAAATCTTTAGGTCATGAAAGTTCACTTGACAGCAAAATATTATTATAATACATAGAGTATATAACATGAGTTTTAAAACACATATGTTGTCAATTCAAATAACCGTTCAATTTCGCAGAGTATGACTTTTTACCTTCAATTCAGAGGTATCATGAAAGTAAGAATGACTTTGCCTTTATATCAATGATTTCGACAGTTCACTTGACAGCAAAATATTATAATAATACATGAGTTTTAAATACAAAAAAAACTCAAGAGACAAATTTCTGTTTAGAAAGGATAGAAAATCAAGAAAAAAAGGTTTTCTCCAGAAAAAAAGCAGTGGCGTACCATTTAAGTAGTTCTGGTTAAAGTAGGAAAACAATTGTTAATGGAAAAAGACTGCCTTTAACCTAGATGCCACATACCAAAATTGAAGGAAAATATCTAACGCGGTTTCCGACATATTAGGAAAAATTGTTTTTTTTTTTAATTTTCAACTCCCTGTAGTTCTTCGGAACGGAAGCACTTTAGAACTGTTCCTATGAATTTTTTAAATAAAAAGACAAGGAATCGCTCCCTTAACTTTCTTAGACTACTTAGGAAACACCCTGTATACTATACGTATAGTGAGGAAAGTAATAATCCCAATCCTGAATTCCTGTTCCGGTTATCGTCTGTAAGTTAGGATATGATTTTGATTAGTTGAAGTTCCTTCGAAAACTGACAATCTTGGAACAATATTTACTCTGGCCAACGATTTACGAACCGTTTTTACATAATTCGAGTTATTGAATCTGATAATCGGATTGTAAAAGTTATTTCATCAATAATGGAATTACAGGTTATTTTTAATTCGAATTAACCCATCAGTAGTTACAACAGTTTTTCAGGACTATATTAATTCAAAATTATTTAATATTTTGTAAATAGTTGCAGTGTTACTCTAAACAAAAATAAAACGAGGGTTATTGAAGGATCTTCATTGAATAATGGCAAAGGAATCGTCAAACGCGGTTGTTCTGTTTTAATATCTAACCTAATTTTGATTTGAATCTGAGTAAATTTTCACCAGAAGCTTATGAAAAACTGTATAAAATTCAATTTATTTTTACCAAAAAGATATTAAAAATTTCTGTTATAATCGACGTGATGTTGTTTTGACTATCATGAAAGGACTGAGCTCGTGTATTCTTTCATATTGTTGGTAATTTTAGTTGATACTCATTATAAAAAGTATTTGTCTGTTGGTTTTTGTTCTGTGCTGGTTTACCACTAGACCTGCTTGGAGTATCCTTCCTAGACAAAACGCGATATAGAAATTGTTGATAGACTAATCAATTTGAGTTTTGATTTACCCATTTTAACGCAAGTTAGAAATATCTTTGCTCAAGACGTTTTTAAGATCTCTCAACTGGAACATTGGAGAATTTGTCAATAAGCATAGATGTTCTTGTTTTTGAAATACATTCTCTTTAACATTTTTACATAATATTGATATTTAATGATCAATTTTAAATGTCAGTTGTATATTATGAAATTTATTGAAAGTAAAGCAACTACTGATAATTAAATAACAGGTCCTACATATTGCATTAATTCTTATTTAAATGTAGCAATGAGTGAATATAATAGGTATAGTATGATAAGAAATGCTGAAGTGGGAGTTGAAAGTTATTCTCAGAAAGAAATAAACCAGGATTTCTATTATTATGAACATTTCGAATAGTATTCAAAATGTTCACACAATAAATTCACGAAAAATCTCTTCATTATCAATATTTTTTATTCTACCATATTATTAGAAATTCCAATTAGTTTATATTTCTGAGAGTAATAACCGAACTGCCACGTTTAAATCAGATCGCTATGTCATATGCTGCAAGGTATGGTCAAAATGAAGATTTGGCATAAATAATCCATTATTCATTATTATGCACGTTATATTTACAATGTCTAGACCCACTATTGAATTATGTCGTAAGGAATCTCTTGATGTTTTGAAAAGATGTCATTCTAATAATTATTCAAATAGTTTGCATGAACTCAATTTATTTTTGTTCTTCTCCAAAATGGTTTCCGTATTTCTACGAAATCGACGAAGTCTGATTAGGTTCCCAGGTACCTGCTATGAAATAAATAATCATTTACACGTTTTGCTCTTCGAAAATATCTAACCTAACTTTAGTTGTTAAAAAGTCTAAAATAGTTTCAGGTTATACCAATTTCCATGTAACAAAAAGCTCCGCAGTTCGCCTTATAGATGAAATGCCTATTATATGATCCTTATTCGTTATTAATTGACTACACTATTTATGTAAAATTACACAGAAAAACGTGGGTCCATTTCTCCACGATTTTCGGTGTAATTTTACAGTCATCATGGAATAGTCTATCTGTTACATAGAATTTTGGAATTGTTTTTACATAAATATATGTAATGATTTAAACCAAAACGTGTAATAACTTCCATAATATTGTGTAATGTATTTCATATACAATATGTAAATGTACATATTATTCAAAATATTACATATTGTATGTGAAATTACAATAAATATTTCACTTGATAAATATGTTAAACTTTACAATTAGTATTAGTAACGTGAATTTTACATTATTTATTTAAATTTACACTAGTAATCCTGCAATTTTGCGATGAAATAAAAAAAATAAAATAATATTGTAATTCGGGTTCGCACATTCATTTATTTAATACGAAATTTGTACATACAAATATCATACAAAAATTTTAAGAAACGGGGTCAAATTAGTAGAACTCTTAAAATATGGAACAAGAAATCTAAGATAAGGTTTAATTAGGTTAGATTAATTACAATAGGTTCATTTGCTGAAAATAAAAATATGCAGAACGTCTTATCAATGAAATCACAAAAGTAAAAATCTATATTTAGGTGACTAAAACAAAGATAAATCTTTATTTTCATTTGCAGGAAATAAAAGTATGTAAAAGTCATCTCATGCAATGTTCAAACATTGAATAAGATAACTTCGATTATTAGAAGTAGATTGATATGCAGTAGTTTCTTGATACATATCCATATACTTGAAGGATTAATGTGTTACAATTTCGATTACTCGTGTTTCTGTTCGTTTTGGCGAAGTGGGATTTTTTAATTGTAATTAATGCGATAAGGACGCTCTGTGCTTGACACAATTAGGTTTAAGAAATTCCGTTTGAGACAGTGATACGTCGTCTGATGATGGTCGAGATACCGAAACGTACGTAAAGACGAAAATAATAAGCATATGTGTTAGTGCGACCTATTTCCCGAGAATGTATATATAGTTCCCTATTACATCCTTTCTAACAAAAATTACCTTATTAGTATATGTCTTATGCAAATGGAAGTCAATAACTTAACAATTATCATAATAAATGGAAAGGATAGCCTTCGAAATGCTGATAAGAAATGAACTGAAAATAACCGAACTGCGACTACTATTTCTAGAGCGTTTTATTTATTGGAATATTAGTTTTCAATAAATTTAAAAACCAATCAATTGCATTGCACTATTAATTAATGTAAAAATCTCCTCGGAACCTTTTAAATGTTACAGGAGTAATATTATTGTTCTTAAACAAATATTAGTACACCTTAGGTACTCATTATCATTATTCATTATCATCATTATCATTCACGGTGAATGGCCTTGGTGTTTACAGAGAACTACTGAACATATAGATCTGGAACTTTGGTTACTTATGTAACTGAATATGATGTCTCATTTTAATATGTTTTCGAATGTGCAGTGTTGCTGCTTCGATTAGAAAGTAGCAGATACTTTGAAATTATAAATAACACTATCTAATGTTACATTTGAGTTCACTATGTGTTTTTGTTCCTATGTCTATATTTCACGGTTTTTGAGATATTAATTATTTTATATATTTTCATCACAAAACAGTACTTTGTACAAATCTTCATATCTTTATATTTATAATTTTCAAGCGCATCTCCTGGTCATAATTGCTAGTCATCGACCGATACCGATTTTTTTGTTGATACCGATATTTTAGTTGCCGATACCAATATAATATCGATGTCGGCACGCTATAAAACTTTTAGGCAACTACTGGTATCGACGCTGGCGTGACGTGAATAAATTTCAGTAATTCATCGACCGAGTCCCAATACCATCGGTGTTGCTCTGCTCAGTTCTTAAATCAAATTGGTACATTGTACATTGCTACTTCAGAGAACGATCGTGTCGTACAATATTTCGTTTTTTTTTGCGATACAGGCAAAAATGCGACGGGAGAAAATATCGACAATAGAAAAATGTGTGTTTTTAAATAATCAAAAGAACAAAATAGTTCACAATTATTAAATAAAGAAGTTATTCATTCTCAAAGTCGCTGGAGATTCCAATAAAACGAATGGGAAAATAAAGTTCTCTATGGCAGTTTTAAAAAAAAAAATGTAAAACTTTTGAAAAATGTTGAAAATGGGTCATATATATATACCCAGAGTTTCAAGGCTTTATCTCCCACAATTAAATTTCTGGTGCAATATATTATTCAAGAATACTTTTTTTCCGGTCGGTTAGAAAAATTATTAAGTTATTTTTTTTGTTCAAATGGAATGCCCTGAATATTGAATAGCTGTTGTTTTTTTTACATATAATTAACACCTCAAAACTAAACGAAACTAAAGAAACGTCAATAACACTTCCATAATCGAATCAAAAAGTTTAAGTAATTGTTGCTTATTATTATCCAAATAAACGCTCATAGTCAATGCCTATTGAAGAAATGTATGGGAACACTACATAGAGTATCAGATTTAAAAGACTTTCCTAATAAGAGATATAATATACAAATAGTGAATTTAACTATAACATTACTCACAAATAAAGTAACTGCTACGTTTTACTAGAAGCAGCAACACTGCACGCCGAAAATATTTTTAAAAGAGACATCCCTCTTATATAAGTAAGCAAAGTTTCAGATCTCCATGTTTAGTAGTAGTTCTCCGTAAATGTATAATATAGTCCATCCACCGTGAATGACCTTGTATTAGGCATTGCTCAAACGAGCAAGTGCTAATTATTATTATTAAGCACTCTTACTTGTATTGACACATTTAAACCCAAAGTATTAGTACTAAACGTTGAAAAATACGAGTGACATTGGATAGAAGCATATCCAATTTATCAAAAACAAGTAGACACCCATTCGTCCCTCTAGTATATCAGCGATCAATAGCGCCATGAGAACGGCGCAACTCGGTGTTTGACTACTTCGTAACAAGTTGACAAGTCAATGAGATACCTGGTCTTTTACTACCCTGTGTAACATTAAGTACCTGGTTTTATTGATAAATTTTAATAATGTTTATAAAAGCCCTTAGGTTTCAGACGGTAGCGTTGATATCACTGCACACTAGCCACTTACAGGTGCCAAGATCACCTCGCAACAACTGTACATATTTATACTGCAACTTAGTGCTGTTGGTCAGTACCACGGTCGTACATACAGGTCTGGGGACTCGTATGTTTGACATGGGTCTCTTACGCGTCGCCAAACTCGTCCCTCGCTCACCCACTAGCTAACGCTTGTATCGAAATGGTAAAACGATTTCTTTCCGGAATCGCAAGCAGTGTTACTAAGTATTCTGATTTGAGAGAGGAATAGAACTGTTACTCTTGTCAAAATGTATTACTCACCGTACAAATAACTTCCCCTATTCCGCACACATAAAAGACCTCGTTAAAACGATTTCTTTCCGGAATCGCAAGCATCCACTTTTTTCGCATTTCCGCATCTTTCGGCACTTGAAAAACAGAAGTTCCTTGCTTTGCACTTTTGTACCCCGTTTTGCATTTCGGCACAATGCACGGTTTCGTAATTTGTTTCTAAAAACGCAGGTATTCCTTGTGTTTACAAGTCAAGAATGACAGTTGTCAGAGAACACTCTCCGATTACTGCGCCACCCTTTTTGGTACTACGCGACAGTTGACGCTTAGTGGAGTCACTTCTCACATAGGAAACAGCCTCGAGTTCCCAGACCTGTATGTACGACCGTGGAGATACCACCCCAAACCATCACCGTTCCGTCTTGGTAGCTGTGAACTTCCTGTGCAGTCTTAAGTCTCCAAACATTTCCAGGTTGTCTCCATACACGAGTACGTCTAGTATCTGGACGTAAACCGAATCTCGATTCATCACTAAACAACACAGGAGTCCATTCTTGCACGCCCCATTCGATGTGATTTCTAGCCCAGACTATTCGGGCCTCGCGATTTCCTCTGGATAATGGTGGAGCTCTCCACGGACGCCTGGCACGTACATTGGACTCGTGTAGTCTATTTCTCACAGTTTGGTCACTCATCTGTATATGGTGAGCGTTTCTGAGTCCCAAACTTAGTTGACCTGTCGTGTGGGTTGAATTTCTCAGAGGTTGAATTCTCAGAAATCTGTCCTGTGCCGCCGTTGTTATTCTGGTACGGCCAGTATGTTGCTCTCTAACATAACCAGTTTGATTATAACGAATTCATAAACGACTTATAGTGGACTGGTTAGTCCTAATTCATTGGCAACAACCCTCTGCGACATTCCAGCTTGAAGCATTCCAATGGCCCTTAAGTGCACGTCTCTCTGAAGGTGATTACGTTCCATAATTTAGACAAACAACACTACTCAAAATTTTCAATAATTACCATTCGCTGGTCGGATAACATCTGATTTGATCTGATGAATGAAACAAGGAACGACATGAAGAAAATGAATAGTCGTTGGAAAAAAGAGGAACGCATGCCATGATGTTCAAAATGATAAAAAAGTATTGTGTAAATGACAAACAAAGATCTGCAACGCGATAATGCCACGTCGATCTCCGAGAATTAACAAGCAATCCCAAAATATGCTTGACCCATAGATTCTTTTGATGTGTGTATAAGTATTACATCGCTCCATGTACCTTTCGCATACATTTCGATTCATTCATTATTTTATTTATAATGGTTTTTTAATCAACAATAAATGCGTATTACATTCGTACTCATTTTTACAAACTGATTGTCATGTATATATTCAGAAAAAACTAGCTCCGATTCTTTTGATCATTTTTTATTATTAATTTACTTCTAGTATTTTGAGCCTTCTTGTATTTCCATTTTATTACTTCTGTAGTGAGTAAAATGATACTGTTGAATCTGGATAGATACGAATGAAATATTGATTTCCGAGGTGTGTTCTAATATGCTGTGTGGTTTATAGTTTAATAGAGAATAACGAAAGTTGATTAACTATTTGGTATACAATTATCCAGTTATTATCATGGAACAGCTACTACGAACTGTGTCTAAAGAAATGAGCGACTTAAACGAAGATAAGTAAGATTCGAAAATTATCTCAAAGGTACGTCAATATTATATCGCCATTATCTGCAATAGTTACTTGATCTTACAACGAAGAATGTTAACCCCGGACGCAAAACGGGCTGGGAGAGTCCATTTACGTTCGGTTATTCAACTAGACATTTAAAACGTATAATTCATGCATTTTCAATTAACACGGCGACCTTAACTCTACTTTTACATTCCTATATACTTATTATGTACAGACCTTTGTTATTACAGTATGGGATACTTTCTATTTGTCAAAACTGTAATGCTAATAAATCAGCGTAGATCGTTTATCTCATTGATCCAAATAGATGTATTGGATATGATATACAATCATATCTACAAGTGACCAAACCTTAAACCGGAGAAATTTATTAATTTTTACATTCCATCACAACTATGTGAAGGAACTTACGTAATATAAAAGTACCGCAAATCACTTTTATATTTTAACACTTCTAATTATATCATTTTTTTAAATATGCTGGGGAAGCGAAGACCTTGTCGTGAAATTCTCAAATTTGGAGGCATTAAGTTGTCGTGAAAGCTTTTGGAAGATAATCATTATGTAGTAAACACGAGGGGGTGACCACTCATCAGAAAACGTACACGTATTGCCGAAATCCCTTATGATTTCCTGGAATATTTGGGATTTCCGAGGATTTCCAGGAAATCTTATGTGACTTCGAGAGATTTCCGGGGATTTCGTGGGAATCATATAAGATTTCGAGAGATTTTAGATGATTGCGTGGAAATCGCATACGATTCCGAGAGATTTCCAAAGATTTCTTGGAAATCCCAACCGATTTCGATGGATTTCCTACAAATAATAAGAAAATTATTGCGACACGTTATTGGAAATGGGAGATTTTAAAGAAGTTTTGGTGCCTGAATCACAGAAAATGAAAAGATTTGTTATTTCAAAGTCATTCTCAGTCAAATTTATTTCATTAATTTGATCAAATATCACTTAATCCCAACAACATGTGTATTCTTGAGACCGAAATATTATTTTGCAGCAAAGTAATGGAGTTCTTGGTAAAAATGTTTTTGATGTATCTATCATTTTGAGAATATATTTACTAAAAGAAATCGAAAAGAAATAAATTCTGGTTTCATCGAAGTTTATATATTGATCCAAAAAATAATAATTTGTTTGAATGAAACAATCAAATTTGATCGAATCAAATTAATACCTTTTGCACGAATGCTTGTCAAATTCGCCGTATTGATTCGACACTAAGATATACTTGAGAAAATTAACAAAAAAATGTATACCTAGTTAGACCAACGAATGATTCATTTGATACAATGAATATGTGCTTAACTCGAGGCTTGAATTGAGAGTTGATATTCAATAATTATTTTGTCGTGCATATATGACACTTTTATTTCTTTAGTTCGAATGAATTTGGTTCAATGGGACCAATTTTGTTTTTTTTGTCAAGTATTATCTCGATCAATCCTTGTGATTCTTATCATACAATTGTATGTGGATGGTAATAGACGATATAATAAAGTATAGGAAATTTACATTCACATTGCTTTATTCAAGCCAAAATTATCTTACATTGACTAGTTTGAAAATTCCACACTCAAACATGTTTTTTTGGTTTTTGAATATCTGTTCAATTTTTGTTTTTTCCTCGTGGTTAATGCAAAACGGTCCGTTTCCGATTAGGTTAACAGGCCCAAAAAATATATATTTCTTTTCAACCAACTGAACATCCTCACACTTGGGCCATATATATGAATCTAGTTCCCATTTGAGGAATTTTATTTTGGATTGATTGTCTGAGATGATGTCCACAATACGGCCAATATACCACGTGTCGTAATATACAGCATAATAGTGTTCTATCATTATTTGTAAACTTGTGTCTTCGTCTCGGTCTTCGCGATTTAGATTCTCTTTTATTACTTTTTTTTTCGATGTACTCATATTTTTGCATCGCATATTCCTGTCTGAAGACAAATGTCCTTTCTCATGGGAAAAGAGCCAACATAAAGTTGATTTTCTCACAACCATTTTTTTTAAATTTGCATTTATGGTCAGAAAAGAACAATCTGACTCCATGTTTTTATTTTTTTGTTTCGCCTCACTATAGTCCCTAATATCTAAGTTGTCCAATTTTTTCAATATTTCTATTTCCCTTTCAATGTCCGTATAGTCCTGCTCGCTCACTCACTAGAATCTTTTCATCTATATTTTCTATAATTTCTTCCTCGATTACTTCAGGTTCCTTCTCACTGTCTAACTCTGAATCCATTTCTATCGTTTCCTTAACACTCTCCCTTTTGCTTCTTCACATTTTTTAAGGATATAGTTTTCACAGCTATTTCTTGTTCTTTTTCTGTGAGAACAATTCCTAAATGTTTGCCATCAGATAAAGCATCCTTTTTGGCTTTATCTAATATTTCGATCAACTCTGCTCGATCAGGAATTTCATTCATATTTTAATTGAGTTGACTCCCAGTTTAGTGTTTTTTTCTCTGGGAAATATAAACCGCTTATCTAGAAAAAAAATTTGATATAAGTATTAAGACCATATCCCTAAGTACTGTTTGAATGTCATTATTTTGTGGTGGATGGATTCTGTAGTAAAAAGCATACTGGTCCAGTTAGGGAAAATCAAGCGTTGCCTAGCATTCCTAAAAAAAATCAAACCAGGTGGAAATGGAAGACTGTTCTTAGATTACTAGAGTAATAAACACGTTTGTAAGTTATACTAATTTCACCCATTCCACTTCTGAAAATGTTAACTTATTTCAAGCAAAGTGCGCGATGAGTGCGAGTATTTCCATCTTTGTGTTTGGGCAAGCGATCTCAATTTGAAAGTTTCTACCAGCCATGTTAATTTCTTGTCTACATGGGCAACTCAACATAGATATAAATAGAAATTCAATAATAATATTCATGAATAATAAACTGGACCTAATAATGATACGATATACTTGCTAATAATGATAAATGGTTCACTATGACAAAAATTTAATGAAATAAGTACCCGTCGTTTTCTATTTATGCATCTCACTTACGTACATTAAAAACCTATTTTTAAGGAAGAGAGTGAGTTTTAATTCATCAGTAACTTACCTCCTCACCCGTTGGCTATTCTAATAATGATTTGAACAAATATCTTCTTCACTAAAACACTGGTTGGTCCTTGGCCCTTCGACACTTCACACTTCGACAACTAAAAACTCGATCTACAATGACTACAATCACGGCCTTCGAGGGATTCATGATTCGACAAGTTAATACAAGGAAAAATATGTTTCCCTAGCATCTATCAATCGTTCGTTTCTACGCATGCATTATAATTTCGCATTTCTCTAGAGACTGCGATTCCCGAAGAGGATTTCGGTGATGATTTCGAAAGTTTTGTCAGTGATTTCCGAATTTCCGATAGGATTTCGGGATTTCGGGGATTTCAAAGTGATTTCGGATTTCTGGAGCGATTTCCTAAGTGATTGCCGGATTTCGTCCGAAAATCAAGCGATTGCGGTCGACTGCGGGGCAAATTTGTACACGTACTGCCAGAGTGGTCATCCCCTCGAGTAAACATTAATGATTAAATATTATTAATACAGATATCGAAGTCG
Source organism: Endomychus coccineus (assembly GCA_958510875.1). NCBI lineage: Eukaryota > Metazoa > Arthropoda > Insecta > Coleoptera > Endomychidae > Endomychus > Endomychus coccineus. The sequence goes on from OY294069.1 coordinate 119,283,960, forward strand.
AGTTTTGATCCAATACAATAAAGCCTCATGTGCATCTCATTTTATATTAGAAGTGTTCTTTGAATAATATTGTTTGAATCTTATGTTTTCGCGAATAACCGTCTCGAACTTGTGTAACAAAAATTCTCTAGCTTGTCTGAAAGCGAAATATTAGAGAAATACGTATTTTTAATGATTTAAATATATCAATATATCAAAACTTCAGATTTTCTTCAACACGCTTTTGGAGATTATACAGTGTGTCCAAGTTAAGAATGTCTAGGTATATCATGGAGGTATCGAAACGGTAATAGATGCTATTCTGCAACGAAACGGTCATTCATATGGAAGTATGAATTTTAATTTTTTTTCTAGTGTTACTGTCAGGGACGGAACAAAATGAAGAAAACTTCTTAATAGCAAACTTTTTTTTGTTGATGTCAGCTGTAATATTCGACGTTTCGTTGCTTATCAACCATCATCAACCTTTTTAAACATTTCAAGATTTTTTGGAAACATTTTCCAATACTAACCTGCATTGCAGAAAACTTTATGAAATCGAGCATCCTACTACTTGAGGAGTAAAGTTGACATTTTTTAAAATAATTGTCGATTCCGAAAAAAATGAACAAGAAATTAAAAATTACAATTTATCCAAATGATACATAACATATTTATTATTATTAGCACCTTGGTTGTAAAATTACTTAACATGTATCACGATGATTCTGAAAGCTCCAAGAACAAGTTTTCGTAGTTTTTCATTGCATATATAGAATTATTTTGTATATTCTATCAAAAATAGTAGGCGTTGGAAAAATAATTGGTTGCAACATGATTGACAGTTCTTCTAATTATCATTCTGTTTGACTTCTAATTGCTGATTATGTAGGTAGGTCTTATGTTTTTGTTTCAAATATAAAAAATGTCAACCTCAATTTTTGATTCTCCTTGACTATTAGGATTCCCAATTTCTATAATTTTATTCAATGCAGACTCGTCCTGAAAAAAGGTTCGAAATATTTTGATCAGTGCTATAACTAATCTAAAACGTTATCACATGTAATATATCAATGAGTGTAGAATGAGCAATACCTCAAAACACTGTATTCAAAGCAACTAGTATTTAAAAAGGAAATTGATGGTTGTTCGACAACGAAACGCCGGATATTGAAACTGACCATTCCTTAATTTTTTTTTTAATTTAGATAGCTTATTTTCAATGAATCATTTTTCCGTATTTTGTTATTTTCCTAATTTGGTCGGTAAGGATTTCTTGCGTGTATTCATTAATGATTTGTTAAAAAATATTGCATGACCAATTCTACGAAAAATTTCAATGAATTAAATATGTAAAATATAATGTATTTCTAAATACTTCTTGACACTCTAGATCTTCTCTATTTATACCTGGTAATTGTTGAGATTAAATTAGTCAAATGACAGAATCATTAATTTTAGTCATAGTCGAATTTGCCACAGAATTAATTCATCCCAGATTAATGCTTATTATAAAATTGAATATGAAAGAAAAATGAGTAAAGTGAACAGTGGCTGTTCATACTTACATAATTAAAAAAATAATATAAATAACTTGTGCCAGATGAATTATTGTAATGTTTCACTTCCTGATACTCAAAATTTTTTGATGTAGTTGGGGAGTGGTAACAGACAACACCTCATTTTTATTTTTATAAATATAATTTATAATTCCAGAAAAATGAGATTATTAATATTAACAATCCCTTCATTGCATAATTCAATTCATTTTACTCTACAATGTGTACACCTTTTCACGATTTGAATGCAACAATTCCATATTTTGGCACATATCATTGTCGGCCATTAATTAACTAAACGCATAATATCTAACTTCAGTCGGAAGTGGGGTAGTTTAGCACGTTTCCTGGACGAGTTCGTTTTCTGAATAGTTTATTTAAAGATAGCATTGATATGGTAACGTAAAGTTCAAATTCAGGATATAATACAATTCTATTTTTAACTATTCATCTATTCAAGTTAAATGTACCGAATAGTCTTGTTGAGTAATAATTTTCTTGTAAGTTTTTAAGGACGGGGTCATTTACATTATCCTACTATTAAGAGCGTCAAATTAGTTTTCCATATCTCCTGACCACTGTTGCGGGTCTAAACTGAACAGTGCAATACAATTTAATAAAATAATATACCTAGATATATTCATGAGGCGATCTCATTGTGATCTTTAGTTTCAAATAATGCATAATAGGATCATATTTATCAACGTTTCCAAAACTCGTATGTTAGTCGAGGAAATAAAGCAGAAAAGGTGGATAAATCGGATGAACCGATTTTTATAATTTAGAAAAAATTTTACCATTTTTTATTATTCTAATGTGCATTTCAGCATTTCTACAGAGGAAAATGCATCTTTTTGAATGCATTTTTAGAGATAATATTAAAAATGTTGATAAAATGGCTAAATATAGCCAAAATAGGTCACAATTTCTTACTCGAGTGGTTTTTGGGGTTGCTGATCATGATTCCGGTGCCAGATTTAAACTACGACGCACCTGGGGCTCAGGACATCCTGGTACTATCGGCGTCTCCAGGGAATTCGCAGAAATAGCTTCTGCAAAGGAATGAAACCTGTTAGGGAGGTTCTCTTGTGCATACGGGTCATGACCATGACACTCAATAGTCACCTGATAGTCAGGGGACTCCGATGACCTAGGTCATTTCCATGAATTGTTTTTTAATATGCTCTGAAATGCAATCAAATTTGTATCTCGGGGGTTTTTGGGGTCGCTGAACATGATTCCGGTGCCAGATTCGAACAATGACGCACCTGGGGCTCAGAGCATCCTGGTACTATTATCGTCTCCAGAATTCGTGAAATCACCTTTTGGAATGGGATGAAACTTGTGAGGAAGGTTCTTTTGAGGTTGCCAGTTGTGACCATGAACCCAAATAGTCACCTGGTGGTCAAGATACCCTGATGACCTAGGTCATTTTCATGGATTGGTTTTTAATATGTTCTGAAATGTAACTAAATTCATCTCCCTGGGGTTTTTTGGGGCCGCTGAACACGATTCCGGTGGAAATTAATTTAAAATTCCTTTCCCGTTTCCGACTTCCTTTAATACCGGGATATCAAAAATTATCTTGGTTAAGGGTGGTTGTGAAATCTAAAACGTCTGTCTTACATTACGTTTGAAATAATTATGTCACTGTCACACTGACATCATCAATAACCTACAAATTGCATACCTATTTATTTCAGTTGTAAAACAATAATGAACTATAAATTATGAAATAACGGTGTTAGTAACAAGAAATGTTCGAAATGTGAACTTTGAACATTTTTAAAGGTCGTGATAGCCCCAAACCTGGTCCAAAACCGTTTTAAAATAGTTAATTTTCGATAAATCGAATGACGTTCACATGAGAAGCCCGTAGTACGCGAGTTAGAAAAGTGAAAACTGGTTGTACCTAATACGGCTTTACGACGACTTTTCGCGTGCCGTTTTCGCTCCATGTAGTTAGATTTAGTGTCGGACCGTGCCCGACGGCCCTTCTTTTTTCGATAAATGTCCATTAAATAGGAAAATTCAATTAAAACAGTTTGAGTTATTCTGAGATCTCAGCTATGCCCGTTTAACGTGCGACGTACCGAAGGGAATTTTCTAGCTACCAAAATATACCCAAAGGTGGTAAAAGCTAGTGGCCTATAGCCGAAAACACTTTATTACAACTGGAGCCGGCCGCACGGAGCACGAAACGGCCCCGAATTAACAAGATCGAGGTAAAAAGTATAAACTCTAACTGACGCGCAGCAAGCTCCTCGTATATGTCAAAATGATTTCGTTCGTAGCTAATTACATAGGACGTCTGGCGTTCATGCAATTATGTTTTTATGCAATTCGAACCTTCTAATTTCGATAGGCCACGTGAAAATCCCGGAGCTCGAAGCGCTAGAAACTTCTGAGCGTAATAATATTCGTATAAACTTCAAATTAATTAATTTGACACAAGTTTTGGGAATATTTTTATTTTAAACGTAAAGTAAGACACACGTTCTAGATTCCACAACCACCCTTGACCAAGATAATTTTTGATATCCCGGTATATATAATTAAAAAGGTTCGAGTTTTACAATATGGTTATTGTTTTTTTTTTCAAAACTTATCTTTTTTGCATAACTAGTAATAAAAAACATTGTTATTAAAAACTTCAACATTTTTGCCATTAAAATAATAAATATTCCACTATTAGTTTTTTTCTAATTAGAAAAATTCAATCAAGTTTCATTGTAGTGCAAACGGTATTTTTTGAATTCTTTGTTGTCGATATCACAGATCTGTTCACCATATGCTTCGGTGATTGGTCCAAACTCCAGAAAAGTTATCAGCGATCCGAAAAACCTCAGAGAGACGAATTTGGTTTTATTTCAAAACATATTAAAAAAACTACCAGGAGAAGACCTAGATAATCAGGATATCTAGACCACCAGGTGACTATTGAGTGTCATGGTCATGACCCGTATTCTCAAGAGAACCTCCCTGGCAGGTTTCATTCCTTTGGAGAAGGTATTTCTTCGAAATCCCTGGAGACGAGGATAGTACCAGGATGTCCTAAGCCCCAGGTGCGTCGTAGTTCAAAGCTGGCACCAAATGCACATTAGAAAAATGGTAACATTTTTTCTAAATGACTTCCTGAATCGATTAAAAAAAATTATCAAAATCGGTTCATCCGATTTTTTTTTTACTTTGGCATTTTTCTGCTTTATTTCCGCTACTTTATGGAGATCCTAACATTTATTCAAGATCCAGAACATGTATATTTAAAAAATTATATTTTAAAAGAAGTGCCGATCGATAGGTCATCATTTTATCAAGGTACCGCTCGTAGTCTTTCAGATGGAATCGGAAGTAACTTGATTGGATTCGATAATATTTTAACAACGAAAACTGTGAAACTGTTAATTACTTAAAAATCTGCAAAGATTTTTAAATTTATTGTACAATTTCCTGAGCTGCACCATATTGTTTGAATATATGGATAGTAAGGTAGTGTTTACAATTATTATGTATGTATGTATATAATGACCCACCTGACGCACATAGCGTAAATTAATAAAGAAATGACCGTGTCTGGTAGGATATGCTCGAGGTATTTAATGTAGTTCTCTATTTATCATAACACAGCCGAGCAAATTCAGTTACGAAGAATACGAGTTACAGCATCAACAGTATTTCAACGAATTGGCAACGTTGTAAATTTTACGTAAAATATAGTACATATTATTGCCCCGAACACAGGAATCAATTTTATGTAAAGTAAAGTTGTATTTAGATTTGTGTGTATATATAATTATCTCATGGAATTAGCCTAAAGCAAATCTATCGCAATAATGTGTATGGAAAAACCCGTGTTTTGAATATGAAGTCATCATGTTCAGAACCGTATCGCACTCTGTCTCATATTCTATCATAATGATTGGTCGAAGTTTGTTTCCTGGCAGCTATAGTATAAATATATAATTTTTTTTTAAAGAAAGCCTAGATTTGAACCCCATGTATGTTGAACCGAGAGGCGCTTAACCTAGGTATTCCTCCGTTTTGAAGGGTCTTATCGGTCAGTGTAGCTGTAGCTTATAATTATTAGCTAGAATTCACGTCGTTGAACAGCAGTGAGTCACAGATGTGATGGAAACTTATACCGATTGTTTTATTCATCCTAAGATACACGTTTTTGATTGGTTGAAACATTGTATTGATAATCCAAAACACCATGATATCGATTTTGTGTTTCGCTTCTTCATCGGTGGTTTTATAAAACAATGACTTGTCAGCAGCAGGCTGTCATAACATTTTCCTGTTTGAGAAATAACACCACAAATTAAACTTCAATATGATTGGAATGAGACGTTTCGGTGGTTACAATGTTGAAGAAATGAGAAATGAAGTAAGGGGCCTAACGTCGCAAAATAAGGTGCGGTCCCAAAAAATACATCTTGAACCATTCACAGAATTTGGTGGACAACGGAATCACTATCTAGGAGAGCATACACCCGATAAAAATCTTGCGGATATCCTTACTGAATGAGCATTCAATATGCGAAAGACCAATGGGAGTGATTTTAAGGAAATGGCAGTGAAGGGCTATTTGAATTAATACTGCCAAGCTACTCCAAGAATGAACTTTCATTCAAGATTCAAGTGACGTCATCGACATAACGTTACAGTTTATTGTATGTGTTTATCATGTGGCATTCAACTATAGTTTACACTTTATAGTTCTATGCTCTGTGGTGTCATGGAATAAGGTTATATAGTGTCAATAATTTCATGTGACAGCGGATGTAGGTATAAAACAAGGTTACATTATTATAGTGCGAATAATTTCGAAAGTCAACCTAACATCAGGTGTCAGATGTTATTTACATACCAAGGAAGGAAAGCGCCTCTTTTCCTCCTGCGGATAGTTTGATGTCCTACCCGAAGCATCGAAATGCACTTTATTCTAGAGGAATGTTCATTCATGTTAAGAATGATATAGAGGTCATGGATCAAGGTTGGCCATTGTTGTCAGATTGGGCAGGTTTTTTGATATAACTAACATTTTGATTCAATAAACTATTTACAAATAAAATTAAGGGTTATTATATCAAATAAGACAAATTATTTATAATCTTAAACAGTTAAATTATCTATATTTCTGGTAATTTACGGGTTTTAAGATGTGTAAGTATCGGAACAACAAAACAAGATAGATAATAGAGGTAACGTAACCTATGCTATCAAAACATCGACTGTGACGACTGCCGAAACGTCTTACTTAGAGCGCAAATATCGCGTTTTTAACGATGTGAATCCCCGAACCCATCGCATATCGCTGACACTGAACTCGCTGACGATCGTCGCTTTAGAGAAATATGGTAAATTACAAGAAAACCTAATAAATAACGGTAAATAATGCAAATTGTTTACCACATAAATCGGGGATTTATCTTATAAATAACGAGAATGCGGTAATTTATTTTCAGTAATATTTTACGGTAAATTACAATAAATTTCCACGGTACTTTATCGGTAATTTACCAGTTCACATTTCTTAATTCTTAAATGTAATTAACAAACTGTTGGTGTTTACCAAATGTTTGAATAAAATAAAGTACCTAACCTACATACTGTTTCTACTTCCACCTGAAAGATTTAGATAAAGATATGGAAAATTTACTTTCAGCTTCAAGCCAATATTATTAATCCATCTTGTAATGTTTAAGTCAGCATTATTATTTATGGAAACGAACACTCAAAATATTCAAATCAATACACGATTTCCAAATCTGTAAATGCAAAATGTAAATGTAGAAAGATGTAGGTACACGTCTCACAATTTACACAGCACATGAAGTAAATGTACATACAACGTAGAATTGCAACCCTCGGAAGAATTGCTTCTGTAGTTCTGAAGTTTAGTTCTATTAATATTGAGATTCAAACAAATGTATGAACTGTCAAGTCAAATGAAGAAATGTACAATTTATAGCGGCAATTTTATAATATGTTGCCAACTGTAAAAATGAAATAGGTATACCTGGTTTGACGAAGACAGCGGGACACTAAGGGATATTGCTGAAATGAATTGGTTGCGTAAGAATACTATATATAATTTTTCCTACTACCATTTATGTTCATTTTCAAGAATGATGTTTGTATTTTGTTTCTGTTGAAATATAACATTTGAAATCAGTTAAGATACATCACAGACTGGCTTTTTCAAGGCGTTTGTTTACAACATACTAATTGACGTATTTCAACCAATTTTCTTTATTTCAATCATAAACATTATCAATGAAAATTGGTATATGAAGCTGAGGATAGTATTCCTCGAAAACAGTTTCGAATCTGCCAAGTTGGTATCGCTGAATATTCTGCCAATGAAATGTTGTGAAAGATACGAGAAACATTACGAGCTTTTTAAAAAATGGCTGGAGGAAAATCTAAACTTAATTACTTGTTTGAGATTTTACCTCCCTAAGGAGAAAAACCCTAATTCAGGGGTCGTAAACGTCATTTTCTAAGGGGGTAGTAGGAAAAATACATCAAGTAAATCATTTGAATAAAATTTCAATACAACACAAAATATTATTTAACTACTTTCATTAGCTGTTTCTAAATCATTACTAATATATTTTCTGATCCTACAATAATATATTTGTGTCGCGTAAGTGACCGATAGCGAATAATTGCTTCAAAAAAAGTCAGGGATGTCCGAGATTGTAATCGAGGCAAAAAAATCCTGATTTTCGCATATATATCTGGTTTCCGCATTTCTGAATCGATCTAGACTATTTTTGAGATGAAAGCTGTGCCTGCGGAGACGATTGCGCTATTCCTATTGGTCATACTTGCAAATCGTCCTAAAGTTGAGAAAATAGGAACTGTATTGATTGTTGACGTGATAGGTCCGTTTCAAGTGGTATTTAGACATCTATTTTCAATTTTTCAAATAGAATTATAGTATTTTATTGAAACATGATGACAACAGGGTTTTTTTGGTTATAAATTAATATATATTTTACCTGCAGAAGTATATACAGTACAGTTCTATGCTCCATGGTGGTGTCTAATTTTGAAAGGCAAACTGACATCCGGTGTCGGTATGCGTTATCAAATACATTATGTAGAACATTGAAGAAAATTTTAACCAAACAGTAGAATTTAACGTAATTCATTACCTGTTTCTAAATCATTTCCAATGTATTTTCGGTGCCTACAATTTGACCCGATAGCGAAAACTGTGGTCAAAATTTAGAGAAGTTAGTTTAAATAATGCGTGAAATTTTTTCAACTATCGTGAACTTATCTCTAAAAGTGGTAATGTTTAATGTACGGACGTTGAATTTTCTGTACTTCTTCAATAGTTTGTGAATAAGATTTGATGGGCGATGGTGAACAGATATCTTGGAGAGACTAATCTTACTGGATTTTGCCCATTGCTAAATGCAATTAGAATGAATCGTGTCTCCTGTAAAAATGTTCAAATATATACACATCTCTGTGAGATGTATAAAACTATCTGTTATTATGTATAAAAACAATATCCACCACGTGTGTATAATAAGTGTCAATTATCGCCACAGTACTAGATATGTCGATACAACAGTGTGACTATTCTCCAATCTCTAAAAATGGCACTTTTGACAAAACATCACAAAGCAAAACTCATACCCCATATACTTTCATTCAACTTCAATGTAAATATTTGATTTGTAACTGACATAGTAAAATGTAGGAACTGATAACAGCATCCAATATTGTTTGTTCTCATGGAGAATTCTCACAAAACTTCACCGATTGAATTCCAGATAAACATAATTGAATCTGACATCATCTATATTCATGTTAATTGTAGTTTGAATTGAAAACTGTTGAATTTGAACTCTGCGTGTACATCTTGATAAATGGTGGATTATAAAAATATAATTCGCATCCTACCAACATGGATATCAATGAAAGAAAGATCAACTACAATTCCGAAGACAACATTTTTCTATTTTCCAGGTTTTCTCTTCTACTCGGTAATAGGTATATCAGGAACGAATATTGTGATATTTCAACTTGAGTTTTATCTGATTTTAGGTCCCACTGAATTCAAAGCGTCCTTTTTTTATATATGTATGTGTACCTATCTCTAACAGTTACGGTAACGTACTTTTGCAAATCGTAACAAGAGAGCAATCAAAAAAGTTGTGATTCATTCATCACTAACTTCGCTCTCTCGTAGGAACCGAAAATGTATTGCAAATGGTTAGAAACCGATAAAGACAACTCTATGTTTTGTACTTATAATCAGAGGGGCTATTTCTTGCAACACAACCTTGATTTGATGTCATACCATCTATATTCTCTTCTTCAAGATGACTAACACAGTTTGGAATCTAATTTATCGATAGTATACCTCTTCGGTGGTTTATTTCTAGAAAACATGCTAGAGTAGATGAATAACACCGAAAGAACAGATATTTCCATAAAAACCCGGAACAAAACTTTTCATACCGATTGCAATACGAGGGCAAGATGAAAGGTCGCTGAAAAATGAAACAAGTAATGATTTATTTGGTCAACAATTATCTTATTTCTCAACATAATCTCCTTGTAACCCGATACACTTCGTCCAACGTTTTTGTAATTTTTTCTATCCCTTCCAAATAATACGACTTCGGCAATCCTTCAAAATAGGCGTTTGATTCAGCGATGACCTCATCGTTGAACCCAAATCTCTTTCCGCCGAGCCATTTCTTCAAGTTTCAAAATCGCAAGGAACCAATTCTGGAGAATATGGTGGATGACAACCAATTCATGCAATTTTGCCATTGCGGCTGCGAACCTGTGCGCCGGTGCGTTGTCCTGGTGGAATAACACTTTTTTCTTTGCCAAATTGGCGTCGAATCGATCCAACTACTCTGCATTCCAGAAAACTGTCGCAATGACTTTGTTGGCCGATAAACCACACGGTCGCGCATATTGTCAACAGAGAGCAAATGCTGGACGCATCTGGCAAATGGCTTTCTCATATTCAAAAATGAATGAATACTTCTCACTATAAATGTTCTTGGGCATATACTGCATTTTGTTATATACTTATTTTATTTAGTTTTCATTATTATAGTTCAGTTTTCTATAACTTTTTCAACATTTATTTTATAGCACAGTAGTCCACACAACATCATCACCACACGACTCGCTTATTACATAGTTTTGAGAATTCAATACGTGGATTAATGAACGTGTTTCGTTTTGCAACGCTGAAGCAATAATCATCTGATATACATAACGGACCCAATTTCTTCAAACTTGATTTTGTATTAAATTAGATTGACATAATCCAGGCAATTTTCGTTGAAAGAATGGATACGCTTTTTCACGTTTCGACCTTTACCAAAATTTCATAGATTTGTGGCACATTAGGCGGAGAAACTATTAAATTGTGGGTACCAACCATAGTAGTTCTTATACAATCTTCATTCGAAAAGCTTGGTCATGACGTATCAGACAACCAACGCTTGAGAAAACAGGCAAAAGGGCACCTCCAGGAGCTCTATCTCAGAGTCAATCGCGGGGCGCTATGTCCGAAATAATATTCAATTAATAAATTAATAAAATTTAAATACAGTTAAAGTTAACATTTCGTTTTTGTCAAATTGTTCCGTTATTCGTATCTATTGTTTGAAGCATCTTAATGTTATGGCGCCAAACTTCATCTTTCGTAATAGTTAACTATAATTTAAATTTGGATTCATCACAACGTAAACATTCGTGTCTACCTGAATATGTATAAATTTAAATAAACCAGCTGTACGACCTTTGAAACTATTTGCTTCACTATAACATTAATGTGCGAAAGAGTGAAAGTATAAATATCAATTTTCATTTCGTTGAATACCGTCTGGTTCAATAAAAACTGCCTTCAAATATGTTGTATTCAAGTAAAATACCATAATTACTTTTATATTGTACACATTCCTGATGTATGGAAATCTGCTGCGTAGTTTTCATTTTTAGCAGCGTTCTGTCCCCAGCCCGCTTTTAACCTTGAATAGTATTGATTTTATGATCTTACGTTTTATCAATGAAGAAGTTCCCGCCAGCTGAGCCTACATAGCGAATCCGACGAGTCAGTACTCTGATGTTTTATGTAATCGATTGATTCACGTTACGTTTTCAAATAGCCTGGAAGTAACCTACTAGATCAAAAAAATGTATGTACAAAAGACTGACACCTAAAGATTGAATTCAAAATATCTATAGATTGAGTAGAAACATTTTGTTTACCATCAAAGAAGAAGAAGACAGTTTTTGTGGATAAAAATTTATCCTGCTCATTCATTTCTGCTGACAAAAGAAAAACTATATTAATTAAATGAAATAATGATTTGTCAGTAGCCGATTGTGAATTGTGACTGATCAAAAAGTATCCTAAACTTAGTGCTGGTGATGTTTCGAAAGCTTAAACATGATTTTCCCTCAAAGTCATAAAAGATACATTCATTATTAATTAAATGACTTTTTAGGTAACGCACAAATATATTGCAACTCAGGCATGCTATAATTTCACAACAACACTATTAGTATGATTTTTTTTCATAAAAATGAGAAATATTCAAACAGCACCTTTATTAATCAAACTGTATAATCTTTGGTAAGTAATTTCCTCATAATCGTGGATTATTCTATTCCTAATAATTACATTTAAATTTTGCGTACAAATCATTCCGGGGAAATAAGTATTGTACATATTCATACATTGTTTCGATCTACTTTTCTCTTGTCGTCCATTATTGCTAGCATTGAAAGTTCGATTTATTAAGAGTTGTGTTCGACTCAAGTTTATTTGTTTAATGCGCATTTAAGGGTTAGAAATCTATTTTACTGAAAACATGGGTCTTTGTTCTTGTCTTTAGGTTGATTTACCTGATGACCAAAAGTGGTTTCAGTAATAAACTCGGTTAAATTTTTGTAACCCATCCTCATGGGGAGTTTTTCAGAATGGTAAAATAAATACATCCTCTCAGCCCACTGCAACGACGAATAGTGGACACTTTGGAATTTTAGAGCGTTATCGGTCCATTAAGTACCATTGAAGTCATACGGAGGTCGCCGCGATAAAACGGCTGGTTTTTCCTGGCCACCATAACACTTCTTACATATCCGAAGAAATCTTTAAATTGTTGTGAGGTTTTTTTGCCTCAGATGCTGGTCCTTCTCACCAGCCACAACTCATCCATTAGGGCCTTTTGTAAATTTCAGTCGGATGGCTTACACGCACTCTGTAACTGATCCACTGTACTAGTCTGTGCAGGTTCTTAACCGGTTGGCTGTTGTACTCTTCGAACATAGCCTAGGCTGCCCGTATATTATTGCTTGTTTTTCGCGATCTAATGCTTCGCATTCTGACAGTATGTGTTTGGCTATTCCAATCCCCTTGCCGCATTGTCTGCAGAAGAGGTATCCATTTTAAAGCCCCATTTTGTGCAGTTGTTCTCTCATTGGGCTGTGAACAGTGAGGAGGCCTCTTATTGGACCTGATCTCATGTTGAGAAGCTCTTCAGTTCTATTTTTCGACGGTTCTCTAATGAATATTCGCGCTTGGTTGTGTTTTATGGTTACTGGCCTATTACTAAATTGTAGGAAAATAAAAATAACATTATTCTGCCATTTCATGGCTTGTACAAGTGTAAACATGAAGCAATACACAATAGAGAGTGCATCTTCTGTAATTAATATACATTTTGCAGAATTCATGGTTACTTCGGTTCACATAATCGCCCAAAGGAAAAAACTGTTCGTAATATAGTGCGCAAATTTGAAACTACAGGATCTGTTCAAGACGTGAAGGCACTACTACGTACTCAGTCGAAACGTTCGGAAAATATTTCGCCTGTTCGGGATAGTGTAGCTGAAATTCCAAAAATGTACATTCCGCGCCATTCCCAGCAATTGGGTCTTCCCACACTACTGTTACATGGCGAATATTAAGAAAAGATCATTGTGTCTTCATGCGTGTAAGATCCAACTAACACAAGAATTGAAGCCAACTGACCATAGGCAGCGTCGTAATTTTGTTAATTGGATTCTTCAAAATAAAGCAAAAAAATCGGTTCAGCGATGAAGCCCATTTCCACTTAAGTGGCTACGTAAACAAGTAGAACTGCCGTATATGGGGCAGTGAAAATCCAAGAGAATTCCACGAAAAGCCAATGCATTCACAACATGTCACTGTTTGGCTTGCACTATGGGCTGAAGGCATAATTGGCCCTTACTTTTTTGAGGATGAAAATTGTCAAGCACTTACGGTGAATGGTGAGCGTTATCGAATGATGATAACGACTTTTTGAGGCCAGTGCTACGCGATATAAATGTCACACAGCTAGCGAAACGATGCGCTTATTGCGTACACAGTTCGAAGTGAGAATTCTTTCACGAAATGGCGATGTGAACTGGCCACCTAGATCGTGCAATCTTACTCCGCTCGATTATTTTTTGTGGGGCTACGTGAAAAGAGGCATACGTCAACAATCCACAAACACTCAATGAACTAGAGAACGAGATCCGATTTGGACCGCAAATGTGCTCAGACATAAGCCAAAATTTATCCAAAAGAATTTTGTCATTTCAGAGGAGCCGAGGTGGGCATTTGACAGATATTGTTTTACACGTGTGATTATAAGTTATTGTTTTACAAATTAGAAAAAAGGTAGTGAGATTATCTCACATAATGTGTATTTTATTTAATAATAAAATCCGGTAACTCATAATGGAAAACCCTTTACATTTTGTAATGTGTAGAAAATCATATGCTTTGCATAATTAGTAATTTCATTAAATGTTTAAAACTGGACATTTCCAATATCGGAGGAAAACGGTGTTACCTTGAGTTAATAGATTTATTGGCTTTACTATATCTCTAATCAAACCACAACGGAAGCAAAAATATTATGTTTGAGCTTTTCGGATATTCTAATCTGAAGCAGAACCTGATTCTATTGAATTCTATTATTTGCCCTCGATTTGTGTATTTATACCTGTAGATGTAGCGTTATCATTTAAATATTTATTATCGCTTTAAAGTTAGAATTGCTTTGGATGAAAGTTATACCGCAATAGATAGATCATCCAAATAATAAATAGAAATGATATGATGCCTAGTAAAATATTTTTACATTTGGGATCTAATCAGATTTCTAATGATATATATTATTTGTTTACTTCAAAACAGGAAATCCTTTGTCATATTGCACATCCTCGTAACTGATCTGCGAATCAGCACATTATATGTATATTATGTTTCCTCTTCAGTATGCACAACATTCAATTTATCAACTAATTTGATTATATAATGACATCCAAGTAAAGGAGATTTATGCTCCGTGATGTATAATAAACTCCGATTGTACCATCAAATTTCCAATCATTAAATTAAAGACTGTTTCCTCGTATAAATTGCAAGTTAAAATTTATAGGTTTCAATTCATTATTTTCATAATAATGTCGACTGGTTCGATTCTGGGATCACATCATGAACATCCTCAAATTCAATTTCAAGGTATATCGTTTGAACTATAAGTTTTTTATTTTTACTTCCCTCACTATACGTAGAATATAGGGGAAGTATTGTGTTGCGTCGTATTGAGCGGTATTTTTGACATTTATCTTCGTTTTTTCAAATGGAATTATAGTATTTTATTGAACCATTAATTTTATTTGGTTATAAATATATATATACTCTTTGTTAAAGTGTTGAGTTTTCGACAAACTTTATTTTCATTTTCAAGACATTAACTCGAGGTTGCTGGCATGAAACTAACTGCGCACACAATAATCAACATCTTTCAACACAATATAAAAACATATTGAAACTGATAAAATTTTTATTTTTGTTTACATCACCTTTAACTCTGCCATTGGAAACAATGAAAACAAAACCTCGAGTTAATGTCTTGAAAATGAAAAAAAAGTTTTTCGAAAGCTCGAAAATTTAACAAAGAGTTTCTCTTTATATTGGCTATTCCCATTGACTGCAACCTCAAGGAAAACATCTTTTATTTGTTTCCAAAATTTCAGTTTATAAGTTTTTCAGTCAAGAGACTACTTTCCTCATATATATGTATATGTTATACCTTCTTAGTATTTTGGTTCTTCGATAGTCTGAAAATATATTTAACCTCCAGAAAATCTCATTTTAAGATTCAAATGACCTCATGGAAGTGTGAAGATGCAGTCTATTTTGGTATTCACTGTGGTGTAATGGTGTAAATAGTTGAACTGTAAGAATAAATGAAGGTTAGAATAGTGCGATACAATAACAATAATATGCTATTGGTTTTTACGGTACCTTTAAGAAATGCTGCATGAAAGCAAAAATAGATGGAAATTGTACGATGTTAAAACTGTATTCCAACTACTGCTTTTTGTAGTTATAACTTTACAAATAATCATTATTTATGTCCGGTACTGGAGGACACATATCGCAAATAGCTAGTGATTGGTATCGTATCGGTATATCGGCAAATTTTTCCCATAATCGTTGCCGCCAAAATTTAGCCGAAAAATATCGGCATATTCAAGATCAACTGTTTTATTTATTCGTTAGTAAAAATCCATTTTTAACATTTAAAAAAAATAGTTTTACACATGTTACAAATAGTAGCATTTTTTCCGATTTAACAGTCACCGTCTTTTCAAAAAAACTGCCATAGAGAACTTTATTTCCCTTTCGTTTTATTGGAATCTCCAGCGGCTTTGGGAACAACTTCTTTATCTAGTAATTGTGAACTATTCTGTTCTTTTGATTAAAAATGCAGATTTTTTTTATTATTGCTATTTTCTCCCATCGCATTTTCACCTATATCGCAGAAAATGAAAATATTTGCACTTAATGACCGGGATCTGGAGTTGTAATATACTAATTCGATTCAAGAATTGAGCAGAGCTGAAATTGCAGCACCGCTAGTTTTTGGACTCGGTTGGTTGGGCAATTACCGAAAGAAGATGGATGGTAAGACAGCAATAAAATGAGCAACGACAATTTGCGTTTTACCACCAGCATGATACTTCAGAGTTGAAAGCAGTGGATGTAAAGGTGAAACGCAACCTCCTTTGAAATAGATCTCATTAGTGGTTTCTAAATCATTTCTAATATATTTTCTGTTCCTACAATCATACAATTGAACCGCAGAAGTGTCCGATCAATTGATCACATTTCATTCTATCATGCTATCGAAAATAAGAAGGCCATGGTTACATTTACATTGGATGTGTGTTCTGACGAAAACGGATTCTGACGAGTTCGTCAGAACTATCAAACAATGCGAATGAAATGGAAGGGTTAACCTGCCTCCTGCTTGCGACCGCATCACGCACGAACACGTCAGAACAAGTTGGTCGTTCAAACCAGTTTGATTTTTCGCATGGGCTCTGACGTCCACGTGCTTGCCGAAGGCTATGATCAATAGGTTATATCAATGGGTGTAGAAGTATTAATTAGTCTTGTATTTGACATCAAGGGTCTTTGGGATATACATGAAAATAAAATTACCACAACTGAGATCTTTCTAGGCAGAATTACTCTATGAGTTAGTATATATTTGAAAGTTGTGGATGTCATTCTGAAATACTCATAAAACGTTATTCCTTGACTTAAAAGATCTTGAAAAAGCATTTTAGATGATATCTTCATCGTCCAATGCAGCCAACAATCCGTTAAATTATTCTGTTTTTCGACTACTCATTAATGAATACTTTAATATCGGAATTTCAAGGAAATGGACACCGTCTATGGGTTCCATTTTCTCCTGTTGAAGGGAGCGAACTTATATTTAGAAGACGCTGCACTGAAACGACGAATAAATCTAAGCTAACGAATTCATATTTGTCAGAACACGAATCTACTGTAACCATAGCCTAAGGAGCAAATCCAATTAAAGAGTTATGTTCACTCACAACTCTCGTGACATATCCTGTGAACTTGTATATAGTTTATACGATTTATTTAGTTGTTAACCTTAAACGTGGTCTACATAGAGTAGGTCATTAGTCATTAGCATATACTATTGGTCAGATTCGATTATGGCATCTTCTACATATATAATAAAATTTTGAAAGACTATCTTGATATGATTTCTCAGAAGAATCTACATGTAGAGGTAATGTGTAATTTCCAATTTCAAAACTTCAACTTATTCACAAAATTTTGTATTATTTGAACCTCGGTTCTAAAATTATTATCAGTTAATTACTAGAATGAGAAACATTTGTGACGAGTCACAAATATTGCTGATTTCATGGCTTCTTCCAGTATACAGGATGACCTGGGTTAAACCGCCAAACGTATATGATCGGTTTCTTAGGTAAAAATAAGGTTATTTTTCCTATAAGCATGTATCCTAACTATTCGTTTTCGAAAAACTGGGCGTTAGAAAAAATTGGATTTTAATTAATAACTAATAAATAAAAATACCATGGGTCTCCTTTTAATGTAATTAGAATGGAATTATTGATTCCAGTGGCGTCCCTGAGGGTAATCTAATTGATATTAGAACAAATTGTAAGTCACTATGTTTTGTAGGTTGAGCAACTAAAAATAATTCAAATTTTTTTCGTGTTTCACTTCGTTTTCGAGACCCTGCATGTAACAGAAAAAAATTCATTTCAATTTAAATCAGATTAAAGGTAGACGGCACAACAATTAAGGGTTTATCAAAGTTTGACATCCTGTGTCATGTTCATTGATTAAGAGTTTTAATTCAGGTCAGATGCGTTTATGCCTAGTCCGCGGAATCGCAATGATTTGTCCTAATATCAATTATTTTGTCCCCTGGAACGCCACTGGAATTAATCATTTTGATTACATTAAAAACAGCCTCTTATTACAGCAAATAAGCAAACAAAATTTTATCAACATCGGCCAAAAGGATTTTGAGTGAGTAATTAATAAAAACTAACTTTTTAAAAACGTTGACACCTGTATCTCACAAACGAAGCAAGTTCGGACACATGTCATCTTATTTTTACCTAAGAAATCGATCCGAAACGTATGGCGGTTTAACCCTGGGTCACCCTGTATAATAAAGGTAATTCAGTCGAATAACAATTGTTTTTGGCTGCAAACTTTTGAGGCTCGGGAAATGATAGATAATGAAATATGACTTGTGAAAATCAAATTAGGAAGTCGTGAATATTTAGTATGCACCGCCGATAGATTGATATAGTAAAAATGACTGAAGATTATAATAATGGGTATACCTTTTACAAGTTATCGATCGCAGAATAAGTCATTACAACGAATGGTCAAGTATATGGATTTATTACGTATCTTTAACTTTTTTTAGTACCGTATATTCCCGTATTTCAAACCTAAATGACTAGTTGTATACCACAAACTAGACAGTTGAACTTTGATTCAAAATACAATGAGAGCTATCATGCTATTATAGGAGCATTTACTTACGCGACAGTTACAATATTAGAAGAACCGATTTCTCTTCGTTTGACATAACATGGGTTATTACTTCGGCAATCGATTGCGGGTGGAAAATTTAACTAAAAGCTGGAGCTTAGGTACATAATTTCTAAAATATAATAATAACTGCCTTCCGTCGCGACAAATATCGGCATTCAATATCTCCTATACCCAGTTAAGGAAAATTCATCTTTTACAATTATTGGAAAGAAAAGAATTCAACAAGTACGTTTAAATTCACAATTTCGAGATTCCAACTTGTCACAAATATTAACCGCTACTTGTACACTTCGTTCGTTCTTTATCTTGAATTAATACACAATTCTCGGGAAATAGGTCACATTAACACATATATTTTTTTATTTTTACCCTCGTCTTTACGTACGTTTCGGTCTCACGACCATCATCAGAAGACCCATTAATACAATAACCTGATTACTTAGAAATACTGTAATAACACAAAGCGTCCTTATCGCACAAATTTCGTTTAAATGCCAACGTCGCGAAACGAACGGAGACATGAAATCGGAACTATAACACACAATGTTGCAGCGTAAAAATTAAAAATCCACTATTAAGTAGAATCATCAATAAATACGAACACATTTCATAAATGTCTGCGAGAGACTAACAGACAAAGAGTTCTATCCTCTTTGCTAACAGACGAGACCATCTCAAGTGTTCATTTAAGCGCCAGATGTCATAATTTATTAGGTGATAAAAGAAGGTCTCTGGCCTGTGAGAAATACTTTAGACAATTCTACCTAAAGTAAACTTTTACATTATAAGGACGTAAGACACTTGAGATGGTCTCGTCTGTTAGCAAAGAGGATAGAACTCTTTGTCTGTTAGTCTCTCGCAGACATTTATGAAATGTGTTCGTATTTATTGATGATTCTACTTAATAGTGGATTTTTAATTTTTACGCTGCAACATTGTGTGTTATAGTTCCGATTTCATGTCTCCGTTCGTTTCGCGACGTTGGCATTTAAACGAAATTTGTGCGATAAGGACGCTTTGTGTTATTACAGTATTTCTAAGTAATCAGGTTATTGTATTAATGGGTCTTCTGATGATGGTCGTGAGACCGAAACGTACGTAAAGACGAGGGTAAAAATAAAAAAATATATGTGTTAATGTGACCTATTTCCCGAGAATTGTGTATTAATTCATACGTGGGTCAAGAATCTTTATTATAATTTTATCTTGAATTATTACAAGTATTATTATATTAGATTTATACAGTTTAGGTTAGGTTAGGGATACCTCAAAATATCTGCGTTGGGGAACGTTTAACAAAAAAAGAAGAGACACGTCAATTTTAAAATTTAGCTTAACTTTTACTTTAACTAACTATCGCCCTGATGACGTCGTATAAATTTATTAAAGAAATCTTTCATATTTTATCGATCAAATTTGAATGAATAATGTTATTCTAAAAACGGTAATATCAATCACTATTATTCTGTAGTTGATAGCTTTTGAGATACACGACGTTAAAATTCAAAAATAAATTTGATAGTTTCAGAAATCTACGGTTAATTCTCAATCACAGCAACGAAATCAATTTAAATGATGTGCTCAAATCGAGATCCCCCATTTCTTGAAAGTAAGGACAACCTTTGTTTGAATTCTCGAATACCTCAAATTTGGACAACCTTTGCTTGAATTCCCGAATATCTCAAATTTCATTACGAAGCCTATCTTTAAATTCGGCAATATAATTGGGTCTATTGAAGTGTAAGTATGTTGATTTCAAATAATCTCGTAAAAAAAAATTTGGTTTAAATAATAACGGACTGGTGCAAAATATTCAGAAAAGTGAAGGCCACAAATAGTACCAGAATTAATCGCGCTATACCCAAAGGAAGCTTCATGGGAACCAGCAAGACGAAGCAGCAACCTCATTATGATGCAAAGGTACGTTATTATTTAAACGAAATATTTCCAAATCAATGGGTTCGGAGAAGAGGTTCGTCGAATTGCCAGACCTTAATCCACTGGATTTATTTTTGGTTTTATTTTAAATCAAAATTATACGTCAATCGACTGAATAATATTAGAGCTATTCGACCTAATATCCTTGAAAAAGTGTTGGCTAGCTGTAAATTTTGAGCACCTCATTTGAACAGTTTTTCATCCAAATGACTGATACTTTCGTTCCTGTTAATGCAAATTAAACATATTTCCTGAAACTTCATTTGCAGTTTTAACGCTCAAAAACTATCAACTTCAGGATAATAGTGATAAATATTGAAATTTTTGGAATTCCGCTGTATTTAAATTTGACAAAAGAAATGTATGTTTTTCTTATTCGTTGATCACAGCGATGGTTAACTAAAATAAAAGTAAAACAAAACTTAAAATTTCATATGTCTCGTCATTTTTTGCTTCAACCTTACCCAACGCAGATAATACGAGGTTAACATGTATGAACATAAATAATACTTTATTAATATGAACACAATAGTAGTAATTATTATATGAACATGTTATTCGTTTTACAATAATTATCTCCTCAATCACGTTATCTTTGCTATCCACTCGAGCAATATTCAATCTTACAAAAACTAGTAATTTTCGTTTTTCCACTATATACACTAGTGAAAAGGTTGTTCTAAGCTTAGTGTAGGACCTGAGATGACTTTCGTTTGCAAAATATGAGGACCGCGGTTTCTCTTGTGATTCTTTACTGGGGGGTGATAATGACCAGAAAAATGAATATTGCCGGCTGAGAAAGTGGTCCCTTAGGGGTGAGGAGAGGGGAGAGCGCGCAATATACACCCTCGGCAAATCTCTTAGACAACCCTCATTGTATCAAATCGTTATTTATTTTATTAATCCTCGACAATTTATGTTATCATGTGATTTTCCGTAAAACCAACGGTTGTAGCAGAAAATATTCAAATTGAAATTCTGTCATGAAGTCGGTAAAAGCAACGTAATTATGAGAACCACATTTTGACTTTTCATAATAATATTTTATCTTTTATATTATGGAAGATAATAGTTGTAAGATTGCCGAAATTTGATATTATTATCAACAATGATGAAGGCAACATCAGTAGTGGTGGTTAGAAAAATTAGTGAGAATGGAAATTACAGGTAAAGCACAGAAGACAACGATAAAATGACAGTACTCTAAACAAAATTCATTCAAAACCTAGAAAAACCCAAATATCTTGGAGTACCTACTTGAAAATAATAATAATACAATTAATAAAAAGCAAGCTTTTACAAAAACTACTTCTCTTGGCAAATAATTTAGGTGATTGCTACATTGTCTTGTAGCTATAAAAAATCGAGGTTAACTTGTTTTTCATTGTGTCGATGTTGAAGCATTGTAAAAATATTATGCCCAGAGAAGTATTTTTGTAAAATGTTGCTTTTTATTAATTATTTTCATTTTTAAGTAGGTACTCGAAATATTTGCTCATTATTCCTATAATTTGATCTTGCTGACTTTTGAATAAATTTTTTAGAGTATCTGTTATTTTATCAATTTTTCTAACTACCATTACCGATGTTGTCTTTATCATTGTTAATAATAATAACAAACTTTGGCAATCTTACAATTATTATCTTTCACAATATGAAACATAAAATATTATTATGAAAAGCCAAAATGAGGCTCTCAAAATATTGCGTTGCTTTTACCGGCTTCATAACCGAATTTCGGTGAGTTTTCTGGTAACAAGTTTTCTGGTAACATAAAACCGTCTGTTTTAATGAAAATTACATGATAATATAAATTGTCGAGGATTAAAAAAATAATGATGAGTAGTTGTCTAGATATAAAGAATTTTCTGAGGGTATACCGTGCGCGCTCCTACTCTCCTCCCCTCCTTAGGAACCACTTTCCCGGCCGGCAACATGCTCTATCATCCCCCAGAAAATAATCTGAAGAGAAACCCCGTTCCTCATATTCTCCATACGAATGTCATGAAGGTCCTTCACTAGTTATAAGGAGCAGAATTTTCATTCTTGATGCATTTGGCTGTCAAAACGTATAATCTTTCGATCAGATCGTATTCTACAAGAAACATGTTATGACTTAGAAATTGAGAAAATTTCTAATATTCTTAATAGTTTTGTGGGGGTAGCGTACCAAGAAACTTGTATAGCGCAAACAAATTTTTTTCGCACCATTTGTATAAAAAAATATGAATTATTTTGATTTGATTTCGTTATGAGCAAACAATTAGTTTAGTAGAATCTACGTTTCAAATAGCCTTTTATCAGTAGCTGGTTACATCATGTGTGTAAGACAATGTTATAACTAAAGTAAACTAAATGATGTGTAATATTTGATTATATCTTAATTCGGACTATTTCCATTAGTGATGGGTTGAATTTGAACATTACAATATTGATTCCAACCAAATTCAGTTCACGATTTTGTTTTCCTCGTAAATGATGCTCTGTGATAATGAAATTTGTCTTCACATTGTGCAATACGTTGTAACCAACACTTCACACATTCAATTTCCGATTTGGTTATTTTCCTGGTTTACGTACTGCGTTCATTCGTTCAACTATGTAGCTTTAAATATTACGCTTAAACGTAAATACCTAGCATGTACGTTAACAAAGTGTACCAACTCCATATATTTAGTGAATAATTCTAATTCACTAGTGGTGTCATCCATAAGTGTATACAGACAGGTATGAATAAACTGGATTGTTATTATATGCAATAAAAATGGTTTTAAAAAACTGCATGCTATGTGTACAAATAATTCGTAAATATGCTGTTAAAATATGCAACATGCAATTTTAAAAACAAGTGTTTTAACAATTTGCAACAAAATACTGGGCTACATTTATATAATAATTTTTTTTGAATGAAATTAACCAAAAAATTAATATTCAAATTTTTCAAAATTGTTACAGATTTTCTTATCACAGTAAACAATTATATGTTTCTCAATATTATATAGTATAGTATTGTCTTCGATCGGTTAAAATTAATGTATACGAAGAAAAAGATCTTTCACCGTCACAAGATATAATAGGTGCATATTTGAACTCTGAAATTAATGTCTGATCCATAAATAACTTTGTCAAAGTTTCAATTAATGATATTATCTACTGGTTACATGGAATCTGTAGCAAAATATACTTTCATGAATAATAGTAATAGTAGTGAACGTTAACGATTGGAAAAAGAGTTACTGAAGGTATTTTATTATAGAAAATATCAATTTAAGAAGGATTATGATACATGGTGCTTAACATTTTTGTTTTGGGATAAAATTACAATTTGCTAGAATTTTTCTGGCAATTTTGAAATATTTTAAATTATTCCAGTTCCTTTTTAGAGAGTAATTATGTAATAGTTAACTTACCCTTTTTTCACAAATGTGACGAAAACATTTCCTCGCCAATAATTTTAAGTTCAGAACTGTTACCAATCCAGTTTTTTAAAAGAATTAATTTTTCTTGGTAGGATTTCTTCACAGTATATATCACCGTATTAAAAATGTTTGCTCAATCGACGACACATCACCTATGGTAGAAAAGGATTAGGACTTGAACCGTAAATGGAGGTTTAGTTCAAAATAAGCGATGTACCATAAAATGAAAGGGCAATGAAATATTAGCCAATTATCAAGATAAATTATTTTATTATACTGGGAATTCCAATTTTAGAGCCTTTCCTCAAATCTTTTTATCGGAAGTTTTTTTTATATAGGTACTCGTGACTACACGAGAGAGAAACTTATCTTATGTTCGAACAACATCGTGTGCACTGAACAGTAGAATATAATATTCCATTATTTTGTCATCTGAAAATATTTCATAAATATAGTTTATTTTGATTTTGGAAAATTTCGAATATCCGTCCTTATATAGAACTGTCGTAAATACGTAAATATCAACACATCAGAACCGAATTATTATATTCCCAATTATGTGTAGGCCTATACCGTTATAGAATCAATTGTTCCATGAAGAAGTTCATTATTAGTTCAAGAATTTCCTCATTGTTTTGTCTGAAGTATGTATTGAAAATATTCACTTATAATATCCCATGTTCGAAATTATTGCCAGAATTTTTTTCGAGATGCGAATATTTTGAAAATTATCCCGATTCGAAGACGAGGGATAATTCTCTCAAAATATTCGCCACCGAGAAAAAATTTCTGGAAATTAATTTGTGCACTCGGGATATTCGGAAGAGAATTATGTATTGTATCACTTTCAAACTCATTTGTTAAACGTCAAAAAATATCCACTATAATTTTGCTTCTCTACCCTAAAAGAAAAAATATCCGCTGAAATTTTCTCGTTGGCATGGCAACAAGTCAAAATGAAAGTATTTCATTGGTCGAAAATTGTCGGTGTAACATTCTCGAAGGAATCTTGTCAATAGAAAATGTTTACAGATTATGAATCATCACAACTAATAATTTTCGGGTTATTCAGTATTTGTCTGTTTGATAATGATTCCGTATGCTAGAGAATAAAATCGTGATACAATCGAAAAAGAAAATTTGAAAAATCGTAAGTAAAATATGACAACATTTGTTTAGTATCATAAGTTCCACTAATAATTATTGTTTGGAGTCCATTCCACTACCGAAGGCAAAATTACTGATTTCATTCATCAAGCTACATTAATTTCGAAAGATTGATATGGAATCCTTAGTATACTCCAGAAAGATGCACCCTTTAGTAAGTGCTATGATACGTATTAAACAAGAAGAGGAACTAGTTGAAATGTCTTTTGAAATTTAGGGTTCCCGAGAATACATTATAATTCATAATTAGGCGGGAAAATTATCCGCACTTACACATGCGCTACCAGTCTTCTTACTTGAAATATGTATTTGTTCATTCTCTCGTTTTTTTATTATGTATACAATCAAGGTATTCATTCGTTCCCAATCAATCCTAATCAGTAAATTGCTGGAGGGATGATATACTTTTGTTTTATCCGAGAAGCTAACCGTTTATTTTTTCTTCCAGGATCGTGTCGTTAAACAAGGGGTCAATCGTGGATCGATCAAGATATGGCCCCGTCCCATTCACGTCAGTTGCTAGTGTGGACTTTACCAACTATTGCCGTTCTACTCAGTTATTTGTGGTACAAAAAGAAGAGAATTGGAGCACAAAGTGACCCTGGTGATAGAACGTCGCTTCAATCGACTGGAGAAGCACGGGTACAGTCCGTTCAGATAAAAGATACTGAAGAAATTGATGCAGGAACCAAATCATCTCCTGCACAATTAACTCCCAACAAATCGTTCACCCGTTCATTATCGGGCGTCGAAACAATCCCAATTGACATCATTATCCCGCGAGAATTGAGGTCAGTCAAGTCCACTCCGGTAGTGATCACCGACGAAGATTTGGACATTGAAATCGAGAAGGTGAAATCTATGAAAACCACCAGTAACTTCGATTTGTACAAGTCGAAAACAGCTAATAACTCTCCTACTAAATCCAATACACCGTCTCCAAAATTCGAAAATACTCCGTTCAAGTGCAAGAAAGCAAAGAATAAGGGAAAGCATCCACCACCAAATATGGCGCAAAAGGATATAGCAATCGTTGAGGAGAAGCTCACATCCCTCAAAATCGACTCAAAGAGCTCTAAGAAGAATATGGACAAAAGTAATAATTCACAAGAAAATAATAATGTCAGTACTGACCGAGAGGACCTCCAGAGACAAAGCAGTGAAAGAGATTCGGCGAATCATAGTCCAGCCGATGTGATGCTCGCCAGTCCCTCATTGAGCAGCATTTCTGATAATCACAGCGAGGTAAGTGGAAAATCACGAACTAATTCACTTCACTTTACGTTAACAATACGAACCTTTATACAACAATGCTTTTCAAGCGGGGAATCATGGATTTTTCCAGATGCCATGCCTAGTCGAAAAAACATATATGTAATATGTAGTTATACACTTATTCCAGATGTGTGTAGGAATACACCGATAAGGTTTCGAAGAGGTTCGTGTGCTAAGTTTTGTACCAGAAGAATGTATTCTTGTTTTACGGGTAAACGGATCTAGGAGGGAGTTTTCAATACACACCTGCATACCCCATCACTTGATATAGAGAAGTAATCGGTGTCACTAAAAGCTCTCAGTTTGGTACTGTTTGTGCCAGAAAGTAAAATGTATGAGATAAACTAGCTAGAACAGCTTAGACGTTATTAAGATGCGATCGGTGTTTGTGGTGCATAAAGACTTATTTTATATCTAATTGTATGTAATCGATAGTGGTTTGAGGAGAATTTGTACATTGATTTCATTAATGTATTCGACAGTAGAAGTATTTCGCAAACGCTTAGGCTTAGGTATAGGAAAGACAATTTCCCAAATTTCCCATCCGAAGGGAGTTTTCCGAGAAAACCAACTGCGGAATCGTGATAAGCGCCCCAAAAAACATACTAGGGGTCATTTTCAGCTCATTCAACTTTTGGATTGTTTTTATAAGAATGCTCCTCTGAGGGGTTGAAACCCCGTTTTGGGGGGTAGAAAGGTCGACCCTCGCGGTCTTGATAGTCAGGAATGATCTATGAAATGTTGGAAACAAAATGCAAAAAAAAAATCGGAATTCTAGCTTACTATATTTTTTTTCCGGTTCGTTGCCTGGACTATGAAGCATTCCCAAAAAATCACTTTTATTGCTGCTAGATTTGTACCGACGTATTTTTTTGTTTCCTCAGTTACAGTTGAAGCATTCCCAAAAAAGTTGCACTTTTATCGGTATTACATTTTTACTGACCCATATTTTTTTGTTCCCCTAATGACAGTGCATTTACAAACAATCACTCTATCGCTACTAGGATTTGTTCAACGTTTTTTTTTGTTCCCTCAATTGCAGTTGAAGCAGTCCCAAAAATATCACTTTTATCGCTGCTAGATTTGTACCGCCGTATTTTTTTTGTTTCCTCAATTACGGTTGAAGCATTCCCAAAAATCACTGTTATATCGCTGCTAGATTTTACCTACGCATTTTTTTTGTTCCCCCAATTACAGTTGAAGCATTCCCAAAAATCACTTTTATCGCTGTTAAATTTGTATCCACGTATTTTTGTTTGTTCCCTCAATGACAGTTGAAGCATTTCTCTTATCGCTGGTGGATTTGCACCGACCAATTTTTTCTTGATACATGTTTAAATATTAACTTGATATACGAGGGCAAGGTGAAAAGTCCCTTAAAAATAAAACAGATGGCGCCTCAAATGAAAATCCCATGTGACATTTGTGATGTACCATCTTTAACTAGAACGCATTTAAATTTCCTGATATGTCATTCAGTTCTATATTGACACCCATCGAAAGCTAGTAACCTTGAACATTTTTGTAAACATGGAAAAAAAAGTGAATTTCGCGTTTTCATTAAACATTATTTCTTGCGTGTAAAAAACATTACGCAAAACAAACCATCGCTTGTTGAACATTATGGGGACTATTCATCAACAATTGGAACGATTCACAAGTGGTTTACTGATTTTCGTTGTGGTAGTATGACCACGAAGGACGCCGAACGTTCTGGTCGTCCAATTGAGGTTACAACGGCGAGTTAAAGTGCACGAGATTGCTAAGGCTATGGGCATCTCAACCGAACGAGTACGGAACATTTTCTATAAATTTTCGAATATGAGAAAGCTATCTGTCAGATGGGTGCCGCATTAGCTCTCTGTTGCAACAAGCGCGACCGTGTGACAACTCCAAAGGAGTGTTTGACGATTTTCAAGCGCGGTAAGAAGGACTTTTTACGCCGTTTCATAACCGTGAACGAAACATGGATCCATCATAACACACCAGAGACCAAAGAACAGACGAAGCAGTGGACTTTGCCTGGCAAATATAAGCCGAAAAAGGCAAAAGTGGGTTTATTGGCTAGAAAAGTCATGGCGACTGTTTTTTGGGATGCACACGGTATCGTCCATACTGATTACCTTGAAAAGGGCAAAACTATCACCGGCATTATGCAGAGCTGTTGGATCTATTCGACGTCGATTTGGAGCGAAAGCAGGCGGCTGTCTCTGCAAATATATATGCGCCTATTTACATAGTTTCTTCGCAGATTTTCCATAGCATAAGTCAGTATTGCGTAGACCTCCGCCTGAAAAACCATGCAGTAAGCGCCTAGAGTCACTGAGATAGTGATCCTTGGCCTTTTTAGGTACACTCTCGCCCCAGAAGCCTCACCTACCTTGGACCCAGATGTGAACCATTCGAGCCCGTCTGATGGCAGTAGGGTGAGGGTATCGTATCGTATCCTCTATCCGTGACGAGGATTTTGGGAGAAGTGAGACATATAGCAGGAATCATGCTATCTTGCTTCATTTCTAGTATGGGGCATTTAGAGATTTCCTCACTTAAAATCGATGAGTGTCCACGAGAGTGGTGCGTTTTGGTCCAGTGGCCTAGGCCCTTCTCATGGTCTCAGTTTTAATGTATAAGTGTAGAGGTGGTAATCCAGCGAGAGCTTCAAGGGCTCTCGTCGGAGCCGACCTCATGCCGCTCAGTATGCCTACGCATGCAAGTCGCTGCATACGGTCAAGGGGGCGCTGGCAAATACCAGTCCTTGTCCCTGACCACCACACTACCGCCGCGTAGGTAACCATAGGCCTAATCACAGCAGTATAGATCCAATAAAGGATCTTTGGCTGTAATCCGCATGTGCTGCTGAATGCTCTTCTGCACGCCCAATATGACGCAGAGGCCTTCCTGACTCGATATTCGAGATGTTCGCGCCAGGTTAATTTAGAGTCTAGGATTACTCCCAGAAACTTCACCGACCCTTTGAAATGCAAGACCCTGTCAGAGAAACTAATCTTTGGTAGTGTGCCCGGCTTGCGTTTCCTTGTGAACAGAACAACTTCCGTTTTGCCAGGATTTACCCTCAGCCCCTCCGTGCGGCACCAACCGTCCACTATGCTGAGCAGCGTGTTTTGCAGCTCGCACAGCGTCCCCAAGTGCCGCCCGAAGGTGACGCCAGCCAAGTCATCGGCATAGGCTTGGGCATAAAACCCAGCCTCTTCCAGTTCCTCCAATAGTCCATCGACTACAAGGCACCACAGAAGCGGAGATAGGACACCTCCCTGTGGACAGTCTTTTGTAGCGGTGGTTTGTACAACGCATCCGTTATGTTGCGCCTTTATCGTACGGGTAGATAGCATGGCTCCAATCCACCGGATCAATGTTGGACTCACTCCAAGCTTCTCAGTGTCCATAAATACCCCCAGGGCGTGTTCCTCACGGGCCATAGCACCATCTATTCTTGTGACTAGATGATGCAAGGCCGTTTCAGTCGAGAGGCCAGCCTGATAGGCGTGTTAACAACAGTGTAAAGGATGGGCCTTCAGTGGACCATCTCTCAATTATCGATCAATCAGTCTCTCCTTTGCCTTTAATAGGAATGAGGTTAGACTAATAGGGAGGAATGCCTTAGCTTGGGTATAATCAGTTTTACCCGCCTTTGAAATAAACACGACTTCCACTGCCCGCCATAGCTTTGGAATAAAGCCAGTGGCTATGCAAAATCGGAAGATTTTCACTAATAGCTTGATGATAATTTCCTGTCCCTCTTGCAGGAGAGCCGGGAAGATTCCATTTTCGCCTGGTGATTTGTACGGTGCGAACCCGGATATGGCCCACTTCACCTTGTCATAATTGACTATGTCGGAGGACAGACGAAAGTCACCGTTATGACGGTCACTCTGTCCATCGTCTCTTTCAGTAGTCAGATCTCTGTCACCAGAGTCAGGAAAATGGACCGACACTAGGTGTCTCAGTGTCTCCTCCGGAGTCGTGGTGTACTCACCACTCGGAAGAATCACTGATTCAATTCTGGCTCTGTTGTCTTTTGAGAGAACTTTGCAGAGTCTTGCTGCAGAGGGTAGTTTGTTGATATCCCTGCAGAAAGTCCGCCAAGTGTCTCGTTGTGACGTTCTCAACGCTTTTTTTATAGTATCTTTGGGCCGCTTTATAGCTTTCCCAATTCACGACTGCTTGAGATCTCTTAGCTTTATTAAAGAGTTTTCTTACCGTTTTCCGGTGTTCCTCCACTTTTGTGGTCCACCATGGCGTTGTGGCGTTGTTCCTCCAGCGTTCCTCTGCCTAAGGTCACAGCTGGCTTCGTACGCAGAGATGATGGCGGAGCTAAGACCCGAAACTGTAGCCTCTGTCTCCGCCCTTCCTTCTCCGTGATAAGTCTGAAGCATAAGGAGCCCACCACATAGCTCCTCTTTATAGAGGCCCCAATTGGTGGCCCTTGGATTCCTGTAACTTTGAACCACATTTGTGATAGATTCAACATCAAATAGAATGTGTCTATGATCCGATAAGGACACTTCAGAAGACACTTTCCATTTCGAAACCTGAGTCTCTATTGCCCTAGAGCAAAGGGTCAGATCAATAACCTACCTTCTAGGCGTGAAATAAGTTGATATTGACCCTCTATTGAGGATCTCAAGCTGTGTGGAGCTAAGTAACTCCAGCAAAGCTTCCCCCTAGGATTGACACCACTGCTCCCCACATTGTGTGGTGGGCGTTGGCGTCGCACCCGAGGAGAAGCGGAATCCCCTGCTCCTCACAGCATCCGCCACCTCGACTGGAGGAGCATGTTGGGACGCGTAAGGGAAATAGGCAGAACATACTACCATCTCCCTCTCCAAGTTCCCAGATTTATACCTCAGCCTGACCGCTGCCAGGTCTCTGGAAAGAAATCCTGCATGGGGGTCACACCCACGTCTTTGGTGAATATGTAGGCCCTAGGACGGTCTACAGCTGTACAATAATACCCCTGGTTTGGGGCATGCCACTGACTTGACCTTGGTAGACCCATGGTTCCTAAATCAGCGACACATTAATTTTTGCTCAATGAGCTTTTTACACAGCACAGCAGTTGAAGACTTACCGTGCTGGAGGTTGATTTGTAGAAATTTTACTGTCATAGTGGCAGCAAAACATCTACACATCTTTATTTTTGGAGGAATAGCAGTCTCATGGGACCTCGCTAGGTAACCCCATTTCGACTGCCGCCTCCTCCAGCGGACCGGCGTTTGGTGAGCCATCTTCCGGTCCGCCTTGTTTTTCCCCAGGACCCAGAAGGGTTACCTGAGCCCTGGTAGCCTTGATGTACGGCTGGAGGTCCATCTCCTTGAGGAGGTTGACGGACCGCTCATACAGTCATACTACAAGTCCCAGAGGTTCCTCCTTCCTTTCGAGTACTCCCCACTTGGAAGAGGGAAGCCCTGGGTTCTATTTTTCCAGGCCATTGAGGATGGCCTGGTTTGGAAGATGCCTTTTCCCAGGCACCCAGAGCATGTCCTTTCTCCGTTTAGGTAGAGCTGAGGGCTCTACTGTACGGAGACTGACCGTCTCCGTGAATGTTGTAATACTAGGCAATGTAATTATAATATTGTTGGAGAGTAATGGTAATTTTATAATTTTTTATTATACAATTAAATTATTAATACACATTACAATAGGATGGTGGTAATTATCAAGAAACAGAATAATATTATTGAATGGTAGTACGGATTTAAAAAAAAACATCGATTTTCGAGCAATGGTTCCCGAGATATTGTTGTTTTTTACGAGCCTAGCGCGACGGCTCTCCCTTTCACGCGCGCCGCACAGCCAAGCGCACGAACTACCATTATTTAAAATAATTGCTTTAGCAACTTTTACCAAAGATAAGAGGTTGGAAATTTGGTAAGTTGTTCATTAACTATTGAAAAAGATGATCCCATAAAAAATAGGGCGTTACCGCACCACAACTTTTTCAGGGCCATTTTACAAAAGTGCGTTTTTTTACATTAAGCTGCGGTTTGCATCCGATCTTGCTGAAATTTTGTGTGGTACTTGGTGGGCACAAAAGCTACAACCTATTAAAATTTCAGCTCTTAATCTTTAAAAGAACAGTTATGAATTTTTGAAATTTCGAGCAAAATCGATGTATTTTTGTAATTTGCGGGGTCACCGCTGGACCAATCGGGTTCATCCGCAGCTCATTTTTTCCGTCTTTTTACGGCTCATGAGCTTATTGAAAGCTTTTTTTAACTCAATCCGACGATGTCCGACGCAAAAAACCGGTTTTGCGATTTTTATCTTTTTTTTTTGGACCATTTGCGATGATCAAAAAGGGTTCGATTTTAGTTTCTACAATTTGTATCATAATTATCTACTTAAGGCAATTTTTTTCTCCGAACTCAGAATTAAAAACTCCAAAAAGCTAATTCTATCACACTAACACTGTTAACATAATAAATTTTGAAACTTATCGTTCCCCACTTACTAAAAACCGTTTGGAGTCAAAAGTGCGTGGCAATTTAAAATTGTAGTTCTCCTTCCACGAAAATTCTAACCGGAAAATCTAAATTTAACAATTTTATGCTATAAAAGAGGTACATTTCTATAAGTTCAATTATAAAATCGCTGCATTAACTAACCGTCGAGCACATATTTGAAAACATTAATAACTTAATCAATTCATGGTTGGATTATTATGGCACAAAACAAAAGTCCTTTACTAACAGAACCAAATCGATTCAACCCCTTAAATCTACATTAAGTAAAGTAACAAACAATTCCATGAATCGACGATAACCTACGAGATTTCTGTAGATTACGATACACTACTTCGCGAGGGGGTATTCAGTGTCATGAAAGGTTTTACTACACTGTAGCGTGTAAACACACCTTTACTATCTATAGTGTAAAATTAAAACAACTATAAATAAAATAAATTTTTATTTGTAACTTCCGTTACACGTTTCAGCGTTATTACGCCATTTTCAGACGGTAATCAAATATCTATTTGAATACTGTCTGAAGATGGCGTCATAACGCTGAAAAGTTTACAATATGAATAACATTTCATATCACATAGTAAGTGGTGAAACGATACAATTTTGACCTTACTATCTAACTTGTCACC
Organism: Endomychus coccineus; assembly: GCA_958510875.1. NCBI lineage: Eukaryota > Metazoa > Arthropoda > Insecta > Coleoptera > Endomychidae > Endomychus > Endomychus coccineus. The sequence continues at coordinate 119,317,860 of OY294069.1, forward strand.
ATCACCAGTTAGTTATTCCCGGTACTAATTATTCATATAATCTAATCAAACTTTCATCATCTTTTTTTGTACAAATTTATTTTTGGTTTGACGTTTTTAATGATTCAAAACATGCAATTTTTGTGGATTGAATCCATGTAGTATGAGTTAGGAGGCATATTCCAAAATAATATAAGCGATTACACCTCAACGACAGTTTAAAACAAAGGATTTTTATCCTTCTATCTACTTTATACAAATCTTAGTTGTACCCTTCATACACTTTTACGTATACTCTAAAACGTTCTTCAATAAATTAAAATACTTTGAAATCGTGGCAACATTCGCAAATCGATTTATGTAACTTCATTTAAGCGTTACCAAACCATTAACTGTACAATAGCACGACTTGATGCCGATCTTTCGTCAACCATTACAGGTTGTGGGAAAAAACCTTCACGCTACACAGTTCACTGCCTTTATTTCGGTGGTTAACTCCGTTCTGGTACTTGACCTGCCGTTGTGTGATCATGTGCGAAGTGGAATTTTCGAGGATGGGTTTTTTTAAATGTTGGGAAGGGGTAATATCCTGAGTCACAATTTAGATTATTTGAATGTTTTAGGATTCCTATCGCTTCAAGAATTTTTCGCTGTAATAAGGGCTCGGGCTAAGATTTTGGTATTTTCGAAAAGGATTTGATGATTAGTCTCAAACTACTTTACCAATATAGCTTTGTACAGATCTTATGTTCTTTCAGACGAGTAGCTACTGTACGACCTGTTTCACCAATGTAGACTTTAGCGCTTACAGCATTCCCTGTTCTTGCGGTCTACATTGGGAGACTATCTACTCGTGTAAAAGAACATGAGCGCTGTACATTAGTGTACATGGCCTTCGTGACACCAGTAGATCTGCACTTGCGAAACACAAGTTTGACACTAATTATCAAATCCTTTTCGAAAATACTAAAATCCTAGCCCAAACCCCAAACTTCATCAACTAAAATTTCTTGATGCGATAGAAACCCTCAAACATCCAAATAATCTGAACCGTGATTCAGGATATTACAACATTTAGAATAGAGACCCATCCTCGAAAATTCCACTTCGCACATCATCACACAACGGCAGGGTCAGGTGCCAGAACGGAGTTAACCACCGCAATAAAGGCAGTGAACTGTGAACGTGAAAAATGTTCCCCACAATAAATACCGCTACAGAGACCAGAAGAATCAGTTTCAGTTCAAACCTCAAACCTGCCCTGAGATGCCCCTGTAATGGTTGGCGAAATTTTGATATCAAGTCGCGCTATTATGACCCGGAAACTAAGAATTTTCAAGGTTAGCTATCCACGGACGTCTACAATTCAAGACATTAACTATAGGCTGGTTAATTTAAAATAGCACCAGAAATTAATTCTGACATATTTGCATATTATCATTGAGATAAGATTGAATATCGTCCAAGATCTGTTGATACATTTTCGAGCACATCAGAAAATATTAAAAATATTCTGTTATTCTCTGACATGTCATTTTAACATACTGAAAATCAAAAATGTGAATCAATGAATATATCATATTGTAGTTACATTACCTTAATGATTGAAAAAGTTGATCAACGTACGGAATGCAAATAATTAAATTGATTATCACAGATCTGTCTGAACATGAAAATACATGCTGATAATGGCACAGATAAAGAAAGTACTAATTATATTCATTAGATCAAGCATGATGCTAGTTCTACATATCTATAAAGACAATACATAATTAGTTCTCCTAATAAACAAACTTAATGTAAAACATGCCGCAAATGATTATCTTATTTATTTGAATAGGTATAATTATTTTGCTTATCACATTCAGCAACGTAGCCTTGCTATTATCTGCTATTACAGTTAGTTTTATTGAAGACATATGCGGTTGAGTTGGTTTTAGTTTTACTGAAAAACATTATGCTTTTGCTTCGAATTAATGAAAGAACAAATATGCAAATGGTGAATATTAATTTTATTTTATGAAATATTGTTTTATTTCATTTATTTTAACAATAAACTACAATTGACATTATTATCTTTCATTACAAGCTGTTGTTTGATTTAACTTTCTAGTGTTGCCTCGCCTAATTATATCTGAGGAATGCCCCAAGACAGAAACTTGCAAAGAGGCACTGCACCCTTTTGTTAATGATTATCTCACCGGAATTTAACAGAATGTAACTATACCTGTTTTTACAAGTAGCAAATAGTTCTACAGATTATCTTGTTCACTTGAAATATTATACTCATTATATAGGAAAATAAGATAAGTCGCGAGACAAGAGGTAGATTTAGATTCTTTGGGACAAAATCAACAATTATTTTTTTTAGAAGATGCATATTTTCCGAGTTATCCAGATTGAAATTTTGTAGAGGTCGAGGAAAATTTTCAGAACCGATCGATTTAAGAATACTTTTATCATTTCTGTAGTATAAAAATACAAGACTTTTGTTAAAATATGTTGCTTCCAAAACGCATATTTTTCGTGTTATGCACCTAAACTGAAAAAATGATGCATTGTTCAAAATGAAAAATATCTGGAAATAAATATGTGAAAAATGTGAAAAAAATTCCAGTGAGTAATCGAAAGTCATATAATAATTATGTTCGCTTCAGTTTTATTTTGGAAAACCTACATTTTCCGAAATATCGAAGATTTTCCATAAACGCTCAAAAATTTTATTTTTCTGCCTAAATAAAAATACGTTCATGACGCTATTATTGCTAAAAAACATGCAAAGATTCTTTAAGATCACATCAACATCCGGAACAAATTTCGGTTAGTTCGACTTATCCATTTGTTGTAAACAATGGATTCACAAAACAATTTGTTAATTGTCAAAAATTGTTAAAAAATTAAAAAAAAATATTTGGGATTTTGCTGCCACAATAAACATTTTGCAGTTACGCCTTTTTCGAAAAATGCGTATTTTCTGAGATATGACAGTTTGAGAACTGATGGGTGGGGGAAACTTGGCCAAACATAGTTTCCGATCGATTCAACAGCATTTGTAAATTTTTCGAGAAAGTTGTAAATGTAAAAAGTGTTTCTTTGGCCCAAAAAACCCAAATATACCGTTTGTTTTCATTTTTAAACAATTTCCAGAAAATTACCAAATTGTTTGTCAATTGTTAACAACAAATTGAAAGGTCGAACTGCACACCCTCGAAAGAGAAGCGGTAACTGACACAGAGCAACCAAGACCCTTAGCATATAGGTACGGTCCATGACTCTCAGAATATACGGACCATGACTCTTAGAATATATACCGAATATACGGTCTAGCATAGCTGACGTCACAGGAGTTAACCGATTGTCCTACAGCGGCCATTTCTAAGCCGTAAAGTGAATTTACACGTTACACAATGTCAATGATAGTTCAGATCGATCAGTAACGTCACAAATTTATAGAGATGCAAGAAAAGTAACTATTCGTTACTCGCGTACTCGGTACCGGATAAGATCCGAAGTAACTAATACCAACATTAAAAAGTAATCGTTACTTTTTGCAAACAGTTACTTGATATTCCATAGAACTTTTTACCATGTAACGGTTCGATTTTGTATTCGAATTAAATCAACTAACTACCTAATACCTAACGTATTCGTAACGTAACAGAATAAAATACCGAACAAGCATTGATCCTGATTAAATAGTCGACTTGATGCTTTGCTCCTCGGACTATGGAGACATGGCGCATTCATGCATTGCACACTTCCTTGCTTTGGTACGTTGTAATGAATCATTGAATATTTTAGTCATCCCATATTATTATTGCGGATTACTATAATTAACAGAAACTTCGATACATGAAATATTAAGGAAATGATATATTTAAGGAGATAATTCTCAGCTTCTAATATTTCCTTAATTTGAATTTAGTAGTAGAATTAAGGGTTAGTATTCACAAAATGTATTTATCCCAGTTCTTAAATTCACCAACGAGTCCCTAACACCACTTAATAAGATATACGGAGGACAAAGCATTTGGTGCCCAATATTAGTTATCGCAGTTTTATTTTAATGAAAAATACTATGAAATCTATAAAAATTTAATTTTAACATTTCTTAAAATAATATGTAATTAATTCAATACATATTCCGTCCTGTCGGATCCCCACGTTAGTTAGTACCTACCTGGTACCTACGCAACGATGTATAGCTAACACATGCATGCAGTAAATCTTTGTAAGTCTTGAATAGTAAATACCACGATATTTCGAGTACTTGTAACGAGTATTAAATAACGAGTATTATACCTAAAAGTAACGACTAGTTACAAGTACCGAGAAGTAACGAAACCTTGCATCTCTACAAATTTATAGTTCCAGATAGCTGTTTCGCTTTTGCAATGAGCAAGTTTGCAACGCCAGTGAAGGATCTCTGCTGAAGTCATATTCAGCCTAACGCGTGGTAAAAAGACCAAAATATCTCACGCCATCTATGAATAGACGTCCCACTTACAAATCAAACAATATACCACATTTACAGATTTCTCGAACTTTACTAAAGCTACCAGGAATGTGAGACCACTTGAGTTCAACGGCTGATGACAACACCAAACCAAACTATACATGATGATTAGAAACACATGAATACCTATATGAATATACTGAATGTATGAACATAATGAAAATGTGCTACTACGTGATAAGTATCATGAAGAATAATATCAATCGAAGAATTAGCTAAAACAACCTCTGTTAATCCTCAAATAGTAAATTTAAAAAAACAAAATCCAGAAGATCAAAGTAATGAAGGAGTGAATTTTAATTGAGTTCAATGAATAGTAGCGACTCAACTAAAAATTTTAATTCCAGTGGGAACAGCAATAATTATTGTTGCTGAAGTAAAATAAGCACGAGTTTCTACATCTATTCCTACTGTAAATATATGATGAGCTCAAACAATAAATCCCAATATTCCAATTGCTAATATAGCATAGATTATTCCTAAAGTTCCAAAACATAATTTTTTTTCTTTCTTGACTAATAATATGAGAAATTATTCCAAACCGTGGAAGAATTAAAATATATACTTGAGGATGTCCGAAAAATCAAAATAAATGTTGATATAAAATAGGGTCTCCTCCACCAGCAGGAACAAAAAAAGAAGTATTTAAATTTCGATCTGTTAAAAGTATTGTGATGATTGGTCCTGCAAGAACTGGTGAGGAAAGGAGTAGAAGAATAGCGGTAATAAAAACAGATCAAACGAATGAAGGTATTTTTCATAAAGTTATTCCAGTGAGTCATCTCTACTACAATGACCGCGAAAAATCATGTTGAAGGGGATAATGCAAAAAAATTCTTTTCGGGTATTGATGTGATCTTATAGAATCAAACTGCATGATTTTTTAGTTTCATGAACGTGATTTTATTCGAGCGAAAATTCAAATTTTCTCGCACATCCGTTGAAACGAGGATATTTTGTAAAATATGATTTTGCGAAAAAACTTCACAAAAAATATTGCCAGCTGTTTCCAAATCAGCGTAAGTTAAGGAGCTGTTATTAATCGATCACTGACTTCCCTCATTTTTGTAATTTGTCGCTTTTCTACCAGTAAAATGTCAGTAATAGGCCAGTCAGTAAAGACAATCTATTCATAATAATTCCTAAAGTTTTCTAAATTTTTACGCAATCATAAATGTTTCAAAAATAATCTATACAATCTTCCCCGAAGAACGGAATCCCATTTCGCTAAAAAAAAAAAGTTTTGCAAACATCAAACAGGGCTGAATATATGGATTGAAATTAGATTTGCAAAACCACTACGGAAATACGGAACATTCTTTGGAGTTAATATTTATGTTTTTAATAAATACCGTAATAAAAAAAATTATATGCTCGAAAGATACCGTAATTTTTTGCGTTATACGGAACATTTTTTTTCCAATATTAATAATATTCGTCGTCCCTATTATTATGGGCAAAATGTTTTCTCAATAGTGCCAAAATTTTCGACTTCGGCTGCAAATCTCACAGAATATCTGCAGATTTGCAACTTCATGCGCGATAGGGATCTGTTTATAAATTGTGTAAATAAATTTTTGTACAATTTCGGACCTTCAACAAAATTGCTAAACCGGCAATAGGCTTCATTAAATAATAACTAATGGTACAATTCCACTTTGCAATCGCTTCTGATACGGAAATATATTTAGACCCGATTTTAGTTTTTCCGCGTTACCATAGTAACCGGCCCTCGCTTGACAACGCTGGACTGTTTTCATTTACTTTTCTGCTATTATTGCAATTCAAACAAGGTTATCACTTATAATTAAATTAAACCTTCTCCCAAATATTCAGGAGTTTTACTATTTCGATAATAAAAATTTGCAAATAGTAGTTTTGCGAATTACACGTAGTTGCATAACGCGCATGAGGTTGCAAGTTTGCAGATAGGATTCATTTTACATGCACAGTAAAAAATTTAGAGTGAAAATTTCACTCTAAATAACACTAAAAACATTTTATATAGTTCCAATGTTTTTAGTCTGAAATATTCACTCTGCATCTAGAGTAACGTTAGTGTTAAATAGTCTATTTATTTTTACACTACAGCAGATGAGATGCAACATAACCCAGAGTTGGAAACAAATCTAGCTAGTGTTCAAATATACAATGAGAAACTCTAAATTGTATGAATTAACAAATGTAAATGTATCCAGATTACTATTTTAGTGTAATATTACACTGACATTGGCAAAAAAATACCGTTTTCAGTGTATGTTAACTCTACCTAGTGTTGGATTTACACTGATTTTGGTAAACAAAATACTGTTTTGAGTTTACGTTAACTCTAGCTCTGCACTACCTATTGTTGGGTAAATAAAGAATACACTACTTGCAAATACAAAATGTTTATTTAAAAATATGTGGAACATTTAAATCTGAATACTATCGAATATGTGATACATAAAAATTAAACAGTAGTTTAAAAATAATATAAAAGTCAGAGGTTTGTAAGACCTTGTATAATAGCTAACCTATTTGTTCGTATTCTTCATATATACAGTGTTGCTCCACTTTGGCCACCTTCGAGCATTGAATATAGGTACTTCAGCTTAATAAAATTCATCATATAGGTTACCTGTAACATATTATCTTTGTGAGAATAGAATCCATTATACATATTTGACGAATCGATCAATATGACCCACAATTCAGATCGTTCAGATCGGTTCGTTAGAATCTCTATTTGACCTTCGCCACAGTATTTGCAACGTGGAGTCACAACTGAACCTTCACAAAATGGCAGTAAATGTAATATCAAAAAATAATGTACGATGTACCTCACTATTAGGCTATGTCTACTATGACTGGCTGAGCTCAGTAATTTAAAGGCATTACTATTGGTATTCATTAGAACTAGGTGTACGAGTAACTTTCCAGTCGGTAGTGCCTCTGATTAATATTATTAACCAGAAATTGGGGTTAAGGCGTTTGATTTGAACTAAAACGCATTTCATCACCTCTGTTATTTGACCATGTTCAGTTTACTACTAAGTAGATTATATTAAGAAGATTAAACAACAACACTTACCTTATAAGAAAAAATAAAGCTTCACAGGTCATGATTTAAGTCCAGTAAACACACAACACAGGTTGAAGCTTGAAGAAAGAATAACAGCCGCTAACGTACGGCCAATGCGGGTACTCAAGATAACGTGTTGCATGCGGATTGAACCGAACGGCATTTCGCAATTGGCAGTGTCAGAACACTCCAGTTAATGTAATATTTGTATGCATTTGACACTCCTAGTGTAAACCTAGAACATTCGACACCAAAATTTGCAAATAGTAGTTTTGCGAATTACACGTTGTTGCATAACGCGCATGAGGTTGCAAGTTTGCAGAATCTTACATGATGATCTGAAACTGTATGCCTCTGGGGAGAAGAACCTCCCATCTTCTACGGTTCTATATTATAAATTCCTATTTGGATTCCGTACCGGTCTGTGCTGCGCAAAAGGTTTCGTCCACCATTGTCAAGGACCTGGAGGATAGTAAAATCAGTTGTATAACTTCGGTGGACCTCTTTAAAGCCTTTGATCGCGGTTTCACATTCCATTCTTCTCCATAAACTGGAACACTACGGTATCCGGAATTACCTTTATCATTATTTAAACCTTACCTCTCAGACCGCTATAAATTATAAATAATACCACATCTTCACTATCTCTCTTGAGTTATGGTGTACCGAAAGCTTCCCTGCTTGGTCCCATTTTGATTCTCATTTATATTAATGACCTTCTTAATTATCTGGCATCGGATACATTTATATGTTTTGCAGACGATATATCCGACCAAAATCGAACTTACATGAAAAAAGGACGCTATTGAACACAACGCAGCCTATTCATTTTCCTGCAACAAACTTAGAATGAACCCGCAAAAGATACAATGACTAGTTTTCTCTAGTAATATCAAACTCATCCTTGGGGAGTCGGTTACAATCATGGGTATAACTATTGATGACCATCATCTTGGAAGACAAAACGCATAAACATTTAAAAACCCAAGCTCGCGTCAATTGTATATCTACTTCGAAAATTATAATCAATATTGAACATAGAACACACAACGCAGCCTCTTCATTTGTCTGCAACAATCTCAGAATGGACCTGCATAAGACACAACGACTTGTTTCCTCTAGTAATGTCAAACTCATCTTGGATATAACTACTGATGACCGTTATCTTGGGCAAAAAGCATAAAGATTTTAAAACCTAAACTCGTATCAATTGTATATCTACTTCGAAGATTATAATCAATATTGAACATAGAAACACACAAAGCAGCCTCTTCATTTTCCTGCAACAAACTCAGAAAGAACCCGCTTAAGATACAACGACTTGTTTTCTCTAGTAATATCAAACTCATCCTTGGGGAGTCGGTTACAATCATGGGTATAACTATTGATGACCATCATCTTGGAAGACAAAACGCATAAACATTTAAAAACCCAAGCTCGCGTCAATTGTATATCTACTTCGAAAATTATAATCAATATTGAACATAGAACACACAACGCAGCCTCTTCATTTGTCTGCAACAATCTCAGAATGGACCTGCATAAGACACAACGACTTGTTTCCTCTAGTAATGTCAAACTCATCTTGGATATAACTACTGATGACCGTTATCTTGGGCAAAAAGCATAAAGATTTTAAAACCTAAACTCGTATCAATTGTATATCTACTTCGAAGATTATAATCAATATTGAACATAGAAACACACAAAGCAGCCTCTTCATTTTCCTGCAACAAACTCAGAAAGAACCCGCTTAAGATACAACGACTTGTTTTCTCTAGTAATATCAAACTCATCCTTGGGGAGTCGGTTACAATCTTGGATATAACTATTGATGGCCGTTATCTTGGGCAAAAAGCATAAAGATTTTAAAACCTAAACTCGTATCAATTGTATATCTACTTCGAAGATTATAATCAATATTGAACCTAGAAACACACAAAGCAGCAGCATCTTCATTTTCCTGCAACAAACTCAGAAAGAACCCGCTTAAGATACAACGACTTTTTTTCTCTAGTAATATCAAACTCATCCTTGGGGAGTCGGTTACAATCTTGGATATAACTATTGATGGCCGTTATCTTGGGCAAAAAGCATAAAGATTTTAAAACCTAAACTCGTATCAATTGTATATCTACTTCGAAGATTATAATCAATATTGAACATAGAAACACACAAAGCAGCCTCTTCATTTTCCTGCAACAAACTCAGAAAGAACCCGCTTAAGATACAACGACTTGTTTTCTCTAGTAATATCAAACTCATCCTTGGGGAGTCGGTTACAATCTTGGATATAACTATTGATGGCCGTTATCTTGGGCAAAAAGCATAAAGATTTTAAAACCTAAACTCGTATCAATTGTATATCTACTTCGAAGATTATAATCAATATTGAACATAGAAACACACAAAGCAGCCTCTTCATTTTCCTGCAACAAACTCAGAAAGAACCCGCTTAAGATACAACTTTCGAACTTATGAGTGAGAACAAGGCATGTCCAACAAATATGCTTGCCATTCCAGTGATGCTTCACTCTTTTGGGTTGGTGAAATGGATGGTTAATGAGCTGCATAGATTCGACAAAGACCAGGAAAACGATTCGTATTCATCACAGTTTGCATCCTAGGTCGTCCGTTTCCTGCATTTATCTAATTATCTCCCACGTCACCGGGAAAGTAAGGAACTCCTTAGTCTGGATGGTCTGCATCTGGTTCTTAGTACAGCTTTCAAAGTTCTTAGGAGTTCGGTCCCCTCCTGTACCTTGTCAAAACTTACAAATTGGCCGGAGTGGGGGCATTTATCGTTAAGGCAGCACAATACGCTGCGGGAGAACTTGGTCTCTAATTTCACATCAGTCTAGAAGGCCATTAGAGGGCAACCTCGAGTTTCAACCTTCTCGCTTGAAAACCCAGATAAATGCCCCGGAGCAAGATCTTCTGTTCAGGCGACAAGCCGATGCACGCTCGGCTTGCCAACCAGGTTGAAATTCGGCTACCTAAGGTTAGCCGGGCTTACACCCGAGACCGAGGGATTAACCGTAGTTTGCTAAGATGGCGAAATCAACCCCTTGGTCTATCGCCACAATTTGATGGGTGTGCAGATTCATGTCAGCTGCAGGACCTGTCGAAAGGCGCCTGAGACGCTTTTCCACCTGCTGCCGGGATGTCCTGCAAAAGCGACCTCGGCGTACAGTCATCGCCATAATGCAACCAAACGGGTGCTGTATCACGATCTAAGGCACTCGTACGGAATAGACCAAGAGGCGATGCTGCCTTACAAGAGATATTGAGTCCGTTGTCGGAAACGAAAAATGCCAGATCTACTGGAATTACCCATTTCCGACCGTCAGGTCCATAAAAGCAAATAGGACTGACGTGCTCCTGGATAAACAATTCAAGACTATATATATCATCGAATTCTCTGCTCCGGCAGAGACGAACATAGTCTGGAAAGAGGAGGAAAAATGGACAAAGTATTAAGATCTCCTATTCGAGTTCCGCACGCTATACCCAGGCCACAAGATCGTATTAGTGGTTCTCATCATCGGTGTTTTGGGCGGAATACGGTCTTTGCTACACATTTAAATCTTTCCACCAGGTGGCAATATGATAAATGAATGACTTTTTCGATATTCTAAATGCAAGTAATACTGATACAACAACATGGAATTCATAGATGAGTAATTGAGTATCGTCAATCAAAATGTATCACTAATGATAACATTCTTATCTCGCCAAATCAGTTCAATGAGATTTTTTCAATGATGGACGGTGCTAGAGTGTACTTGCATCATGTTGAAATCAATAAAGTCCCAATACATACAACATTCATTATACGCGTTTCGTCTTTCGCCTTTACCTGAATGTAGTTAAGCAAAAAATGTTTAACATATGTTCAATAGTTAGTATTTAATCCCATTCCAGTTCGCCAAGGGTCAGTATTGGTCCTATCCCGATTCTATCTACATGAATAACGAACCTCCAAATTTTGATTCTTGCCTGGAATTTAGTTCGAGTCTATTGGTTCATCAAAAATAAACCAACTATGAATCAGAAGCAAAAGGATGCATAAAATACATTCCTGTCATTAATGAACCGCTTGATAAAAACCGGTTAGGAATTCTTCTGAATACTGGACTGAAGTGTCTAGTCATGCATAATATGTAATAAATACTATATTTAATTATATCTTCGTTCTTCGTCGACTCAACGAAATCGATGTTTTCTTCTTGGCATATTACACATTTATGCCATTCTAGATGATGGTATACTTTACGTAGGTGAGGTCACTCACATCCTACAATGTCTGCGTGTATTTGAAAAGCAAAGGTCTAGTCGGGTTATCATGAAGCTAGCCGAAAGGCATTCAAATAATTCAAAAGAGTTATTAGCAGGCCTGTAAATTTTGCAATCTCTTAGTTTAATTTAACAGTAACAATGTTCTATACAAGGGACCGACTTTCTTTAATATGTTTGCCTACAACCATTAAGTTGAAATCATTCCTTCTCGGATCGTTTCCGAAATACTTTAGAATTCATAAATCCATTAATGTCAGTTTGCTACTCTAACTATAATATATATATTAGGGAGGAAAGTATCATTTCCTTTCCCTCGGGTAGAAGGTAGAAGTGATCTTTTTTTAACATTTTTATTTTCTAGAGGAAACTGCCTTTTACACTGCTGCATTCAAAAATATTTGAATATAAATAACAGCAGGAGCCTATAGAGTGTTTCAAACGCAAAGTTAGAAATTTAGTAAACAGTCGTAGTTGCTTACATTTTGTTATTTGATTTCGGAACAGTCGCTCTTGATTTTATTTCAAGATTGTAATTTAAGATGAATCTGCCGTCACAATAGCGTATTTGTGACTTACAAACATACATAACTTGATAATGTCAAATTAAAAACTTTTTATTTATTGGATTTTATAATTTTACGGTCTATTGTTTTCAAAGGATATGGGTATATTTTTATTGAATGTAGAAACGTTATATTTATTGCAATCAAATGCCATGCCTGACAATGGTATTATGAAATCATAAAGTTTTAAGTAGTGAATATGTACGTCTTTTAAAATTCATTTCAAATCACATCAATCTTCCGATTTGAGATATGATTTATTCAACAGGTATAACATTTTATTTTAGAAAATTCTATATTTTTTCTGGTATTTATACCATGTTTTTTAAATTTGTTGATTTGATTATTGTTCCAGGGCTCCAATGATAGTGGAAAAGGTGGTAGTGATGTAGCCACACCCCCTCCTTCGCGGACTCCAGGAACCGATGGTTCCATATCCGGTGATATAAATCTACCAATAGTGTATGAGTTTATTATCCCGCAAACCTATGTTGGAAAACTAATTGGAAAGCACGGAAACTTTGTATCACAAATCAACGATAAATCAAATGCTCAAATTCTTGTCAAGAAACACCCAACTAATAATAAATTGAAAGTATGTGCAGTGGAAGGCAATCAAAATGAAATTGAGAAAGCTTTGAAGATGATTAGAGATAAATTTCCATTAAAGCGATATACTGAGGTTACATTAGAACAGGTTTCGTTTTTACCTCAAATTTCAACTATTCCATTGATTCCAGATCATTTATATGTAAGTATGATAATTTTCTACATGTTTATATTCAATTTTCTACATGTTTATATTCAATAGTTTTTTAGTAGACATCGATATTGTCTTTGTGAAACACCGAAGATTTTTTCAACATTTTTTTTTTCTTAAGAATTCCCCATCAGTGCAGGGTGAAAGGAAAAATGGATTCATCTTCCATTATTTATATTTTTTGAATGGTTGACAGTTTTAACTAACCAGTCGCTCTAATTAGCCAATAAAACCGTCTACAGTCAATGTAATGTTATACATAACAAAATAGTATAATATTGGGAGCTGATACTCATTTATAATTCCATTTTGACTATCTCTATCTCAACCTTAGGCACATAATTGCTATATCAACAAAATTGAGTAATAATGTAGAAATCACATCTACTCCTAGGTAAACCTTGTTTATTGAATATACGGTATTTATATCTCAACATCACAACCTAGGCATTCAGCTGATGAGCTCAGCTCAAGAGACCGAAACAGCTGTAGGGACTTTCGGTTGTATTGTTAACGGTCAATCTAGAAAAACCTTTCCCTTTCCTAATAGCTAACAAGACATTTTTGTTGATTACTTTAGTTCGGTGTCGTCGTGTGGTTAAGTTACTACCCCGTCACTTCATTAAAGTGCGAGAAATCTATGAGCCAATGTATTAGATAGGAAAGATTGTCATAGTGAAATATCTTCTTATAGGTACGTGGCGTTGAAAATTTTGTTTCATGTCAATACGGTATTTACACTTCGAGATAAAGGCCCACCAGCGACATCACAGCACTATCGTTCCGCTGATGAGCCGGAGAGGGCGAAACCTTAATTTTGCACTAAATTGTTTATATCTTCCGAAATAAAAGTACTTTATGTAGCAGAAACCATAATCTTTGATGATGAGTTGACAAGAGAGATATTCTTCAGATTATACCTTGCATTATTATATAAACAGATAAGCTCATTCCCATACACACTGAACGTGGAAGCATGGAGTGAGGATCTCGATAGAGAGGGTAGTGAGAGACATGACATGCTGTTTTTAATGCTGTTTTTGGGGTATATAAAAATAAACTAAACATTTTTACATATCATTCAGGCACTAATTTAAACATTAGTTGGAAACCATTTCAAACAAGTTTAGAAAAACTACACCTACTGGTTTTGGAACAGATTTCATTCGTTAGTGAAGATCGAATCCTTTGTACTTTTTGATAATGAAACTGTTTTCTTATTTCATGATGTAGCTTAATACTGAAATACTTTTTTTGATCGTCAATCAATGAATTAGCGTGTCCATCAATAACTTCATCTTCGAATAGATCATCGCCAAATTGACTGATTATTTTGGTCACACATAATTCGAGTAAATCCATCAATAACTTCATCTTAGAATAGATCATCGCCAAATTGACTGATTATTTAGGTCACACATAATTCGAGTAAATCAACGATTTTTTTATTGGAACTATTTTTGGTTTATTTAAAAATCAGAAAAACTTTACAGCACCTCCAAAATTGTACACTGAAGGCGAAGCGTTGATCATAGCTCCCACAGAATATTTCTTTCTGTTCTGAAGACGGGGAAGAATTTGAATCACCTTCCAGCGAACGTAAAATTCTTGGCATGAAATATTTTTTCAAATTTAAATATACAGTACGAAATCTTGAAGGTAATGCTTTAATACCCAAGAATCAGAATGAACGAAATAGCAATTGTCTGATGTTTTTTTCCATGTTTCTGAAAAAAAGATTTGAATTGTCTATATCAATTCAATACCGTCGCCATTATCATCAACCATTTTTTTTTACTAAGGCCGGAAATATATTATCATTTTATCCATGAAAACTTAAAAAAATGTTTTTGGATTTGATTTTCCTCGAGGAGCTAGGTCGTAGAGAATAATTTTGTGAACAAAAATTGTACAGAACAATATTCTCCACAATTTTTATCATGCAGTTGCTGCGCTACAACCAAAAGAGGACGCCAAAATTGTCAAAAATTACTTTTTCCTCTTTTTTGACGCGAAAAAAAAATTATATATTATTTTTTTCTACGATGCACTGTTACTGAGATATAGCGCTCTCAACATGTACTAGTTTGGAATGCAGGGTAATGAGAATTCACAGACATTGGAATAGAGAAAGCATTATTTATTTTAAAATCTACGTATAGAATGCCAAATCAATAGCCTTATACAAAGCTTTGTTTATAACCAATGTAAAAATGTTTTGGTGATATTTTATTTTGAATGAGAAGTTTTTTAGTCTATAGTGATTCGTTTCTTGCATTTTTCTAGCTTTTCCTCTCAATTTATGTTTCATTTTTGGCGGTTTTTCAGCGTCGTGTGCTTCTTCATTGTCGTCGCTACTTTGATTGATGTGGAGGGCTATTGGAAAACTCGTGAGAAAGTCATCAATATCAGCTGCATCACAAATATTGGTTTTAGTTCCGCAGATGATAAGCTTCATGGCGTTTACAGACTTTGGTTCCCTTGTACTAATCTCTGGTTCAAGTCCTTGCACCGTCTCTTTCCAACCCCAAACAAAGGCATTGACCAACCAAGCGTGCACTTGAAAATTGAGCTAAGGCGTATCTGTGCAAGTGGCACTATCGTACAATGTCACAAAGATGACTTGTCCTGCAACTTTGACACTTAGTTGATGAATGCGAGGTTTCTAGAAAATGTCTGTAGTGTTTCTCAAAATCCCATCAAGTAGCTCTCTCTACCCACTAAAAGCTATGACGATGTTTTATATCAAATTAACATTTAATGACCATCTTCTTTTCTTGTTTAGTAATCAATTGATATGAATTTCTTGCTTGAATCTCTAGGAATTACAATGATTATCGCTGATTAAGCGAGAGAAGGAAGATATTTTGCAATTAATTTCTATGAATTATTAGTTATAAGACTATAAATGGCAAACATGGATTCCTCGACTATGAACCGTTATGCGTTCGGAATCCGCACTAACTTGTTATTGTTTCCTAGATAAACTATCAGTTTCAAAATCGACCACACAACATTAGTCTGGAGAAGAACGGGAAGCCCCATGGTCTATCTAATGGTGTGTCTATATTGGCCATCAATTTAATCTTAAGATTCTCTATACTATCCCACCCAATTTCAGGTTCATTTCACCTTTGGAATTGGCATTCTTTTCTTCCTACCAAAATGTTATCAGCCGTGGTCCCAAAATGATGATTTTCTTGAAGGTTGCTTAGAGAACTCAACAAATTTACAATTTTCACTTATTCCTCAATTACTAGCAAAGCTCTTGAACAGAAAGTGTTCATTCATGAGTATCTTACTAAAACTAAAACAAGCCTAATTTAATTTATTCAATATGCCATTGGTATATCGGAAACTCTTAGATCGATATGTGGAACATTACAAACTAATAGTTCTGGACATCTGCTTCTCTCTTCTCTTCGAGGTCATCAATAGAACAAGAAAGTTTGTAATGTTATTGACTGATCATTTTGTTGAAGGTACACATATTGACATTCACGGTGGTAAAATGGCCAAAGTATTTAAAGCCATCTATGAATAGATGTCCCACTAAGAAGTCAAAACAATGTACCACATTGACTAATAGATTTCTCGTACTCTCAAAGTTACTGGGAAGTTATCTGGCAAAAGTCAACAAATGAATGTATTCATACATTTCATTTGTATCTCGATTGTTACATTGGTTTGGTGTCGTCATGTGGTGGTATTCAACATTCCCCGTAACATTGAAAATTCGAGATGTGGTACATTGTACATAGAAGGCATTAATTCTATTAGTATGTTACATACATTTTCAACAGAAAATCGGTCAGTAACGTTACAAAGTTTCTCGTTCTACTGATAGCTCTATGAGAAGTGCGAAACTGCTGCGTAGAATTAATGGTTGATCCAGACTAGAGAGACCACCTTAACATTGTTATCTGGCAAAAGCCAACTAGAAACAAATAAATGTATTCATACATTCATTTGTATCTCGATTGTTACATTGATACCGAAAAGGTTAATAAATATAGTTTTAGTTAAATGGGGAAAAGGTTGCGTAACTCAAGTGTCTTTCATATGGAAGTACAAAATTTCCAATATCATTATTGATTTTCAACTAATCTTAGAAACTGAAATCGTGATTTCCTGTTAAATTTTTTGTAGTGTTAGAGAAGGAACAAATTAAAAACTAGCAACTTTTTATAAACTTTCTTGTGTTGATGTCGGTTGCAGTTTTTTTAAAATCTTGATGGGTGGTGAAACCGATCTAAAACGTAATCGAACCCATCGCATGTGATATATCGATGAGTGTAGAATGAAAAATTTTTATTCAAAAATAGTATTTAAAAGAGTTGATGGTCGATCAAAAACGCACGTCGGCTATCAATACTGACATTAACACAAGAAAGCTTATAAAAAGTTCCTGTGATAAAGGTTTTCTATTTTGTTCCACCTCTGTTGGTAACATTAGGAAAAATATAATAGGAAATCAAACTGTTTCTACTAAAAAAAAATCATTTTTCTGGAGGTATTTATTTGAATCGACGTTCAGTGATATCAAAAATTCTCAATGTCCTATCCGTAGTGTAATTGCTGAACTCCCACAGTTCATATAGAGTAGAATGTTTCTAACAAGAGCTGTGTAATTATTATATTATTTCAAATTACTCCTCGAATTAAAACAGAAAATTATGCTTATTCCATTCGTTCAAACTAGTTATTTGTAATCTAATGATTATGTTTTTATTTTTCCAGTTGAAATTAGTTGAAGGAATTAACAACGATACGATAATGAGTTGCATGGTGACTCCGATGCACTTGTTCCTTCAACAACCAACTCATCCGACTTTCCCCAATCTTAATATACTCTCAAATTATATGAACATTTGTTATTCAGATGTAGACTCACCTTTGCTGCCGGATCCTGTACCAGGTAATTTAAGTAATTTTATTAGATCAAAAGTTTATAATATCTGACTGCAATTTATTGTTGACGAGTGAAATCCAAATTTTCTGTTTTCCATGTATTCCAAAATTTGAATTTAGCTTGCAATCATCACACTTCAGAAGTCGCCACGTTTAGTTACTACACTATTTTAACTTTTTGTAATTGTCATTTGTAAAAGGAAATATGGAAAAGCTATTGTCTGGTGCAAAAATATACCCCTCACACATTTAGAAGCGGTATTATTACGAACATTTTGAGTTTTCGGAGCCTAGTGTCGAGTCAAAGGTCCAATGCTCCTCCATGACTCGAATTTTTCATAGTTCTGGACTTTGGAATGAAAATCAATACTCATCAGACCACCAAAACGTTGTTAGTATGCTTCAGTATTGTGAAATAAAAATAATGGAGCCTGGAAAGTCGAAAACGCATGTCAATTGTATTTTGTTCGTTTGCTGTAGCTCACAAAACATCTAAATAACTGTTAGGTACAATTTGATCGAATCGGGTCCCCCTTTGAAGTCCATTGTGATTTCCGTTCCACTCCACGATGTTCAGTCCTCTTCCAAAAGCGTTGCACCGTGAAAACTGTGGAGCCTATTATCGTCTCTGGGTCCAAGGTTATGCTCCATAGCAGCTCCACCTGAGGCTTGTTACAGCATGGTAGTCCATATAGATCAGTACAAATAGTATTTGAACAAAAAAAAATTCGTTACAACAATCTGACAGCAAGATATTGTAAAAGAGGGAACAATAAATCGAACCGACAGTTACTATCCGGGGAGGAATGGGGTGTGTTTTTTGGGGTTGAAAATAGTTTTTCGTGATTTCTGGCTAAACCGTGCATTCTATCAAAAAAAGGTTGAATATGAAAAATGTGGGGCACTAAAAATCTACCATTTTACCCTAACCCCGAAATTTTTCGAAAAAAAATGCGAAAAACAGTTTTTTCTGTTTTTAATTTTTTCTTTGACAAAAAAAACTTGTGAAACTCAAACTTTGGCAAAAGATACCTCTATTTATTGCAAAAAAGCAGTAATTTTTTCGGAGGGAAATATTTAGAGGTTGTTAAATTTAATTTAAAAAAAAGTCAAATTTTTAACTGCGATTCCTCTCAAAACTACGCCTCCTAGAGAGTTCTGTTTTGGCTCACTTACTCGTTGTTACGTCTACTTTCGAAAAGTTGTAAAAAAAGGTATACTGCAATGGAAAAAATGACGGGAAAATTGAAAAAACCGAAAAAATCGCTTTTTTCGTGGTAATTCGTATGTTTATCGTTGAATAATTGTTATTAATTGATAAAATCATTTTAATTTTTTTATGTTTATGGAAACTATAGTGTTATTTCTTTAATTATTGTATAGATCGAGTTTTGATATGATGTCATGCATGTCTAAGACAGCAAATTATATCTGCTATATTCGTATCTTCGTAATCGCAGGATACGAATATATGACTTCTACGATCGTCGTACATGGGATTGTTATTATCAAACAAAACATAAGAAATGCACATTCATAATATGCATTTAAGAACAATTTTATTTTTTACTCGAAATCAATTAGTTTACTAAACAAAATATAATCATGCAATAGGTTAATGTAGTAGATCTACAATGATATATACGGGTTTTGCAGAGTGGTTTTCAATCATAAGACAGTATTTGCATGTTGCACTGAACAAGTTTATATTGCAAGTAGTTATATACAAAAAAAATGTTATACAAAATAATACATCATGGAAAAATTGAAGCAGATCCCTCCTGTTTTTAGGTAATAAATATTAACAACATGAAATTCATAAATGCGGTAAACATTAATATTATTTTGAACATGTTTAAAAAACTAAATTGCCGGTTCGACCTCTGATTGGATTAGAAGAGTCTCTGGGTGCTCTTTAAATTTCCCACATTCGTATCCTGCAATTACGAAGATAAGGAATATAGCAGATATAATTTGCTGTCTTGGACATGCATGATATCATATCAAAACTCGATCTATACAATAATTAAAGAAATAATATTATATTTAAATGATTTTATTAATTAATAACAATTATTCAACAATAAATATGCAAATTTCCACGAAAAAAGCGATTTTTTCGGTTTTTTCAATTATTTTTTACCACTTATCGAACGTAGACGTAACAACTAGTAAGTGAGCCAAAACATAACTCTGTAGGAGACGTAGTTTTAAGAGGAATCGCAGTTAAAAATTTGTTTTTTTTTTAATTAAATTTAACAACAACCTCAAGTATTTCCCTCCGAAAAACTTACTGCCGTTTTGCAATAAATAGAGGTTTTTGCCAAAGTTTGAGCTTCATAAAGATTTTTTTTTCAAAGAAAGAAATAAAAACCGAAAAATCGGTATTTCGCATTTTATTCGAAAAATTTTGAGGTAAGGGTAAAAATGGTGAGTACAACAGTGGTAGATATTTTTGTTCCCTACAACTTTTATACTTAACTTTTTTTGATAGAATGTATGGTTTAGCCAGAAATCACGAAAAACTGTTTCCAACCCCTAAAAACACCCCTCATTTCACCCCGGATAGCAGCTGTCGGTTCGATTTATTTTTCCCTCTTTTATAATATCTTGTTCTACAATATCCCGCTGTCAGATTGATGTAAGGAATAATTTTTTTTCAAATATTTTCTCCTATTAGTACTGGCCTAATAAAGCAGAATGATGAAAATAATGAAAATTCTTTTCGGCCCAACCAGAAGCCACAACCTGAGCTGAACTTTTAAAGGAATTTAATAGTGAATTAGAAGTATACATAAGATTCTAATAGAAGTGTCAATAACGAGCCAGATATTCCATGTGCACCTGCATCACAATACTTGTAGAAATGTATCTACCATGGAAGAGAACTTGGAGGATTTTTTTTTCTCACATGCTAAGCGGAAAATAACAACGCATCTCCCAACGAAATTGACTGAATCTTAATTTCCATCTGTATCTGATACATTAAATAGTACTTTGCTATAGTTAACATTTTCTAAATGTATGATAAATTTCATCATACATGTAAGAAAATTGGCTGTAAAACTTCCCGGTAACAGGATAATTTTCATGACTACGTTAGGAAACATTTGACCATAAATGTAGTGGAAAAATTTACTTGTGGTGGATTTCAAGATTAAACTATTGAATTTTATTTGTAACAGGGTTGATTGTAACCAAATACTGTTGAAGAATAAGTTTTTAGAAAGACTGATATCGGCAGCTTGAAAAATTCTCGAAGTGAATGGAAAATAATAAAATCGAATAGGGACATTTGCAGTTCCAGTATTTATGAATTTTAGTAACGTCTCATACTTCCTGATGGTCCTGTATTAGGGCATGGTTGTGTTTTGTCGCTTTTTGCAACAAAAAAACGATCAATCGGTTAACTGTTAATTACTTACTTATTTTTAATTGAATTCAGACTAACCTGGATATTATTGGCGATGATCGATGATCAGTTATGCTTGTAAGGATAAAATAACTAAGATTTGTAATGGTGATTAAGTTGCATTACATAGATTATTTCATTGAATTTTGATTGTTTCTTCCAACTTGTATTATGCGAGCCATGTTTTCGAGAGAATCCGTCCCATTAATAAGTCTATGATCCATCCGGTTAGTGTGATAGAATTAGCTTTTTGGAGGTTTTAATTCCGAGCTCGGAGAAAAAAATTGCTTTAAGTAGATAATTATGATACAAATTGAAGCAACTAAAATCGAACACTTTTGATGGTCCAAAAAAAAAATGGTAAAAATGACCAAAACCGGTTTTTCGCGTCGGGCATCGTCTGATTGAGTTAAAAAGAAAAAGCTTATGCGCCGTGTAAAGACGGAAAAAATGAGCTGCGGATGAACCCGATTGGTCAAGCGATGACCCCGCAAATTGCAAAAAACCATCGATTTTGCTCGAAATTTCAAAAATTCATCTCTTGTTCTTTTAAAGATCAAGAGGTGAAATTTCAATAGGTTGTAGCTTTTGTGCCCACCAAGTACCACACAAAATTTCAGCAAAATCAGATGTACAAGCTGCAGCTTAATGCGAAAAAAGAACTTTTGTAAAATGGCCCTATTCATGCGGGATTCATTTTCTTCAATAGTTAATGAACAACTTACCGAATTTCCAACCTCTTATCTTTCGTAAAAGTTGCTAAAACAATTATTTTGAATAATGGTATTTCGAACACTTGGCTGTGCGCCACGCGTGGAAGGGAGAGCCGCCGCGCTAGGCTCATAAAAAACAACAATATCTCGGGAACCCTTGCTCAAAAATCGATGTTTTTTCTTCAATCCGTACTACCATTCAATAATATTAAGATTGCGCGCATTTTCAAACATCTAGGTAATGTCGGAAGTACTCTAAATAATAAATAATAATAATGAATAGATCGTATAACGCAATGTATTTTTTAGAGTACTCCCGATATCACTAGAAGTTTGAAAATACACGCAAGCTTAATATTGTTGAATGGTAGTATGGATTTTAAAAAAACATCGATTTTCGAGCAAGGGTTCCCGAGATATTGTTGGTTTTTACGAGCCCAGCGCGACGATTCTCCCTTCCACGCGCGCCGCACAGCCAAGCGCACGAAATACCAAATAACTTTTACGAAGGTAAGAGGTTGGAAATTTGGTAAGTTGCTCATTAACTATTGAAGAAGATGATCCCGTAATAAAATAGCGCGTTACCGCACCACAACTTTTTTAGGGCCATTTTACAAATGACCTTTTTTTTACAATGAGCTGCAGTTTGCAAAAAGTGTACTTCCGATCTTGCTGAAATTGTCCGACGTAAAAAACCGGTTTTGGCCATTTTACCATTTTTTTTGGACCATTTGCAACGATCAAAAAGTGTTCGATTTTAGTTGCTTCAATTTGTATCATAATTATCTACTTAAGGCAAGTTTTTTCTCCTAACTCAGAATTATGCGAAAATTACCGACATTTATTGCTAATTCTATCACACTAGGTGTCGGTTCATCAAACAAGTTTGCGACAAGTCACAGAAGCTATGTGGTCGGACACTTGGCCCTAAACCGTTCAATCGTTGCGTTCATTCCCGATGGAATCGAATAATGATCTCACTTTGAAATTAATAATAATTATTTATGAAAAGTTACCAATTTTGTGGGACCCTACTCACAAATAAAATCATACCAAAGAAAGATGAAGAGCGTACCAGATTTAAAAAGGAAGATGACTAGTTTGCTTGCAACACCGAAAAGTGATTTGGTTTCACCAAATTGACGAGTGTGTCGGAATCTGATAGGAGCATACTACAAAATGTCTTGAAATGTAATTTATCAATTGTCAAGTTCCTCGAAATGAGTTGCCCCATAAATAAAATAAACTTCGGAAAATCAATGACATTCACGTTTTCGATGGTGTTCTTAGGTTTCCCTTTTTCATTCGATAATAAGCTTACCACTAGACAGGGTTCGTAATTATCAAGATAATTATTTTTTTTGATAATTATCAGATAATTATCGGATAATTATCTGACAATTATCTGATAATTATCCATACTGACAGACAACTTCTTTTCGTTATATTTTTACTTACAAATTATTTTTTCAGTTCAAATATGTTGTGTATAAAAATAAGAAAGGCATTTATATCAACTTTTTTATTATTTGAAACTACAAAAATAAAAATAAATGAATAAAACTAAATATGAAATAAAAAAATAAATAAATTCAAAATTTCTTTTTCTTAGTAGTATAAAATTAAAATAATAATATGTTAAACAAAATAATATTACAAACTTCTTAAACAAAAAACAAAATACAAAATAAATAATAGTATCACATTCTAACCATGTTAAGGAAATTATTTATTATTTTAAAATCAGTCTTTATATTAAGTCTTTGTTAAATTACTTAATGCCCTTAATGGTATGTTGTCTTCTTCATCCGAATCATTTTCCACTGAAATTATTGTGGGAGTAGGAGTACATGTTGAAGGCAGCTCAGATTGAGGAACTGGAGAAGTTATCCAAGTCAAATCATTCTTTCGATTTTCAGGGTTTTGATTAAAATATTTAAATAAAAAGACAAGTTTGGCAGCTTTTTCGTTGCCTAATCTATTGCGGAGTTTAGACTGAACCAAGCCAAATGTTGAGAACTGCCTCTCAAGCCCCGCTGTGGCGGCTGTAGCAGTTAAAAGCTTTCCGCAAAAAGTCAAAAATTTTTCCTTATCTGGCCAATCTTTTTCATTTTCTAAAATCATTGACCTCCACCATAATAATGGACTGGTCATTACGAACTGAGCCCCAAACATATATTCTGGAAAAGGAAGAGTTTTGGCAACCAATGCCATTATGAAGGAAGTGAAGTTTTTGTCAGCTGCTGTAATATATTCATAAGCTTCCTTTTTTTGAGCATTACCCAGATTTCGACCTAAAAATCGATGATCCGACATGTTGCCAGCATAGTGCTCTCCAGACAGAGCCATTTTTTTTCTCGCCAGAAATGCTTTTTTTACAGTTGATGTCTGATGTGCTAAATCATTTTCTAGTACATTCCATATTTCTACAGCTATGGCTATAGTGGTTCCGTTTCTTTGCATTCTGTCCAAAGCCACTGCAATCGGTGAAAGTATTTTTAGCAAATCAACACAATTCATTGTTATGTGAGAATCATTCACAATTTTAATAATTTCATTGTCTATCGACTCTTTGTGGTCTTGACAAACTTGCACTAATATCCCTCTGTAGTCAAGATATGATTGCAATGAATCATTCATAGTATTCCATCGAATTTCTAAGGGAAGAACTAATTTTTTACCCCCTGCATTTTTGTAAAGAGCAGATGGAACCTGTTTATTTCGAAAATATTTTATTACTTTCATAATCGACGATGTCACTGTAGGCATTTCTAAATCTTTGGCAAGCAGATTCAAAATGTGTGCGGAACAACCATAGTGAACAAAATCTGTTTTTTGTTTTTCAGCCAGATCTCTTCTCATTTTTTGCACATTGGCTGCATTATCCGTTACAAAACTGCCTATCTTAATATCAAATTTTTCTTGGGTGGATTTGATAGCATTCATTGCAACTACACTTAAATTATCAGCACTATGTGGATTGCTCTGTGTGTCCACCGTGTCAATTAAAATAGATTCACCACATGAGGTGGTGATGCTTGAGCAAACTAATGGACCGTTGTGAATGTTGCTCCATCCATCCAACGACATAGAGACTGTTTGTCCCTTAATCTTTTTTCTTGTTTCTTGTGTAACTTTATTTAATATTGAATTACCAATTTGATAAACCGATGGAGGCTTGTAGCCAGGCCGAAGCAGTGTACAAAGTTTTATAAATTCTTCGTGTTCCACATGATTAAATGCTGTATTAGTGGCATAAAAATATTTTCCAATCTGTAGATCAATTTTTTCTTCGTAATCTTTTGTAGTTGCTATCACCTCTGTATTTTTTGTAATTGCAAGCTTGGTTTGAATTATGTTTGGTTTACTGGAATCTGTCGCTGGTGACTGTTGTGGTTGTGATGCAGTTGCAGGCGTAGACGAATTATTTGCAGGTTGTAAGTTAGTAGATACTGCCGCTGTTGGTGTATCTGTCGATGGACTACATATACTTGAATGTTTTTTAAGTCTATTAAGGATGCCTTGCATTTCCTTTTTGCACTTCCGGCACCTTGCCCACATACCACTGTTTTTTGTTTTGATACACACATATTGGCTCCACACGGAATCTTTAAGTCTCGGCATTTTTGTATATTATTTTTAAATTTTAATTTAACATACGAACGATTTAACATACGAACGAACACGTTTGTTTTCAGTTTTGACACAAATTTTGAGGTTATTTGTGTTCGGTGAGTTCGGTCGGATACGAGGGTGCGTTCCGAACTTACGCTCAAGTGCACTGGAGTGCGAAAGGGCAGTCCAGTGGAAAACGCTAATAATACAAAGTACAACTAGAGTTAATGTGGATTTTCATAATTATCAAGATATTTATCAAGGTATAATTATCAAGATAATTATCTTGATAATTATCGATGATAATTATCACTCCGAACCCTGCCACTAGGTAACTTGCGCTCGTCACAATCACTTTCTCCCGATCCATATTTACCCTTTCGAGTCATAGTCTACGAGAAACTGAAGTCAGTTTGAACGCAGACCAGACAAATAGTATGACAATTGACAAGTCTCCTAAACCATCGCAAGTACGAGCAGTCTGCTGGACGTACCTTTAGAGCTTCAGCGTATGTTTGGGAGCTGAACTCCGAATATGTGTACAGTATGAAGAGTTTTTGGCATCTAATAGAAAATCATTTTCGCAGTATACCCATGAGGGGGTGCTTGGTTGCTGGTTTTACCGTGCATGAATATTGAGAAATTCATAGGAGAATTTCACACCGACAATTTTCGACCAATGACATACTTTTATTTTGACTTGTTGCAATGCCAACGAAAAAATGTCAGCGAATATTTTTTCTTTTAAGGTATAGAAGCAAAATTATAGTGGATATTTTTTGATGTTTAACAAATGAGTGTGAAAGTGATACAATACATAACAAAACAACTAAATTATGGCATTCCTTCGTAATGTCTCATATTTTCATGACAAAATGTCAAATAATATCACATTGAAATTATTTTAAACTAATTTTTCTTCAGTGTGAAATTCTCTTACCGAATATCCCGAGTGCTCAAATTAACTTCCGGAAATTTTGCACATGGGATATTATAAGTGAATTTTTGCACCTGACATCATGTTAGCGATTGTGTGATCAGTCTTCCTGAAGAAAATACAAGCTTGATTTTTGTTTGCATTAAACTCTGCCAGATTATCAGATCCCTGTTCATAATTATTGCCAGATCATTTATTGCACCTCTGACTTTATTGGATGATATAGGGATCCTAGAGGAGAAAGCTCAAATCTACGGACGCAACAGCAGCGTATGTCCATTTAATGTTTTAATAGTAATTCAATTAGTTTGACCTTCGAGCAACAAATTTATGAATTTTAAATCAATTGACAGTTTGACAGACCTGTGAGGTCAATGGCGTTCATTTGAGAAGTTATCTCACAAATTTCTAATAGACTTTAATCACTATTTTTGTACCGACATTTTTAGACGGTTTTAATTTTCCAATATGATGAAGTTCAATAATGAACCCTTGAAACAATAATTGTTTAGTTTCGGATTGAAAAGAACTTAATTGTAACAGTTTTCGTTTTTTAGAACGTCAATTTGTGGAGTCACTGCGTATATACACAACTTTTCCAATGATTTAGATGTTGATATTTTCATTTCTTATTTGTCAAACCGTATTTTAGTTCCTTATAGAACTTATTCTTATTTCAGAGAATACAATATGTGCCGCCTTCTCAGTGGATGCATGGTATAGAGCAATGATTCTAGCAACAGATGACGAAACTAAAACTTCTTACTGTAAATTCCTAGATTTTGGAGGTTATGCTTATGTAGAAAATTCTCGACTTAGGCAAATTAGGGGTGATTTTATGCTTTTACCCTTCCAAGCAGCAGAATGTTTATTAGCAAATGTCAAAGCAGTTGGAGGTATGTGGACTTTTTATTTAGTAGATGTAACATATCTCATATTTTAATAAATTTTCAAGAAGGAGATGAAAAACAATGGGCAGAGGAAGCTTACAATTTGGTAGCAGAACAAACGAAAGGAGCTTTAATCTACACACAAATAATAGATTATAGTGATGATGGAATTCCTTTAGTCCATTGTTATGTGGTTATTAGTCCACAGGTGAGTCATTTGCACGATTAAATTTATACTTACATACAGAATAAAATGCTACTAGTACAGTGGAAGTCGCTTATTGTGACTCCGTCTATAATGACCAACCGTATATAATATTGTAACTGTACGAAGATCTTTGATTTTTATATTTTTCCTTCTTTATATGAACGACGTATTTTCTATTGAGACAGGCTTGTAGACCAGGGCTTTGAGAATGGTAAAAAGTGAAAAAAATAATAGTAGGATGAAACCTATTGGAAAAGGAAGAGAATATAACAAAAATGAAAGGAAAAATAATTTACGGGCGATCTGAGGTCGGGAAGTGGAAAGGGGCGAGTTTCTAAGGGTAAAAAACGGTTTATCTCGATTCCCGGCAAAACTACATGTCCTATGGAAAAAAGTTAAATAGCAAAGTTGTAGGTAATAAAAAGATCTACAACTTTTGTATTTACACTTTTTTCACATAACTTCAAAATTTATGTGAAAAATTCAAATAACCAAGTTTTTGGTTTTTTATTTTTGTCTTTTACAAAAAAAAAAAATTTCAACAAATTTGGTGAAAGCTTACCTTTTTATATCCTGAAGAGACTGTAATTTTTTTGATTTAAAATATCTATTTTTCACCTTATTTTGACTTAATATCGAAAAAGAACCCTAATTTTCAATCGAAAATTCTGACGTCAAAATATCTGCTTTTTCAAAAAAGTCTGTAAGCTTTTTGTTAATTGAAATCTCTACTTTCTGATGGTGTAAAAAAAATATACATTACTATGGTAAATGTTCTCAAAAAATGCAAAGAAACGAAACAAACTCGGATCCGAAAATCTTTATGTACAATTTTGAGCTATTTTTTTAAATTTGTATTTTAATTACTCGAAAAGCTTCACACTTGGCTGGATAACGAAGTGACAGCAACAGATTGGGGCTGGAAGCAACATCAACGTGGCATTATGCCCAAATTTACAGAAAAGGAATTAATTCCGGAAATATTGCTCAAAATTTTTTGCTGCAGCTGTGAAACTGGATGTAACAGTTTAAAATGTGGCTGCCGAAAACATTGTTTAAAACGCACAAATTTATGCCTAAAATGTCATGGTTCTGAGATGCTCCGATGTGGAAGAAAAACGCTTCGAGGAAGTTAACGATCCAGATGAAATTGTGGATGAAGAACTAATGCATACTGGAGATAATATTGGAGACGAAGACAGTGATGGTCTTGAAAATTTCGAAGATCTACTAGAATCGGGAAGGTTTGTCGAATCTAACGATGAAGAAATACCATCAAAGAGACAAAAACTAATAGATAAGTGATTATAAATCAATATTAGGTATTTATAAATAACAAGATTAATGTTTTTAAAAATATTATAATGAATAACGTAATCAATGTAAAGTTTCTAAATTCAGTAGTACGCTTTACATGTATATTTATATATTATGAGATTTTCTATGACATAAATGTAATTAGAATTTGATAAATCAACTTTTTGGCTGAAATTTTTTTTTACACCATCAGAAAGTAGAGATTTCAACGAATAAAAAGCCCACCGACTTTTTTAAAAAAGCAGATACTTTGACGCGAGAATTTTCGATTTAAAAATTAGGGTGCTTTTTCGATATTAAGTCAAAATAAGGTGAAAAAATGAATATTTTAAATCAAAAAAAGTACAGTGCGTTTGGAACATAAAAAAGTAAGCTTTCACCAAATTTCGTGAAAAAAAAATTTTTTTTGTAAAAGATAAAAATAAAAAACCAAAAACTTTTTTATTTGAATTTTTCACATACATTTTGAAGTTATGTGAAAAAAGTGTAAATACAAAAGTTGTAGATCTTTTTATTACCTACAACTTTGCCATTCAACTTTTTTCCATAGGACTTGTAGTTTTGCCGGAAATCGAGATAAACTGTTTTTTACCCTTAAAAACTCACCCCTTCCACTTCCCGACCTCAGATCGCCCGTAAATTATTTTTTCTTTCATTTTTGTTATATTCTCTTCCTTTTCCAATGACTTTCATCCTACTATTATTTGTTTTGGTTCCAAAAATTATCGACCCTGATCTATGGTGATATTCTCGTTTGCCGTCGCTACTAGTCCAGGCTGTGAAACGGGATTTTAGCTATAATAAAAAAAAAAACATGTAAGTTTGAATCAAAAATTATTTGCCTTGGCTCCAGGAGGTTCTCAGGATCATTCATACACTTTAAAACCTCTTGGGAACCTCAACCCCACCCATTGGGGGCGAAAATGGCCCGAAATCTCCAAGTCTTGAATTGTATTCTCTACAAAAAAAGGTATTTTGGCATTTCGAGTGCACCTAGGGTTTTTTTTGGGTCGCTGAACATGAATCCGTAGCCAGCTTTACTTGCAATCCATCGTAGGGGTGGACAAAATTGACCAATTTCGCACCCCCAATATGTTATTTTGCAATTTACGTGTTTTAGGCATTTCGAATGCACCAAGGAAGTTTTTTGGGTCGCTGATCACGAATGCGTAGCCACATTCACTTGCAATCCATCGTAGGGGTGGTAAAATTGACGAAATTGGCCAATTTTGCACCCCTAATATGTTATTTTGCAATTTACGTGTTTTAGGCATTTCGAATGCACCAAGGAGGTTTTTTGGGTCGCTGAATACGATTCCGAAGCGAGATTTACTCCAAAATAATTTTATAATGCAAAAGGAATAAAAATTAAGAAGCGTATCAAATTAGCCATTTTTGTCAATTTCCCACCCCTACGATGATATTCGAGTAAATCTGGCATCATGTAAATCATGTTTTTTTTTCCGGTTCATAGCCTGGGCTAGTACAGCGTTTTACGTTACCGGTTTCTAATCAAAAACTCAGTTTATGTACTTCTGAAATAAAATCCACATTTCTTAGATACTAATACCTTTCCTAAAAGCAATAACAAAATTAGCTGTGCTGGTGATATGGTAATACACAAGGCCCATTTTGTTAAATACTCTTATTTCTAGATGAAAACTATTCCGAAGGACAGTTTTTCAAAGAACAATTCTTCCAAAAGAAAGTTATTCAAAGGGACAATTATTCGATGAGAATGTTTTTCGAATGCAAAAATTATTGAGAAAAGGGCTTTAACTGTACATGTGTTCAAGGGCAAGGAAAATCTAATGTGTTCATAAAAGCATCAATCAATAAATCAATTTCAAATAACCAACTGTCTTAGTATTATCAAAAATATATAAAAATTCGAAAAACTAACCCTCCAAAAGATTAACAAACTAACCTGAGATGACCTTGCCGCTTGGAGTTTCGTGCCTACGCTTAAGCAAGCATACTTTCCAAAAGTGTCCATTCGAATAACGGTCCTTCGAAGAAATGACGTTCGGAGAATTGTCATTCAAACTCTTGTCTCGACATGCCGTATATTGTTCTCTGTTTCAATTACTATTCACTTATACTCACATGGCGTTCATCCTACAATAATGCTTCTAAAGAAGGTGAATATCGCATAAATATTATAATTAAAATAATTTATGAAAAACCTAGTGGGTATCCAACCTACCAGCTAGCTGCATAATGATTCTGGCATATTAACCATATCTCAATTGAGGGGTCCAGTGCAAAAGCCGGGTAGTATCTCCACCATTTTGTGAAAATTAGTTGTATACTGGGAATATAAAAATTCCTAAATCATAGTTAGTCCAGTTGTAGGAGGAGACAACATTTTTTTGTCGCCATTTAAGATCTGAGTGTCGATTTATATACATATTGGGAAGCCAGAAAAGACCGACACACTTTGAGGAGGGACTGGGTTCCCCCATCATCCCCAGTTATGAAAAACTGTTTTGATAATCAGTTTTTCGGAACTAGGTTTCATAAGATGACGGCGGATCAAAAAAAGTTTGGGATAAAAGTTAGGTATTGTCAAAATGAATAACCTCATACCAATTGCGCATGCGCAAAGAGTGTTTTACGGGCCCTAGGGCCCAAAACAAGTCTCAACTTTTACTTTTTTTTCTCACACGCATTATGGAATAGAATAATGAAACCTATGAGAAAAGTTGCCCATTACTGAGCTTGATTCACGATTTTTTTTTTGGATAAAACAAATCAACCGTTTTTGCTAAATGTGAGGTTAGGTGGCAACTACAAAACCTTGAATATCTCTGAAAGAAGGCTTAGGCCAGTTTTTGGCCATTTAAAATTTTTTGACTATTTTATAACTCGATTTTCTCGAAAGCTATAGCAGTTATTGAGATGAATACATTTTTTTCTACCTACAATTTGAGCCTAAGCACGTTGAAGTCGATCCTATAGATTTTAAGCTATGCGATATTTTTGTTTTCGCACATAACCTCAAAAATTCAGAGCCAATCGACACAAACCTTGGTGCATTTCAAAGAAGGCACTTTTTTAAGTCGAAGGTTAGAATCTCGAATTATGAGACATCATTTTATATGTTTTTTTTTTACTTTAAATCACAAATTTTACTCGCGCATGTACTAAGAGATCATATATACAACGCGCGGCGTCAAATTTCTTTCTCGCCGCCTTCGTTTCTATTACTTTATTATATGATAAATGTTGCATATAAGATAATAATGATGATAATAATAATAATAGTAATATTTATTGATCATTAACATTAAAATGTATCTTAAAATTTTTTCATAATATTATATACAGGTTCGAAAATTATTTATCTTGGGTATGGTGGCTTCATGAGAGCGTAAAGAATAGCTTGCTATATGATAGAGAGAGCATTACAATTTCAGGCCGGTCAGCTCAGAACGTAGGACGTCAGTATCATACCAGCACCAGTCGGAAGAATAAGCGAGTCAAAGTTAACGCCTCGGGTGGGGTAAGAGGAGGGGCGCATAGCAGTGCGTCTCTCTTGTTTATGTGGTATTATCATATCATTGCGTTCCTTGTTGCATGTGTAGATTTATGTCTATACCCCAGAAGAATTATTTCCGATACTGTATATAGCATTAAATTTATTGCTTTCATACCCGCTTACAGCGGTTGTGATAGTAGGTACCTCTTTTTTTAGACATTAAAAAAACAATTTTTTAAACCTTCATCAATACCGGATGAAGTCGCGAAATTTTATGGAAAATGTCCAAAAAATGAAGAAAAATTTAAAAACGATCTAAAAAAAATTGGTATGGAGATAATTGAAATAAATTATTCACCCAATTTAAAAACACCTATTAATTAGTCTTGATTATTTGAGATATAGCATTTCGCAAGAGAACAGCCAAATCAGCGTGTAATCTAGCAGCTCTTCCACCAGCCGACGATGCTGCTCGAAAGCATATTTTCCGAGTCTATTACCAGTTGCACATTTGGTTGGGTAATACTGAGATTGACTCATTAAAATGGGGGTGGAAACGCACACTCTTTGCGCATGCGCAATACTGCCGTCCTAAACAGAAAGGTCCTATCTGCAGTATTTAAGATTTGAGAAAATCAGGTTTTTGTTATTATTTTATTCTAAAATACATGATATTTTAAGAAACTTTTCATATTTTATTTTATATCTTATGTCGGAAAATATAATCCAATTGCTAGTCATAATTTTGATTTACTTACCTCTTCCCGATTAGGAGATATTTGATAATATTGTTACTTAGGACAATGAAGGTTAGTATATGCAATTAGATTGTTTCCAATTTCACTTACTGAATTTGTCCTAAATGAAACTAATATTTTAATACTGAACACTTTAATTGAATCATAATATAGAAAAACTGAACATATTATTTATATAATAATATAAATGATAGGAACATAAAAAAGAAGAAAGGGATAATAGGGATACTAATCATTTTCTTCATCAAAACCATCTTCGTAACCGGCAAGTCTTCCCAAAATTTCATACGATTTTGAGGAATGTGTGCTTTTAATTTGGATATAAGATTATTTTTTCGATCTAAAGATACACCGCAACATGTGTTGCGAGCCTGCGACATCGTTAGCGTACCCTTAACGCACTTCATTATGAAAATATCCTTTAACTCAATAAATTCGTTTTTAAATTCTGTTTTGTAAGAAAAAAAATATTTTCCTCTTTCAAAATGAAGACAAACCATGTCTTAAATAAACGCGAGAAGTAATTTTCTGTAACTTGTATTTAGAAGTGTAGTCTGTGAAGGAAAAAAATTGTGCGATTTGCATTTTTACTAAGTTAACTTTTGACGAATTGGCTTGTTGTACCACATCACAAAAATCGTCAAAATCGTATACCTTTTTTTTTCTCTTTAGGGCAAGTTCAACTTGATGGTGAAAAGAGTCAGCTATCATAACATAAAAGTATGGCCTGGCTCGAAAAATTTGATTGTTAAATTTTCTACAGCGACTTCTGGACTGTTAACTAGATACATAAAGATTTTGTCATGCTACGCTTAATTGTCCCAACTGATGTCGCTCAGCACAAAATGCTAGGTTAAAATTGTCCTAACTGCATTTTTGAAGGCAGAACGGACTATTTCTGTTAGTGAATGTTTGATCGGACAATGTATGTTAGCAAACATAGCATTTTATTCACTTAGGACAAAACATTTAGATATAAAATAAAGCACTCAAGACGCAGATAGGACGTTGTAACTTTGTAAAGATGTAGATAAAATGTTAACGATAACTTTGAGCCATAAATCTCAATTCACCAAATTTTGCAGATAGGACCTTTCTTGTTAGCACGGCAGAATAGGTGTAGGGTTATTCATTTTCATAATACCTATAACTTTTATCCTAAACTTTTTTCGATCCGACGTCATCTATAAAACCTAGTTTCGAAAAACTGATTTTCAAAACAGTTTTTCATAACTGAGGGGGAGGGGGGAACCCAGCCCCCCTCTAACTGTGTGGGTCCTTTTTGGCTCCCCAATATGTATATAAATCGACCCTCAGATCTTAAATGGCGGAAAAACAATATTTTTCTCCTACAACTGGACTAAGTATGTTTCTTCGAATTTTACGCAACTTTGAAAAAATCCGTCTGGATTTCCGTCACTAAATTTGTACTCACGATAACTCAAAACTTGAGAATTGTAAAAAAATGATAACTCACCAAGTATACATTGAATCGATTCAAAACTTATATTAAATTTAAGTTAATATGAAGCTGCTTTTTTACCCAAATTTCAACAAAAACAATTATTGAAGAAAACATAAAAATAGTATCATACATTAACAAGTTTATAACAAAAGACATAAGGTGCAGGGTACGATTCCCAGTAGCGGTTTTTGTACATTTTCTTGAAAACCTTATTGATTTGAATATTATTTACTTGTGTAAAGATATAAAATAAATAATTTACTTTATTATCTTTACACAAATACGAAGAGTTTCTATTAGAATGTGAAACAATTATATAAATATCGGTAACCAAATCAAATGATTGAAGAGTAACTTTGCCACGCACACTATGTATCGTATTCTTCAAGCAGCAACATATTTCTAGTTTATGTTTCTTTTTATAGTGTAACAACACTTCATGTTTTTTTTTTTGGTGGCAGCCTCTTACATCTACTGGTGCAGAACAAAAAGTTATTGAATAATTAGTAACTCTTTCTATCTTTCGTCTATACCGAGAATGGACCGCAATACATTTTACTACATATATACCTGTCTGTGCCAAACAATAAAAGTGAAATTATAAGAGTTGGTTCTGATATTTTTCGGTGTATTAAAATAAAGCGAGATAAAAAGTACTTACAAAGTATTCAAACGAAGTCACTTTAGGCTTACCAACTCCAGACCCTGATATGTGCCTTTTGACACCATTATCTTTTATTAGTCCAGCCAAAAAAGAATCCTGCAGGTCTTTTGCCTTCAGCTCATAGGACGGCTTTCCTACTTTACACCTCTTATTTCTGTGGTAATTTTTTTAAAGCAATCAAATCTACAGGAACGTTCCTTCTGGGGTTCATGAACCGCTACATTTCATCTTCAGAAACCCATTCCGTCTCCAAAGGAATAAAATCTGTTCCTCATCGGTGTTGCTGTATTCAAACGGATCATTTACCGAATCATTCTCTGAAGTCGACATAATTTAACAAGTAATCAGAAAGTCATGACAAACTATACTACTTTCAGTCACTAACTATCTTTTAACCAAAGCTAAACACAACTAAAACCTGCCCGCAGTTCAAATTTCAAACGTTATTATAAAACAGCCTAGAAAAAAACATTGTAGGAGAAAAGTATACTCTTCTACCAAATGTAGAGACAAGGTATCTCTAGGAGATATCTGATTATTACACAAAAACAAAAGTAAGGAGTCTTTCAATGAGCAAGTTTTGAAACAACTACTTCGAAAATCGTATTGAGCTTTGATGCAAGACTAATCTAGGAATGCCCATCAGCGGTCCTATGTTTGTAGGAGAAGCCTATTTTTTTGCTAGAAATAAGATTGTATCAGACAGAATAACTGGAGAATGCTCGTCTGTTGACCAAAATATTATCGGTAATTGGTTGACAACAGTGTGGAGCAATTTACGCATACAATTTTCTGATAACATTTTCAACGCCGATGAAATCGGAATTTTATATAAATTGACTCCCGATAAAACTTATAAAGTCAAAGGCATTCTGCTCAGATTCAATAATACTGATAAGAAATCGGATAAGCATAATGGTCTGCCATCACGGTATTAATTTCGGATAATCGATTCGAGAACCGTATTGACAAACCACTTCACCATAAAGTAATACAAACAATGAATTTGATTTAGACATTTTAAGATAATCGACCCTGCAAAAATAATATCTACATAACTCCACTATGGATTTGGATCCCTATTATTTGCATTTATACTGATGTATTATATATTCAAATATTTCGCAGACAAACCTTACGATTCTAAGAATTTACGATATAATTTAGTAAATAGATTATGGATAATCACAACTTAGTCACCAGTTTTGAGTGATATTTTCACATAATCTTTTTATGAAACATATTTGATTGAAGTTTAAATAGGGGGCGCCGAGAGAATGTCTGGAAAATTTGGTTTAAGGGTGATTTTTTCTTCTCAAATTCTCCATTTGTGTTAGGTAAATTTCGCACTCTGCCAACACATCAATTCAGTTTTGGTCAAATGCCGAACCTACTGATATTTCGGCAAAGGGGGCTTCTAAATAGAACATATACGAAACATTTGAAGTTATGATTTCGTTTTAATATTTTGGGTTGAAGCTCCAAGCGGCAACGTTATCGCAGGTTAATTTGTTAAATTTTTCGCAGGTTAGTTTGTTGAATAATTCCTAGGTTAATTTGTTATATTTGTATATTTTTAGAAATACTAAATTAGTATTTTAGAACCCGGCATTTCAGCAACTAGGATTGCAACCGTTTGTTTGACTTTGGTGATATCGCGAACTGATTATTTATTTTGGCGAATGGGCGAATTCACATTTTATGATGAACTGAGAAACAGAGCGTAGCTTAACCGATCAACAACCGCTCTTGTTGTAAGATTTCACAAACCAGATACATAGTTTGAACATATATGAATCTAAATGATCAATGAGAATGAAATGAGGCATCGCAACGATCTTCAATCATATTTTTAAATGGTGCACTATTAAATGTTTGATTTTTCGAATACAAAATAACGGTTCGTTTTCAGCGAATTCGAGGTCTTCTTATTAGTGTGGTACTTGATAATTTGTTAATATAATATTTATTCTGATCAGATTCAATAATATTGACAAGGAATCGGATAAGCATAATGGTCTAGCATATGGTATTCGGTAGTAAATCCAATAATTGAATTGAAAGCCATATTGACAAACTACTTCAACGATAAAGTAATACCATGAAATTTATTTAGGTATTTTAAGATACTATAAATAAGTAACAATAACTCCTATCCATAAAATTTTTTATTTATTTTCAATGGATGATAATAATAATCTTATTTAGAGCGTGAACTCTTTTATAGTTTATTATTTAAAGATAATTATTAACACCATTTTTTCTGAATCTTATTTGCAATTATATTTTAAATATTCTTAAAATATTACACGGGCCCACTATATTTCAAGAAATATTACATATAGATACATGTAGTGTTGTAAATTATGGGAAATCGTTAGACACAAAAAAAGTGTAATGGCTTGTAAGAGGAAACATTTAAATAATTGATTGGATAACCCACTTATTACAAGAACAAGCCCCGATCGACGATATAATTCATTTGATAGCTTGTGCATAGAAACTTACTTACTAGTTATGAGTGATATTTCCTCTGAATTTTTTTATGAAAAATAATAGCTTTTCATGATAATTTTTTGAAGGGTTTCACTACACCGTTTTTTAAATATATCGATTAAAAAAAAACATTTTAACATGAAAGCTTATGGGGACGTGATTGAATCTTCAAATTAAAAAAAAACGGCTGAATAGAGCAATATTACAATAATATTCTGTGCAAGTTTGAGTGAAGCCCACTAATTATTTCTATGGAACAGTAGCTTAGAATTTTTAATTTATAATTTTTATTAATTGTAATTAACTTTTAGAAACACGAAAAGTCGACAACAACTATAAGATTATTATTTTTACATGTGTAAATGTTATTCTAGGAGCCAGAGCGATATTGATGGTCTGAACATTAACCCGATGACACTATGGTTTATCGTTAGAGGACGGTTCAATCATCTCATAGACCGAATTTTCGCCGGCTGCTAGTTCTCGAGATACAGCAACCGCATGTTTTTTTTTTTGACTGGAGGTAAACCCTTACCAAGTTGCGGTTACTTGAAAAGCATGCCATTCTTATACACTTCCACCATGTGCCATCATTTTTTATCGAGTCCGTTTATCAGGCCGACCAGTTAAAATTGGACCGAAAATGGACTGCAAGTTAACCTTCCCAAACCTGGTGGAAAATGTTCATTGGTTTGACTATTGTTAACATACCCTGTGCCATCAAAAGTTATCGGTCAATTTCCGAGTAATTAGCCATTATTTGGACCAAAAATGTTTCTTTTTTCATTTTGTGGATAAAACTTGCGGGTTACAAGGTATCATGATGGCATCATATTAAATAACTTTATTGGAGGTCAAATAAAGATTCAAAATTATTGCCATCACTCTTTACCTATTTCAACCCTCCAAAACTCCTTAAAATCATCCGGCTAAATAAAAAAAATGAAAAAGAGCCGTTTCGATTTTAAATCCAGCCAGAGTCTCAATAATTGACTAATTTATCATAAAATTGGTCATATTATCCATATTATTCATATTTTTTTGGGGGTGATTTTTGTGGGTTTTGGAGGGTTGAAATAGGCAAAGAGTGATGGCAATAATTTCAAATCCTTATTTGACCTCCAATAAAGTTATTCAACATGGTGCCATCATGCTACCTTGTAATCCGCAAGGTTTAGCTACAAAATGAGAAAAAAAATCATTGTTGGTCCAAATAATGGCCGGTTACTCGGAAATTGACCGAAAACTTTTGATGGCATAGGGTATGTTAACAATTGCCAACACCAATGAACATTGTCCACCAGGTTTGGGAAGGTTAACTTGCAGTCCATTTTCGGTCCAAATATAACTGGTCAACTTGATAAACGGACACGATAAAAAATGATGGCATATGACGGAAGTGTATGAGAATGGCATGCTTTTCAAGTAACCGCAAGTTGAAAAGCGTTAACCCTCAGTCAAAAAATAAACAATTGGCGCAGGCTGTCTCTTGAGATCTAGCACCCGGCGAAAATTCGGTCTGTGAGATGAATTGATCATTGAACCGTCCTCTAACGATAACCATAGTGCCATCGGGTTAATGTTCAGACCATCAATATCGCAATGGCTCCTAAGCAACTACAGCGGGCAATATTTATAGCGTTTCCAGACCTCCGCTCTCGCACTCGTCTTCCTCTTATATTCCCCCCACTAACACTACCGAACCTCCTTAGGGTAATAATCAAATCCAAAAATATAATGGTATTAGGTAGATTTGCATGTGGTAACAGTTTAGATGAGTGAAATACGTTTCTTTAATAAACAATTAATCGGATACCATCAATACTATTTTATTCATTTCAGAATTTCTGTTCCACATTTTTTTCATAACGATTCACCAGTATCCCTACACTATTTTTCTATTCGTTACATTACACTTTGATGCAAAGACGTACTGTGTATTAGATTTGTTATTGAAACTAATTTTTATTCCAGCATATGATTTTTTTGAATCAAGAATTAGTAAGTAATGGCTTTGCCGAATGGGTCTCTTATGAAGACGACGAACAGCAGGAAGGTGCCGTTGGTGGCGTTGTAGCGTAAACTTACGTTACAGACGACAATCTTGTTTTAGTCACTTGATTTGTATCAAGCAGGTTAGTGTTTTACTGCAATCGAACTATTATAGACTTTTATAAGTTATCAGGTTTTGTTTTCACATCTGATGACAGTTGATATTTTAGGTAAGATAACTGACTGACAAATTTGACGATGCTGTTTATAAATTTTATTTTATAGTTTTGATTCGTATGTTAGAAGTTAAGATTTGTCTATGCATATTTTGTTATAATACTTCCTTTATTAAAAAAATATTAAGAATATTGGAGCATAAAAAATATCTTCCTTTCAACCCCAAACTATTGGTGAAAACAAAATTGAACTTTGAAAAACCAACCAGCATCTTATGACACAGAATAAATAATTGATAAAGAAAAACATTTGCATCTAAAATTAAAAGCACCTTGAATTATTTATTCATATATTTGAAAGCAATCGTAGTGTTTTTCACATAAGATAATTTTCGAACATTTTTGAACACTATATTATAATGATATGGAAAATGCATCTCTCTGAATATAATAAATTTTATTCAAAACGTTCGATCGACCGACTAAAAAAAACAGTTTTTTAGCAGTTACAAAGTTCGGTTCCAAAGTAATTAAATCGAACTAATTACGAAAATTTCAATTGATACAAATCTATTTTTCTCGCGATTTCTCTTGTTATTCTCAGAACATAGGGTTTAAACCTTTTTCTCATGCTTTTCTGGGCCAATTTTAATGAATTCTAATTGTTTTATCATTACTTTGTTGTTTCTTCTTGATAAAATGATCTTAATTCTGTTGAGCTAATGGTAATATTAAAATAAAATTCAAGCTGTATAAAATTACATATATTTAAAAATAACTGGGGAACAAAACTTTGATTCATTATCGAAGGATAATAATTGGGATTGGAAAGTTTGGAACAATTTCAAATTGATTTATCTAGTTTCGGCGTTAAATTATTTTTACTTTCGGAAGTTTGAGAATTAAACTCAAATTTCCACAAAACTTGTAACATTTAATTTATTATTAATGGTGACAAATTGTTTTATCACACTGACATTCTCAAAGCTATGAGTTATCAAATAAAGCTAAAAATTATATCCTTAAATATTATAAATCAATCTGAATTTGATACAAATGGACGGATGGTGGTAGACAATGGTTACAGTGGGTATTTAAAAAGTTGTTACTATTGTTTTTTTAATGTTTTAAATTTTTATTAATTCCGTAATATTGAGCTTGTGTCCTTTTCCCTGAATATGTAAAATATCGGGATTAAGGGTGAAATTGTGATTATGTTTCAATGGGTGATTCACGTAATCAGAGTCCTCTTTTTTGAGCCTGTCACTTCTGAAATATCCGTGGAACCTTACATTGAAACTGCGTCCAGTTTGTCCTATGTAAGCATCGGTCATCACAACCCAGCCTGTAACCTTCAGATTTCTTCAATTTATCTTTTTTAGATTTTGAATTAATATAGGTATGAGTATAGATTATTTGTTGTTTTAAAGGCGGTTGTTTTTATTCTGGTTTAAGCTTACAGGTAGGGGTGTATTGCCTCGTATATAGGACAAACTGGACGCAGTTTCAGTGTAAGGTTCCACGAACATTTGAGAAGTTATAGACAAAAAAGTAGTCTAATTTCGCGAATCACCTATTACACACATTCACAATTTCATCCTTGATACATATTCAGGAAAAAGGACATAAATTCAAAATCCTGGAATGAAAAGAAATTTTAAAACATTTAAAAAAAGCAATAAGATGACGAAACCTTTAATTCACCACATGTCAAGAATTTTCTAAATAAATTTCCACCCAAACCATTCCTAATATTTACATAGTTTTAGAATTACCTTTAGTTGATAATTCTTTGTTTTGAGAATGCCACAATGTGCTGTAACAATTTTTCAACATTTTACTAGAAATTAAATGTTTCGTGTAAATTTTATTTTAATTCTCGAACTTCCGAAACTTTCAAGCCTGGAACAGTTGATACTCCTTGTTATTGAAGAAACATGATTCATTGATAAAAATAAATAATTTCTTAAATTAGTTTGTCAATAAGAGAAATGTGATTAGGGCAATGATTCTTCAATGTCGTTCAAGTTTCTACATGTATGTGAAACCAAAGCTTTTTCACACTGTCTTACAATACAACATTGTAGAATTACTTTTTCATATTATTTTTATTGCTATTCCTACGTAAGGAAAAAATATCAGTTGAAATGAGGTTACTTTGTTAATATCCTTCATTTCGCTGCATGGGTCTTGTATTATTTATTCTGTGTTTTATCAGGATGTACAAAACATTTTCTTTCCTGTTGGTAAATAACGAAAATTAACTTTTTCACACATTGTTTCTCCAGACACAGATCGCGTATCAAAGAAATGCTTACATTCCCATCATTTTTTTGTTCAATTCATTCAAATTCGGTGCATACTTTACCTTTTCCGATGTTTCCTCGTGACAAGTACCTTTTGTTTGAGAATTAGAAAGAAATGATACAGTATTTGATTCCAGCATCGAGAGAATGATATTACGTGTAGGTAAATTCTTGGGAAATAGGTCATTAACACATATATCTATTATATTTTCGTCTTTACCTATGTTCCTGTCTCACGACCATCTTTAGAAGATGTTTGAAACGGCTTCTGATGATGGTCGTGAT
This sequence comes from Endomychus coccineus, assembly GCA_958510875.1. Taxonomy (NCBI): domain Eukaryota; kingdom Metazoa; phylum Arthropoda; class Insecta; order Coleoptera; family Endomychidae; genus Endomychus; species Endomychus coccineus. The sequence continues at coordinate 119,360,667 of OY294069.1, forward strand.
TTCGAAACGTACGTAAAGTCGAAAATATAATAGATATACATGTTAATGTGACCTATTTCCCTGGGTCATGAATCATTATTATATATGATTGTTGGTAAAACTGGCTTTCGAATTGCGAAAACTGTAATTTCAAAGTTAGAGTACGCCCCTGTCAGGCTCGCGTTGAAGGTAGTTATAAACAATTTAATTTCTGCTTGTTTTGTTATTGGCGAATCCATGATTTAGGTCCTTTGTACGGAAAAGGTTTGTCCGAATCTTGTTCTGTCGGAAACTCATTATTGTCTTCTGTAAGGGCTGTAAGCTAAGTCTATGTAAGAAAAAAACTTTTAAAAGTGGGAAACTAGTAATCGATTTGAACAGTAAAATCATTTGTATAAATAGTCTGGTCAAATTAGACGAAAAAAGTATAAAGCTGGGAAAATTTGCGGGTAACTCCGATCGACTCTGGGTTTTTTGCATTTTCCTGAACGGATTTACAACATTCCCGAAAAAAAACTAATATGTGCTTTTCCATTTTTCAATTGTTATAGAGGAAAATGGCCAAAAACTTTGGGAATTTCTAAAATTTCGAAATTATGCCAACAATGGCTGGAAATGCCCACTCAGCGACCTCGAAAACTCCTGAGTGGGCATTTCCAGCCATTGTTGGCATGATTTCGAAATTTCGTAATTTTTTAGCCATGAAAATTGACCATTTTTCTCTATATTCCTCTATGACAATTGATAGTTTTTTAGGAATATTGTAAATCCGTTCAGGAAAATTTTGCAAAAAACCCGGAGTTGATCGGAGTTGCCCGCAAATTTTCCCAGCTTTTTTGCTAATATGACTCGACTAATAGGTGCGCGCTTGAGTAACTGAATTCGGATGCATCCTCAGAATGCCGATCATTTGGTTACTCTTTAAGAATGCTTACCAGGGGAACACTATTATGGATTAAGGTTCACTCTGCCCAAAGGATTCGAACGAAAACTTTCTGACCCATCGGGATTTGGACGAACTTTTTGCGATCCAATAATACGTGAATAAATGCTAACTTAATAAACTAAAAGAATTCATACTGTGGGTACACTATAAATAAGAAATAATCACCCTTATCCACTAAAAACTTTTTAGTGGATAAGGGTTCTTATTTATAGATGCTAAGTTGCGAAGATGAACATTTATTAAAATATTCGTGAAATCTGGTGAGAATGGTTGGCCATTTTTTGTAATACTCATTTGTTCAAATCACCAAGAATATCTAAATTCTGTGATTTATCACCACAATACGGTGATTCTGATTTGATCAATTTTCCCCTCGAGGAGCATTATTTTTTATTATTGACCCAGAAAACTAAACTTGAATAACTCATTTGATTAGAAAAATTTTTTTAATAAAAGAAATGTATACTTACTAGAATTTTAACATTATTTAAAGACAATGCAGTATTTAAATAATGTTGTCTTTTCTTTTCAATCTTCTCACATTAATAGATAATATTAATAATTGCTCGCAGTAATTTAGTGTACTAATAATTTCAAATTATGGTGTAATCATTATTCATTCTATATCACAAAGATATCATTTTTTGAATTTAATAAATTAAGATTGTGTATAAATAATGCCTCATGTTATGTAGTAATAGGTAATTAAATATGTATTTATTAGAAGTGTTTATATTTGTACTTTATAGTAATATATAATATTGAAAAAAGTTTTATTTCATAATGTACAGCATCTCTGAAGTAGAAAATAGGTGAGCGAGATTAATTTATATGAGATGTTAGTTGGATGCCGTGATGATAATAAACATCTGAATGAGATCAAAATTAATAACAGGAAGTTAGGACATTAATTGCAATTTTTATATGTAATTTAGGGATACTGGTTATGTGGACTTGATCAGAGATATGCTCATAGGGTTTGAAAAATTTTTAATCGTCATATTTACTAAGTAAATACAAAAAATCACACTCTGATTGGTTCATGAGGCTAGAAGAATATTTTTTTTTGGTTTGCTGAAAACTGCAAATTCTGTTGATTAATTGTTAAAAATAATCTATAATTAAGTGATTATGTTGTAAGAAAAGTCACTCTCATTTTTCCTTCACCTCTATTATTTCTGTTATTGAGTTTAGACGGTTTGCGCATTAAGGTATCAATATTGAAAATTGGCAGTTTTCATCACTAATAGAACAATAATAATTTTACCTACAGTTTGATTGTAACATTATCGAACTGAAATCAGTGAATAACATTCCGTCATTTTACAGTTTATGAAGTATTTACAGATTATGCTGTATAACTCGAGGGATAATTACATTATTTGAACACTTCAAACCGTAGTCGATAGATTAGATTAACTTGGTTTTAAATAAAATAACTATTAAAAGTTTGATTTTCATTAATTTAATAAATAAATGTAACTCCTTAGCTTCTTCAAACAAATATTACAAAGTAGCTGTGGTTTTAACGAAACTATAGTTACATATATTTATTAAATTATTGGAAATCAAACTTTAAGTTGAAGTAAATGCAATATAGTTGTTTAATAATCTAATTTCAACGCTCTATCTATTTTGAACAAAAAAGTTCAAAATTTTAGTAATATTCACAAATGAACTTGTTTTTGTACTTGAGCAACTTTATGATCCAGTCGTCACCACATTTTTCATCCGTGATCAAGGTAAGTGGGGGTCTCTTTGCGAAATTCTTTCATATATGTTATATTTCCCCCATAGGGGCTTCTCGGTGGGATAAATGACACAGTTTGATAAAAAAAAGAAAGATTATGGTTTATTGAAATCTTATCATGTGCGATAAAAACACATATAAGTAAGTGGGTGACGAGTTTCAAAATTACCTTATTTAAAACTTTCACAACAATTTTTTATGGGATGCATGCGTGTCGAAATTCCACGTCAAGCAGCTTAGGCAGTATCTATCGCCACAAAAGTGACCTATTGTACGGTATATCTATGGTTTCTGCGTTTACGTAGTGTAAATTCATAATACTTCGGAATTTGGAGAATAAAACTTAAATTTTACACAATTTTTTTGGCATTTAATTTAAAAAAGCTGACAAATTGTTTGACCACACTGTAGTATTTTCAAAGCAAGGAGTTATCAACTAAAGCTAAATCTAAAAGTATGTCCTTAAATATTAGGGATCAGAATGTGGTACAAATTGAGGGATGGGGGTGGATAATGGTGGGAGTGTATTTACAAAATTGTTAACAGGTGGTGAATTGTATCTATCGATTTGATCATTTAATATTACATTATTATTATTTTTTGAGTGTTTCAATATTTCTATGGATTCTAGTATATTAAGTTTATGTTCTTTTTCCTGAATATGTAGAATATCGGGATTAAGGGTGAAATTGTGGTTATGTTCTAACAGGTGATTCGCAATTAGAGTCCTCTTTTTTGAGTCTGTAACTTCTCAAACTTCAACGAACATTCGAGAAGTTACAGACTCAAAAAAGAGGACTCTAATTACGCGAATCACCTCTTAGAACATAACCACCATTTCACCCTTAATCCCGATATTCTACATATTCAGGAAAAAGGACATAAACTTAATATACTAGAATCCATAGAAATAAAACTCAAAAAACATTAATAATGTAATATTGATCAAATTGATACATACAATTCACCACTTGTTAACAATTTTGTAAATACACTCCCACCATTATCCACCTCCATCCCTCAATTTGTACCACATTCTGATCCCTAATATTTAAGGACATACTTTTAGATTTAGCTTTAGTTGATAACTCCTTGCTTTGAAAATGCCACAGTGTGGTGAAACAATTTGTCAGCATTTTTAAATTGAATGTTGAAAATTTTGGGTAAAATTTGAGTTTTATTCTCCAAATTCCGAAGTATTGTACGGTTTATCAATCAAGGCGACTATCAAATTTACCCTACTTCACCTTAAATCTAAGATCTGTCAAAATCGGCATGTTCTTCGGAGCTAATTTATGTTTAGCCACCAGGTTGCCCTATATATAAACTATTACATTCCGGACATATAAACTTCTAAACATTATTACTCCAGTAAAGTGAAAACAAAGAAAAAATTCCATCGTATTAATTCGAGAAGTGATGAATTAAATCATGATTTTTTATTTTCACAAATGTTATAACAGTAATTTTTGAATAATTAAAAATGAATCCACTATTAGGATTGAATATACTTTTCACTCCATACTGATTATGTAAAGATAAGGAAAGATTACCGTAAGTCATATTTGCGACACTTGTCGACAAATATTTGTGTCTTCTACATAATTATGGTACTTACGATATTTCACATCATGTTTACAAAATAAATGTAATATAAGTGGATCAAATTAAGTTCAGATTTTTCTCTTTTGCATAGATTTACTAAACAGATGGTAACTTCATTCTTTCGGAAATTTCAGTGGGATATATCAAATATTATGAATGCAAATTTATGAAATCAAAAAACCAATCGGACTGATTTCAAATTTGGGTGGGGGGTTGTTTGTCATATCACTTAGTCAATAGCGCCAATTGGCAATGGCAAGTGTTTCTAAAATGAAAATAATTATTTCTCGATCAGTTTCGGGATTCTTGTTTGATTTTGGGTATCTTAAATAAATGAATATTTTTTATGCAATAGGTATACTAACCTGTAAAAAATTAGAACATTGAGAAAATTATTACCCACTTCGATTAATTTTTAGCACGGTTTGTAAATTCATCTAGATATTTGAAATTTCATAAACATTAAAAATGATTTGAAAAATAAAACTGGTCAAAATTCATCTTACATTCAGATATTTCAGTTTTTTAGTTATGTCGATTTTTTTTGGGTATAGGAATATATACAGAATTGCAAATACCATTTGTAATGCATTTTTATAATTTAAATTTATTTGGATTATTTTTGGAATGATAATTTTCTACAAACTATTGCAGGTGAGTATTTTATCTTGAGACATCGAAATATGTTTCTTGAAAAATACGCTTTGTAGGAAAAAAATTCGTAAACTTTATTTTGAGAGATAAAATCTACCTCGCCAAAATTACCCTCCCTATACACTTCCTGGGGGTTGAAAGGGTGTAGCTTCGAAATTTAACATGGGGACTTTTTTCTTATCAGATTCGTATTGTCCATCAAAAAATTCGTGCTTCCAATTGAATGATAATGAGAGTATGTTTTCAATTTTTTTTTTACTCAAACGGTTCGCTAGTGCTCTTGTTAATTTTAAAAATGGAACTCCTTGACCAACTATTCAGGTATATTCGTTATCTTAATTAAATATTTTCATGTATTTGATATGTTCAGAGAAGGTTATAAACACATTTATTTGACTGTGCGTATATTATACAACTCAAGTCTACTACTATTTCTAGTAAAAATCCCCTGAGATATATCACTCTGATTTTCACCACAAGGGAATTCAAATGCCGTGGGAACCAAGAATTTTAACTTAATTCTTGAATAATTCTTCCTTCATAAGAATAAATCCAGAAATGTATGACATGTTTACGCAGCTTTGAAATCTCAAAGTCTGTAGCTAAAAGATTTTCCCTCATATTCCTCTAATTACCTACTTATTAACAGAAATAATTATTTCGCATTCGTAAAGAGTAAATCTGAAACCATGGGCAAATAATTTACAATGCAATTGTTGCTAATGTTTGTCGAAACTATCGCTTAGTTGCATGGATGTAATAATAATTATGTAAAATTTATTAATTAAAAAGGGACAAGAGATTGAGATGTTTATTATCATAGTAGATCAACTCCATTTCATGACTGGAACTAGTAAAAAGACAAAATTGACAGAAACATTAACTTGCATTCAAAATTGGGTTGAATTGGAATTGAAATACATTATTTAGTCACCTATTTTTTCTCCGGGTTGTTGATGGTCTCGTGAGTTATATCACCATGTTCCATTCAACATCTTCAATGTAGCTAATTTCAGCTCAATTGTGAATTGGCACATTCAGGATTCTACAGGTATATCGAGGAAGTGTGACCAGTCAATTAACGAAATGATTATCCAACCTCTGCCATAACATATATGGTTTTTGTTTTTGATGAAACTTTTAAACCCGAATTATTCATTCATACTTAGATGCACATGGGAATATATTTTTACATTATTATTTGTATAATAAAACTCATGTTTCAAAAGTGTATGAATCTCGAAAATATTGCTCATTGATAATTTGTAAAAGTCCAATTATGGAACCTTTTTTTTCCGTTAGAATTCGTGCTTAACAAAATTTGTCACTTCCTTTCATCATTTGATAAACAATTATATTGGTGTGATGTTACGATTATTACAGTTACAGATTCTGAAAAAAAAAATATTCAAGGACAGAAGAATTAATTTTTGAAACACTTCAGTCATAGTTGAAATTATTGGTGAGATCTATGAAAATAGTACCTTATCAAATATTATTTATTAAACTCATTAATTTCAAATAATTTCAAATGTTTGCTTTGTACAAACCATTTTCTTGCTTGGTATATGTAATTAATGTTTATACTCATCATTGTAAAAATGTTATTGTATAACTTGACATTCATTCACTTTTGCGATATAGAGCCGTTCTCCGATTGAATAGATGTGAAAATGTACAGTGCATTTTCACCCTTGATTGGAAACAGTCTTCCTGTAAAGTGATAGCCTGTATTATGGCCTAAACATAGTTTTCTTTATTGTACATATTGTATTTTAAATATATATTAAGACTAGAATATTACATAATTTCTTCTGTATATTTTGTTGGGGTAATTTAAGCTTGTAGCAGGATATTTATAATTTATGTCACGCTGTCTGTTTTTATTGCATATCATTGTTCCTACCTTAAATCGGATGTTTGTTTTTTTATATAAGACTGCCGAGGATGTGAGAAATGCGTATAAATCTTCAACTTCTGAGGCATGTCATAATGTTATAATTTATATGTTATCTTTCGCTAGGCATATTTTGTTTTAGGTTTTCTTTAGTCAGTAATTTGTTGTTTTTAGAATCTTTTATAGCTATTTTAGCTTTTTGTACATAACGATTTCATGTAATATAATATATAATATGTTTTTCGATTTGACTTAATAAAAATACATCATAAATAGTGTTTTATTCATAGATTTTGAAAAACAATCAAACCCATTTCCTCTAGTCCACTTCTTGCGAAAAAATATGTGCTGCTGCAGTATTTCTAGTTGCTCTCGCAACTAGACTGATTGCGGCTTGCAACGCCGGATTTAGGGGAGTGCAACCCGGGGCCTCCACAAAAGGGGCCCCCACAATAGACTTGGAAAAAAAATCTTTTAAATTCCGACTAGTAAACACTAGTAAACAACTTTTCTGATATTTTTTTTTCGCTATTTTACCTTTACCTTTGTACAAACATGATTATATTGTTCTTAATCCAAATCCGGCCTTGGCGGCTTGCGCTTGTAGGACACGTTGGTTTCTACATAACGGTCGACAGGTGACTCCGATTTTCGATTTACAAAAAAAATTCACAGAAATGGATATGATGCATTAAATACTGGAGTGCAGAGAGAACTCACTGTTCAAGGTGATCAAGATTATGTAGTACGTAAAACTGAAATTTAATAAAATATTGTCAAATGCGAAATACTCGCTCCTTCTTAACCCATCGGGCATGCGCAACATACTGATCAGCCTCCTAGTTGTAAATTCTGATTAAACTCAACCTCTGTTGATTATAGGGTGAAAATAAATGACGAAACTTAATGACACAAATAGGAAATCCTAGTACATAATATCCATTGTTAAAACAGTGTACATTAAAAAAACTGATCAATTGAACGAGTGACTTCCCTCACTCGTTAATGTTGGTTAACTTGGATTTGGTCCAATACTTTTATTCACTCGACCAATTTCATAATGAACCTGAAGCAGTTTCAATTTATGAAACGTACTTAACTTATAATTTACGTTTCATTATCTGATAATTTGTTATTTTATATAAGTTCTTTCGATTCTGAAGATTATTAATATTCAAAAAATCAAAGGTGGAAGCCGTTACTTTATGGTAATTTAGCATTTTGATTATATGAAAGAATAACTACTTTGTTTTTATACCACTTTTATTGATAATAACGTGAAAACGTAACTATAGATTCAACACCGAAGTGCCATTATCAAACAAATAGAAAATTATGAAGAAATCAATGAAACAGTTCAAGTATAAATAGAATAGAGTAAAGTAGGGTTGAGATTAAGGGAAATTCCAAAACAGATAGATCCTAGGAAAGTACAGTATTACATATAGGCCAGTACCACGGTCGTATATACAGGTCTGGAAACTCGGGGCTGTTTCCTATGTGAGAAGTGGGACCGCTAAGCGTCGACTGTCGCGTAGTACCAAAAGACGTCACGTGAGAGTATTCTCTGACAACTGTCATTCTTAAGGGGCTTGGGGACAGTACTAAAAAAATGAGAGAAGTTTTTGAAACTTGTTTTAAAATAAAGTTTAAAGCCTTAGAATTCGATTTCCGTTTGAAAATTTAAAGTTACCCAACTTTTGGAAGAGAAATTTTAATTTAAAAAATGTTGATTCAACACGCGTTCTTATGGAGCAGTTACTTTTTTCAATTCAAAAAACATGTTAGAGATGACATTACAACCACAAACTTCTCACATGGATGAAAAAATGTCCAAAGAATATTATAAAAAAAAGTTTTACAGACATTACGGGGCATTTAAGAAAGTTTTTTATAAAATAAGACGCAAAAACATCGACATTTTTTAGATTTGGCAACATCGCATAAATCATGTGAAGCGCGCGTAATTCAAATTCGTTCTTTGATTTAAAAAAGATATATTCATTATTTTTGGCCTCATTCGGATTATAAACAAATATTAAAATATATTTATTCTCAATAATGCTAAAAATAAATTCTCTATTACATTTATGATATTATAAACATCAATTAATTATAAATCAATAAATTGCATATTTTCTAAATTACCTAAATTTTGTTTAACAGCATACGTAAAACATTTTTTCAAATAAGCAATGGTTTCACGGTCAGGATCTTTGATGTTGCTACTCTTTGTTTGATATAAAACATTTGAAACTCCTTTAGTTGTATGGTTCATATCAGACTGGAAAACAATTGGATATCCGCAGGCTTTTCTCAGAGCGCTTCTACTTGAACTATCATTGTCAGCCACAAAAACACCTATTTCTACATTTGCATTTTGAAGGATTTGACTTTTGGTTACTAACAATACTGCCCCTTCCCCTTCCAGTGATTTTGCTGTTCCATGATAATTCAATCTACAGTCATGTTCTTTATTAGTTCAATTTTTTTTTGTTATTCTCGCATTGCACACACATGCGATTAAAACAAAAATAATCCAAAACTTGTCCAGTATATTTGCCAATCAAACAACAAAATCCATTCAAGCTGTCTTAAGAATATCCATTTGATCTTGGAACTCCAACCCATATCGAACGAAGCAATAACTCGAACAAATTTTCTGACTGTTCCATCGTCTCCAATTTTCTCATATGTCAGAAAATCTTCTGGTGTACCGGGAGGCCGGAATTTAGAAAAAAAAACAAAATCTCATTTTGTCATTTTAGACATAATTCTTACAAATTGAGTAAATTGATTCGATGGAACTGGTCGATTCGATGGAACTAGTTGATTCGATCGAATTGGTACAAAAATTTCAAAAATTATTAATATAGAAAACCTGTATTTTTTTTTAAATTGATTCATCGGAATGTGATTTAAAATATTATATCAGCAATATATTAACTTGTTATCGGTAGCATTATATTACACAACATCTTATCGATATCGATAACATCAATTGAACCAATGTTTGTTAAAATATTTTCAATGCGAATTTCAAATAAAACTTACAAAGTTTTTCTAATCTCTTCGATATTCTGTAACGTATATAAACGTTCTAATTCTACTGCATGTTTACAGCTCTCTTTAGCAGCATTTTCTATAATCGGACCGATAATCCTTTCATGTTTTTTAAAGGTTTTCTTATCCATTGCTGGCAAACCCATAGTCTGGAAAAGCTTATTCACATGACTATGTCCAAGACCCGTATGCAAAGCACCTAAAAAAGAAACGAAACATAAATAAGCTATTTTGTTTACTTACTTTTTTTCTTTATAACAACTTAACTATAATGATTTTTTCAGATCAATTATTATAATAATCATAATAATAATATCAGTACTAAAGTCAATAATAATGCTTTTTTTTCAACACTCACCTAGTGCAACTTTTGTATTTATATCAAAACTGAAATTTCTTCCTGCACAATTTTTTGAGGTTGGAATACTGGGTACGATGTTACTGTTTGAACATTTATGACAATCAACATGAAAAACTGATGCCATTCCAAAATTATTTGTATCTTCAATGTTTTGAAATAACAGAGGTTCCTTACAGGCCGAACAAAACATATTCTTTTGGAGATGCTCAATGTTTACAATGCAGTTTCTAAAAATGTTGTTGACTTCAATTTCATTACTTGTAGTTTCTTCTGCAGGGCTTTGCAATGCATTATTACTCCGTTCTTTTAAGACGTGAAAAGAATTACGATTTTTTTTCCAGTTTCAGATCGTTTTAAATAATGATTATAAATTTTTTCAGAAACAAACTTTCCTTTTACACGAAAATTTCGTTCAACCGGCATTTTTATTCTTTTTATATTCACATGTGATGTGTTTACACTTCTTATTATAATAATAATAATATGATGCAGTGTGCGCGTGCGCGAGCTCAAAATTCTTGCGATGTTGCTAAATGTAATGTCGGTAATATAGAAACTCAACTTTTTTTACTCCCACCATGCCTTACTGTCCCCAACCCCCTTAAGTTGTAAACACAAGGAATACCTGCGTTTTTAGAAACAAATTACGAAACTGTGCATTGTGCCAAAATGCAAAACGTGGTACAAAAGTGTAAAGCAAAAAAAAAATTATTGTTGCCGTACTTCGAGATCCAAGCGCTAGCTAGTGGCTGAGCGAGGGACTACGAGTTTGGCGACGCGTAAGAGAGTCATGTCAAACATACGAGTCCCCCGACCTGTATGTACGACCGTGGCCAGTACTAATGGGAGAAAATATTAGAAATAAAAAAAGTAATTCGTTACAGCAATCTGACAGCGAGATATTGTATATTATAAAAGAAGGAAAAATAAATCGAACCGACAGCTGCTATCCGGGATGGAATGGGGTGTGTTTTTAGGGGTTGAAAACAGTTTCCAGTGATTTCTGGTTAAACTGTGCATTCTATCAAAAAAAATTAAGTATAAAAGTTATCTACAACTTTTGTACCCACCATTTTTATCCTAACCTCAAAATTTTCTGACAAAAATGCGAAAAACCAATTTTTCGCTTTTTAATTTTTTTCTTTGACAAATAAAACTTTATGAAGCTCAAACTTTGGCAAAAGATGCCCCTATTTATTGCAAAGAGGCAGTACTTTTTTTGGAGGGAAATACATGGAGGTTCTTGTTAAATTTGATTTAAAAAAAACAAATTTTTAACTGCGATTCCTCTTAAAACTACGCCTCCTACAGAGTTATGTTTTGGCTCACTTACTCTCTGTTACGTCTACTTTCGATAACGGTAAAAGAACGTATACTGCAATGGAAAAAATGGTGGGAAAATTGAAAAAATCGCTGTTTTCGTGGTAATTTGCATATTTATCGTTGAATAATTGTTATTAATTAACAAAATCATTCTAATTTTTCTATGTTCATGGAAACTATAATATTATTTCTTTAATTATTGTATAGATCTAGTTTTGATGTGATGTCATGCATGTCTAAGACAGCAAATTATATCTGCTATATTTGTATCATCGTAATCGCAGGATACGAATATATGATTTCTACGATCGTCGTACATGGAATTGTTACTATCAACAAAACATAAGAAATGCACATTCCCAATATGCATTTAAAAACAATTTTAGTTTCTTACTCGAAATCAATTAGTTTACTAAAGAAAATATAATCATACAATAGGTAATGTAATAGATCTACAATGATATATACGGATTTTGTAGTGGTTTTCAATTATAAGACAGTATTTACATGTTGCACTGAACACGTTTATATTGCAAGTATTTATATAAAAAAAAAATTCTATAAAAAATAATACGTCGTGAAAAAATTGAAGCAGATCCCTCGTGTTTCTAGGTAGTAAATATTAACAACATGAAATTCATAAATGAGGTAAAAAAAAATTAATATTATTTTGAACATGCTTAAAAAACTAAATTGAAAAAAATGTGAATTCCCCTTCATGTATTTTTCTCTAATCTTGCTTTCTTCGCATAGCGTTGTACTTCTTCTTCGTCCAATTCAACAAAACTGAACGATTCCTTAGTGTTTTTGAAAGTTTCATTGAGTACTGTTTCAGTTATAGTACATTGATCTGTTTCCATTTCTTCCGAGTCACTTTCGTCTATTGAAATTTGTGGAAGTTCAGCATTTGAGCAATTTTCTAAATTAAAACAATTTAAACATAAGTTGGTACGACTAGTATATGCCGTCTCGACCTACTGTCCTACAAACCGCTCTTAAAATAATTCTTAGAATATTAAATTATAATCAGACTAATTCACCAATTGTTACTATGTAATACTGTACTTTCCTAGGATCTACCTGTTTTTGGAATTTCCGTTGATCCCTTATTCTCAAACCTACTTTACTCTATTCTATTTATACTTGAACTGTTTCATTGATTTCTTCATAATTTTCTATTTGTTTCATAATGGCACTTCGGTGTTGAAACTATAGTTACGTTTTCACGTTATTATTAATAAAAGTGGTATGAAAATAAAGTAGTTATTCTTTCATATAATCAAAATGAAATGAAATTACCATAAAGTAACGGCTTCCACCATCGATTTTTTGGAGAATGCCTGTACGGCAACCCAAGCCAAAGAATTTCATAAGTTATCGAAGAAACAGCGAACAACGAGTCAGAATATTTGGTTCAATCAACAGTGCTCACATTTGAACATCACACCCAAATATATCAGTTTAAAAACCAAGACGAAATCCACAGCAGCAGAGAACGTGTTGAAAAAAGCGAGGATCATCTGGCTTGAAGAAAAAAACAAAAAAACTCTATAGAAAACGTTCAGTGATTTCACACTACTTAAAGGTATTACACTCTGAATTATCTTATAAACTCCATCCTGTCGAATTCGATTTATTTTTTGATTATGTTAAAGATTGCGTTAGTAAATTCATTCACACTAAATATCTCGCACAGTCAAAAAAGTTAAATATTCTTCTAAAATGTAAAACGGTCAATAATCAACCCCCCACCCCCACCTCCAAACAAATTTCAAATTTAATGAGAGAGTTATTAATTACTCCAAAATCATATTCTCAAAAGAAGAACTTTGTTTACTCTAAGGGACCAAAGTATTCTCCACATACTCAAAGTAACCCCTTTCTAGAAACTAGTATTGCTGAAGTAGAATTTGTCTTAAAAAATATTAACGCGAAGAATTCTAAATTAACAAAATTAGAAATAGGAAAATCACTTTCATAAACTAAAAAACAATTCAATCATACAGATACATCTAAAATCAAATCAATCAATCAAAAACTTAAAGAAAACAATTTAACCCTTACAAAGGCAGATAAATCGAATCGAAATTGAAATTGAAATTTATTTGCACCTCATATACATACATAAAAGTAAAATTAAGGTAAGTCATAATATTACAATAATACAATAAAAATAAATATACAATAGAATACAAATACATTAGTAAAAAGTTGACGACATAAATGATAAAATCAAGGCTTAAATATTATATACTGATAAAATCTAAGAAATTGAAGGTAACTTGCAAAGTTCAGTATTTATTATTATCAAGAACATACTGGAATTCTTCAATGTAGTAACAAGAATTTATATTGTGATTCTTTTAGCCATTTTATAAAAATACTTTTACTACTAGTATCTTTTATTTCAGATGGTAATGCATTGAAAAGCTTATAGCCACGGTACATTGAACTTTTTTTGAAGGCCATATATTGAAAAGCGGGCAGATATAGATTGTTCAATGATCTTGTCGAATATGTATGAGTTTGAGATACTTTAGTACTATTGTCTTTATTATTAAAAATGTAAGTGAGTAGTTTCAGTATATATAGGCTGGCGAAAGTCAAAATTTTATGTGTTTTGAAAATATTCCTGCAGGATTGATTGGGTTTTAAATTAAAAATAATTCTTAAAATACGCTTTTGGCATATGAAAACATGCTTCCACTCCCTTGACTGACCCCATGCAATAATATTATAATTCAACATAGAATTTACCAAACCGTAGTAAACGGCAGTCAGTGCATTAACATCCAAACAATTTTTCATAACCCTGAAAGCAAAGCATAGTTTATTCAACTTTTTACAGACAGAGTCTATCTGTAAACCAAAGTCTAATTTATCATCAAAAATGATGCCCAGAAATGGAACTGAATTAGTGAGTTGTATTTTATGTCCATTGAAATAATCGGAGAATTAGCCAATTTATGAGGAAATTGAATACATGATGTTTTATTGTAGTTAATAATTAATTGGTTTCTTCTGCACCATTCATCAAGTTGCTTTAGTACACGGGCAATTTTTCTTTCCACTTCTTCTAATGAGTACCCAGTTATGATCATAGTGGTATCATCGGCATACATATAGATTTCACCATCATTGATATGTTCCACAAGATCATTAATAAAGATTAGAAATAAAAGAGGCCCTAATACACTGTCTTGGGGCGTTCCAAGATTGACAGAAAATAATTTGGAAAATTCCCCATTTATTTCCACTCTAAAATGTCTGTTCGAGACAAATGACAGTAACCATTTATTTACGGTGCCACGTATTCTTATTTTATCCAATTTAGCAGACAAGAAAGAAGGCTTTAATGTATCGAACGCCCAAGAAAAGTCAATAAATAAAGACATTGTCAAATTTACTAATATTAGCCATAGAAAAATTTCGCTGCTTTGAGAAATGGTGTTCTTCATTATTATAGTTAGAGATGGAATGATTCCAAACAAATTCCTGCATAGTGTGGTCAGAAATGCCTGGCTCAAATACAGAGTGATAACTATCATTAATAATTATCCCTAAACAAAATTATGAAGATAAAATGTCAGTATTTATCCAAGCGGGATTAAACGAAATACGTAAAGACCCAACTAACCTTTTTCAATTAAAAACTGAACAATTTCCTACAAAATAGTGAAATCCTATTTGACAGTGGTTTCGAAAAATATAAACTCATTAATAGCAATCCTTGCTCTCCTAAACTATGCGGACTTAAAAATCATAAAGAAAATGCCCCCATACGACCTGTGGTGTCTTACATTAATAGTCCAACAAGGGACCTTGCAATCAAATTGAATCAGACATTCAAGAAATTCACTAATTTTAAACCTACATTTGCTGTTAACAAATCGAATTATCCAAATTAGTCAAAACACACCATATACCAACCAATGGTTTTTTAGTTTCCTTTGATGTTTCAAACATGTTATCAAATATTCCAACTTCAGAATGATTTGTCCAGACTGTGATGACTTTTATATAGATAGAACTTGTCGTAATTTCAAATTAAGATACTAAGAACATTTTCGCTCGTATAGACTTAACAAAACAGACTCAACCTTTGCTAATCATTTTTTACAAACTGAAATTGAATACATTAGAATCAATAGAGATTTATAAAGGTCTCAAAAACTCTAATAAAAATATCCTCAATGATCAGTTAGACCTACATCAAAGTGATCTTTTCATGTGTCTTTCAAACCGCTCTTAAAATAATTCTTAGAATGTTAAATTATAATCACACTCATTCACAAATTGTTACTATGTTTACTATGTAATACTGTACTTTCCTAGAATTTACCTGTTTTGGAATTTCCCTTAATCTCAACACTACTTTACTCTATTATATTTATACTTGAACTTTCTTCATAATTTTCTATTGGTTTGATAATGGCACTTCGGGGTTGAAACTATAGTTACGTTTTCACGTTATTATTAATAACAGTGGCATAAAAACAAAGTAGTTATTCTTTCATATAATCAAAATTATTAATATTCATTGTTAAAACAGTGTACATTAAAAAAAATGATCAATTGAACAAGTGACTTCACTCAATCGTTAATGTTGGTTAACTTGGATTTGGCTAAATACTTTTAATTACTCAACTAATTTCATAATGAACCTGAAGCAGTTTCAATTTCTGGAACGTTCTTAACTTATAATGTACGTTTCATTATCTGATAATTTGTTATTTTATATAAGTTCTTCCGATTCTGAAGATTATAATGATGTTTCTGTGAAACAGACTAACACGTATAAGAAAATGTATGTCTGCATAGTTTGGAAACAGCAAGCTGGCAATCAAATTACCAACAAACAGGTATGACAATCACTCATCTTACTGCATGAGATTATATTAAATATCTGATAAATTTCAGATCAGGTACGATCTGATACGATGCAACTTTCTTCAAAACAAAGTTACAACGTCCTTAGCATGAGCAAAAGAGATATGATTAATTGATCACGTGACTTCCCTCACTAGTTGAAATTGGTTAAGTTGAATTTGATTAAATACTTTTAATTATTCAATCATATGAATGAATGGAAATGCCACTCTACACCCTCGTTGTTTATTTTATTTGATATATCGTATGTCGTTCATTAAAGAAAAGTAGCTAGTTCAATCAATTCGGAATCAGCTCCGACGAAATTGGTGCCGTTATCGGAATCTAGCCAACTAGAAATCTTTGGAATGCCGCCATGAAAGATTCTGTGGTCAAATCTGAAACTAGCTCCAAATGAATGGCTTTAGCGGTAAAGCAAATGAAAAGTAAAATTTAACATTTAATACTTTCACATCCACGTTCCTATCTATCACGAATATGAATGTCACAAGCATAATCCACCCCCGTTACGAAGAATGATGGTTGTGGAGTAACACGAGAGGGTGGCCAGGAAGCCATTTCCATACTTAGCGATAACGCGGAAACATTTTATACACTTGTGGCATATGTCTTTGGCAATGTTTTTTCCACCATTAGACCAATGGCATTCCCTAATGAAGGACAGTAGAAGTTGATGAGGTCCTGGATACATCAAAGATGTGTTCATGCTGGCATATGAGTTTCGTCAGTATGTGCTTTGAGGACAAAATAATAGGATGCTTTTTCAAATAAGGAAAACTAGAGTTTTGTAACCTACCACCCAATCTCACTGTACTCTTTTTATCGAGAAATGGCTGAAGGCTTGAGAGTTTGCATTTGTTGCCAAGAAGTTTACCAAGCTTAACCCTTTGAATGCCATCAGAAAATGACTCCTCCTGTGCTAGTTTGATAACAATTTTTGTGCATTTTCCAGTTCTTGCTCCGATAGGAAACCAGCAAGGTGGTTAATATTCACACCGATCCTGCCATTGTGTATAAATCTTAGACAAAAGGCTATTGTTCGCTTGATTCGGTTAAAGTAGAAGAATCTATTATTGATCTTGATTTGTGATCAAACATATCCGTTCAGTTTTAGTTTCAGGTAGGCTTGCAAGCATAATGGAATTTGATAAGGGCCAATCATGTTCAGATTAGCTTAACCATGGGGGCCAGCCCACCAAAGTATAGAACCTTGAATATGAGATGAGTAGATCGGCTGGATTTTGCTTTATATTAATATAATGACAAAACCCAGAATTTGTTAGTTATTGTACCGGGATATCAAAAATTATCTTGGTCAGGGGTGGTTGTGGAATCTAAAACGTGTGTCTTTACTTTACGTTTGAAATAATTATGTCACTGTCACACTGACATCATCAATAACCTACAAATTTCATACCTATTTATTTCAGTTGTACAACAATAATGAACTACAAATTATGAAATAATTATGTGAACTTTGAACCTTCTCAGAGGTCGTGATAGTCGCAATCCGGGTCAAAAACTGTTTTGAAATAGTTAATTTTCCGTAAATCGAATGACGTTCACGTGAGAAGCCCGTAGTACGCGAGTTAGACAAGTGCAAACTGGTTGTACCTAATAATGCTTTACGACGACTTTTCGCGTGCCGTTTTCGCTCCATGTAGTTAGATTTAGTATCGGACCGTGCCCGACGGCCCGTCTTTTTTCGATAAATGTCCATTAAATAGGAAAATTTAATTAAAATAGTTCGAGCTATTCTCAGATCTCAGCTACGCTCGTCTAACGTGCGACGTACCAAAGGGAATTTTCTCGTGACTAAAATATACACGAAGCGGGTAAAAGCTAGCGGCCCATAGCCGAAAACACTTTATTACAACTGGCGCCGCCCGCACAGGGCACGAAACGGCCCCAAATTAACAAGACCGAGGTAAAATGTATAAACTCTGACTTACGCGCAGCGAGCTCCTCGAGGCATATGTCAAAATGATTTCGTTCGTAGCTAATTACATAGGACGTCTGGCGTTCATGCAATTATGTTTTTAGATAATTCCGAACCTTCTAATTCCGATAGGCCACATGAAAATCCAGGAGTCCAAAGCGCTAAAGACTTCTGAGTGTTACAATATTCGTATAAAATTGCGAAATTTCGCACTTTTAGAAACTTCAAATTAATTATGACATAATTATTTCAAACGTAAAGTAAAGACACACGTTTTAGATTCCACAACCACCCTTGACCAAGATAATTTTTGATATCCCGGTATTTGCCTAACCCTATTAGCAACGAATGTTTGCAATAAATGAGGAGGAGTTTTTATCCCACAAAGGAGAGCATTTAAATTGCACCAGAGGTATAAAGAATCAAACTTTGAGTTCTTGGAGGAACGAACTTGTTTTTATAACTTAGAAAGAAACAAGGCCGCACTAAGTTCCAATGAGAGTCATAGAAGGACCACTTTGAATTTGGCCAATAAAAATGATTTTTTTCATATGCATCGATGCTACGGATGTACAGGCAAGCACCGTGGGCATATATAGAAGCATCTGCAAACCCATGAAGTTGACAGCTGACAAAACTGTCAGGCAACACGTCTAGGAATTTTCAATGTATTTCGTTGAGATAATTCCCATGAAATTTGGATCTCTTGGATAATTATTGATCCCAATTAACCTTCATAATCATCGACGTAAAAATCCTCGGATATTTCTCTGCTTGCTTCAAGGAAGCTTATAAGGACGTCTGTCGGTATTTTTTTTCAGACAACGTATTGATAGAAAGCTGTCTGAAGAGGTGTCATAAGTGACCGTGTTTAAGGTATATTCTGATATTTCATCATGTGGAGAATACCTCCAGAAAATGCGTTGAAAACATCGTTGTTCGGGATTTACAAGTATTATGCAATACATTTTTTCGATATTTGCGTTGACAACAATGCGATGTTGACGAAAACGAATGAGGAAAAATACCAGATCATCCTGGATTTTCGGCCCCACGATCTGGAGGCTGTTATGGGAAACACCATTGTTAAAAGGGTCGAGCGGTCAAAAACTTGAATTGAACTTAATATGATCCAGCCCAAGAGTTGAAATGTGGAAAGATTGGAACCAAGTTGAATGTTTCCATTGCAAAGTAGAGTATTGAAAAATTCTGCACCTATGAAGAGGTTGATTTCAGATGGTAGGAAGAATTCAGGGTCTGCTAACTTGATATCACTGGGTATCTGAAGAGACGTAGTATCAATATGAGCACCTGGCATCCTATCACATATGTTTGGTAGAACTAGTCAAGACAGAGATTGGCTACAAAGGTTATTTCTGGAAGTAATGGTTACCTTGTCGCGATATTTAACTGTAGATACAGTTTGGTTAGCTATGGCCAAACTTTCACTGGTAGTAGGTATTTGGAGCTTCTCACACAATTTTTGTGATACAAAATTCGATTGAGTGCCAGTCCAGTAAAACCCGACAGTTATGTATGCAATTGCAGGAGTCTTAAATATTGACTAGAGCTGTTGAAATAAGCATGCTGCAGGTAGTCACAAAGTTGCAGTTTGATGTAAGAGGAATGATCAATATTTGAATTACTATTTTTTGTCTGATCAGTTCGAGACCCGTTAACATTATCATTGTGCAATAGAGTACGATTGCATTTGCATTGCAACTGTTGATTTACAGTCAGAAGTTTTGTGGTTATTTCGCAAACAGTTTGTACATAATCTGAGAGCTCCTTGCATGCAAGGCAAACGATTTTAAAGGTAGAAATGAAAGATTTATTACTGATTTTTGATTTGGATGTAGATGCTGGAAAGTTTCCTATGATAGATATTTTTTTGGTACTGCTGGGATTATATACTCTTTTCTCTCCAAGACATCAGCTCGATAATTGAGAAATTTCCGAAATTTCTTGTATAGGGACGTCATCCGCAATTTTGTATGATTCTCACTCAGTTTTCTTGTCTAGCTTTAAAGCCAAATGAAAAATAAGAATTCCAGTTTTACGTAGATACCCCTAGCTGATTTAGGAACCTCGTCAAAACAGTTGTCTCAATGTTGACGAGGATTCTTGAGATACTGTTGGTATGCCATTTAGAGATTTTAAGTGATTATGGATTAACATTCCCTTGTTATTTAACCGTTTATATATGATATCTTACGCAACCTCATAGTTTTCAGCTGTTACATCGATTTTTGCAATAAGTCTTTTGACACTGTCATCAAGATGAGTTTTCAAATAATAGAATATTTCAGCATCTACGGCACTCTCATTATTATGCACAAGATCTACATAAAGGTCCCGGAACTCTAAGCACGAATGATAGCCACCCTTGAAAATGAGGATTTTTATCTTAGGAAGCCTAATATTAGGTGCATTTTGAGAATTTCTTCGATGACAAAAATTTACTGAACCAGCTAGTACTGAATTTGAGCTATTTTCCGGATGTAAGATAGTTTCAAATTCATGTAAGATAATTCGTGGAATAGATGTTATACTATAAAAGGACTTTTCAAATGATTCACGCTCTGATAATTGTTCATCAAAGTCTTCACAGCTTAAGTCAATTTGGTCCTGAATATTTTCAAATTTATCGAGCAACTGTCCTTCGTTCTCTAAACGTGATTCAATTTCAATCAAAATCGTTTTGTCTGGTAATTGGTTGGCTGATAAACCTTTTAAAGTTGATTCAGAGTTAACTATATTTTTTAGCACAGCACGTTGCTTTCTTAAGTTAGGTAATTCCTCATCCACGATTAAATTGTTGGAATTATGTAATGAATACTTTTATACCATCCCCAAACAGGAAATAATTAGGTAAAATGGAAGAGGGATACGCTGCCACAAACTTGGTTTCTGTCTGGGATGAGCACTGTTTTCACTTGAATCCGGCTCGAAGGACCAATGTTTTTAGATTAGTTTTCTGTATTTATTGAGATCGATTGATTTAAACTTTTATGGACTAGATTTACAATTTGGTAATTTTAATTATATGCTTTTGGCTTGTCTATTATTAACGACTACTCTCACTTGCTCATAGCTTGCTACACGCTCTCCGGGCTGGTCATAGATGAAGTACCTATACATAATCGGTATCGCTCTCTGAATGATCCAACAATGACATTATTTTTTCTTCAGACGCTTCCTAGTCTTACGTCATTTAAAAGTTAAAAATTTAAGAATACTTAAAACAAGCATCTTTGCTCATAACTTAAGATTGAAAAATGATGGCGACTTACGGTTCGTGACATTGTTTACGTACTTTTACGGGCAACAAGATGACAACAGTAGATATAGATTTTTTAACTTTTCATGGAAAATTGAATAAATATCTTCAGTAATCATATAAAACACGTTATATTAAGGAGTCGAAATGCCAAATATATAATTTTTAGTGTTTTCATAGAGGAGTCCATAGCGGATTCACAATATATCCTGTCACTTTTGATTCTATTAAGAAATTTTAATTTTTTGATTTTGATTTAAAAATACTTCTAGCGGGGCAATTTGAAAGTGGAAAATATTTGAAACAAACTTCCCGGGGTCACTTGAGGGTCTCCGCAGGGGTTCCCCAATTTGTCGGCCTCGGTTGCCCCGGTGTAGTTACGGCTTTGATTCTCATTTCAATATCTTAAGAGATTATGTGGGTAATAGTCACGGCTAAAGCTATGCTCAGGCATTTTAAGAGATTATACATTCACTGATTTCACATAATTGTTGAAGATCGTTGAAGCACACCACTTCACCCACAATTAAGATCAGAGGGTAGGTTTTCGAAAAGGAAGAACATTACAAAAAAAATCAAATATATTCCAAAAATCATGAACCAAATAATGCTCTGACAATTCATGAAGTCTAGGAAAAAGTTTACCCTTCCAGATATACAATAACACATACACTATGAACAATATCAACAGGAATGACATAAATTAATGCAACATTCTAATTAATATATTACAAAATATAAAAGGCACCATGGTTTCAGCTTGACTCATTTCTCTATACTTCATCACACATATGGTTTAACCAAATGTACATTTGTTCATATATATTATATATATAAATTATGCTACATTGTTTAAATAAAAAAATAATTAATTCTTCTAACTCCATACATCAGATGAAAAACGTTTCTGTGTTTCCATTTTCTTCAAATATGCCTGAGCTTGTTGTTCATTTATTTGTCCTTTCTCTTGAATCACTTTTAAAAATATATTGCGCACATCAGCAGCCATGGATTTTGCGTCCCTGCAACAAATATTTATTAGTTGGATCAAGATATTGCAGATACCACGGTATACAGACTGTCAGGAAATTTATGCGAACCTTCAGGAGGTAATACATGAAAAAATTATTCTGTATCAGTTTTCGACCAATTGGAAACGACTTAGCTACTTTCTTGAAGCAATTAATTATCTCAATCCATGCCTTGTAGTTGAATGCAGCGTTCATATCTTTGCTCCGGTTGCTATGGTTACATACTGATATTCACGTCACTCGTGTTTATTACATTCATCGTTTGAAGTGACTGTTTGCACTGTTTTCGGAACAGTAATTTTGACAAATCTATTATTATTAATTGATAAAAGCTTGTTAGAGAAAGTACTACTAACACGTTTGGAATGGTATTGGTATATTACACGCTCGCGAACAAATTTTTCGCTCGCGTGGAATATTTTTTTAATAATTTTTCTACACGAGACGGAAACCTATAACGTTCGAAGAACATCCATGTGAGTCAGCAGTGGAAGTAGGGAGAAGAGATAGCCATTCGTATTTTTCTTAAAGGTTCAGAGGTATAGGCATAGGGAAAGACCCCACTAGGTAAAGAGTTCCACAACTTCGCTGGTCGATAATAAAATTTAGTCTGGTAGGAAGAAGTTCGGCAGGTATCGAACTTTACAGTGAAAGGAAGCGTTGAAAATTCAGGGTGACAATTAAATTTTGCTGTCACGTTGATTTAACTTTTAGTTCTGCAGAATTTACTGATTTCGATCTAATAATCGGAACTTGTGCTATTGAATGCTAATGCCTTCAATAACATAAGTGTTTTCAAATTTTTGCTCGTAGATTGATGACAGATGACAGAGTAATTTATTCTGTGAAAAAAATTTGCTTGATTACATCAAAGCTCAAGAGAAAATGGCAGAAAGCGTACCACTAGGAATGCAGATACAGATGAATGTGTTTTAAATAGTGTGTCTGCTAACTCAGGAATTAGTACCAGGAGGCTTTGGTTGAAAACGTACCTAACAGTAGTGAATAGGAAATTTTGTATGATTGCTGAAGTCGATGAAATTGCTGCGTTGAAATCAATTTATCCGAATTTTTAGCAAAAAAAGGCAATAAAATAACACAAAAGTTAAGTGGGGTACGGTTTAACGTTGAAATAAATGCCCGGGAGGTTATGTCCAGCCATTTATATGATATTTAGAGGCTTTTTAGGGATTTGGATTCGAATTCAACCTATGGTTATATTTCATATGTTTTCATCTTTTGGTCCTATGTAAGCATAAAAGATCCACAAATCGTGGTTCGTAACGCCTACTCTGTGGTTCCGTGACTGTTTAGGAATGAGTTCATAGCTTATCAAATTGATATTTCGATGCTTTTCGAAACTTGAAGACCTTCCTGGGATAAACTAATACATTTTTCGCTTCCATATGGAATTGAAATATCTACGGGTAGTGCCCTAAATGAAACCTCAGAATTAAACCTAAGAAAAAAAAACAAATAATTCACATATGGAAGGCAGCATCAACCTTCACATTGAAATGGAAATTCCGAGTTTTGAGTATTTTTTTGTTTGTGAATTAAATAAAATATTTCGTAATTCGTCTATTTTTACTGTGTAATGGTTGAGGTTCAGCTGGTAGAAAAGGCATAGAGATCGGCGGATTCCATTAGCGATTCCGTGGTTCCGCTATTACAACTCAATTTGTCTTTACCATAATTAGAATAGTTGCCAACTTACCCGCATATATACAGATGTCCGTTGTTTTCTGAAATTACTTTCCATAATTCATCCGAATTTTGTTCCAAAATGTGAGAGACATAAATTTTATTTGCTTGATCCCTTGAGAATGCGAGATGCAAAGTTAACAAACCGTCTTTCTCATATTTCAGTAGCTCTTCTCCGTAAATAAAATCTTCTGCTCGTTTACGGCATCCAAAATATAGAATCGTATCACCAACAGCTTTACCATCTTCTTTAGCGTGATTCCTTTCTTGAATAAAACCTCTGAAAGGCGCCAAACCTGTTCCAGGTCCGATCATAATAATGGGGGTTTGAGTTTTAGTGGGTAATCTGAACTGAGATTTTCTGATGAAAATGGGAGCGGTTGGTGGTTCTGTACTATCGATGGGTAATTTTTGAGCTAACCATGTAGTAGCGACACCTTTATTAACACGACCTGTAGGGGTGTTGTATTCAACAACTACCGCTGTAACATGGACAGAGTTAGGATGTAATTTCGGTGATGAAGATATTGAGTAATATCGTGGCTGTAACCGGGGTAGTAACTCGCAAAGATGATCTAATGCAGGTTTGCAGGATGGCATATCCTCCAAAATGTGTACAATATTACGGTTATCGTCGATTATCCATTGTTGATACAAAGCTTTACCTTCGGGGGTTGTACTCGCCATCAATTTCAATTTACTCTTTTCGTCAGGATCACTGCAATATTCTGACAATTCTTTCAAAACGTGAGTTCTGGGGTTCATTGTAATATCTAAATAGTGTGACAATGCTGTCTTGTAAGAACAAGGACATGGGAAGGGATGTTTTTTACTCGACTCTTCATCAGTATTGATAAGTGTGAAAACTGTATCTAAATCCGTGTTTGTCTGTTTTCCAATAACTTCAACTAATTCGATTTTATTAATAGGGTACACAGCTAAATGATCACCAGCATCATAACGCATTTTAGATCCTTCTATATCGAATTCTATGTGTCTACATGAACGATCTCCCTCTCCGTGTAATTCTCTGTTGACCAGGATTTTTGAAACAAATGGATTCTTAGCATCATATGGTCTGAAAAGAATAAAACATTTTTAGTATATACACAAAACAATTTTTCGGGTAACACATCGAATCACATAATCGGAACATACAGCCTTAATTCTAACCAGAAACAGTTTTACCACTATTTGCGAATGTAGTAAAAATACTGCCGATAGAGACGATTTAAGGAACATTAAGCCCAATTTTCTCCTTTTCCACAATGTCTAAATGACTAGTCCGGTGAGTAATGACTACAATGCTGGAAATTCTGGAATGATAATAATTATCTCAAATAATGTTATTGAAAATATTTAATTAAATAAAAATATTCATAATAAACGGAGATCCGATTTGAAATTACGCCGATTTCTGATTAAGAAACAGAATATAGATAAAAAAGTTAATATGTCAGCCAAAAACCCTCCAAATCCAACAATATGATATTCCGCTCTTTTACAGTTTTATTAAAATGATTCCGCATAATGAGGCTCTATTCCGTCTGATGTTATCTCTGTAATCATAGCATATTTGTTGACATAAACCACTTCCTTCAAATAATAAATGGGATTAGATCATAAGACCTCGGTAGCCAATCGATGTATCCATCTGACAGATAACTTGACAAGGAAATTTGGTTTGAAGTAAAGTAACTATTTCAGGGGCTGTGTGACATGCGGCACGATCCTAATTCCCACAAAACGGCATTCAAACCCTGAAGTTCAATCTGGATACCCCTTTTAACAGATGAAATTGTTTAGTGTCCGTATTTTCAAAATTTTTGGTATGTTGTTCCAGGATAAATGAATATGCTTCAAGAACTGTATAAACAACACAGAAGTCATTGTGTATGATTTTATTTTATTTAGAAATTAGTAACTGATTAGAAACAAAAATAAACTAATATATCATCGAAATTATTAAATAAATTTAATTCATTTAACAGTCTGAGAGTCAAATTACTTCATACAATCTATCTAAACATAATATTATTTAAGTTTAATAGGTATCATCTATAAATAATATCTATTCTGGAAACGCAGCGAGCAGAGTTTTCTTGGCGTGACTCTGATAGTGTTGACTAAGCGGATCTGGTGATGAAGGTTGAAATTCTTCTCAGAATTCAAGATATTGAAGAATTGAAAGTCGGACGTTTCAACACGTGAAGTATTTGTGCTGCCACTGCCCCCGAAAAATGTCTTGTCTCGCTTTTTGTCAGCAATTATGATAAAGTGGTAGACCTCCATCCTTGCCTACCATGACCCGTCGCGTGAGGAGGAAACTTTTTCGGGCTATATCGAGTTCAATAAAAATGCGCACGTGTAATATTTTGTCAGCAATCCACGGAAATTTTGGACCCCAGAAACTCTAAAAATCTACTTTACTGACATTTTGTAGAAGGAGTTAAGGGAAATTTTTTTCAGTCGTTTTGACATTTTGACTATCTAAAAGTTGAAAATTGTGTACAATTATTTATTATTATTGCACAGTTGAAAATCACTTTGCTGATATTAGATCTGTAGCCAAAATCCGCAATTGCCGAAAAACTTAACAAATTTGGTTGTTTTTGTAAGCGTAGGTATTTTTAGAGCCCTGTACGCTTGGTGTCGTGCAACGGAAATTGACTTGTTTGTTCTTGAAATATTTGTTAGTCTGTAAATAACTTATATTCGCCTTATATTTTTTAATTCTTAGTACCCTCTCCCATTTATTGCAATTTCATAGTTCGTCATTGTTAAAAAGTCATATAACATTTAATTAAAATGTGATATATTTAGTAATATTTATCAATATTTCATACTGTTATATTTGTATCTTTTTGGAAAATTTAAATTTCATGTAAAAAAATATTATACCAGCAAGAGTACAAGAATTTTAAGAGTTACCAAATGTTTTCTGTTTTATATGTTAACGTGAGTAGTGAAAGAATTTCGAAAATAAATATAAATTAGTTCACACTTAAGATATAGTATTGGAGACACGAAATTAATTACCTGCAACATTTCTTCAATAAAAATTGGTTCAGGACTCAAAACACAATGTTGAAAAATCTGATTGCAATCCTCTTATGCTGGCGTTCGGTCAAATTGGTTTTGAAAAGGATGCGATTAACACCGAAGAATTAATGAACGACTTTTAGAATCAGTCTTCTTACAAAATTTATTTGGGTTGTATTATATTGTTGGATTTTACTTGATGCGAGAACATAATACTAACAATATGATTGAAGTATTAATTAGGATATTCAGAGATGATTTTTACAACGATGCAACAAAACATTTAAGCTACCATTGTCTTCGCGTCGTAGCAACTAAAACAGCATTAGGTGAGGAGCAGACGAAAATATGCTCACAATCGTATAACAAAACCAGAATTATTGAAGAAATAAAATTTGTTTAGAAGCAACGGAATTACAAGCAAGAATGTTAAGTAATAATGCAACACTTCTATAACTGAATTCTATTCATACGTAGTTCATACTAATATGGAGATTTGTGAATGTATACAAGAATAAGGAATGTATTTTGTAAGCTCCTGCATACAGTTAAAATGAAGAGAGATGAGAGAGCTGATTGTTCTTCCAGAACATCCTGCTACTAGCAAACATTGAGAAGACAGGGCAGATGAATTGAGAAAGAAAAAATAACCTAACTCACATAAATTACTTCTAATAATAGGAGTCATGTGAAGAAAATGCTAGTGTGATGGAATAATAAAGGAATTATCTTTAACAATCCTAAATGACGTAGATTTCGAAGATTACTCTATTGTTTAAATGTTTACATGTTATAATCAATAAGTTATATAAAGAGGTTGACATATGCGAAGTAAACCATTAGGTGCAATAATACTGGTGATTCGGCAAGGATACATTATTATGATACATCATTCCATGTAAATATAGACCTGAATGAATGTCATGGAAGAAAGTAACAACAAAGTGTGTCTAAAAACAAGTATTTACAGATTAGAATAAGGTATCCGAAATCATTATCACCCACTTGTCAATTATCACTTAATTCTCAGTCCTCACTAGTCACTTATAACTTCGACTTATAACTCAATTTAATTGTGAATCAGTGTTAATCTCAGTTTGTTTCATGACTATTCCTGAGCACCACTATCTACATGTGTAAGTGTTTCAATTAACCGATAAAACCTACGAAGATATAATTACACCGTGTCATACCTCCATAAATCATGAACCTCTAGAACCTGTAATTTCATTATAATAGGAATTAGTTCAGTCAATGAAGCCCAAAATCGACCAGACTAACTAAATTCTCTCGTAAGTTACCGATTTTGATGTAATAGGGCTCATTCTATTGGTAATCACCTATAGACAAAAGCCGACCACATCCCAACTGGGGAAATTATTTATACGGCTGATAAACGATAAATAACAATAAATAAAGTACGATTCTGGTACAATATATAAAAAAATTGAAAAATGGCTAATTTGGACAGATTTTGGATGGTAATGCATATACAGTATCGGAAAGTATTTGTCTTTGGTATGGTGGTTTCATGAGAGCGTAAAGAATAGCTTGCTATAAGTTGAGAGAGCATTACAATTTCTCCTTGACTCACTAGTCAGGGCGGTCAACTCAAGAACTAGGACGTGGACGTCAGTATCATACCAGCAGTAGTCGGGAGAATATGCGAGTCGCCGAGTCGCATTGCCACGTGGTCAGTTAACGTGTCGGGGTAAGAGGAGGGGTTGCAC
Organism: Endomychus coccineus; assembly: GCA_958510875.1. Taxonomy (NCBI): domain Eukaryota; kingdom Metazoa; phylum Arthropoda; class Insecta; order Coleoptera; family Endomychidae; genus Endomychus; species Endomychus coccineus. Next base: position 119,389,861 of record OY294069.1, read on the forward strand.
AGCAGTGCGTCTCTCTTGTTTTTGTGGTATTATCATATAATTGCGTTCCTTGTTGCTCGAGTAGATTTCTGTCTATACCCCAGAAGAATTGTTTCCGATACTGTATATTCATTCAATTAGACGACATAATCAATATTTATAACAATTTGTTAGTTGACAATAAATAAATGAAAAAAAAATTGGCGCGAGGTTTGAGTTTACAGTCGATTTCGGATAATTTGGACTTGATAAGCAAGAATCTTTGGTCTATAATATGTCCGTCAATTGTTTATAAAACATCAGATTGTTAATTAACAATTTGCATTTATTTCATGCACACTCGGGCAAATATTCTTTTTTTTTCAATTTGTTTTAACAATATAATGCTTTATGAACAATTGACGAATATATTGACCAAAGATTCTTGCTCATCGATTGAAATTATCAGAAATTGACTTTAAATTCAAACTCGTTTCTACTTTTTTTGATTTGATAATTTGTTAATTAACAATATGATTATGAACAATTGACATGCATATAGACCAAAGATTCTTGCTCATCAATTCTGAATTATCCGAAATTGACTTTAAACTCAACCTCGGGTCAACTTTTTTTGTTTGTTAATGTGTCAATTAAAAAATTGTTTATTAACAATATAATATTTTATAAACAATTGACGAACATATTGACCAAAGATTCTTGCTCATCAAGTCTAAATTATCAGAAATTGAGTTTAAATTCAAACTCGTTTCTACTTTTTTTGGTTTGTTAATTTGTTAATTAACAATATAATGTTTTATAAACAATTGACGTGCATATAGACCAAATATTCTTGCTCATAAAGTCTAAATTATCCGAAATTGAGTTTAAATCAACCTCGGGTCAACTTTTTTTGCTTGTTAATTTGTTGATTAACAATATACTGTTTTATAAACAATTGACGAACATATTGACCAAACATTCTTGCTCAATAAGTCTGAATTATCCGAAATTGACTTTAAACTCAATCTCATGTCTACTTTTTTGGTTTGTTAATTTGTTAATTAACAATATAATGTTTTATGAACAATTGACGAACATATTGACCAAAAATTCGTGCTTATCAAGTCTAAATTATCCGAAATCGACTGTAAACTCAAGCCTCGCGCCATTTAGTTTTTCGTTTATTTATTGTCAACTAACAAATTGTTATAAATATTGATTCTGCCGTTCAATTGAATTAATATATATGCATTACCATCCACAATCAGTCCAAATTAGCCATTTTTATGCATTCTCCAATTTTTTTAAATATTTTACTACAATCGTCGTTTATTTCTTGTTCATTAGCTGTATAAAAAATTTCCCCCAATTGGGATGTGGTCGGCTTTTGTCTATAGGTGATTACGAATCGAATGAGCCTATGTAGATCAAGATCGGTAACTTACGAGAATTTACGAATCAAAGCTGCCATTGACTGGACTAAATATTGAACAATAAACTAAAACACATTGAATCGCCATCGGATTTTATGATTTTTGCATGTTATTCAATAAGTATCCCAAATTTAAAGCCAGATGAAGAATCTTCCTGATCTCTCATGCTTCAATCTAGATGAGCGACCAAAACAGAGGTAGCTTGAAAGATAAAAAAAAGTAGAAATCAATGTTTCTAACCTAACGGTAAATAGCATGGATCTGACTATTGAACTAGTGTTATAAAAATGCTTAAAATATTTTATGGTTGTTATTTTGTTTATACGTACATATTAATAAATTAAACTTCTTTCCGATATCATAAGTACTACCGTAATCTACCAGTGTCAAGATGCTTGAGGGTTTTCAACTGTTTCTGCAAGAGCTTAGTGGTTTTTACACACTGGTGTCAATATCCATTAGCATCTGTAAATATACCTCCACGACGCAGCACCTTCAATGGCGGATATCATTTCTTGCAAAAATTTAGCTACTAAGTCTTCTCTATAACCAATGTTCCAGTTTGGGGTGTTATGACTAGCCTAGTATATGAATACGTAATATGTGACTCAATTCGCATGAATTATACTAATCTGTTCTTACATGGCAACTGTGAATAATGTAAAACAAATAACCCCTTGACTAATATTCGACGGTTATTGAATTGCAAAGAATATATTCATCAAATAAAACTCAGACACAAAAGGATGTTAACAAATTTGAGTCGGGCTTCTTGGGACTGAGTCGTTGGTATTATGTGGCTCTTGTTTCCATCCTTTTGTAACCAAACAAATCGTGTGTGCAAGACTCAAATGATATTGATAACTTACGGTCTTTGATTTTTGAGTGAATGTAGTCGAGCCATTTCTCCGGTGAATATCCTGTCGGGCAGTTCCTCTTTGAATTCTTGGAGACGGTACTGTCTCATGCTTACGTCTTCTCCTGTAGATTCAATACCATAATGTTCGCACACGGCTGGCCAAAATCGGTCCTTCCATGTAATGAAGTCATCTTCAATGCTTGAAAATAATAAATGCTTATAATTTCTGTTATCGTTTTCAATATTATACCGTAAAAAGGTGTATATAGGTCGGGTATATGTGTATAATTATTATTTGAACGCGAGAGGGAACTAGTTTGAATGGGAAGTCACGGTTTCAATTTGAAAAACCTCTAACATTATCGTTATAAGTATTCCTAATGGAAATATTCAATACAATATAAGTCTTAATCCAGTTTAGTGAACGAGCAGCATTGTATACAATTTTCAAGTATTGGCATTCCTAGAGTCTACACGGTCGTCATATTCGTAATTTAAAATTTACTAAATCCAACCTCTTACCCATATCCGTCGAACCAACATAACTGGAAACTACCAAAAGTATTTGCAACTTCAAGCATTCCCATGCCATTTCAGCATGTTATGATACAAGGTAAGGAGCTGTTTTGTTTCCGAAGTTTGATAATTTTGGAAGAATATTTCGTCACCCTAATGCAGTACTAGCTCAAATCCATTTTACTCAAATATTGTTTTGAAACCTAAGTCTCTCAAACTGAATGCATCTTATTCTCACTTGATATAGTTTGCAGAACGAATTTTGGATATAGGAAGTTCTACGGGACATAGCAATATTACTTTAAGGTTAGAATTTCGTGATGAAGTAGAAAATATTAAAATAGGAGTAAGGATACTCGAATAAAATATGTATCAGAATAATTTATTTACAATATTGCGATATGATTGTTATATTTCACTAAGATTAACTTATTTAGTTTGGAATAATAATAAGTTAGCAAATTAGGGAACTTATCCCATAACGAAACATACAGCAAAGAGGCTTATTAAAAAAGTATTGTTGATATATTACAGTTAACATTTGACATTGTAGAGTGGAGAGAACTTCAACAGATTAGTGTAAGCTCTTGGTAAGTAAAAAACTGGAGTCGAGAGGTTATGTAAAACATAAAACAAAACCAAAACGTGACAAATACAGTGGCGTAACTATCGCCGGTCCAGCCGGTGCAATAATCATCTGGGGCCCCGGTACAAAAGGGGGGTAAGGGTTTTTCTTTTTGCTAAAATAATGGTCCAATTTAACGGTACATTTCAACTAACATAACTAATTGATTCTGTATTTCTACATCTGTAAGTAAATAGATTTGTTAGTTTTTTAGTTTTCAGCTGGCTTTTCTTTTTAGTTTGGAAAAAATTTGGAGCCCCCTGATAAATTGTGGAACATCTGACTTAAGATATTCACCATCTAGTCTCAATGACAAGTATTTTTAAAATGTTCCTTGTATTTTTCTGATGTTATTCTGTAATTCTGTATTTGATAATTTGGGCACCATATAACAGACGCATGTTGTAACTATATATCAGATAAACTTGTTTGCGACTAATAGACATAACATTACATTGAGATGCATTTAAATCTAATTTATTTCTCAGACACCATGATTCCATTTTATGTAGGTCGGCTCGTTGTAGTTATTAATGATGCGAAAAATTTTCAAATCATCGACGTATTTCATAATACTGGAATAGCAAATCATTCTTAATATCATTGATGAGAAGGTTGAATAATAATGGCCCAAACTAATACTTGAGGAATTCCAGATGGCGCATGAAAAGGGTGTGATTTATGACCAGGATATTTTACAGGTTGATTTCTATTGGTGAGATAAGATGGTGAGATCCTTCAAGTGTGGTGTTAGTCCGAAACTCATAATAGTTTATTTAAATGAGAATTGTGGTTAGGCTTGTCAAAAGCTTTGATAAAATTGGTATATAACAATGACTTGTTGGCCATTGTCTAGCGATTTTGACCGAGTAATGGACATAAAGTTCGTTGAAGTTGAAACAATAAAGCCCATGTTGTTCAGAACATATTTCACGTTTTACTTGATTAAGATTTATTTTGTGAACAACTTTTTTAAAAGCTTTAGTGAAATTATTAATTATTATTATAGGTCTATAATTTTCAATTTTGCCTTTGCACCTTTTTTAAAAGCAGGACACATTCTGGACTCTATTTCTAAATTGGGAAAACAAACTGTCTTCTTTAAGTATGAGAGTGGAGACTTTTTTAAGCAATCGAAAACCTCGGATTCGGAAATGTCATATCTATAGAGGGAAATACTGATATCGTTAACAGGCGTATTACTGTCTGATATATTATCAAGTGTATGAACTTGAACTTAAAATATCTTGCAAACTGCTTTACAATAAAGTTTGGTTCATAAATATCTCATCATTCAAGTCATATTATTGGGAATAGATGAAGTTTGTTTTTTACTATTGATAAATGATCAAAAAGATTCAAGGATCAATAATAATTGATACACTTTTCAGTAATTAAGTCAAAAGAGATTTGGTTTTGCACAAATTTTATGCTTTAGTTAAAATCAAATGATGCATATCCCCCTAATCGTAATTTGAAACGAATTCCTTCTTTGTGAATCAGCCAAAACAAGTGTGCCACACATTTTTCTTTGTTTTAATATGGCAAAAATACGCGATACTGTTTTTTCACGAATTTAATCATCGTTTCTTGAGTTTTATATTATAATATCTCATCCTTGAACTGTTTCTAAATATTGAACGTCCCCGAATATGTTCCGTCATTCATAACATTTTTTACATTTATGAATTTTATTATTTCGAAAGTTTTCAATTACATTTTTGTCGTAATATATCTAGCTCATTGAATATCTCTTGCTAATGGTTAAATTTAGTTCCGCAACATTTCTCACCGAAAAAACATTTTCAATAACATATTTTTCGAGTTATTTTGGACATGAAGCGTCGAGAAATACAATAAAAATTCTCCTTTTACACCTCTTCATACTATCGATATAAAGACGCAATTGATTTGAGAACCATCCTGTATAATCTCTTTCAACCATTCCAATAAAACATACTTCCTTATTACTTTAAGTGTGATAACATACGTGAATGAATTATATAATGATAACATTAATGTAATCTCTACACCGTCATCAAATAACAGTAATTCAAGGTCTAAAAACTTACTTCGCGTCATCGTCTCCCAAACCAAGGTCGAACACGCGCGTTGCTCCTAACTCTTCTAATCTTTTATCTACAAAAATAGCTACCTCGTTGTAATGTTCGTACGTTTTGTTACCCAAACCAAAGACCTGCAAAAAATGTATGATATAATTAAAATTAATTATAAATGTGATGAAGTATAGATGGTTCAGAACGTATGCAATGAAATTAACTAAGTATTCGAAAATTTAAATCGATTTTAATCCAATGTATTTTATTATTTTTTAGCAACGGAAACTAATTTGGTTTTCTCTTTGTTATTCTTTTCAAAGAAATTTCAAAAATGTGACGAACCTTTGATACTGCCATGAATGTATCCTAATGAAACAATCTTTTCATTTGACGCGTTTCGGCTTTCGTCTTCTTCAGAAATGTATTATTTAAAAAAAAATCGATGGTGGAAGCCGTTACTTTTTCATCATTTTGATTATATGAAAGAATAACTACTTTGTTTTTATACCACTTTTATTGATAATAACGTGAAGACGTAACTATAGAAATCGATGGTGGAAGCCGTTACTTTATGGTAATTTATAATTTTGATTATATGAAATAATGACTACTTTGTTTTTATACCAGTTTTATTAATAATAACGTGAAAACGTAACTATAGTATATAATTATTATGATTTTCTAATTGTTTGATAATGGCACTTCGGTGTTGAAACTATAGTTACGTTTTCACGTTATTATTAATAAGAGTGGTATAAAAACAAAGTAGTCATTATTTCATATAATCACAACGTAACTATAGTTTCAACACCGAAGTGCCATTATCAAACAAATAATAATAATAAATATTATTATCAATAAAAGTGGTCTTATTATTTTTTGTTTATATTTGAAGTGATCTTGGCTCGTCTGAATTTCAAAGCCAAGATGAGTGTGTGCTTTTAGGCAAGAGTAAGATCACTTGGAATTTTTAGTGATTTGGCATCAAAGGTTTTAGTAGGCAAACTCTCACTTATTTTCGGGAGAACAAAACATGAAATCGTTGTAGAGTAGTTCCCCTGACATGATTGTATCGTACTGGATTCATGTTCCAACGAGCTTTTGATATTATTAATACCAGGAATTGAAACTCATGCCTTTGATAAATTAAAGTTTAATTTATTACTTAAATGACTGGAAATAAAATTAGATTGTGACCCACTGTCAAGTAGAGTTTTGCAGGAGTGTTGCATTGGAAAGTAGCACTTGCACATTCTGTACATCATTGCTATTTGTGACTTTGCTATGCCCTCTTGATCTGCATCCTTGTTTGCCGGAAGTGTTTTCACTTTTGTATTGATTTAAATGTAACAGACTATTATGCTTAAATTTACACCTTTTGAAGGTCCAAATTTGCAATCTGTAGTTGTGTGACTTGTACGCAAACAATTTGTACATAAGTTCAATTATTTCACCTTATCTATTCGCGCTTGCACGGAAAGGTTTAAAAATTCTACACAATGTGTGCTGGTTTACAAAAATCACAACTTGACTGTGGTTTTAATTATGCCCTGAGAAACGTTTGCCTGCTATTACACCGAACATCTTTTGCTACTACTGCATGTTGGTTAATTTCAAGTTCGCAAAGGCTGTATAAGTCTTCCAATTTTGGAAATTCATTAGTAATTTTTTTATTTTCCCATTCTCTAGCAGTACATTTATCGAGCTTGGAAGTAACCACAAAAATAATCAAAGTATCCCAATACGTAGTTTTTGGTACATCTACAGTTTATCCCCTTTTGAATGATTCCTCAACCACCACCCTACTCTCTGTACTTTTATCCCTGACACCATTTCAAACTACGCGATAATAGTCAGCACTAACCATCCTTTCTCTTCGCCCAGTGATAGTTGACTTACGGCGACCTGGCGGTCTACCACCCGCCACACATTAAAGTGTTTTGTCGCAGTTCGTTAACCCGAATTTCAGTGGCTCATCCCGGCTCAAGAACATAACTTTTTTAATTGTTAGAGTTTTTGGTACATCTGCAGTGTAGCCCATTTTCGAACGATACCTCTACCACCACCCTACCCTCTGTCCTTTTTCTATCGAGCTCCTGACTCCCTTTACACTACGCTATTAATATACAGATATATCAGTTAAGTTAGTGGTGTTTTGGTGCTTAGCCTGATACCTAGACAAGAATAAATAAAATTCACAGATTTCGCAACTCTTGCAACCATCAGAGGGTGTTCATTTATTTACTTATTTGTTTATTTACTAATCATATATCTACGGATAAATCCCAAATGATACGCAAATTAATTAAGTTCACAATATTAGTGGATGAAAAATATTAATTTCAGTAAACAATATTAATTTGTGAAGTTATTCTAACTAAAGAATAATATACATATAGGTTTAAAGACTTAGAACAGAAAGAAAAAAAAATCACCAAACAAAAAGAAAAAGAAGGAATATAAGTATGTAGACATATGCAGAAGAGTTACCTCAAATATGACAGATGGGTGAAATAAATGTTAAATATGTCAATATTATATTATATTTATATTTATCGTTTATAGGTTATGGCGGCCATAAGCTGCAGGGTGTCGTGATTTCGAGTTGCGTAGTTCGGTATTCGTAAATTGAATAGATTTAATAGTTCTGGGGAGTTTACTAACACATTAAGTATTTTATAGGTGAATTTTACTTGATAATTCAGTCTACGAGTCTTTAAAGACAATATTTTACAAAATAATAGCCGTTGATTATATGTATGATCTTCTTTATTGATATTAATCTTAAATTGAATGTAGTTCACCATTTTGCTTTGAACTCTTTCAAGGCGATCGATGTAGGTGTTGAAAAACGGATTCCAAATTGCGCAGCCATATTCGAGAATATATCTAACTAGAGAGTTATATAGAAGAATTATACAATTTGAGTTAGTAATACACTGGGTCTGTCGTTTTATTAATCCACATAGTATGAAACCCTTTTCAGGATGAATTCAATATGAAGGTAAAATCTTAGGTTCTTTTCAAAAATAATATACAAATCTTCGATAAATTTAACTCGATCTAGACGATCGTTATTCAAGATATAGTTAAATTCAATGTTTGTTCTTTTCCTAGAAAAATTAATTTGTATTTGCTCTCATTTAGTAGCATGTTATTTGCTTCCAGTGCATTGAGATCGATTTGTATGTAACAGCAGTCGATTATAGTTTTAAAACGCCAATAAAGTCAGAGATCATCCGCAAACATTAACATTAAACATTAAGAGTATTTTAAAATAAGAGTCGTTGATAAACATTGAAAAGAGAACAGGTGCTAGATGAATGCCCTGCGGAACTCCTGAGGTTACAGTTATAATGCATGAAGTACCGTTATTGTTTTTAATGCACATGAAAGATTTAAGCCAACAGAGCAGGTTTCTAGAAATACCAAATGTATTTAATTTTTTTAATACTTTTTTAATCTTTTTGTTCCACGCGTCCACACAACACTGTATGTTGCATCAACGTAGTGACCATTTTCCACACATTCGGTTGTGAACTTTTTATACAAAAATGAATTTGTTTCGGTTGAGCGACCCTGCTTTCATTAGATATTTCATTTTAGAATGTATTGAAAATATTGTCGGTTATAATAGATTCAAGTATTTTACTAATGTTAGATAATATAGAAATGGGACGGTAATTAGTTGCTACATATTTATTTTCTGATTTGTGTACTGGAATGACAAATGCAATTTACACATCACGGCACTGGCTTTTGTTGACAGAAATGTTATATAAGGTTGACAAAGGCCAAGTCAGCGAAGGGCTGCACTTTTTTAGAAAGAACGCCGGCATATTATCAGAACCAGAATTATAACGTGTTTTTAGATCACAAAGTTCATCAATACTCTGTAGATTGACTCAATTTACACAGATATTGCATTTTTCGAAAATTCATTTGCTTTAGACTCATCGTAGGTTGTGTATAATGAGCCAATAAAAATTAGACACACAGTTTGAGTATTGGAAGATAATAGGCCATTGTAAATGATTATATTAGGTAAGCCATTATCTATCCGCTTTGAATAAACATGATTCCAGAAAGGTTTTATATAAGATGTAAGTTTGTTTTTTGTGTTGGAAACAAACATAAAATAATGAAACTTTTGTTCATTGAATCTTTTGTACCATTAAAGAAAGGCTTTTGCATGTAACCATTGAACTCTTTCTTCCACCCGAGTCCATATGACATTTAGTTCAGTCGCCATGGCACTATCATTGTTCAAATTCTGCTTCCGTCGCTGTCTATATGAATGACATTTTTCAGAATTGGTAAGTTTTTCGATGTTTCATCAGGTTCTGCCAACATCGTCAATTGTATTCAAACAATTTAGCAATTCCGCTATTTATATCAGATATATTCCGATGGTGAGCGGCGCATTTTTTATGTATCTGCAACACGACCGATTCGCATATATAATGAGGCAGTAGATAAGAAGCGTTGTGCGATCACGTGGTTTCTAACGTCAGGTAGTGAATTCCAGGAAAATCAAAGAAAGTTACATGGAAAAACACTATAACGTCATTGAATATATCGTGAATTTGCTAATTACAAAGTTGAAAAATATCATTTCCCAGAAAAACGCGGAGAATTTCATTATGAAATCTCCATTTTTTTTAACGGAATTTTTTGTGTGTCGTGTTGATTTACGTTTGTGTTTTCGATGTTCTATGTTAAATTATACAAAAATTGAAAGTAATGCCAAAAAATAATTATTTAAAAATTCCGGAAAAATCAAAGAAAATTACAAGGAAATCACTCTAACTTCATCGAAATTACCGTGTGATAAGATATGAGTTTTTTTGGTCGCTGATAAGGAATTTGACATCAAAAACATTTGAAAATAGCATTAGGATTATGTGGAAAATGAAGGGAAATATAAAAAATACAAGCATTTTTTTCGAATGTATACAAGTTTGCAACTGTTTATTTAAAGCTTGCAATATTGCACTACGATGTGTCATTTTTTAAAAAGATTCGTACTGATAACAAGATTTGTTTTGAAATAAATTCTTCAAGTAATTTCAAATATGCCTATTTATAAATTATTCATAATTTAACATTTTCATAATATTCATCATCTAATTCATTCATCTCTATGAGTTCACTACTACAAAAATTAAAAGCATTGTCCCAAAAAAATTCACAAAAATGGGTCCATAAAATACTCAGGGACGTAGTTGGCACTGGTTCCTGGTCCCCATTTTAATTGATAAGGAAAAATATATTCTAATGACTATTTCAGGTAGAATAAAAATTGTCGCGCACACAAAAAACGGGTTTTATATGCGCGGGCCTGCGGATGGGGCTTTCTAAGTTTTGTATAATTTAACATACAACATCGAAAACATAAGCATAAATCAACACGACACTCAAAAAATTCCATAAAAAAAAAGAGATTTCGTAATGAAATTTTCCACATTTTCCATATTTTTGAACTTTTTTTTTAATTAGCAAATTCGTAATCAGCGACCAAATCCTAGTGACTTATTTCACGATCATTGTAATATTTTCCGCGTTTTCCGGAAAATGATTTTTTCGAACTTTTCAATCAGCAAATTCGTTATCAGCGACCAAAAAACCCCTATAGTGACCTATCACACGATAATTTCGATGACATTTCCCTGGTGTTTTGCTACTCTGGATCGAAATACGCGACTGTCAACATCTATTATGCATAAAGCTCTTGAGAAGATACCATACACCTTTTCTTATTTGAGCGTTACTTAAAGGTTCCATCAAAAAACCTCCTGTATCTTCATTTTAATTTAAGCTCGGTATTCGACTCTACTACACCTTTGATCCTTTTTAAATGAATAATCTCACACGCGCAACATCTGACGTCACATTGTAGATAACTTTAATTACAATTTGTGAATGGCCTTCGCATGCGTGGAACACGCCATTACTGCCTGCTAAATAATGACATTATACGTTTATAACTACATCGCCTTTGCTGTTTTATAATAATTATATGCATCGACGGAAAACCTATTTTATTCTATAAACTAATAGCTCAGAATTATCTTCTAATGACATACTATATTCAATGTAATCAAACGATAAACAATTCAGGATAAAATGTGTATAAAGCCGGCTACACACGGTCCGGCAGACCTATCAGTTCTAACTGAAGAGTCCGCCTGAAGGCCTGTCGCCTGAACGTGTATATACTTCGGTCGGCCTGTCAGTTAAAACTGTTCAGGCGGCCGGAAAAAGTTCAAAAATATGTTCGTCTATCCGGCCGGCCTGATGCAATCAAAGACAAGTCTGAACGTGTGTATGGCACGGTCGCCTGTCGGACTATCTGTCAGACAGTTCTAGTGTGAGTGCACCATGTCGCGAGAAATAGAAAACAGGTATTTGGAGAAATTTATCGCGATTTATCATAGTGAGCCGTGTCTGCGGAGTGTGAAATCGAAAAACTATCACGACCGTGATAAGAAAGATGCGGCATATTTGAAATTGGTAGAAAAATGGAAGGAAATCGATCCTTCTTGTACGAAGTCTACTGTTCTCAAAAAAATTAATAACTTAAGGAGCAGTTTTCGCAAGGAATCAAAAAAAGTGAAGGATTCAATGGGGATTTTTTCAACCACTCTTTGCACCATACTGCACGTTTCATTTTGGGATTCTTTTCACCTTCACCCAAAGCGACTACTAAACCGAAAAGCGCTAACACGTCGTCATCAGTAGAGGCCATAATAAATTGAGACTGAAAAATATTTCAGATTCACCTGAACGTTTGGAGGGTCGTCAGTCCATCCGGCGACAGGCCTTCAGGCGGACTGTTCAGTTAGAACTGTCAGGCCTGCCGGGCCGTGTGTAGCCGGCTTAATATGATATAGCTTTGTCATCGTTGTGAGATTAATTACTTAAATATGACGTCCCTTGATGCATAATATTCCAATTACTGTTCCCACATTGATGTGGTTTCATAAGCAAACTGATTGAATTGAAATAAATCCCGAAATCTCCGCAACTATAAAGAATTTAAATTTGGCACCCGAATTTTGACGTTTTTGATAGCTAATATAATCCCGTATAATAAGATAGCTGATATGTCCATGGTGGACCATTCCATAACACAGATATCCCTATCAATTCAAGTAACCTTCGCACGACCTGTAGTATAATTTTAAGTCTTTCCTCGCTTATTATTACGACTCATCTTGAGATATGCATCAAATATTTTAACTTGTGGGATGACGTATGACATCGCGATGGCCGACGCCTACTATTGTGGATATAGGCCGTCCCTAAACAAGTTTAAGATTTCTTTGCCTAATTGGTCACAATTTCGTGTAAGTACATTAAGAGATATAGAATTAAATTTTTTGAATTATGAAGATAACTTAGATAATTGAACATAGGATTATAAAGACGAATAAACGTAAAACCATGGGCGGGATTCGGACCCATATTTCTGGATGTCTAGTCCAGGGTATTCACCAATTAAACCACTTTGGTCCCGTCCCGTTTTTGTAAATATAAACCTCTGAAAGGATAGTAGATTGATGAACACAATGCGATGTGACGTTCCGCTATAGATCAACTATTCACGCACATTCATCTAAAGTTCAATCGTTTTGAAGTGAGGGGTGTAGGTTATAGTATTATTATGATTGGCAATTACTCTTGACAGTACTCATTCAATGACAGCATTCTGGTACTTATATATTTCAATAGAACTGACTGAGAAATGCTCTGGGTAAATATAAACAAGTTTAAGGTTTCTTTGCCTAATTGGCCACAATTTCGTGTAAGTACATTAAGAAATATATAATTAAATTTTCTGAATTATGAAGATAACTTAAATAATTTAACATAGGATTATAAAGACGAATAAACGTAAAATATTGAACCATAGGCGGGATTCGAACCCATATTTGTGTTTGTCTAGTCCAGGGTGTTTACCGATAACACCATTTTGGTTCCGTCAGACTTATATTTTTCTGAATATAAACCTCTGGAAGGATAGTAGATCATTGATCAACACAATGCGATTCGATGTTCCGCTATAGAACAACTATTCACGCACATTCATCTAAAGTTTAATCATTTTAAAGGGAGGAGTGTAGGTTAGAGTATTACTATCATTGGCAAATTACTCTTGACAGTACTCAATCAATGACAGCATCCCGGTACTTATATATTTCAATAGAACTGTCTGAGAAATGTTCTGGGTAAGTATAAGCAAGTTTAAGTTTTCTGAATTTTGAAGATAACTTAGATAATTGAACATATGATTATAAAGATGAATACACGTAAACAATGAACCATAGGCGAGATTCGAATCCTCATTTCTGTAGTCTAGTTCAGGGTGTTTATCAATTACACCACTTTGGTCCCGCCAGAGTCTTATATTGTTGTAAATATAAACCTCTTGAAAGGATTGTAGATCACTAATCACAAAATCTACTCGAAAATTGGCAGACATGTTTCTTGTACGACCTAGGCACCCGCTAAAGACGGATTTTTCGAGAATCAATTTATTCGACATACTTTGAATTTTCTGATAGCTAATATAATCACGTATAATTTACATTACAGACAGATCCATGAATGACCATTATAATCGTTCAGATTGTCTATGGTATGACAGACAACACATACATACCTTGTCTGTCATAGTTTTATAGCAATTTTATCCATTACAGTTTTGTCGTTTTGAAAATGTTGAAAAAGATAATATTTATGGTTCCGGTACATCACAGTCACAAAGCCAAACCTCATATCACAATTCGCAACCCTCATAAAAAGGGTAGCCGGGTTCACAACACAAGAAATATAAATTCGAAAAATACTAAGAAATCAAATCAAGAGATTCATTGACAACAATGTGAAAAAATGTTGACACTCAACATAATAGTTCGGGACTGAAAGGCACCCCAATTCAAACATCTCCAAAAAAATCGAAAAGTGATTTGGAAAAATCGTAAATTCGCGGGCCCAGGTCCATCCCAACAAAGAATATACGTTTACAGTCATACCTCCCTACATTCCTATGTATATATAAGTCTTAACAACAACTTTGTGGCGCGCAAATTTTGAAAATGAAAGATCTACAGTTCTAACTTCTGGTTGCATTTTTTCCATAATCCCTTATTCGTATTATTTTAGAGAATTTTTTGATGCATTTCAACATTTAGTACTAAAAACTGTATCGAAAGATGTTTCTTGTAATATAGCCAGCTGAGTGTAGATTCGGTTTGTGATAAATGATCGCGGAAGAATTAATTATTTGATTATATAAATAATTATAAAGATATATAAATATTTCGAGTACTTATTTCTTATTTGTTGTGTAATACATAACTTTTATTTTCAATAAATATATCTATTTTTTGCCTGAGTGTTCGTTTTACATGACATAAAAAAAGTTTTAAAAATAAAATGTTCCTTGTTAGTACTAGCAACTACAAAATAAACGTCCAGACCTAAATTCAGGAAGTAACAAAATTCAAGGGGTTACTTGTAGATATTTTTCATAAGCTTGTGAGCCGAGACTTCTGCTTGAAATTGTCGCTTTCGACATAAAAACTTAAAAACTTTCGAAGTCGTTCTTGCTAAAACTGGTGTCTCGAGTTCGCTCTCATTCATTTTGCTCCATATCAAAGTGATAATACAAAAGAAATGGTGCGGGGAAGAAATATTATTATCAGAAGAGGTGGAGGATCTATTAATCACTGGTTAAATATGTGGAAAGAGGTTTTAAGCATTGTAATACCGCTGCTTTGTAATTACGGTGTTCGTCATATTGAAGAAAATATATCGAGGCGGTATGAACGAGAAATCAAGTTTGATTACCCAGAAATTGCTCCACTGATTACAAACATCAAATATAGAGTTGTAAACCACGGTCGTATACACAGGTCTGGAAACTCGAGGTTGTTTCCTATGTGAGCAGTGAGTCCGCTAAGCGTCGACTGGCCCGTAGTACCAAAAGTCGTCACGTAGGAGCATTTTCTGACAACTGTCAGTTGACTTGTCAACACAAGGAATACCTGCGTTTTTAGAAACAAATTACGAAATCGTGCATTGTGCCGGAATACAAAACGGGGTACAAAAGTGTAAAGCAAGAAACTTCTGTTTTTAAAGTACCGAAAGATGCGGAAATGCGAAAAAAGAGGATGCTTGCAATTCCGGATAGAAATCGTTTTACCACTTCGTGATTCAAGCGCTAGCTGGTGGCTGAGCGAGGGACTACGAGTTAGGCGACCAGTAAGAGACTCAAGTCAAACATAGAGTTTCCAGACCTGTGTATACGACCGTGTTGTAAACCATATATGTTGTCAATTTGAAGGAACCTTCAATGACATAGAATACAATTTAAGGTCTTTCCACGTTTTTAGTTGTTCACGGACAACAGCTTGTAAATATATATCACAATCATACATTTAACCCATAGTCAAAGTATACCAGGTCTGCCGGAGCCTCCCTTCCATCGTTTCTCGCGCTGGGTGACGTCACCCAGCTCCTCCAATCACAGCCTTGCTCTCATCAGCTCGTCGCCGGCACGTAACAACATCATATTATGTCGTCGTCTATGACATTAAATAAACGAAATAAACGACCAATCAGATTGCACTAAAATTTTGAAAAGAGTAGAAGGGAGGCTCCGGCAGACCTGGTATACTTTGACTATGCATTTAACCCACATAACGCGGGAAAATATGCACAGAAGGAGGGCGAGGGAAGTTAGTGATTGGCATATTAGTTAATTAAA
Source organism: Endomychus coccineus (assembly GCA_958510875.1). Taxonomy (NCBI): domain Eukaryota; kingdom Metazoa; phylum Arthropoda; class Insecta; order Coleoptera; family Endomychidae; genus Endomychus; species Endomychus coccineus. The sequence goes on from OY294069.1 coordinate 119,406,089, forward strand.
AAATATGTAGAATAACGAGATAAAATATGAATTTTAATTCGCACGAACTGCAATGGTTAATTCTTCATAGTTTACGCAGAAAAATGCTGCTTCTTTCAGCTATCACTCTATTTTCATTTCCTGATGTATTTGGTTTTTCAAATCCAAGTTGTTTGTAAAATTTAAAAACTTCAGATTCAATAAATTTTCTATCTAAAAATATCTATATAGAGTAGAGTAAGTTTTTGACCATCCACGACGTCTATGGTAATAAGCTCTTTATATTACTTTTATTATATTTTTGTAGTTCGGGAAGTAGAATTGGATTTTAATGTTCAAATATCTAGAGAATCGTTAATTATCCGAATTATTGAGAATTTTTTTTCTCTTTTATACTTTGACTACCCGAGAGGGAAACCTATAATGTTCGAGGAACATCGTGTGAACCAGTGGTGGAGTGTTGGGAGAGGAGATAGGCATTCGAATTTTTCTTGAAGGTAAAGAGTTCCCCAAGTCTCGGGTTTGAAAATAAAGGGGTGACTAGTTTGAGCTCTTCTAGTCCGCCTATTTTGTATCTCTCGTGGTGGAACAACAGACGAGATTTGTGATGAACACCGATCATAGGAATAACTATAGAAAAGGGGGAGATCTCTTATTTTTCTACGATGTTCTAGAGAGGTCCATGAACATCTTTGAAAAATGTAGTTCGAAAGACATTCGCCTTAATGAAGACCATAATGTTGGAAGAGACTTTATTTCGTAATTCGAGATACTGTTTCGAAAAGTGACTTGAGGTCTGATTATGTATTTCTAACATATGTGCTACTACTGGGTATTCCAAGAATATATTCCACTGCAAGTATAAGTAGTAGGAAAAATAAACACTATTCTTCTCTTGATGATCGTTTCCGAGGAAACTGACAGTTCACGTGATTTCGGAAGACTACAAAAGTTATGAAAGTGCCGATGTTGATTTTTTTCTCGATGAAGAATTGATATGAATATAATGTATTTTTTCAAATGTTTCAGAAGTGAAGTAATTGCAGTGTTTCTATTTTGTCTATTGATGCTACGATAACTCGGGTGGGTTCATCTAAGCAAAATCAGGAATATTAAAACTTATTTGGGGGATATGAATCCTGCAGCATTATTCAAACTGCTGTCTCTTTCAATTGTATAAGCTAGATATTCAAAGCTAGATTGAAAAGAAATACAGATCTAACCAAATGAAACCTATATAATTGGTATTCTGCAAGTCTCAGACTTCTTCTAGGAATTTCTTGTTTTTTTTTTAATTAAATGTAATAAATTCTAGCTCTCGGGGGTTTTCAAAGTTGCCGATCACGACTGTGACCCTCACAGTTTTCATGCATAGTCGTGATCGGCAACTTTGAAAACCCCCGAGAGCTAGAATTTATTACATTTAATTAAAAAAAAACAAGAAATTCCTAGAATATGACGTGGATACACAGGGCTCGAGTGTCCCGGAAATACCCCCAGGTAATTTGCAGAACATTGTGAGTGTCACAGTCGTGATCAGCGACTTTGAAAACCCCCGAGAGCTAGAATTTATTACATTTAATTAAAAAAAAAAGAAATTCCTAGAATATGACGTGGATACACAGGGCTCGAGTGTCCCGGAAATACCCCCAGGTAATTTGCAGAACATTGTGAGTGTCACAGTCGTGATCAGCGACTTTGAAAACCCCCGAGAGCTAGAATTTATTACATTTAATTTAAAAAAAAAACAAGAAATTCCTAGAAGATGACGTGGATACCCAGGGCTCGAGTGTCCCGGAAATACCCCCAGGTAATTTGCAGAACATTGTGAGTGTCACAGTTGTGATCAGCGACTTTGAAAACCCCAGAGAGCTAAAATTTATTACATTTAATTCAAAAAAACAAGAAATTCCTAAAAGATGACGTGGATACACAGGGCTCGAGTGTCTCGGTAATTTGCAGAACATTGTGAGTGTCACAGTCGTGATCGGCCACTTTAAAAACCCCCGAGAGCTAGAATTTGTTACCTTTTATGAAGAAAAATTAGCAAATTCCTAGAAGATGACGTCGTTACCCGGACGCAGGATACACCAGGTATTGCAGAAGAGTTTTTTCATGTCGTTATCATCACTAGCAACCTTCATATCACCTTTCGAACAGTTGACAAACATTAAAAATAACTTTTTCATTAATTTCGTCGATATCCAGGACGTCAGGACGCTAGTATACCGCCGGGGAGGTCCAAGGGGACCTCAAGGAAATTTTTTAATATTCGTGTTCAGCGACCCCAAAAACCTCCGAGAAACCAATACCGGACAAAGTTTCTAAATCACTTTCTGAATCGAATGCAGAAAACCGCATCTCAATCCATCCAACTGCGCCAACTTTCCCAGATTTGGCCTATTTTAGTGCTTTATTTCCTCGACTAACATAGCTTTAACATCCATGAAAAACGATATGATGTGGAATAAAATTATATATTGAATGTGAGTATGTAATAGCAATATTATACTAATTTTATTGTATTAAAATATTAATAAATTAATTAATTTTAAAATTTTTTAACAAATTTTCATATAAATTTTCTTTAATGCAGCCATTCTTATATATACCCGAAAATAAGGTTGTAATGATCTGGATTGTAAATTATTTAAATGTCTGGTTATGACGTCATAGGCTAAATTAAAAACTGTCCGTATATCATATTACTCGATACGATTAGTCGAACTCGTTCATGGAAGGTTATCAAACTATGTTACATCTTTTTATAACGACCATCGTGACGTAGGGCGATCGCATTATCACTAATTGATTAGTTCCCATATGCGATTTATGACACTAGGAAGTTATAGTTTAGAGTATGATGGAAGAAACGAAAATTGGTTTTCAGTTTTTTTTGGGAGATGTAAAACATGGCAGAAGAGAATGGAAGGTCGTGGAAGTTACTCGTTGTAAGTCACTTGGGTAGAAGACTATACTAGTTTAATAACTGTTACCTTATTAGAGGGATTTATTCTCCCAAGATATTAAATGCTGTTTCCTTGTTTGGGAATTTATAATTTCACTGGTTTGGTAAGCAGACCATTAAATTGGGATAATTGGACCTACACGTGTTCCTAGGACACCAAAATCACATTGTTCTTAACTGTGGAAACACTTTTTCGTTATAAAAGGTAACTATATCTAATTAATTTTTGTTTCACTCTATTTGATAACTTGTCCTATATTTTTCAACAGTCATAATTCTCATTCTCATAAAATGAATTTCTATAACCTAGGAATCAGTCAGGGTGCAAGAAATGAAATAATTGTCTGAACTAATTTAAATTACCTCAATATTGTAGGTGTTAAGAGTATTATTAGGTTTATTCTTGCTGTATCGATTAATATTATGTACAATGTATGAGTATTTTATTTCTACAAGGGTATCTCATTTCCAAGAGAACTAGAAGTGACTATACTTGTGAACTGTTTAATAACGGGTTAGGTTAGTTACCCTGTAAGAAACAGTTGTGCTTATGTTTGTATATTATTTTTAGAGTTTTCCTTTTCTGTTTTTTTTCATTGGACATCAGTTATTCTGGAAGTTTTGGAAATACTACTTATCTAATATGGAGATTGTAATAAGTATTATGCAGTATTTACTAGGTCGAACTGTGTTCGAAACAGACCATCCAAGGATCTAGGTATAGGTTATAACCGAGACTTGAACTAGGTTACATGTTATAAACATTGTTTTAATCGTGGTTTTAATGTTAACAAGTCGACTTGGTAAGAACATCTAAAGATAAGTTTTGAAATTGATTTAACTTGTAAAGCAATCAAATTAAAATTAGTTACATTTTGCTGTCAGGAATATTTTTCTGTTAATTCTTTATGTTAAATACAACTTCCTACCATTATTTTGTTACGGTAGTGTTTCATTTACTCACCTATTACAACCTTTTTTTTCTTATTTGTCCGTTCATCTAAGCATAGTTGAGAGTAATTAAACAAATTAACCATACAAAACGGACCCTATGATCTTTTATGGTTATTTATATTGAACTCCAAGACACAGTACAGTATTTTGAAGTTGGCGAACCACCCCTCCTGAGTAGTACGGGTTATTTATGTAATTGAGATTGAGATATACGATACAGAGAAAAATTACATAGCAAGGTATCACTTTTTACCTAGAAACTGGTAGTACCGATTAGAATGGTATTTGAGATCAAACCATATTCAAATTTTGAATAATCCAATGAAAGCTTTTGAAAATTCAGTACTTTCTGAACAAATGTGTTGCTTCAATTTCCTCTACGAGAAAATTTAAGGGATGGTAATTAATTAGTTTTTATTCCTATATTAGTATGCAAAAAATTTAATATATTATTATACACATTTTCCACTATTTCACAATATGTTAAGATGTCATAACCTCCATATAATTCATATTCATATTATTATCATAAAATGAGAAGATATCATCATCATCCGGCACCGAGTCCGGCACTGACTTATAACGTGACAGATCATTATCATCAAATACTGACCCTAAACAACAATCCGATAGTAAATTCGAGTTGATCATCTTTAAGCAAACCCGAAGATATGACCGAAACCCATGGATATATTTTTAGTCATCTGACCTCATGGGTTGCATCCAGAGCCGGAACTAGAGTTAAAGGGGCCCCGGGGCAAGATTAAGTTCGGGGCCCTATTTCTCTATGGAGTTTGTCAACTCAATTTTTTCCAATTTTTGTAAAAAAAAAGGCATTATTATTTCTATTCATAAATGATTTGTTTTATTTGTCTTACACATTTTTCAAGTTGTATTACATATTAAATTGTAAGTTAAAACATCAGACATTATAACATCATCAATCATGTAAAGTAGTAATAAATCCGAGAAAAGGGTAGCTTCGGAAAAAAGGCTCCATAAAATGATAAATTCTTTACGTTTATAAAATCTCACACTTCTAACAATAAAGTTTTTTTTCTAAGCGCAAGATTTGTACAGAATCTTATGGGTTTAGAGATGATTTTATTAAACAGATTTTTCGCAATAGCTTTTATTATTCTAATTAAATAAATTAATCAGTTAATAAATTTTCAAATAACGAAGAACAATGAAACAGCGCTAAAAATGCTTGCACTTCGGAATTTTTTTTTTGTTTTTGTCCTTCGCTCAGGGGGCTCCCCGAACCCGGCGTTGCCCCGGATGCCCTATTGTAGTTCCGACCCTGGTTACATCCAAGCAGCAGACTGCGAATATTACTTGTTTTTGCAAGACCTATCTGACCATTTCACGAATCTGGGTAAAATTTAACCTTTCAAGTGAATGGATTCATGGCAACTTTTATAAACATTTCACGAAACACTTGAATTCTGATTTTGCAGCACCTTCGAACGTTTCAACACCAAAGGTATCGAAATGTTCTTGCCATTTACCCATTACTTTGCCAGATACAGATCGGTACTAGATGAGACACTGAAAATCTAATCGAAAAACTATGAAACAAACAGAGGACCAGAAGAATTCAATGAAAACACCCAGAAAATCTATAAGAACAAAATACATATTTTACAACACATAATAAAAAATTCAATAACGTCTCCTCCACTACGCCAAATGACAAATGAAGAACTACCCACTTGCAGCGCTGATTTGAAGACCGAGTAGGAAGAATCGAATTCACGTAAATGCGAGAACACAAGTGAGATTTTTGATATTCAGGAGGCAAAGGAAGTTCTTGAAGTTGAAGAGCAGGGAAGTAATAAAGTAACTACTTGTTTCAGTAACAGCGAAAACGAAATTTCGAAATGGTCTACAACGAAATACCAGAGATGTGAAAGAAAAAGAATAAAAAGAGAAACGCCATGTGAATGCCAACTGATTTCCAATTTTGTTACAGTTATTCAAAGCATGTGATCAACAACCAGAGTCAAATTTCGACCGTATTCATGGAAAATATGTCTCAGTATTGCCCAAACTCCGGAAGACGCAATAGTCATAGCTCCAGAAAGAACTGAAAAGTTTTTAAACATGCTTATTGAAATTTCGAAGCAAAACGTAAATTTCAAGAGTTACAAAAACGTTTTCAGTGAAACAATAAAAAAAATTGCATTGTACGTTTTTTTATATCGGAGGGCGGTTATTATGTGAGGAATATAAAATAGTAAGTATTCAAGAATGGAAATGAAACTATGAAATTTAATACCACTGTATATGTGCAAGTTATATTAAAATGTATCACTTACCGCATAATTCAATCCGGAAAGATCTGCATCGCCATTTTGTAACCACTCGTAGAATTCCATAGCGTTATCAGTAGGATCACCTTCTCCGTAGGTAGCCAAACAGAATACAGCCAATGAGTTAGGAATTGATTTCAAATTAACTAGCTCTTCCTGTAACAGGTGAAACGAGTCCTTAATGTAAGTTTATACCATGGATATTCACTAAACTAACAAGTTTTGAATTTTTTTTTTACATTTCTAATTTGTTTTACTTTTAAGTTTTAAGTTGAAATTATACCACAAAATTAATTTTTTGCTTAGTGAATCATACTGACGTTATGCTTGCGGATCTCTTTAACAATTATTTAATTATTTCAGTAAATATTTTTTTATGATACAAAATTAAATAAATGCAACACACAGATTAAGATAAGTTTGAAATTTCAGTTTTATGTTAGTTTTCACAAGTGTCGCACAACAAGCATACGTCAGTATGATTCACTAAGCAAAAAAAGATATTCCCCAGATTAAGTACAAAAGCATTTTTGTACGTGATTCATAAGCCGAGATATTGAAGATTTTGCAAGCTTGAACGCACGAAATCAGTTTCCCCCACTCCGCCGCACGCTCTGACAGCCGCGTACGCTCCACATTGTTACTCAATTTAATACTATGAATCAATAATAATAGTATCCTAATATGTTTTTTTTGAAAATGTAGATATTTAACATTAACATCAATAACGTACACTCCTGTAAAATGTTTATTGCGTCTTACAGATTTTTTTGAAATATAAAAATTATCTCTGGTTCAGAAGGTCGTAGATATTTCTTCTGGTAATTCGTCAAAAAATGTCAGGAATCGATTTCCGTCAGACATTTTTCTAAAATAAAAATTGTAAAACTTATCTGAAAAAACCATGTTCAAAAAAAGCAAATTTTCACCCTTAAAATTCGACCGTTTTTGTTTGTGTCATGGTCTAGAAACATATCCCAAATAGCTGAAACTTGATGTTGTGATGATCAAAGCAAGTTCCTGTATCATGATGTTCACATTTATCTAATGATTATATCTCAGCTTCAAATGATCATTGTATTATTTATATCCTTTAAATGATACGTAAGGAACTGAATATTCACAATTTTGTTTTCAAAAAATAATTTTATTGAAAATCACCATGAAAATCAGCAGCTACTTCTTTTATCAAATTATAAGTATAAATGAATATTTTTCATCTTACAATGTGAATGACTTGACATAACTGCGCTTCAGTTCCAGCTTCGGGAGTATCTCTCGAGGAAGCTGGATATCCAATGTTCTTGTTTTGTTATTTTAAATAATTACATAAAGTTATCTTCCAATATTTGGTAAACACTACATACAACTGGCAATTATATTTAAGATTACAAACAATTTGTTTTATCTTATATAATAAGTAAAGAACACAATTTTGCTTGTAACACAATTTATTATATTCAAATTATTATTCAAATCTGCAATAGCATTCTGGTGATTATTCTGTACGCAGAGGATGGTAAAAATTTGCATTTCAATGTAGCTTAGAGTATAATTTACAGCCTTTCATGAGCTGTTTCTAAATATTTCCTATATGTTTTCTATTCCTACAATAAATTTGACCCGCAGGAGTGTCCGAAAGCACTTTTGGTAACAAAAGTGACAGGAGTTCCGTAATCAATTGATCACAGCTCATTTTATTTTGTTCCATCTCTGACGGTAACAGTAGAACAAATAAGATAAAAACTAGCTTTCAAAAATTACTTGAAACTCAAAAATAATGTTGGTAATTTTATACTTATATATGAATGACTTTTGATTACGCAACTTTTTCTCCGATTAACAGGAACTGTATCTATATTACCGTTTCCGATATCCCCATGATATACAAACTTATCTTGAACACACTTTATATCCAGACATCTTGGGTCAATGGTTGACTAATCTAATAAGGTCAACGATAATTAACTGATATGTTATATGGCATTAGAATCTATTTTACTATGTTCCATGTATTAAATTGTCGCATATTATTTGAAATGATTTTTTAGTTACTCCAGTTTCATATGTGTAATGGGTTATAATGATGTTGATGAATTTTCGTAATAAATCTCAACAGTGCCCAAAGTACATCATTTTTTACATCCTTCACTAAACGAGTATACAGGGTGTCCTCGAACTGCGTGGCCAAAATAAAACCGAAGATTCTTTGATTCGAAAAAAAGTTGATGCGCCTTTTTACTTTTGCCTCAAGTGTCTTGTTTACCCGGTACAGGGCTTCAAAATTGCAAAAATAATTTTGTTTTTTCGGTATAAATTGACAACGTGATGAAGAACTTTTACAATATTTAGCAGGTGAGTTACTGTCAATAATGGCCATTTTTGAGAGTGGAGCACAGAGCCTTAGAGACCATAGAAATGTCTCAAACTTGAGGATGTAACGGAAAAAGTGTTCAGACCTTTTTTGTGGTCAATGTAATTCACTCGATATTTTTTATGTAGATAGCTTACCTAATTTGAAAACTTTTCTTACTCTTAGAAACTTTTGATAAAATCAACGGATTAGCTTGAAAAAATTAATTTTCGAGTCTCTGCAATTTTGGCTTACTAATTTTACTTGATTGAAATACCTTAGTTGCCTTTGCTTCTCTAATGTCATTTTGGCATTTGAAGAATTTATTCTCAAAACTGTCAGTTTTTAGTTTGCTTTCCGTAAAAATTTTATAAAATTATGGCTCAAAATTTCACTAACACTCAAATGGTTGATACGTTATTGATTTATGGACTTTGTCGTTGCAATGGCCGGAGAAGGGAAAGATATCCGCATCGCAGAATTCCAAATCGGCAAACCTTCGCGAAACTGGCAAATTTGAAGCAAATCGTAGAGAAACTGGACGCAGACGGACAAGAAGGACGTTAGAGCTCGAAGAAGCGATACTGGAAGCGGTTGAAACTGAACCTGGGATAAGCACACTACGTTTGGGACTTCGTATTGGAGCCTCAAAATCATTAGTTCATAATGTACTGAAAGAAGAACTGTTGTATCCCTATCATATTAAAACAGTTCAAGACTTATTGCCCATGGATCCAGGTCATCGGCTAGATTTCTGTCGGCTTATTGTCCAAAGACAAAACCCAAACCCCAATTTTTGTAGAAGAATTCTGTTCACGGACGAAGATACTTTCACGAGATGTGGTCTTTTTAACCTCCATAATTTCCAACATTTCTATGCTGATGTACATCCTCATGAAACGGAAGTTACATATTTTCAGAATCAAACTAAAATCAATGTTTGGGTTGGAATTGTGGATAACTTTATTATTGGCCCTACCGTTATACCCGATCGATTGAACGGGGAGAACTACTTGAACTTTTTGGAACAAAGGCTACTTGAACTGTTGGAACACTTGCCCTTACACATTCATCGTGGCTTGGTTTATCCATGATGGTGCACCTCCTCATTTCACATTAGCTGTGAGGCGAAATTTTAATGCGGAATATCCAGATCGCTGGATAGGTAGAGGACACGATGCACCAGTGAACTGGCCGGCCCGCTCCCCTGATTTGACGCCCTGCGACTTCTTTCTATGGGACGCTTTGAAGTCGAAAGTTTATGCAGCTCCAGTAAACACACGAGAGGAATTGTTGCAACGAATTAATCATGAAGCGGATTTATTGAAGAATGATCCTGAAGTACTAGCCAGAGTTCAATCCAATTTCTTGAAACGAATTAATTTGTGTATTCAGGAAAATGGGCAACATTTCGAACAATTAATGCCTTAGCGATTTCCCAAAAAGTTTTGTTGTTTATTTTAATTTAGCATTTGTTTTTCCTAAATAATCACATCGTTTCCCCATTTCTATTGTTTTTATTATTCGTGTTTTACCGAGATATTAACCCTTTCAGTGTTAGTGAAATTTTGAGCCATAATTTTATAAAATTTTTACGGAAAGCAAAGTAAAAACTGACAGTTTTGAGAATAAATTCTCCAAATGCCAAAATGACATTAGAAAAGCGAAGGCAACTAAGGTATTTTAATCAAGTAAAATTAGTAAGCCAAAATTGCAGAGACTCGAAAATTATTTTTTTCAAGCTAATCCGTTGATTTTATCAACATTTTTTAAGAGTAAAAAAAGTTTTCAAATTAGATAAGCTATCTACATAAAAAATATAGAGTGAATTACATCGACCACAAAAAAGTTCTGGACACTTTTCCCGTTACATCCTCAAGTTTGAGCCATTTCTATGGTCTCTAAGGCTCTATGCACCGCTCTCAAAAACGGCTATTATTGACAGTAACTCACCTGCCAAATATTGTAAAAGTCCTACATCACGTTCTCAAGTTATACCGAAAAAACAAAATTATTTTTGCAACTTTGAAGCCCTCTACCGGCTAAACAAGACACTTGAGGCAAAAGTAAAAAGGCTCATCAAACTTTTTTCGAATCAAGGAATCTTCGGTTTTATTTTAGCCACGCAGTTCGAGGACACGCTGTATATTAGTTATTAGTTGTTGTATTTTTGACCCAGCGGTGGCATGTTTGGAGGTTATAGGTATAGGGAAAGATCTCACTAGGTAAAGAGTTCAACAACTCCGCTGTTCGATAGAAAAATTAAGTCTGGTAGGAAGAAGTTCGGCAGGTCTCGAGCTTGACAATGAAGAGGTAACTAGCTTGAGCTCGTCTAGTCCGCCTATCTGGGATCTCTCGCGGTGGAACAACAGATGAGATTTCTGATGAACATTATGGAAATATCTATAAAAAAGGGAAAAATCTCCCACCAGTGTGACATCATCAATCAGACGAATGGCTCTTTTCTGGATATAGAATCCAAGAGTACCAGCGTATGTTTGGGAGACATATGAATAGTACTCCAGGACAGGTCGAATATATGCTTTGTAGATTATGAAGAGCTGCTGGGGTGTAAAGTAGCTCTAGGCACGAAATAGAAAACCAAGTTCTTCCAAACTTATGTGAAATAAGTTTTATTACTCACTAATTAATTTTATGTAATCTTAGTAAATAAATTCTATTCTATTCCATAAGATAAGTTCAGTTATTTTTTTTAATTCAAGAAAGGTGTTTGTAAGGTAAATAGTATTTGGAAGTCTGTCCTAGAATATTCTCGTGAATACGAGAATAAAATAGTATACAAGAGAAAATGTGTACACTTCCGTATAAGAGGAAATAATCAGACGTTTTTGTTAAAATGTTCTTTGAAAATTTTTGTAAAATCAAGTTTTCAAATCTCTCACACCTCACCTGAACTCGAGATCATGATTCTTACTCCAAAAATCTGTATGTGAGAGTATGAGGGTGTGCCAAAACGGCTCAACAGGTTTCCCTGAAATTTGAGTTATCACCGTATAATCGGAAAGTATGGAAGTTGGAAAATACGGCGAAAATAGTTATGTTTGTTACCTCAATCGTAGGAACCGAAAATATGTAGGAGATGATTAGAAACAGATGAAGATGTAGGAAGACGTCAAATCATACATTATAGGACCTCTATTATTGTAATTCTAGCTGAAATTCCCGGGGCTGACCGGGAACGAAAATGCGTAGTTATTTCGAAATTTCATGTAGAAAGTGACTTTCCTCTTGTTTGGAAGGTATGCATTTCAAGTATAGGAATATGATACATGGTTAGATGCGCATTTTTCTCTATTGACTGATTTCCTTGAATAAATATCATGCCATATTAAAATGAAAATTGTAATAACAGAAAATTTTTTTTGAACAAATGCTATTTGGGCACAACGCGTTATTGCCAGTATCTCTGCTTGAAGAATGGTGGTGTGTTTGCCCAGAGGTATAGAGATACCTATATCTGGACCCTTGCAGTATATCCCTACTCCCGCCTGCCCATGTTTTCTGGCTCCATCAGTGAACCCGATTTCACCATTGGTTGGCTGAGCTGGTTATTGTTTAACCAATTTTCTCTGGGGATATGCTTATACGATACTTCTTATCGAAGATCCGTTCTCATTGAGTAGATGTGGTGCATTTCACCACTGATTGGAACTGAAGTGTGGCTACCGTTTGCCTTTCACAGTCCTATTGATATAAGTCAGTGGGCAGCTTTTGTTGCCGCACCTTTTAGTCAGGTGGAGTGATCCACCTTCATTAGCGGTCCAAGTGCGGCCGTGGGAACGCTTTTCGTAAGATGAGCTTTCTCAGATGCTCCAGGATTGATTTGATCGTCCTGAGCTGTGTTCTTTTCCACCAAACCACCAACGCTTATCTCAATATCGGCTTAAGGATGGCTTCAAAGATCCACGTTATGGTGTTTGAGCTGAAGCCCCAATTGCAAATAGCTCTTCTGCACAACCAGAAGGCTACAGTGAATTTGCGGCATTATCTTTTCTCTGTAAATATAAGTATATCATATTCAACTAAATAGTAAATAATTCTCAATTTAGTTCTCAATTGGAATCAATAACTATTAGAAATTAGAGGAATCTTCATAATGACCAATTACATTTTTTAGAAAACTGGATTGTGTTCGCATATTAAATTAATTCTTTCTTTATGAAAACACCCCGAAATCTACTCTCTCTAATTATGGTCTTATCAGATTTAGCATTTATTATTCAGTAATCATTATTGTCTTCCAAATAATCTTTCCTATAATTAGAACGTTTCAATCTTTCCCATTGTTTTTGAAAATCAAATGCTGAAGCTTGAAATTGTAATGAACTATTTAATAAACGTGAAGGTATTCAACAGTATTGTTTAAAATGTAACGGACAACTCAATTCAACTTTTATTTTGAGACTAATTATTATTATATTAATCAAAAAACATTTCAAAACAAATATAAGCTCGGTGGTATTGATTATCGTCATCTAACATATATGAAGTTAAAAAAATATTAGTACTCCCTGAAATTATTATTATTTCTCGAATAAAAAAAAATCTGAACTTCCATATCGAATAATTTCTTTCATTCTCTCGATTTTTATGCATTTCATAGTGAAGGTAATTTTCACTCAAAAATAATGCCTCTTAATTTCAGAACGACTTGGATTTTTGATTCTACAACGGGGAGGAGTGACAAAAGACATTTGCTTGATTACGTAATATGACAAATGGCAATGGAGCAATTCCTGCTCAGTGTAAAAAGTAGATGAGAATTATAATAATATAAAAACAACATGTCCACTGAGTTACAGGAACATAGAAATCTCTAGCAGTATCCGAATCTTGATTTTGAATTATATTATTTTTTAATAGAATGTGTTACAAAACATGTTCTCCGTATTTCTCTCCATGTTAATTTGGGCTTATCAATCAGCTTACCATGTCACATTCTTCCGGATCTGCTACCATTCCTTTGAGGCGGTATCGAACTCCTTCTTTCGCTAATCGACCAGCGAATTCTTCACCAGTTCCGGTTTGGCTGCCATAGAATACAACTAAACTCCTCCCTGAAGTTTTTAATTTTTTTATGAAAGAATTCTCCACTGATGTCTGAAGAGGCATAGACGTAGGCCTAGAACACGAAAATAAAATGGATGATCAATCAATACCACTCAATTTGATTTATACTACAATACTTTAAGTTGGTATTTGAGACAATATTCTGAGCCAGATAAATTTACAAATATTGATAACAGCGGCGAAGACAGCTCTGTCATGTAGATAAATTAACTTCTTTTACTTTTCGTCCAGCATGCTTGATCCCCATAGTAAAATAGCTCGGGAACAAAATATATTCAATTACGATTTTACATATGTACATATTGAACCGCTAACTCTAATTCCGAACTTTGAGTTCGTTTTCAAAACATACAATAATGCACTGTCTGTTTTGAAAATGAACTGAAGTTCGAAAAAGCATGAAACAAATTAAAAATAATAACAATAATATTCATTTGAAAATTTAAGTATTCCTAATACATATGAACTTCCATCTATTTACTAACAACGAAATGTATGTTTAACAGATATTAATAGTAATATTAGCCAAGACTAGCAAATTAATAATTACTGATTGAATGAAATTGATATAACAAGAAAAATGTCACACTAAGAAGAAAATTCAAAAATTATTTTTGCTTTTGATATAATAAATTATTACATCTTGCTTGAAAATATACTGAAGCACTTTTATTCAAATGAATAGGTACATTGTTATAACCATTGAATCCTTAAAAAAACTATAAATGTGTTGCCGCTTGGACAATAGATAAATAGTGTGCGTGGCAACTCTTCGCAAATCATTTTATTTGGTAACTGATTTTTATACAATTGTTTCACATTCTATAAGATATTCTTCGCATTTGTGTAAAGATAATGAAATATATTATTTAATTTATTATCTTTACACAACTAAATAATAGGTGAATTAATAAGATCGGTGAGAAAATGTACAAAAACAAATTTTCCGTGTCTGGTAATCATACCTGAGTCTACTGGGCGAGAGCAGATATCTTAGTCCCTAGATCACAACGCCATTGTTTATAAACTATTAAAGAATGGTGTAAATGTAAGTTTTCTTCAATAATGGTTTTGGTTATTGTTGTTGTTAAACGATTTTGTTGAAATTTGGGTGAAAGCAGTTTTAATTTAATTTAAATCCACTGGAAAAGTTTTGAATCGATTCAATGTATACTTTTGGAGTAATGTTTTTTAAATTTATCAACCCTTTAGAAAATGATTTATTACACGATTTCCCTGAAAAACTATAGAGTTTGTCACCGAATAGGAAATGATTTTTTGTCAAAATTTGAATATAATAGGACCTTTCGTTTTTGAGTTATCGTGTAGACAAGCTTTCCCTGACATACATTCAGACAGACAGACAGACGGATTTTTTCAAAATTGCTGAAAATACGATGAGAAGTATTATGGTGCAGGAATTTTTGCTCTAGCATTTTTTTTTAACGATTTGAGAAATAGCTTGAGTAAATGCTATACTCTTCGAACTTTGTAGAGAAGAGTATAATAAACTATTTACTTTACTGCGGTAGTTTAGTACATTCTAGTTACATTTTAAGCAAACCTCATACCACAGTTTTGCAAGTTACCCAAATGTACTTAACTGCCGCAGTAATCAAAGTGTAGTTGAATAATTGCACGGTGAACTTATTATTTTAGTTGAAACAGTTAAAACTTGACTAATTCTACAAAAGCAGATTCGTGCAAATTTTTTTCTTTATATAATCTACATTACTTTTAAAATTTAACACACACCCAAATACTCAATATTATCAACAATATCAATTCTTTGATTTTGAATTATAAAATGTATATTATTTTTATTCATATAATTAGGTTAAAAAGAACTTGAGAGGACGAGTGATTTTGTTTTTCTCAATATTTAGTTTTAATTTATTCGCAGATTCGTATTAATCCACATTTTTCAGGTTATTATTTCTTTTTAAAATTTACAACGGCTATTATAATTAAATTATCATCGGCAAAGAGATTTATAAAGTAACAATCAGCAAAATCGACGATGTGATTTGCGTGAATAAGAAAGAGAAGAGAGCCAAAAACATTCCTTGAGGAGTCCATGGTAATTTTTAAGTTAATTTGAAAAGGAGTTACCAAGTTTAACAACTTAAGATCTGTTAAAAAGATGATATCTTTGATACCTATATTTTTCAATATATTAATTAATAAGTGTCTATCCATTGTCTGGAAAGCTCTAGTAAAGTCAAGAAACTCAACTACGACATACTTATTTCCATTTATAAGCATTTTACATTTTGATATAGTTAATTCTAGAGACCTTCCGCATGAATGATTTCTCCGACAGCCAGACTGATAGCTAAGAAGTAAAATACTTGATTCAAGATATTGAGAGAATTTATGCTGAGCAAAATTATATTCCTAAAATTAATATTAATATTCAACTTATTTTAATAATCTTTTACGTTTTCCATATTCAGACTGGATTTATTACAACAATCATTGTTTGTTACTTAATATTAAATTTTTTTAAGTCTTAACAAATTAACTAGTTCATTTGTATGTTTTTATGTTCATTTCATAGATGTTCACGAGAACAACCTGCACTATTCCTAAAAAATTTTAAATGCAGTATCTTGCATTCCTTTTCCTTCTTGCTATATGTTTAACCTGATTGTCATACGATGGTATAGTATTGTTATTGAAATTTTTAATCATAGGTGGTGCAATGTTATCTACTTTTATACATATACTCACACAGTCGTCCAATATTACATTGACATCAGCTAAATTTAATAACCAATTACAGGCGATTAGATAAATATTAATTTTATTAATATTATTATGAGTAAATCTTCAACATAAGATTATTCTTAATAAATGAATCTGAGTTTGATTTTGGTTGTATAGTAATAAGGAAATTATCAATTAACTTAAGAGTATTACATATTATAGATTCGAATTTATCACTATTTACTAATACATAATAATTTTCTAAGTATTTGTAGATCTTGTATAATCCTGAACAATTTGTTCAAGTTGTAACCTGTTTCTGCCCTCAAATGATCAATCTATGGTACAAAAGGTTGTCACTTAATGTTTCCTTATAACATTAAATGATTTACTCCTTAATGTACCTTTCAATTTGTAGTTTGTATAGATAATTTTCCTTTCTCTCTCCCTCCCTCTTTAGGATGGTGGTTGCCGAATAAATAGAAGTTCCTTTATAAAATTACTTATTACTAAATTATATACAATATTTACAAGTTTTCTGGTAATCCACAATAACAATGATGAAATTCGGCAAAACAATATACATAAATTCAATTCATTAATTACGCATACGAGAATTTAATTGAATGCGAAATATTTATTATTTGATCGCAACATAAATATTTCTGACAGTCTACCTTTACAAATGTGTTGGTTATCAAACCCCTTTTTTATACGCTTCTGTCTACTGATTCTACGTTTCCTAATACACACTTTGAACTTACGAAATATCAGTAATACTTGATATGCGTCTGGATGTACATGTGTCATTCACAGTAGCTGTTTAAAACACGCGGGTTACGTTTAGGAAAATAAGTTGAATCTCATTTCCGCAAACTCTTTTTAACTAGGAGTCCGCTATAGCTTAACAAGGAGCTTCGCAAGAGTCGGACTCAAGACTACAGGGTTTATATGCCGAACTAACGTAGCTAACGGACGTGATTTCGCGAGCTCCAGTATTTTATAAAGTTTTTAAGTGTTTAAATTTAAAAAAAATGGTATACACAACTCGAGGGGAAGCTAGTAAACAACAGGATGTTCCTAGATCTCAAGGTATGTTACCTGATGATTTGAAAATATTACTAAACAGTGTAATTGAAGAATATACAACACCTTTAATGAACGAAATAGTCAAACTCCGTCAAGAAATTCTTAATATAAAGGAAAGTAATATTGACTTGATTAAACTGCTTACAAAAATAAATAGTAATCAGCATTCAGAACTTTCTGAAAATGAAAATGAAAATAATTGTAGTCTCGATTATAATAACGTGGATGTGAAATGTAATTTAAATGATTCATTACCATCGGACTCTTCAGATAATACAGTTATTAATCTGGATATTAAAAAACCAATGAAGAAAAGGTTAAGAAAGAAACAATCTACAAAGGAAGTGGTGAAATCTAAACACATGAAGAACCAATGTGCAAATAATCAATCGATAAATAATCTTCCAACAAATAAAAAATCTAAAGAAAAAGTGGAAATAATAATTGGAAAGAATACAGACAAACTGGAAGCAGATGCCGAATTTACAGCTGCGGAACGTAGACTGTGGATATACGTAGGACGATGTCGATCAACGGTGACTTCAGAAGGTGTACAATCCTACCTGGAACAACGTGCACCGGGATACAAATTCGAAGTGACCAAGCTAGATACTAAAGGTGAAAATGCTGCTTTTAGGGTTGGTGCTGATCTCAAACTAGCTGATAAATTGTATGCTCCCTCCTTCTGGCCAAATGATACCTTAATCAAAAGGTACACATTTTTTCGATCCAAAAGAATCAATAGGGTTCAGTCATTCTAAAAGTAATGTACTTAAATATAAACAAACACCTCCTAATATTATTAAACAAATAAATATTTTCTACATAAATATACAGTCATTATTTAAAAAAATCAATGAACTAGAAAATTATATTTCTGAAAATAATATTGACATAATTTGTTTGGCAGAAGTATGGTTAATGGAAAATGAATTACTTAATACAAAATTTCCTAGTATGTACTTGGCGGCCTATTTCTGTAGAGAAAAAATCAAACATGGAGGTGTATGCATATTTGTAAAGAAATCTTTTAAAACAAAAAATTATAATGCTTGTAGCATGTCGACAGAAGTCGATGCAGAATTTGCTGCAATTGAATTACTGGAATTTAATATCATAATTGTAATTTCATATAGGTCACCAAATGGAAATCTGGCGGTTTATTTTGAAAAATTAAATAGCTTACTTGAACAGCTTCCGTTGGATAAACGTATTTTGGTTTGTGGCGATTTCAATATTAACTTCAAATATCAGGATAGGAGTGTAATTAATTGTCGGGATACTTTCCTAAGTTATGATTTGAGGGATATGGTGCACGTCGATACGAGGGTTACAAATAGAAGTAATACTAGAATTGATAACGCTTTCACAAACATGCCTGATGACATGTTTTGTGTGAAAGTACATGATCCCCAATTTTCTGATCACAAAGCTATTTTACTTAACATAAAAATTGAACATTCCACTCACACTACACCCATATGCAGACCGCTAACTGAATCGGGAAAAATCGAGTTCCATTCTAAAGTTTGTAACATAGATTGGAGCCAATTTTACAGCGAAAGCTGTCCCAATTTGCAAGCAAATGTCCTTATAAATACCCTCTCAAATATACATAAAAAATGTTTCATAGAAAAGAAAGTTAACTTGTTGCCATTAAAATGTGAATGGTATAATAATAAATTAAGAGATATGAAACGTAATCTATCTACATTGCAAATTATCGCTCAAGCTTCTAATACTGAAATTAATAAAAATATGTATAAAGAATATAAAAAACAATATAAATGGGCAATAAATAAGTCAAAAATCACTTTCAATGACAATTATATTAATAATTCAAAAAACAAGCAAAAAGCAGCATGGGCAATTATAAATAATAATAAACTTAATAAAAAATCTTGTTCTAATAATTCACAATTAAGTGCTGATGAATTTGCTAATCACTTTATTAACAAGATTAATGATTTAATGAAAAATTTCAATATCAAAGATAATACTGATTTTTCTGCCTTTCTTCAAAAGAAAAAAATGCCTCGCAATTCATTCTTTCTTAGGCCCGTGGAACACAATGAAATATCACAAATCATAAAAAATTTAAAAAACTCAAAGTCAAGAGATTTTTATGGTCTTGAAGCTGAAACTATAAAATGTGTAGCCGATATTTTAATCAAACCGATAGCTGAATTGATAAATAATTGTTTCCTTCATGCAACTTATCCGGAATGCTTAAAAATATCTTTAGTATCTCCAGTTTTTAAAAAAGGTTCTCAGGCTGATTATGATTCATATCGACCTATTTCGATTATACCAGTTGTGGCAAAAATTTTTGAAACTGCTTTAAAAAACAGACTAATAAACTACTTAGAAGCTTTTAATATCTTAGATGAATCACAATATGGCTATAGAACAGGAAAATCGACGACAAGTGCTTTAACTAATATATGTGAAAAAATTTTAGAATCCTTTGAGAAGAAAGAAGAATGCACTGCTCGTTTTTATGATTTATCCAGTGCCTTCGATACGGTGCGTCATGATCTATTACTGCAAAAATTGAATTATTACGGAATTAGAGGTAAAAGCCTTAAACTTTTCGAAAGCTACTTAAATAATAGAATGCAGAGCGTTAAATATGAAGGCAATATCTCCGCTAAGCATTTGGTAAAATTTGGTGTACCGCAAGGCTCCATTTTAGGTCCTATTCTGTTTTTGGTTTATTTGAATGACATGTTCTCTGTTTTACCAGATAATGTACACCCAACGGCTTATGCGGATGATTCCTCAGTCTTCACAAGCAATGAAAGTAAAGATATCACAAAATCCACAATAAAAGCATCTGAACAAAACCTTTTCAAATGGTTTTATTGCAACTATCTCACTTTGAACTTGAGTAAAACGGAAACTTTAAATTTTTCTTTAATATCCTCAAAATATAAAAGTGAAGCATCCGTAAAGCTTTTGGGCGTATACTTAGATAGTTCTTTAAATTGGCAAGATCATATTAACTACACATCAAAAAGGCTTTCAACTTCTATTTATGTACTCAGAAGATTGGGGTGTTCTGTTTCACTTGAATCCAGAAAAATGGCCTACTTTGCGATCTTTCATAATGTAGTGACATACTCTATTTTATTATGGGGAGGTTCTTGTCACGCTGAACAATTATTTTTGTTACAAAAAAAGGCGGTAAGAGTATTGTTGCAAGTTGGACAAAGGGAGCACTGTAGACCATTGTTTGCAAAAATTGGCATAATGACATTGCCATGCTGTTTTATATTTCAGTGTTTATTGTATGTGAGACGGCGTGGCAAGGATGAGAAAAGGAAAGATGTCCATTCCTATGATACAAGGTGTGGTAGTCAGCTGATATTACCTAGATACAGATTGTCCAAAACATTAAATTCACATGTCTATTTGTCTCTGAAATTTTACAATAAACTGCCAGATTACATAAAAGATGAAAAAATAACTTTTAGCATTTTTAAAATAAAAATAAAAAGATTTCTTTTGAATAAATGTTTTTATTCTCACCTTGAATTTTTGCATTATGATTTTAAACATTTTTAGTGATTTACAACATAATATGCTATATTTTATTGAAAATTATTATGGAATGAATGACAATTTTAATTCGTTGTGTTAGTTTTAATATGTAATTTATGTATTGTGTAAATATATGTAAATGTAAATATTTTAATTTTAAATTTTTAATGTGTACTGTCATGTTTTAGTGGTGTTTCTCTTATATAGACAAAGTGGCTTTCTACATGTTAGACATGAATTTTATTGAATAGTATTAAAATTAAATGCCTTGTATTGACTTGTCCTATCTATTCTCTGTAAATAGCAAATGGATCAATAAATTATTCTATTCTAAATTATTCTATTCTATTCTATTCCTTATTCGTGCTATGTCCGACTTATCACGGAACAACATTTCAATTATTTTATTCTCGATATAGTCCAGGCGCACGGTCAAAAAAGTTGGGTTGAAAATTTGATACGGCTAATTTTGATGTTACTTTATGTTTCTTGGGGTGCTGAAAAACCGTAAAAATGCTGCTGCATCATCATGGCGTCACGTGTTTTACTATTATTATTATTTTCTCTCTCTTATTTTCCTTTTTCATCTTCTTATTCTTATAATGATATATATTGGTATATAATAGTATATAGTCTAAGACTCGGTTTATATTTTTTTCTATGATAGCTAGGAGATCACATTTTTGGATTTAGATAAAGACATCGCTTTAGATTACACTGGTTCTTGGTTTTTGATGATAGAACCAAAATTGGGCCTTGATCGATATCTCGACTTTGACTAAAGCAAAAAAGATGTGCAGATGCGCCAAATACGCTTATGAACCACGGCTATCAACACCGAGAATTTGTTTTTTTCCGAAATTTCCTAACCTCAAAATTTTTACAATTTTCCGAGGTCATCTTTTTTGAAAGATGAGCTAAAATTCGGCATTTATATCAAAATGTCATTTGAAGGTTGTTTTTAGATAGTATTGGTCAAAATCTACAATAGCGTGTATTCTTAATGAATGTAATCTACTTTACCGGCGACCGTTTCATTTGAAAAAATAGTACCCGACGAGATTTTATTTTGTCTTTGACTCGGTTTATATTTTTTTCAATGATAGCTAGGAAATCACATTTTTGGATTTAGATGAAGATTTCGCCTTAGATTACACTGGTTCTTGGTTATTAATGATAGAGCCAAAATTGGGCCTTGAAGGGGCCCAAACCCATTTTAACATTTTAATCGATATCTCAACTTTGACTGAAGCAAAAAAGATGAGCAGCTGCGCAACATATGCGTATAAACAAGGGCTATCATCAGCACCTAAAATTTGGTTCTTCCCGAAATTTTCTTACCTCTCCAATATTCCGAGGTCATCTTCTCTGAAAGATGAGCTAAAATTCGGCATTTATATCAAAATGTCATTTGATGGTTTTTTAGATAGTATTAGTCAAAATCTACAATATGCATATTGATTTAGGTTAAAATATGCATTTAACAGCACGCTATCGCATTTTTACGGTTTTTCGGAAAATTAAAATTTTCGTGCCAAAAAAAGATATTGAGAAAAAAAAAATCCAGTGAAAAGTAGAATAAAAATGCCAACTTTTCATCATGACCAATTACGTTTACGATTTTTTTCGGTTCAAAAAAAAATATTAAAAAAACCACAAAAAAAATCACAAAATGGGCGTTATCTCGGGCCCATAACCTCCCTTCTACTTGAGCTCATTCAACGCATTTTTCAATGATCTACAACTTTGATCTAGGGTGTATACTCGATTAAAGCCTTCGTTTTCAAATTAATTTTTAAAAATCTGGACAAAAAAAGGCCATAACTTTGCGAGCTGCAGCGACATAATTTTTCAACTATTTTTGCCGTCAGCACCCCAAAAAACATAAAGTAATATCAAAATTAGCTGTATCAAATGTTTCAGGATTTTCCGACGATTTTCGTGACCGTGCGCCTGGACTAGTATGGAATTCGGAGAGTGTATTTTCCAAAGACTTAAAGACAAGATGCTTCTCAGGAGTTGAATACAAAACTTTCAACTACCAGGGTTGTGTCTTGTTTATGTAATCGGTAATAGATATTTACGATATAAGTGTCGTAAAGATTCATACTACGAAATGAGATGGGAATTGAATATCGTAATATGAGTTTACGATACGAATATAGTACATTATTTTACCTACTACCAATAATGTTAATTATTTACTCAAAATTAGTCAATATTCCTGAAATTAATGATATTAGAATCATGTAACAAGCAAGTGTTGCGCTCATTGATGATTTATTTTGCGAACTGTCAATTTTGACGCGTTCACATCAGTTTGGTATAATTGTATCGACATGAGTTCCGACTATGAAAGTGTGGATTCTGATATAGAACTTGCTGCAAATAACGCAATACAAACCCTAGTACCCGGTAAATCCCGCAATAGATACGAAAAAGAATAAAAGCTAGAATTTCAAATTTTTTTTTGCATTTTGTTCCTAATACCCCATAGATCATTCATGACTATCAAGACCGCGAGGTCGACCTTTCTACCCCCATAAAACGGGGTTTCAACCCCTCAGAGGTTCTTATAAAAACAATCCAAAAGTTTAGAAAATTAATGAATTAAGAGCCGAAAATGACCCCCAGTATGTTTTTTGGGTCGCTGATCACGATTCGGCAGTTAGTTTTCTCGGAAAACTCGCTCCAGATGGGAAATTTGGAAAATATTTATATAATATACAATTCATAATTTTGTTGCAAAAATGACATCTAGTAGGTTTTTTGGGTCGTTGAACACGATTCCGATGTTATTTTTCCCAAAAAAATCCCCAGATGGAAAATTCGGGAAATTTTAGATTTTCCTGAGACGGTTATGAATAATATAGTATAATTTTGTTGCAAAAATGACATCTAGTAGGTTTTTTGGGTCGTTGATCACGAATCCGCTGTTATTTTTTCCAAAAAACTCTCTCCAGATGGAAAATTCGGGAAATTTGAGATTTTTCTGAGACTGTTATGAATGGTAAAGTAAAGTTTTGTTACAAAAATGACCCCTAGTATGTTTTTGGGTAGCTGATCACAATTCCGCTGTTAGTTTTCTCGGAAAACTCCCTCCAGATGAGAAATTTATACTTTATTATTAATAAACGTCTCAGGAAAATCTCAAATTTCCCGAATTTTCCATCTGTAGAGATTTTTTTGGGAAAAATTACAGCGGAATCGTGACCAGCGACCCAAAAAATCTACTTAAGGTCATTTTTGCAACAAAATTATATATCATATACAAATTTTCCAAATTTCCCATCTGGAGGGAGTTTTCCGAGAAAACTAACTGCAGAATCGTGATCAGCGACGCAAAAAACATGCTAGGGGTCATTTTCGGCTCTTAATTCATTAATTTTGGACTGTTTTTATTAAGAATTAAGAATGCTCCTCTGAGGGGTTGAAACCCCGTTTTGAGGGGGTAGGAAGGTCGACCTCCGCGGTCTTGATAGTCATGAATGATCTATGGGGTATTAGAAACAAAATGCAAAAAAAATTTTGAAATTCTAGCTTACTATATTTTTTTTTATTATGGTCTTTTTCCGTGCTTATTGCCTGGATTAAAAGTTTGTGATTTCTGAAGCGAAATCGGATACATTTTATACTAGTCGGGGTGAGCGCCGTTAATCGCCAACGTGAGTGGATGTCACATTCCGTTGACGAGTTTTTCTACATAGACGTGCACAAAGTTTGATCGCTCAACTTTGACCGATGGATTTCAATGAAATTGACTATGTATAAAATTATCTAAGTAATGAAGGATACTTCATTACAAAGTTCAAGACCAAATTGATCGAAACAATCTTCAACACTTTTTATGTAGACATTTTTATTATCTTTATAATTAACCTACTATTAATGAATGTTTATTGACCTTGTGGATTCGTTCATTAGGAGTTCAATGTCTTTAATAATCGTGGAATCACGGGCACTTGGGATATGATATATATATTAATAATAAAAGTCTCAATACCAAATATTTGCACATTATAGCATTATACACCATGTTTTTAGGTATTTTACAAAAAAGCGAATATTGTCAATTTCAATTTCATTCCTCATGTGCACTATTACATCACCAATGTGTCTGCTGGTATAATTACATGTCATTAAATCATAATTATATAGAATTGATAATTCACAATCATATACAACTTCAGTAGTTCTTGTTTTAGATAACAAAATTGTTGCAGGATTTTTTTTACCATATTTATAGTAATTGATGAAGATTTATTCTCATATACAAACATCAAACAATAATATTAGCTTAATTGATAACTTCTGGATTATATTCGCAAAGGCATACTCTGAGGAGAAAAATTGGTGAGTTGTAATTTGTACACACTGTTGAAGATATCGAAATAATACTAAATTTCTCTTCTCAATAAACTGATCTGTAGATCACCAACCCCCCCCCCCACTCTCCTTTTGTTACCACAAAGTTGATTTGAATTGACAGCATATGTGTTCCACAACTCTACTCTAATTATTATTATATTACTACGCTGTCAGGTGAACTGTCATAATCATAAGGACTATGTACACCTTACTTCCATGATACTACAAAGTAATCAATTTAATGTAACTTTTATATGAAGTAACTATTATATAATATTGAAATATTATTTTAGGACACTTCTGCAGGTTAAATGATTGTTATAGCAATAACAACGTTTTGTCATAATGATGTAGAAACTACTATTAGATTCCATTTGAAAAACTGAAGATGGATCCCAGTGGTTAACAAACGAACGAACTTTCAAACATGCGCACACACAGGCATTATCTCAAACATAGTCTAGATGGTGCAACGAAGCTCAAAGATCTAGTAATTATTTAGTTCTGGTCGAGTAGAAAACGCAAATAATAATCAAGTATTTATACAGATAACTTATTCTAGTAAATTGGAATCGCGTATAATGAATTATAACAACGCAATTTCGGATAAGTGTTTTAAGAATGATCATTCTAATAAATGAAAAGTATATAGTACAGGGACATATGCATTCGTTTCAATAAACATATTAACGACTATCGTTCGAAAACAACGTTTCAAACGGTTAGCAATCTTATATGTAAAAACTACATACTGTTCTGCCTCGGCTGAAGGAATTATCGGAGGATCATTCACGCGATTTATTAAGAAAAAAAATGTAGCGTCATTGAAAACAATTGACCAGGCTATAAGAAAAAAAATACAGCGCATGGAATTGGTTAAGTGACCAGTCCACCGACTGGGAACATATAAAAGATGGACATCGTATAACTCACGAACTCTCTCTTATCTTGATTATCTTACTTTGTTGCGAATCCGATCTGTTAGTGAAGTGAATGGATGAGTATTATCAGTAAATCCTTTATTTTAATTGTGTATCGTAAATTGGTCTGTTTGGGTTGTTTTTGCCTGCGTCGAGGTGGAATCAGAGGTCCGTAATTAAATTGTCATATATTGTAAAGTACATTTTTCCTAACTGTCTGTTCCACAAAGTGGAAATATTTATACCAAATTTATTGTAAATAATTGTATGGGCGAGGCATCAAACTCGGCACATCCTAATCTTTTAATCCTAATACATTTTAAATTATATTTTCACAACTACAAACTTGGCATAAAGTTGTTGCAGGTACCTAACCCCTGTAACAGATAATAATATAAGATCCCTCAATATTATGTTTTGTAGGTATATCAGTTTCCATAAGTACATAGCAGTGGCGGCTCCTCGAAGGAGGCTAAGGAGGCTCAGCCTCCTTACCAATTTATCTTAATGATCATTCTCCATTTTATTTCCCGTTTCTCTAATAATTCTTTATATTTTACAATTAATTCCCCGTTCTCAGTAGTTATTTTCAATCTGGCAACAGTGACCAGAGGCTAGATTCTCTATATATCTCAAACGCTAAAAACGTGTGGTCAACACAGTTGCCGTTTTTGTAACCATTCAATTGCCAAGTGGGGTAAAACAGCGAATATGGCAACAGTCTAGGTAGGCTAGCTTCTCGTCTTCTCGTACCCACTCATCGGTCGAATGAAATACGATTACTTGCTCCCGCCTCCCGCTGCTAGAAGAATGCGACACGTGTTCGGTTAGTTGTTGTTTTTATTCCGCGAGGCGTAGTAGAAAGAAAACCGCGAAGTTTAAAAAAAATCATTGATTTCTTACTGTATTTATCATTTCAAGATTTGGCTTTCAGAGGGCATGATGAAACTGAAAATTCGGTTAATAAAGGTAATTTTAGGGAATTTTTAGATTTGTTTTGTAAATACGACAGTAAGCTTCGCGATTTTATGACTAACGCGTCAGTATTTGCAGGCACCTCAAAAACAATACAAAACGAAATTCTTGATTCAATAAATTATGTCCTCCGAAATCACATAGAGGATGAATTATTTAATGTCCCTTTTTTTCGTGGCAGGTTGACGAAACAACTGATATAACGTGTAAATCACAATTCTCAATAATTTTTAGATTTGTAAAAAATGGACAACTAGTGGAAAGATTTTTAGGGTTTTACGATGTTAGTTCGGGAAGAACAGCGATCAATTTATTTAATTTCTTAATGGAAACATTCCAACGATTTGACTTTGCGAATAAATTAATAGCTCAAACCTACGACGGCGCATCTGTAATGGCGGGACATTTAAACGGTCTTCAAACAAAAATAAAATCAGTTTCGCCTCAGGCTATTTTCACCCATTGTTACGCTCACAACATGAATTTGGTTTTAAGTAATGCATGTAATTCCATTAAGGAAGTTAGAATTTTTTTTTCCAACTTATAGACATTTTCAAATTTTTTTAGCAAATCCACCAAACGAACTGAAATTTTGAATAACATAGTAGGGAACAGAATTCCCTGTAATGCTCCAACTCGATGGAATTTTACGTCACGTGCAGTGTTTACCATTCACAAAAATAAAGACAAATTAATTGAAACATTTGATTTTATATTAAACAGTGATGACTTTTCGACAGATCAGGTTTCATTAAATGCTGCTGTTGGTTTAAAATCTTATTTAGAAAATGAAGAATTTTTGTTTTTTCTAGATACTTTTAAATTAATATTTGAACAAACTGATCTTATTTTTCAAATTTTACAACATAAATTCACTGATATAATTTATTCAAGAGATCGTTTGAAACATCTCATTGATAAAATTTCAAGTTTCCGTAATACGGAATTTCATTTTAATATTTTATTTCAAAATTTTTCAACTGATGAGGCTCCTCCCGCGAAAAGGAGGAAAACATATAATTTGGTAGACAAGAAATTTTAGATACTATTAAAGGTCAAATTGAGATTCGATTTTCCGATTTACATGAATTGAAGTTTTTCGACTTGACGAATAGAAGATTTTTCGAATCTTTTTCAAAAGAGTTTCCCAATACTTTTTTAGATAACTTAGTTCTCAAATATAAATTTTTTGATAAAATAACACTGCACAATGAATTATGCGTTATATACTCGGATAAAGATATTTTAGGCCAGTACGACAGTCACGCCGATATGATAAAATATATGATAGACAATGATTTGCAACAAGTTTTACCTCAGTTTTATAAACTACTTTGTTTGACAGTCACCATTCCTGTCACGTCGGCATCGGTGGAGAGATCATTTTCTACTCTCAAACGAATTAAAACTTACATGCGAAATACAATGGACCAAAATCGTTAATACAATGTTAGTTTGATATCTATTGAAAAAGATTTAGTAAAACACTTGAAAACAAAATGATACATTTTATGATAATATTATTGATCATTTTTCGCAAACTAAAGACCGTAGAATTCCGTTAATATATAAAAAAAGTTAATAAAATTAATAAAAAAAAAACAAAATATGAAAAATTCCAAAAAAGAAAAAATATCAAAAATCCAAAAAAAATAAAAAACAAAAAACGAACAAAAAAAATGTTTGCCAAGAGAAACTCTACACCTCCACGTTGGTTCTTGCTGGGCAACAATTAATTTTGTCACTGAAGTGGTACGATCGCTATGCAAAAGTTAAATTAATTGGCTGAGTAGAGTATATTTAAAAAAAAACGTTTTGTGTCCAGCCTCCTCTCTTAAAAAGTTCACGAGCCGCCACTGGTACATAGTCATTTCTAGTGTAAAGTAGATGATCTATGTACTCATAATTGTGAAAAAGTGTAAAAATGGCGAAAATAAATAAATTTTCGGATTTAAGTGAAATGTTCAGTCAAAGAGGAAAACTTCTATTAGTTTACGAGAGCTATAAGTTTGAAGAACACAACAGAAAATTAGCTTCCGGAGAAACTAAGTGGAGGTGCATCAAAGATAAATGTAAAGCACATTTTCCTACTTTAGGTGAGTCAAAAAGTCGAGTTATAACAAACCTGAGTGTAAATCATAATCATGAACCAGAACTAAAAAATGTGTTGCAAAGACAAGTTTTAAGTCATTGTTTGAAGAGAAAAGCCGAAAGTGATATAACAGAAAAACCTTCCAAAATGATTAGAATGGAGCTAGCTAAACATGATGTGTCTTCAAACAATGAGTGATCTGCAATGTGCTAGAAGAAACATTTACACTGCACGTCGGAAATTGTTGCCAGCTTTGCCAAAATCACTGTCAGAGGTTCATGAAGCTTTGAATGAACTTCAACCAAAAACCAACAGAAATGAAGACTTCCCAATTGTTAATGATTTATCCGAAAATGTAGTGATATTTAGCTGTAAAAGTAATTTAAATTTTTTATGTTTTATGGACGGTAAATTTTCTTACTGCACAAAATATTTCACACAAATGTTTAAGATACATGGTTTTTTTAACGGCCATTATATTCCATTAGTTTTATGTTTATTAAAAGACAAAAATGAAAAACATATAGGTTTTGCATATCAAAAATTAAAGAGTATTGTGATTATATAAAGATCAAATTTGTACCAGAAGAAATAGTAGTAGATTTTGAGACATCTATTCATAATGCAGTGTCAGAAATTTATCCAAATGCTGAAATTACTGGGTGTCGATTCCACTTAACTCAGACATGGTACAGAAAAATTCAAAATCTAGGTTTATCAAAAGAATACCAAGACAAAAATGCTGAGATTGGAAAGTGGCTTCACTATTGTTTTGGTCTTTTATTTTTGAAACCAAAGAACTGAAGATTTTTTATTTTTTTGAGCTCTACGAAGTTAAGCCAGTAGATGAAAATTTTTTTGATTACCTTCTCGAAAATTATTTGACAGATAATTCGAAATTTCCAACATATATATGGGCTGATGCCTCTGCTGCATTAAATAAAGCAACCAATGCTTGCGAATCGTTTTATTCTCATTTTAATGCATCCATATCAAACGCATCCTTCTTTATTTATTTTTGTAAACGAACTTCTTAAAGTACAAACTGAAATCTATATTAAATAAAACAGTGTTAACAAAATTCATAAATTTAAAAATATAGCCGCTAAGAAACGTCATAATTTTGTTAATTCTAAAAATATAGAATATAAAAATAGTAAGTTGTACAAACTGCAATAAGTTAAAACAGTATCGCATTATTATGCAATTAATTAAAATAGTACAGTGTAAATATAATTTTGAATATGTTCTTCCTATGTACCTACATGTATTGTGTATATTTTAAATCAATTGTGGGGATCAGATCTTAAGTTGGGCGGTTAGCCCTAAGCTGACCCGTGGTCCTGGTCTGGGTATAGGGAATAGAAAACACATCACTTTACAAAAGGGTTACACTTTACTTCAACTTAGAGTTCGACGCCATTATAGCTCAATGTCTTACTCTATACTCATTACAATAGTTACAAGTATGGATTATTCACAATACCATCCATCCGCATCAATGATGTATGAATATACTATATCTTATTCTTAATGCTCTACCTAATTATATATGTTATGTCATTACTGTTTATTGTTGTTGTTCTACTAAACTAGCCTAGAATGTCGAGGTATCTGTGCCAACCAAAATGTTTAATATATTGACGTAATGCTTGGTGGCCGAGATCCGAGATCTAAACATATACTTACATAACATTCAATATAAATAAGGTCATCTTCTATAATTCCGGGATTCTAGGTAAACTCGTATAGGGATGGAAGATTCCTATACTACACCTCCCTACGCGGGGTAAAAAAATGTTCAATTGACAGATTTAACATTTTTTTCCCATTGACGTACCTTATTTTTATTTTACAAACAACAGTTTTCCTTATCTAATCATGGTACAGTTTTAGTCTATTTTTATGTATTTCCACTTGATTGTTTCCTACTTTTATCACTACATTGGGGTTCCTTTCTTCCGTAATCACGAAAGGACCCTTGTATAATTGTTCAAGTTTATTTTTCGGAACACTTTTCACTAATACCTTATCACCTATCTTAAAATTAACTATATTACAATTTTCCCTAGATTTTTGCACACGTTCCAGTTTCGATACTATCAGATTATCCCTAGCTTCTTCACATGCTTGTTGGAGTCGATACTTCAACTCAACCGGATAATTCTCGAAGTTGTACACGGGTTCTACCTGTTCCGTTATGTTGGAAGGTAAATTACACGATTTCCCGAACACTAGGTCGTGCGGTTTGTACTTCGTTCCCGTATGAACTGTGTTGTTGTATGCAAAAGTCCAAAATGGTACCCATTCGGTCCATGAATCTTTAAATTTTGCCACTTGAATTCTTAAATACGCGCCTAGGTGCTTATGAGAATTTTCGAGGGCTCCCATCGTTTCATGATGGTAAGCTGTTGAATTTAGCTGTTTTATTCCTAACACATTACAAGATTGCTTGAACACTTCCGACAAAAATTCTGTACCCTGGTCGTGGGCTATTTCCCTGGGAATCCCATACCTTAGTACAAAATTAGTGACGAATGCTTTTGCAACTGTGCTAGCTTCTTTATTAGGTATTGGATAAGCTTCGACAAATTTACTTAATTCACATTGAAGAGTAAGTATATATCGATCGTCACCGATTTCGTTGCCTATCGGACCTACTAAATCAAGAAACACCTTCTCAAAAGACGCTGATGCTGTGGTAGTCACTGTTAGTGGTTCTTTGGTAGGTCTAGAGTGTTTATATCGCTGACAATCGTCACAGCGTTTTACAAACTTCTCTATATCTGACTTTAGACCTGACCAAGTATATTTTGATTTTATGTTATTGAACATGCGGTTTATACCTGCGTGTCCTCCTGTTTTTAATGTATGAAAATCATTTAAGATTAATTGTCTACATTCTTTTTCATTAATTGTTAATACGTCTGGTATAACATTTATTTTTAATCCTATTACAAAACCGGCGGATTTTATTTCTATGATTTCTTTATTCAGCGCGCTTATTAATTCCTTGTTTTTGGAATTTTTCATGATGCATATTTCAGCAATATTGAAATCCTTACATACATTTTCTACACTTCTCAACAATGCCCTTAGGTACAATGCCGATCGAAATTGTAGTTTTATGTAAATCAATTTTCTTTCTTCATCATAATATAATGAATTGTTAAAATTTTTGTCTAGACATTTTTCCTTGTTTAATTCATCAAATTCTTCCTCAGATAACACTTCTAGTAACACACAATCGGTAGGACGTTTTATAAGTTCGACTACTCCCGGGTGGCCAATCCTATTAGTGTCGTGATCGTTCTTATTAATTTGTCCTTCCTTTTCTGCTTTTACCTTTTGTGCTCTTGTGATTGCAAATATTTTCTCCGATGTTTTATTACACATCGTCTTAAGTTCTGATGATTCAATACGAATCCTTGATAAAGCATCGGCTGTAACATTATCCGTGCCTTTTATATAATTTATAGTAAAATCATACTCTTCTAGAGTCAGTCTAAATTTTGTCAATCTACTAGATGGGTTTGTCATGCCAAAAAGATATACCAGCGGTCTGTGATCAGTGTATATATCAAAGGTTCGACCATATAGATAGGGTCTGAAATGCTTTACGGCCCAAACTATTGCCAAAAGTTCTTTTTCGATTGTGCAATAATTTTGTTCTGCCTTGTTCAATGTTCTGCTGGCATATGCGACAGGTCGGTCATCACTGTTGGATAACACCGTTCCTATCGAATATCCCGATGCGTCACATTTCAAAATGAATCTATTTTCCTTTTCAAAATTTGGGTATTGCAGGATTGGCGTGCTCATGAGAGCTAGTTTCAGAGTTTCGAAAGATTTTTGACACTTATCGTCCCAATTGAAAGATGCATTTTTTCTTGCTAATTGATTTAAAGGATTTGCGATTTTTGCGAAATTTGGAATAAATTTCCGATAGTAGTTTGCGAAAGCTACAAAACGCTTTGCATCTCCGGCGTCCTTTGGAACCGGATATTGCTTAATAACTTCAATCTTTTCCGGATCGGGTGATATCCCGTCCGCGGAAATTAAATGACCTAAATATAAAATTTCTTTCTTTAAAAATTCGCATTTGCTTGGATTTAATTTCAAATTTACATCTTTTAATCGTTGTAAAATTTTTACGAGATTTACGTTGTGTGTCGTCAAATCTTTGCCAAAAACTATAAGATCGTCCAAATATATGAAACACGATTCATAATTTAATCCTGTCATAGCCATTGTCATGACTCTGGAAAATACACTTGGGCTTATCTTTAATCCCATTGGTAGCCTTGTTAGCTGATATTGACCTCTGTCCGTAGTGAAAGCGGTGCATTTCCTGCTTTCCGTATCTAATTCCACCTGGTAATATCCTTGTGACAAATCCAAATGTGAAAAATATACTACTCCTGATAATGAATCTAGAATTTCTGATATTGAGGGAAGTGGAAACCTATCATCTTCTATCTGTTTATTGAGTAAACGATAGTCTATTACTACTCTCCACTTTTTTACTCCATTTTTGTCTACTTGCTTCTTTGGTACAATTAGAAGCGGGGAAGACCATTCAGATATGGTTTCCTCAATTATGCCATCTTGCAGCATCTTATCTATGTGCTTATGAATTTCATCTTTCTGTGCGATTGGCAACCTATACGGTCTCACGAATACTGGACTAGAGTCCTTATTCAGATGAATTCCTTGTTTTGTGATATTTGTTACCGTGAGAGGGTCGTTTTCTAAATGAAAAACATCGGCATATTTTGCACAGATTTTTTCAATAGTCGTTTTTTCCTCTCCGTGTAACGTGTCCAAATTTACTTTTTCTAAAAGTTTCTCTACTCGCTCAACTGTCATGTAATCTTTTTTGAATTTACATACATTATAATTTGATAATCTATCAGTAGTAGGGGTAAAATTCCTAATTTTCACTTCTCTTTCATTCGAATTTAAAATACGTACAGGAACTTGACCTTGTACTGGTTTTACTATTGTGCCTGCAATAAAAACACCGTTGCATATTTCCTCATTCAAAACAACGCATTCTTCGCTCTCATTTACGTCGAAATATCGTACAATTTCACACCTTGCAGGAATTGTTGTATAACATTCATACCTTGAATGAATTGACATTGAAATTTTTTCATTATTCAGCATAAAGGAAAACGTAAAAGTTTCATAATTTATAATTGCTTTATGTTTTAAAAAGAAATTTGACCCCAGTATT
Source organism: Endomychus coccineus (assembly GCA_958510875.1). Classification (NCBI taxonomy): domain Eukaryota; kingdom Metazoa; phylum Arthropoda; class Insecta; order Coleoptera; family Endomychidae; genus Endomychus; species Endomychus coccineus. The sequence goes on from OY294069.1 coordinate 119,440,684, forward strand.
CCTTGAATTCCGTTAGTAAATTGATTTAAAACTATGAATTCTTGTTCAAAAGCTATGTTGTTTACTTTTAAATTTATGTTGACGGAGCCTTGTGACATTACGGAACTAGCGATTCCTTGTATGTTTACTTTTTTGTTTTCATTTATCCTCTCTGAATTTTGAATAACTTCCTTGAAAATGACACTGACTGAAGATCCTGTGTCGATAAGAAAATTTAATTCATTCATTCCATATTTCATTTTCACACAATTCATTCCATTCGTACTTAGATTTTCATTCACTCTATTCGGAACGAAAAAACTGATTCTTAAGTGAACTTTTCACCTCTTCTTCTGAAGTGCTACTACTATTTTGATTACCTGCCATTTGAGCTGTAAAGCAACCTTGATTTTTGGGTTTGAACCCATTATTATTTTGAAAATTATTTCCAAACGGTTTGTGTTTGCGTTCAACACTCTGTCTTGTTTGACTTTGTTGAAAATTGCTATTGTAACATTGGTTGTTCCCTCTGAAGGGCTTGTATTGTTTTCTATAATTTTGATGCCTTGCGCCAAAATTGTTACCTTGCTTGACTCTATAGTCTCGCATGTGGAATGTTTCCACTTTGGGTTTCTCTGTATGTAGACATCCATTTTCTTCCACTGCTCCACAAATAGCGTCGGCCAAATTGTCGTAATTTCTAGCCTTCACTATTGTGCGTAGGTCGTTATTGTTTAGACCATTAGCGAAAATATTTACAGCTAATCTTTCGTTAACCGACCTCAAGATATTTGCTGTTTCTTCGTTTCCTTTCGCTTGTGCTATTATCAGATCTACCAATAAACCTTCAACAGTTCCTCCAAAGCTATCAATGCTTTTGATTCCTTGCTTTGCGCTATGGAATTCATTTGCGAGGGCAGCCTCCGATTTTCTCGTAAGCAGTTTACCTTTTATGTCCTGAACCAATGCCTCAACTGAGTCGTATGCTTTCTTGACTCTCAGTTTTGCATTTTGGCTGAGCCTAGTTTTTAAAACGAAATTTATTAAAAATACCCTTCCAGAATTATCTAGCATGTCGCTGTATAATTCGATAGCATCGATTAACTGTTTCGTGACGTCATTATTTCCATTCATCACTGGAAGTAAAGAGGTCGCGGTGCGTAAATCAAACTTTTCAGACATATTTGACGCTTGAACAAATTGAACAACTTATATACTATTTAGATCTTAATTCTTCTAGAAAAATAAACCTAAGATTGTCTAAAACAGTCATTACTCACATGATGTTCGAAGCACTACACCAATGTTGGTTGACTTTTTCTGATGCCTTTTTTTTCACCCCATCGCTTGCATCCTGGATGTTCATCTCGATTTCCATTTGCAATTTCCATTTCCCATTCTTCAATTCCAATTCCCAATTCATTATGTCTTCCTGTTAAGCCAATACAATTTGTGGGAGTTACTTCCCTATTCTTTCCATTTGTACGTACATGGATATGGACAGGAAGCGGTTCGTTTCTTTTTTTTTTCCCATAAGAAAAAAGACTGGTAGAGATCGCCATGTGGGGATCATCACATACGTCTCTGTTTTTCCCATTTTCAGAAAAGACTGGTGGGGATCAACTATGGCGATATGGGCAGGAAGCGGTTCGTCTCTTTTTTTTCTTCCCTCAGAAAAGACTGGCAAAGGTCGCCATGTGGGGATCAGATCTTAAGTTGGGCGGTTAGCCCTAAGCTGACCCGTGGTCCTGGTCTGGGTATAGGGAATAGAAAACACATCACTTTACAAAAGGGTTACACTTTACTTCAACTTAGAGTTCGACGCCATTATAGCTCAATGTCTTACTCTATACTCATTACAATAGTTACAAGTATGGATTATTCACAATACCATCCATCCGCATCAATGATGTATGAATATACTATATCTTATTCTTAATGCTCTACCTAATTATATATGTTATGTCATTACTGTTTATTGTTGTTGTTCTACTAAACTAGCCTAGAATGTCGAGGTATCTGTGCCAACCAAAATGTTTAATATATTGACGTAATGCTTGGTGGCCGAGATCCGAGATCTAAACATATACTTACATAACATTCAATATAAATAAGGTCATCTTCTATAATTCCGGGATTCTAGGTAAACTCGTATAGGGATGGAAGATTCCTATACTACACAATTAAAATAGTATAGTGTAAATATAATTTAGAATATGTTCTTCCTATGTACCTATATGTATTATGTATATTTTAAATTAATAAATTTTGTTTTAATATTACATCAGTCTATTTCTTGCAAGCAGAGGGAGGTATTATTATTCATGTGCCGAGTTTAAACATTTTGAAAGTGAATCTTTAATTTCTGTGCCGAGCTTGACTATTTTTATTTCGTATACCTGAGACATGTGCCGAGTTTGTATTACCCCAATTGTATGGTGTCAGGTATGGATGAATTTTGAAATTCTGTATCATAGTGTCCATCTGCACATTGTGATGTTACACGGAAGTAAGTGGGGATCGTAGATAAGCCACTGATAGTGTCTGCACACTGTGCTGTTACCCGGAAGCGTTGATTGGAAGAGTTGAGTCTTTCAATCAACGCCGGAAGTAAGCATTTGAAGTGGAAGTGTAAAAGGAAGTTCAAGAGGCATTCAAATGCTTCCATCTTAGGCCAAGCAATAGGGGTTTAATCGTGACAGTAATACTACCTGAAAACCGACTGTGCCATTATGTTCAGGTAAGTATTAATTATTGTATCATGTTTTCGACTCTCAAATTGTGGTCACCGTATTTATTATAAGCATTTTAAACAAAAAAAAAGGCACTTTTTTTAGTTTTTTGTTGATAACTCAACAAATAATTAAGTAATCGAAATGGTATAAATAGACAGAATGTAGGTAATTAGAAGCCGGGAAAACTACGGAAAAGCGTGAAATTCGACGTTTTTTTTAAAAATTCATACCTCCGTTGTTTATTATTTTATAAAATCGAATCTTTGCAAAAATGTTCTAGTACTTATGCACTTCACGTGTGCAAAAAACTGTCGCTGTGAATCAATTAGTTTGGGTGTAATTGTAATTCAAAGTTTTTCAAGCGATATTTTGCAAAATTGCTGGATGCGTCTGAGATAATCCGATTTTAAATTTTAAACCGATTTTGAAAAATATAAGATCCGTACAACAAAACGTATATTCTCGTTATCAATTCAAATGATGAGAAGTGCCTTAAAAACGCTGGGAAAGTCTGTTCGAAACGGCGGATCGCGCGGAAACGCTCGAGTAGTGGGGGGAGAGGGAGCGAAGGAGAGGCACACATATATAGATATAGAGACGCGCTGCGCCGGGCTTCAAATTTTTGCATTATAATATCTTAACAATGACGCAAGCTATCTTAACTAGAACATCTTTGCAAAGATTCGATTCTACAAAATAATGAACAACGGAGATATGAATTTTTTAAAATACGTCGAATTTTCCGTTTTTCCGTAGTTTTCTCGGCTTCTAATTATCCGATCTAGTCGCTCGAAAGCTTGTTTTGTTCGTAATTCAATTACCTACATTTTGTCTACTTATACTATTTCGATTACTTCATTATTTGTTGAGTTATCAACAAAAAACTAAAAAAAGTGCCTTTTTTTTGTTTAAAATGGTTATAATAAATACGGTGACCACAATTTGAGAGTCGAAAACATGATACAATTAATGTCTCCACTTACCTGAACATAATGGCACAGTCGGTTTTCAGGTAGAAATAATGTAAAAAAATCACTCATTTCATGCTGTTACGTCCATCCTTATTTCTACATATTATTCCAATATTATTTTACTATTATTCCTAACATCAAACGATTACAAATCATTGAACTCCGAATCTCCTGTAATTACTTTAAGCTATATTTCAAAGCCGGAAAGGCCATATAAGTTTATCATGGCAAATCTTACCAATTACCCAAATCACAACATCTGGAATCCAGCTGGTCAACAACCTACTGCCTAACAAATTATAGGAATTCCCCAACCATACCGCAACAACATCCACCGTATCTAAACAAATAGATACAGAGTCCCCACCTCTTCCATTACTTCTGGAGAAGAACAACTACCAAGAGGGGATGAAGTTCGAAGCCAGAATTCAAGATACACATTTATTATTCATTCAACATTCAAGCAAACATCTAAATATTTACTCACTCATAGTCTAGTTTGTAATTAATATATTGTTTAAGTGTAAGAATTAAATCCATTCAAAAATATTCAACAACTCTCAGTTATTAAAATAGTGCCTTTGTGTACGATCCCAACACATTACACATGCCGTATTGCTTGGACTATCTGCACACTGTGCTGTTACCGGAAGGAGGAACTGGGACTGTATGAAGTATGAAAGTACCCTGCTGTTTATAGCGTGAGCTGACATCATGTTACATTTATTTCATATCAAAGGAATTCCCATATTAGACTAGACAGAGTGGGACAAATCGAATTATATGTAATACCGCTAAGAAGTTGACTTACGGCATACCAAGGGGTTGGTTTCAGATACCTGGAGCAGATTAGAAACAGTGTTAATACAATGAATCATATGCCCCGCTTGTCATTACCGAATGATTCCGTTCCGTTGCCTAGATTTACAAGATTCACCATTTCGTAAAATTTAGCTTATTGTAACCTTCATCTTTCCACTTGAACTCACTTACGTCTCTCCATGTAATGAGATTATTTCTATTATATTAGCAATGGCACGGAAGAAAAATCTAAGATGTGAATAAATTCTACAACGAAGGGGGAGGTTGAAAGAATTAGGAACCCTGTTAAAAGAGTTGCCGAAAAACTTCTACTGCCTTCATCAAGACTCTATAATTAAAGAGCTTCAGAAATAGGAAGAGCATTAGATGTACAAGAAGTGGCTAATCAATCAGCAGCTACCATTGCAATTACCTCAATGTCAGCGATTACACTAGCCATCGATAACTCAATAAGTCGTGTATTGTTATTGCCTTTTTTGGCATAATGAGATAAAAATATTAAGGTAATACTATTATCCGCTGTATACTTTCTACGTTACCACGGTTTGTATTGGTGAAGTTAGAAAAAGAAAAGAATTCAATCAAAATCGAAGAGTAATGAAGCGAAAGTAAAGTATAGCAAATCATGGAAAATAATGCCAACCAAAAACTTCATGGTAAACTATTGCGCTTTAAAAGAAGAGCGAACGGTGAGGCCAAAGTGCAATGTTCATCCTCAGAAACCTGCAAGTGGGAAATTCGGACCACGCCAAGGATGAAATAACTGATGAACAGAAGGGCAGTTTGGTGATTTATTTTTGCAATTTAAATTATTGTGAAGCAAAAAAATCATTTGCGAGAGGAGTAATTGTTTCAGAAACGTCAAATACAGACGCGCATCAATAAATAAGGAACGCTTTAAGTAACTCTCACTTTGTAATACTATCTGACTGTGAGTAGTTTAGGAGATGATTCGATTCAGAGTACTAAAACTGCAAGTTTGCAAAAAGCGTTTTCTATCAATTTTTGATATTGGGAAGAAAACAGTTCAAAACAGGATGAAAAATTAAAATAACTAAGACTAATTCGGCAACAACGAAGTTAACAGAGCAAAGTCAAGATAATAAATAATAATAATAATAATAATAAATAGATTCATTCATAATAATGTGTATGTAATACAGTGATTATAAATAAATAGAGTTAATCACCAAAGATGAATCTTGTATGTGATAGATAATATGATACAAAAATATAAAAGTAAAATTTGATATATTTAACAACAATATATGGCTATAGATATGTGGAAGCATTTCTTTCAACTTTAAAATTTCTAGTAGATCGTCAAGTACAAAACTCTATGTGGAACCTATTTTCAAAATGTGTTTATAGGATCTACAAATAAAAATGAGCGAAGAGGGCAAATGACCACTTTTTTCAAAGTATTTAGGAAGTTTAATTGATATAAATGTAACGAATAAGTACACCCAAAATAGATCATTGCAATGCATGTTCAGGGTACAAAAAAGGGTCACTAGCAGACAGAAATTTTCAGGCACGTTAGAAAAACCGCAGCTCGGCAGGGGCAAAAAAAACAGCCTGTCAGTTGTTTAGCTTTTACGGTAGATCTTCAAACTACTCCTAATTTCTCAAAAGATGAATGATGCTCCAAACTATCACAGAACTAAATTAAAAATTGGCCCTACTATAACAATTATTATCCGCAAATTCTTTTAATAACGTTTATAACAATTGAAAATTCTTGTACTTGTTGGTACTAAACTTTTCCTCCGATCATAGGTCATGGTAAAATTTAATCACATTGACAACCAGTGGTGACGACAATCATGACATTCAAAAGCGGCGTTTCTGATAACTCTTTACTCAGACATTTCACCGATTATAATGTTGTAGTTTCGCTTCGAGTTCTCTGATAGGCCACAACCACTGAGTAAACTATTTCCCAACATCTCCTATTATCCCATGGGTATAAAAATCATTTTGATATTATAATAATTATACATACTATTCCGTTTTACATATAGGCCGTAGGTAACGTCATTATGGTATTATATTACTTACTGTATAGAGTACGATCTGCTTGAAGCTGGGATACTATCTTTTTGACGTTTTCTGTTGAGCAGGTACCATCCTAATCCACCAACAGCGAGAGCAATCAAAACAATATCTAACGTACTAAACAATGATTCTTGTTCTTCTGGTATCTGTTTGGCACCGATACTTCCTTCCACTGTCTCCATGGTTGAAAACTGAAATAGGAAAACTAGTTGAAAACCCGAACTGACAACAAATCTACACAAACACTATTTGAAATTATTTACGTGAGATTATGTGTTATCTGATATCAATATCTAGAAATTTGATTGTACATAGTGTGACTAGATAACCAACAGTATATTAGATAAAAGTGAATTGAAAGTGGTTTAGTCATTGTCCGAGTTATTGTATGCAAATCGACGGGCTGTGTACTACAAAAATGATAATTTGCTATGAAAGCGATTTAATTCAATTTAATTACGTCATTGTTCAACTTCACGTACAGGTACTGATTGACATTCAATAAATGGAAGCCTCCTTTCTACGTGATTATGTTCATGCAGTAAATATTGCATGCGACATCATGAGATTATAATGCTTTCGATCTACTTTTAATCAAATTAATCGTGCATTATTTCGAATGAGAATTCAATATGTTTGTAATTAAAATAGTGCTTAAAAATTAAACACTATCAACGCAAATTTCCTTGACATGGAGTGATGTTTCATAAGGCCACTTTCCAATAAAGTTCTAAAGAATTGCTACGTTATGGTTATGTCTACATAAGATAACAATATTATCTCAATTACAATAACTCATCTTCACGACTATAATATACAGGTGTCCGAAAATTCATAGTCCAAAATTCAGGAGGTGATATACGAAAAAGTAATTCAAAAATTCCATATCAACATATGTCCGGAAATGCTTCAATACAGAGCTACGGTGCTTTAAAGATGGGGCTAAAAGATGATTTTCGTTTTATGTCTCAGGAACCATAATATGCGAATCTTTTAATTTTGGTAATTCAACTATAATCGATGCAAGAATTTTTATACGGTACCATTCGGCAAAATTTCTTACCAGGGGCGGCCCTACAGGACACCTGAAATACATTTTCTGCTTTATTTTCGAGAGCATCATTTTTGTTATTTTAACAATATTTATAGTGTTTAGGTTAATTTGCTCCAAAAAAATGTTGTTGGAACATTTTGTCAGAATCAATTTCTTCAAAAACCGATTTGAAAATGTAATTTCTTATTTAAAAGAACTAATTAACTCAACAGAATAACTCAACTTTTAGTTTTGCTATAGCTTTATTTGCAAAATTTAGTGATTCCACCAGTATTTTCAAAATTTTGCCTTTACATTGTGGCAGAATACACATTTTCAGAAATGGCCGATACGTATTTCATGTACGACAAAGCAAATGGTTATAATCGTGAAAGTCTACGACTTTACGGAGAAACATTTCCGAATCGTCGAACTCCTTCAAAAAATTCCATTCAAAGCTTGAGAGAAAATGGCACATTTTTGTAAAAAAGAACCGATTGTGACAGAAAGTGTACCACTGGAAATGCGGACGCAGGAAAACGTATTTAAAATAGTGTTTCCGCTGACCCAGGAATTAGTACCAAGAGACTGGCTTTGATGGAAAACGTACCTAGTAGTAGTACATTAGAAATGAGCAGTTGCTGAAGTCGTATAATTAACAACATCTTCAAGCTATTAAGTCGCAAGATTTTCAACTTCGATTGAATTTTTGTCAATGGATGCAGTTCAAAATCCAGCAAGACTGCTATATCCTTCGGAAAATTGTGTTTACTGATGAAGCCCAGCTTCACGTGGGAAGGAATTGTGAATGTCCACAACAGTCACGTTTGAGCAGACGAAAATCACCTCGCATATTTTGAAACAAGATTTCAAAAGAAATTTTCGATAAATATATGGACGGGGGTGATAAAAAATTGTTCAATTGAACCTTTTGTAATCCCTTGTCGCGTATTTGAATTTTTTGGAAGACGGCCTAAAAAATCTCCTAGGCAATTCCCCATACGCAATTAGGTTAATAAGTTGGTTTATTCAAGTTATATAACTAATTCTACGAATAAATAGCAAACGTTGTAATCTGAATCGGCGTTATTGGATTCATGCGGACGGTAGCGATTCCAGGACATGTGTTGAGATGTGCTTCATTCTGTTAGATATTAGTTTAGTCTTAATTCAACTTTCATATTGTAAACCTCTTATAGACAATAAAATTATTTTTTAAAAAGCTATTTCCAATAGTTCCAAAGTTAAGTTACATGATGGAATACCCATTTTAGTTTTCGGGTTTGAAACCAATTATATTTAGTTAGTTACCCGCAAAAGTGGATAGGCCGTAACGGTTCAGTTGCGTTGCCTTCTCGTTCCCCCGACTTACAACATTTTTCTTCGTAGTTATTTGAAATCAATAGTCTACTCGGTTTCAATTGGAAACGAAGGTCATCTTGAACAAAAGGGAATAGCGCAATGCGAAATAAGTTGGAATAAGGAAGGCTCCTTGGAACGAGTACAAAAATCCGTGAGGATTCGGCTAATGAATGGCAAACATTTCCAGTACATGTTATAATTATGTTGTTTTTTTGTTATTTAATAATTATTTTGTGATTCGTTTGTTAAGCGCCGTAGGTCTATATTGAAGCATATGTTGATATGAAAATTGTTTCTGATTTTTTTTGTGTATCACCTCCTGAAGTTTCGCATATAAATTTCCAGACAGTTGTATATTGCATTTGTGGAGATGAGATATTATAGTTGTTGAGAAAAGATAAAATTCTTATCTTATATATACATGACATTGCAAATATTATCATACATCACTACATATGGCAAAGAAATTTTCGCTAATAGTGTTTCATTTTCAAGTACTATTTTAATTACACATATTGAATTGTCATTCGAAATAATGCACGATAAATTTAACTAATAGTAGATCGAAAGCTTAATAATCTCATGATATCGCATCCAATATTTACTGCATGAACTTCAACAATGTCAATGTCAATCTGAACCTGATGTTTTGGCATATTTCCGTACATCCTGTAGAATAAAAACTAAAAATTAGAACGTGTACGGCGTCGTCCTTATTAATCACTTGATTTTTTTTTCAATTTGCGAAACTACAAGCGGTAGAAAGATTATCAAGTTGAAATTTGTTTTTTCTAATTCAAAACCTTTCATAAAAGGGTGCTTGTGTTTTGGAAATATTCAAATATTTTTAGAATCTGCCTCAAGGTTTTTGTTGTTTATGTTCATTGAATACAAACAAAATGTAAACGATATAGATTTATACTTATATAAATTAGCTCACGTCGCATTCGTTTATCCTATAATTATATATAAAATACCAACACACATTTGTCAGTCTTGATTCAGAAGTCTCATTGTGATGACACTGGAGCTATTGATTTCTAATTCTAATAATCCTAGCCAATATGGGTCCAGGATATGCGAAATAAATTCGCCTACTCGATTCGTGTCTAGCCCCGAGTAACGCGACCAAATACAGTTTCACATAAATCAACATCAACTAGCCAGTAAATGAAGCCCAAAATCGAGCTGACTAGGGAAATTTTGTTCTCATGGATCGATTTTGATCTGTGAGGGCTCATTCATCTTGACACCTGGATCAGAGCTACTTTTGGTCCCTGACAAATTGTGTTTTTATTGTTTTGTCATTTTCGAATAATTAAGACCTGCTAAACATGAATTTGATGTCCTTTATTTGATTATTTGCTAAAATAATTAGTAAATAAACAATTTCTTAATTAACCAATGAAAAAAAAAATTAAGGTTTTCTAAATATTCGACATTAGTGTCATTTTCGGATAATTAGGACATGCCAAACATGAATTTGATATCCATTATTTAATTAGTTGCTAATGTAGTTAGTTAATAAACAATTTCTTGGTTAACAAAAATATTCAAGATTACAGTTATTTAGAATATTTAGGAAACTTTTATTTAAATTATCCGAAAATAACAGTAATCTTGAATATTTTTGCTAACTAAGAAATTGTTTATTTACTAATTATATTAGCAACTTATTAAAAATAGACACTTAATTCATGTTTAGCAGGTCCCAATTATCTGAAAAGTGGAATATTTAGAAAACTTTTATTTTTTGTTCATTGGTTAATTAGAAATCTGTTTATTAACCAGTTACAGTATCAACTAATTAAATGATGGATATCAAATTCATGTATAGCAGGTCCTAATTATCTGAAAATGACTCTAATGTCGAATATTTAGAAAACTTTTATTTTTTGTCCATTGGTTAATTAAGGAATTGTTCGTTTCACACTAGCAGCTAAATGAAAAATAAACATCAAATTCATGTTTAGCAGGTCCTCATTATCCGAAAATGACTCCATGTCGAATATTTAGAAAACATAAATTTTTTTGTTCATTGGTTAACTTAGAAATTGTTTATTAAATAATTATATTAGCAACTAATTAAGTGATGGACATCAAATTCACATGTTTAGCAGGTCCTCATTATCCGAAAATGACTCTAATGTCGAATATTTAGAAAACTTTAATTTTTTTGTTCATTGGTTAACTAAGAAATTGTTTATCAACTAATTATATCAGTAACTAATTAAATAATGGACATCAAATTCATGTTTAGCAGGTTATCATGATCCGAAAATGACTCTAATGTCGAATATTTAGAAAACTTTAATTTTTTTGTTCATTGGTTAACTAAGAAATTGTTTATCAACTAATTATATCAGTAACTAATTAAATAATGGACATCAAATTCATGTTTAGCAGGTTATCATGATCCGAAAATGACTCTAATGTCGAATATTTAGAAAACTTTAATTTTTTTGTTCATTGGTTAACTAAGAAATTGTTTATCAACTAATTATATCAGTAACTAATTAAGTAATGGACATCAAATTCATGTTTAGCAGGTTTATCATAATCCGAAAATGACTCCATGTCGAATATTTAGAAAACATACATTTTTTTGTTCATTGGTTAACTTAGAAATTGTTTATTAACTAATTATATTAGCAACTAATTAAGTGATTGACATCAAATTCACATGTTTAGCAGGTCCTCATTACCCGAAAATGACTCTAATGTCGAATATTTAGAAAACTTTAATTTTTTTGTTCATTGGTTAACTAAGAAATTGTTTATCAACTAATTATATCAGTAACTAATTAAGTAATGGACATCAAATTCATGTTTAGCAGGTTTATCATAATCCGAAAATGACTCCATGTCGAATATTTAGAAAACATACATTTTTTTGTTCATTGGTTAACTTAGAAATTGTTTATTAACTAATTATATTAGCAACTAATTAAGTGATGGACATCAAATTCACATGTTTAGCAGGTCCTCATTACCCGAAAATGACTCTAATGTCGAATATTTAGAAAACTTTAATTTTTTTGTTCATTGGTTAACTAAGAAATTGTTTATCAACTAATTATATCAGTAACTAATTAAATAATGGACATCAAATTCATGTTTAGCAGGTTATCATGATCCGAAAATGACTCTAATGTCGAATATTTAGATGACTTTAATTTTTTTGTTCATTGGTTACCTAAGAAATTGTTTATAAACTAACTATATTAGTAACCAATTAAATAATGAACATCAAATTCATGTTTAGCAGGTTCTAATTATCCGAAAACACTCTAATATCGAATACTTAGAAAATTTTGTTTTCTTAATTAGTTTACTAAGAAATAATAAACAATTTGTCAAGGACCAAAAGTGATAAGCTTTGATCTAGGTGTCAAGACGAATCGAATGGGCTCTCTCAGATCAAAATCGGTCCACGAGAAAAATATTTCCTTATCAAGTCCCCCGTTAACTGGACTAAGCCTGGGCCGATGAGTTTTAGATGTTTTCAAGAGGACTTATGCGTCTTATGCAATCATAAGACGCATAGATGATAAAACAGTAGGCACAATAAATGTATCGCAATTTATATTAATTTTAAGATAGTTGCGGCTTTAGCACCATGAGTTGCTTCAAGAAAAAACTGCGGGTTGAGTTAATTGTTGATTATATCGTTACCAATGTTATTTCTATTGGGGCAAAATTAGATGAGATAGACAAAGTATCTCAATTAGATTTTACATCTGTTACAGACATAGAGACAACTTAACTCACAATAGTGAGGTAATTGACCGAAGAAAGTAACCGTTTTCATTATTTCTTTATATTGTTTATTAGCAATAGCATTATCAATATTTACATAATAAACATCAACTATATTCTTCGCACAAGTCCAATTTTTTCAATTTGCACGACAGTGTAAATGATCTTTTGGGGTTGTCTTAAAATTAATGGTGTCTAATGGCACCGGATCGAAGGGGCACTAAACATCAAACTCATCCTCATTTGACTCAAGATAGTTCGGCTGCTGATGGTTCATCAAGGTTGTACAGATCATCCTCATTATCGGCGTGTGGTGTTTCTTTTGGCTTGTTTTCGCCGCAACTAGTGCAGATGAGATAGCGTTGGAGCCCAGAATTTCGAAAATAAAAAGCTCATTGACAACCCTTTTTGCATTTTCAAAAAATATGTTTCAGTCAGTTACATTTGAGGTGCGGACGGTAAAATAGTCACAGGAATGATTCCATTCTTGATCTTTTTCCAGCCCTATCTTCCGAGGTTCTTTGCAAAACCCAATCATTGCTGGTCTTAGAGACTCTCCTGGCGGAGGGACGACTAATTCTTTTTGGATTGTGCACCTCAAGAAACTGTTTACCTGCCTCAGCAACGGAATCAGAATCATCTTTTCTTCGACACTCCAATGCTTGAGTTAAGCCATAGATCATGTTGTAGCGGTTCTAAAACGTCACATTGCCTTGGTTGAATAATGCAGAAGTAGTGTCACCATTGTGACACACATATGTGATATATTTGTAGAGGCGTTTTCCCTCCTGATAACCAACATGTATCTTCTATCTAAAATTCTGCGTACCATCTTGGATGTCTCGGCGTACCACAGTTTTAGACTTCCTAGTCTAGAGTGTTGTTCAGAATACAATGTATTTCTCGAGCTACTACACTATGGTATGTCGCGTGCGTTTTAGAAAAAACAATCGCAACAATTATCATTGCTTTTTCGATGTGGTAAACACTAAATTCGTGTTCATATTTCCCAAAAATCTAATATCATTGATAATGTATAACATATATATAAAATTCTCGGAAAATAGGTTACACTAACACATTTGCCTATTATTTTCGTCTTAACGTACGTTTCATCTTCATCAGAAGAAGTATCACTATATAAAACGTGATTTCTCAAAACTAATTGTATCACCACAAGGCGTCCTTATCGCACTAATTTGAATTAAGAATTCGCTGCTAAGAAATATTCTTATAAACTCTAGATACTGAATAATAATGTATAACTCAAGGCTCTCAATAATGGCAAGTCTGAAGATTTTTCGAAGATGGATGATACAAATAAAATTTGATTTGGACAACAAGTAAATTTATTGTATTTCCATCAATTCAAATAATGTTAATGAAGAAGCAGTTTTTTAATTGAATAAAAATAAATTTATAAGGACAAATGAGGTGAGTTAAGGACAAATGAGCATTTCATGAAATCCTATATCTTTAATGAAAATAAATTTATCAATATTGTTGTCAATACTAAAAAGCGCAAAAGTAACCTTTCAAATATTTTGTCTTTTATGAAAACCCGATTATTCAATCATTTACTATTATGACTAGTTTGCCAGAGTACTCTGTTCCAGAGATATATGGAGAAACGTGTATATGTTTTCCTATTGGGTGAAGTTGAACGTGAAACGATGTGAATACCAAGATCGAATTCAGTACTAGAAAAAAAAAACGGGCAGTCACCGAGCACTGCTGACAGAAGTGAAAACTGACAAACCAATTTATTTTATGTTATCTTCGAATTATTGTAGCATCTGAAATTAAAATTTTATTATTTCGAAATGAAAATTATTGTAATTATTCTTTAGTTTTCACAACTGTCAGCGTTTCAATCAAAAATTATATAAATTTTTATATTTAATAATAAAAAACGTATAATGGGCGGTACAATCCCTGTAAAGAGTATGAATGTAACCCGATAGCCATTATAATAAATACAAATTATTTTATTTTCAAAACATATTATTTGTTGATATTTACATCGATGTAAATAAAAGTAATGTTAAAGAGCATTTTCTTCATTTGCGTCGTAATTATCGGTAACTTCGACGATACTTAAATTATTAGATTAGATCCAAGCATAAAACATTCTGTGGAATCAAGTGTGCTCATATATGAAAACAGGCTACTATTACCGATCACACATAATTTAATTATTACTTTTTACTCTGCAATAATTAAAGTATGAGTTGTATTGCAATAAAGGTCCATTTTTTCAGTTAGCATAAAAATGTAACTTTCGTCTGCACGAGAACGGAGGATTGAGTAAATGAATAACGTCGAGAATATGCGTGCTATGTATTGTAGCTGTATACAGTGTATAGTATGTATACGCAGTGTATACGTATACCTGTCCTGTATACCGTAATCGAGAGCACTGGCTCCCACAGGCAGGCTCACCAACCCTGACTCAGATATGCACACGTGTGTAAGCGTATAGAGAGACTGCCTGACGCCTGACCCGAGTCCCGCACCACCGCAGTTGCGCACGCAGCAGTATACATAATACCTAATATATATATAGCTACAGCGTGACGGCACGTGACGGACTCATGGTTTTACCCCTTATCTGAAATAGCCCAACGCGCCTAAAGAAGTTTTCACTTCAAAAAATTTGTGGAACACGGATTTGAAAAAATATTTCTAACTTAAAATCACTAGGATTAACGCTGCACATTCCCGAAGGATTAACGCGGAGTTAATAATAATAATAATAATAATAAATAAATTTATTAAGTGATCAAGTTAGCTACATGACTAGTCCAAATATACATAATAAAAGGTAAAGTAGTGATATGTTTACAATTAAAATTTAAATTAAAGAATTTATAAAATTCATACTTCTGATTTGTTTAATCTAAATTTATACGTAATAATAAAAGATAAACGATAAACGGGAGACATATTCACAAAGATTACACAAATTATAAAGATTCGCACTTCAGATATTTCTCAATAACAACTTTCTTGACAAACACATTAAATTTGTTTATTGGCTTGTTTTTAAAATTATTTGCCAACTTATTGTATAACTTAGTTCCCCAATAACTAACGAATTGTTTGATGACTTTCTTTATATGTAGAGGTTTTTGTGAAGCATTGTGATTGCGAGTATTGAAGTTATGATGCTCACCATTAGTTTTAAAGTTAATCAAATTATTTTGAGTATACTTTAAGCCTTCTAATATACAGGGTGTCTCAGATTTTAATCGGGAAAATTTAATAGACGATAGAAAATTTGAATTTGAGAAAAAAATTCCTATAAACATATATGCAAAGACGCTTAGTTTTTGAGATACAGGGTGTTGAAATTGAAAAAAAAATTTAGTTTTTGCGAATATCTCCGGAACCGTTTATCGTACAGTAAACAGCTTTTGTGAGCATTTTCTACTCATAGTAAGCTATGTTCTGTGTGGTAAAAAATTTTTTTTAGTCATAATTGGTGAAGATTTTGGAGGGGTAGTGGGTGTTTTTCTCCCCAACTTCTACGCCACTGGAAAAAGTACGGTTTTGAGACAACCATTTGAACCGCCAATGTTTTCTACACAAAAAGGTACTCTTGGTTATAAGCTCTTAAGTTGACCATTTTCGAGAAAAATCAACTTTTATGTTGAAAAACATGGTCAATCCTTTGGTTTTGTTACTTGTTCTAACGATTGAATAAATTTTGTTTAATTAGTAAGAATTGACCATGTTTTTCAACATAAAAGTTGATTTTTCTCGAAAACGGTCAACTTTGAGCTTATGACCAAGAGTACCTTTTTTGTGTAGAAAACATTGGCGGTTCAAATGGTTGTCTCAAAACCGTACTTTTTTCAGTGGCGTAGAAGTTGGGGAGAGAAACACCCACTACCCCTTCAAAATCTTCACCAATTGAGGGCAAAAAATTTTTTTTATCACACAGAACATAGCTTACTATGAGTAGTAGATGCTTAAAAAAACTGTTGTACGATGAACGGTTCCGGAGATATTCGCAAAAAACGATTGTTTTTTCAATTCCAACACCCTGTATTTCAAAAACGAAGGCTTCTACGACATAAGTTTATGGGAACTATTCTTCTTAAAAACACTTGTTCTATCTTCTGTTGCAGTTTGTCTACAAAAAAACTGACTCACCCTGTATACAAGGTAAGGTAAATATCTTCTCAGATTAAAAACAAGTCTCTACACGAATGTATTTGTCCAATGATACACATTATCCTGAGTGTGTTGTTTTGTTGGATGAAAAGTTTATCTGCATTTGGTGATGTATCCCATATGAAAATATCATAAGACAATAATAAATAATAAAGATTCGTGATCCAGGTATGAATTATATATAAATTCTCGGTAAATAGGTCACATTAACACTTATGCTTTATATTTTCGTCTTTACGTACGTTTCGGTCTCACGACCATCATCAGAAAACTTATTTTGTCCAAAACGGGATTTTTTAAAAAATTTTTGTATTAGCACAATGCGTCCTTATCGCACCAATTTAAATTAAACATGCCCATGTCGCCGAAACGAACAGAACCACGAATAATCGAAATTGTACCACATCAATGTTTCAAGTATAAAATATATCAAGAATCCACTCAACAAGAGTACTTTATTTGTTTGGAATATAATTATAAACCAGGAAATGTGCAAAGAAAAAAAACAAAATATTCTCGAGAAAGTTAAGGCTGAAAGAATCGCCGAAAAGTCGCGCACCCAGCGCCCTCTATTCAGAAACTAACTAAGTCGTCTTATTGGGTGTCTTCTGAAACCCCCGAGTACCAGATTCCAACGAAATATCTGTAACTACACAGGAGCTCCAGCAAAATTTCGTTAAAAAAAATTCAATCCAATGCGCCCTGTATCTCCGAAACGAAAGAAGATAGCATCATTATTTTTGTAAAATCGTCCGTCCCCTGCATTTACGGGAGGTCTTTCTGAAACACTCTGTATAAAGCACAAGTGTTAATGTGACCTTTTTCTCCAGAATTTATATATAAGACAATAATAAATATATATTGGCAAAATACGCTGTTTTCATAACTTCATCAGTAGTCAATGTTTTCAAATTTCTCAACAAATAAATAGAAAGTGATATTTTCTTACAGATTGCTTCTATATGAGTTGCCCAATTGAGTACTATTAATATATAAGCCCAGAATTTAATATTTTGTGGAATACATTTGTAACCAAAAGTAAGATATAATGTTTTGTTTTCATTAAATTTCAATTTACTAGTATCAAACTATAGCTTAGCTTTTAGGATAATATTATTTATTTTGGTTTTCACTTCTCCTTTATTCTTTCTAGTGGCTAAAGCAGATATGTCGTCGCAGTATTGACATGTTAACACACTGCTTTTGATATTTAGGTCATTTACGAATGCAATAAATAGAATTAGACCCAATACAGATCCTTGTGGTACTCGATACTGAACTCTCACCTCATTAGATAATTCTTCATTCCAACAGACTCTTAGTGTCCTATTTCCAAGTAGGATTTGAGTAAATTAAATACTGTTCCCCTGATTCCATAGAAGTTCAGTTTTTCCAATAATATATTATGAGGTACTGAATCGGATGCTTTACTCAAATCAAAGTTAACCATGTCCACCAAGTCTTAGCTATCTAGACCATTAGTTTTATGTCAGTCATAGTCAGTAGATCTGTTATTGTGCTTCTGTTTGTCCTATAGGTACCCATGTTGCATGTTAGTTAGAAGCCCATCTTGTACCATTCTGTTTTTAATTTGGAAACTTTGGAAACTGCAGGTAAGCTTGAAATGGGCCTATAGTTTTCGCTTTCGTTTTTGTCTCCTTTCTACTACTACTTACTTTTGCCGATTTTAATTCTTGGGGTTTCGAGATTTCTTCTGCCGACAGTTTTATTAACTCAGTAGAAATGTTATAAATGTCCTTTGATTTTTTATTGTTTATTTTGTTCATAACCCATTCTATTTCTGCAATAGTAGTATCAAATAAGAAACAGGAGTGTGACGTTTCTGTAAAAATGTTTTAGAAGTCTTATTTGTATTACATATTTTCTCAGTTGTCTTTTCACCCATTGTCCCGAAAAATACATCTAGTTCTATAGCAGTCAATTTAGAATCTATTTCTTGATTTTCAGTTTTTCTTTCTTGATTCATAATTTTCCATAAGACTTTTTGTTCGTTGTCGCTATTTTTCACTAATGTTTCATTTTTGGCTTTTCTGGTTTCTTCAATAGTTTTTTTGTATTTCTCTTTATATAATTGATATGCATGTTTTGATTTACATCTTTTCTTATACTTGTGTCATTCATTTTCAAGATTTCTTTTGTTTTCCACTCCAGTTTTTATTAGATGTTATGTTAATTTTCTTTTCAATTTCAGGTATTAGTTTATTGACTAACGATTGGAATATCATATGGAAATTTGTGAAGGCATCGGCTGTATTTTTCGAACCTAGTAAATTTTCCCAATCAATGGAAGCTTATTCTCTATTTAGCATATAAATATTTTCGTCCGTTATATTTCTGCACTTAATAATAATTGTTACTTTTCTTTGAGCTTTGGTATCGATCGAGTAACTCAATATTTGTGCCAAGTGTTCTGATAAATGGAGCTCCTTCGTTTCTAATTTTAAACATGATTGATTTCAATTTGTGAAAATATTGTCGATGCATGTTTGTATTGTGCTGCATATTCTAGTGGCATTTTTTTATACTCCATTTAAGACCATAACTTCGTGAGCAGTTTAGCAATCTCTTAATATCTTTGCTATCTTTTAAAAGATTCATGTTGAAATCGTATGTGAGGAATATTCTCTTGACCTTATAGTTTTCAGAAAGAAAGTTGAGCATTTGACATATAATGTCCATAAAGACAACAATATCTCCTGTAAGTGAGTGTGCCGAATGGATCGGCTTATGCTGCCGATAAAGAGCACGCGTCGCAGTCTGTCTAGTTGTGCGAGATCGATTCCGCTATATAGAAACCAGCAACGTGCCGCCGTAAGAACCGATTTGACGATATTTTCTGATTATTAAATTTGTTAATGTTTCAAACTGAATTGCATGTTTGTTCTAAGCTTGATAGTTTTTCATACCGCTGGTTATTTCATTCAGATTAAACAGTTATTCATACGACATGTCTACCTTCCATAAATTGATATACTCATTGACGTTTCATTATTACGTGAGCACGGATTGAAATGAAACTATTTTCTAAAATATTAGATTAATTGAATGATTGATTCATCGATTATTTTGTTAACACGTCTCTAGATTCTCACGTGAATGCCGCATGGATTTGTACGTCCGCTCTATATTCGAAGTGGATATACTATTATAGTGAGATACAAATGAAAACGAATCAGTATCATAATAAATGAAAGCGGCTTTGTCACACAAAGAACAAAACTTAGTTCTACTAGACCTACTGTAAACCGAATCGTGCGGTTGAAATGCGGGCAAAAGTTTAATGCTGACAGTCGTAGGAAAATGCATTACAGGATCTATAGGTTAGAAGTCAATGCCAAAAATTCACTACTGTACTAAAAGTATTGAATTGTGCACAGTACAGCGTCAACGTATTAATGCAATATCAGGTTTGTAAAACTGCATTTTGCTCCTTATTTGGTGTTGGTAGAAAAAAGTTGATTTAATCCAAAAACAGATTAAGATGTGAAATTCGGCACCTTCTGTTTCACGAGGCAAACATAATATCAGAACCCACAAGATTGAAGAAGAAGTAGTGACTTTGTGAAAGCGCATAATTAAGTCATTTCCAGCAGAAGAATATCATTACTCTCGTCATAAAAATCCACACATGCTGTTTTTATCACCAACACTAAATATTTCTAAAATGTACAGTCTATACCTAGAGATACGTGGAGAAGAAACTGCATTTTTTCAACTTTTTCAATTATTCATTTGGATTGCCTTAACTCAAACAGACTATGCCATTATCAAGGTTAATCACATCGAAGATATTTTGTCTCAGGCAGATGTGATTTCACAACCTGGGGGTTCATTCACTTTCAACGGGTGATGATAAAGGTTATTTTTTTACATAGACAGAAGATGTGGCAACCAGAGGTTCCAGGGACGTTACAAGAGCATTGTGTACTTTCATGGAATTTTAGAGCAATTCATCAGAGACTAGAAGCATTTAACCTTTTGGTTAGATTATTGAGCCGGGTAAAACAAGAATTTTCAAACAATATACTTCTAACAATATTTGGTACTCAAAGGAACATTCCTAATTATAGATCACAAATTTCTAGAAGCGGGACATTCATACTTAGACTCAGATCGTGACTTCGGAAGGATAGAAAAAGTCCAGATGAGAAAACAAGATACCATTTACATGCCAGATTAAAACCGTGACATTATCAAAGAAGCATCCAAGAAAAATCACGTACATCTACAGTCTCAACTAAAAGTGGTTCAAAAAAAGAAAAATCTGTTGAATGAAAAAACAGCATGTCGAGACGGCGTGGAGGATTTTGGGTCTTATTTGTATAAGGAACACTACGATCCTTTTACATCATTCAAAAAAGTTTCCATTATGCAGAATGAAAAAAGAAAACCCAACTCGGAAACCGTTCAGTTCAGAAGAGTACGGGGAAGAACAGGAAAACTGTACGAAAAAAAATAGAAAATTCAAGAGATCAACGTTAAGGACGAATACCGCTGAAAGAAAATAATAACCGAAGAGGAAACGAATTAATTACTTAGCAGAAGGTTGTATACTTTTTTTAAATAAACATTTTTCAACACTTATCGCTTTCTTCCAGCCAGAGCCGGAACTAGAACTCTAGCGCCTGTTGCCAACTCTCAAAATGCGCCCTTTAGGGAACTAATTTTTCAATAAATATGTAATAAGGGTTTAGTACAGGTTATTTCCAATATGCAAAACAAAATCATTTCTAGAAAATTAAAATTTCATGTAAAATTCATGAATAATAATTAAACAAATATTCTAACAAGTGTATAAATAAATAATCTCATAAACAAAAAATAGAATTAAAACATAACAAAAATCATTAATATATTCTTTGAAAATCAACAAAAACTAAAACTGACTCGTCCTGCATTGGTTTCTGCGAAAACATGAATGATCTCATGGTAAAATTCTAAACCACTAGCAAATCGGTTCCTCTCTATTGATATTATTGCCAAGTTGGATAGCCTTTCCCGCCCCATCGAGGATTCTAAGTAAGTTTTCACTAATTTTAATTGACTGAAAGTACGTTCGCATGATGCTGAGGGTGGCGTGATTTGGATATATTGCTTAAAGCGACAATTCACTAATTTTCCGAAGTATATCAAGAGCATTAATTTTGTCCAAGTCGGCAAACATTACACATGCTTGAAATTTGAAGCTCTCAATGGAGACGCTTTTATAGATATTCCTATAAAAAACTTCTTCAGCAACTTCTGACAAATCATTAAATCTTCCTCCAAGTTGCACTTATGTAGAGTACAATACTTGAAAGAGTTCCTTTTTCAATAGACTTTTCTGATCCATAATGAACGCCTCATCATTAGCTTCTTCTCCTGACATTTTTTAAATTTTTTGTTCGTCTCCTCTCCAAAATCTGGTTTAATATTAATCGTTCCAGTGAAAGATTTTGAAGACTCTAATAGACTCGAAGAAATCAGATCTATAATTATAAATTTAATCAGATAGTCCTTTTATCATTCTTGCACCATCCTCAACATCTAATCTTTGGTTCTGTAGTGCCAGATTGATTTTATTAATCTTTAGAATAACTCCTTCCCAAAACAACAGAAAAATAATGAAAATAAATAGAAATCATGGAAAATTTAGCAATTTTGGGTCCCTAGGCCGTTCGCGCCCGTGGCGAATGCCTTTAGTTAGAACACATGTTTGTACAAATAAAGCTCCAAAATCTTAATCAAATCTTTTTCTTTAATTGTCATTATCGATTATAATTTGAAACTGCCCTCAAACATAATAGTCTTAAAATCTGTGATATATTTTTGTCAGTTAAAAATCTACAACTGTTCTCTTTAATATCAATTTTCTCAAATCTATAGTTTTGTCACATGACACCTTCATCCATTGACCTCTTCAATTGTTGAAATAGCAAAATATGTAAATACAGATTTAGGAATAGTTTATTCAACAATGGATAAAATAAACCGAAAGTTAATGTGAAAAATGATAATGTTAAATCAAATGTTCTGATGGAATAATTGTATGTAAATACGAATCTGAATGTTGGATTGAAATAAAAGCTAAGAAGTTTGGAATAAATTCAAATGTTTGTTATAGCTTTATTGAACTTCTTGCAGACTTGATATCCATTTGTTTGAATATTTTTTAAACAAAGAATAAGTAGGGCAATTTTTCAGAGCTTTAGGCACAAATCATAATATTTGCCAGTAAGATATAAGAGGCTAGGTTGACGAATACTTTTAGTACATTTATTGGGGTTTGATTGTTTTCAGCGTGTATTATACTGATGGTTCGGGAACGTTATATAATTGTTATTTTTTACACTTGAATTCTAATATAGTTCACAAAATATTTTTAAGTATTTGGACATTAAGGAATAGGGTGGCGAGGAATACAAGATGAACAAATGCCTTCTTCAGTTATTTTATGAAAATGGTTCTTGAAAATTATTCCTGTAAATAATTTTTATAAACCATTTGTACATTATTTGGGTGTGTATTAGGGGATGCTATAATATTTTTAAGTGAGTTAGATCCATAAATTCGCCAAAATATTTAAATTTGGCAAGGAGGGGTCTTGGTTTATTGGTTACATTTTTTTTGTTTTATTCAATACATATCCATATTTTTCAATTCACCAAAATTTAAGGATCCCATATTGAGTAGGTTACTACTACGAGACGCGAATGGTGAGTATTTCGTATTTTCCATGTTTATAGTTGATAAGTTTGAATCAAAACACTTTTTTTTCATATTATTCTCGACTTTCTTTTCAGAGTTTGCCAACAATTGCATGCATAAAAGAGCTGTGACTTCCCTAACTTTTGTAAGCAAAATAGGTGTACACACTTCTGCGGGTCAAATGTATGAAATATATCGAAAATGATTTCGAAACCGCTCAAGAAAGACGTTAAGTTATACTCTATTCTTAAAGGAACCAAAAACAAAAACGAATTATTGTTATAGTCATAGTGGCGGTTCGTGAGTTATGAAAGAGGGTGGGCACAAGAAAAATGCTGTTTTTTGCACATAATATCCATTCTCCTATTTTTCATGCTGGTAAAAACGTCTATGAGTTTGTTGTCAAAATCCGGGATAGACTGAACGAACTTCTTTTCATTGATAGGACCGCCAATGCTTTCAGTCCATCTTCTGACATTGTGCTTTTCAACAAAGTTTTTATGCGTTTGAGGGTGGAAAAACATCGTTCACATTCTGCTGTCGACATGGGCGTTGTACAAATAATATCCAATAGTTTGTATGTTTGCGTCAAAACCTTTTTTAGGTTGTTGTCTGTTAAGAACACTAAAAGTAACAAAATACCACCTACGTCACACATGACATCGCGCTCATAAATTGCTGAAAGTTCACTTTTTAATGTTACACTGTCCAACATAGGATAAGATTTCACAGTTTCATCAAAATGGTTTTATGGAAATGCATGTCTATAAGTTTTAAAATTTTGAGAATCAAATAATTTTGCTTAAATGATCCCTAAATTCGAATCGGTCGGACACATACTTCCCTTTGCAATAACAGCTCTGTTTTCTCCAGCTGTCGTTTTTGTCTTTTTCTAGCAGGTTCTTCATTATTGCGTTCATGATTGTCATTGTCAGTTGAATTTCTAATTCGAATAATTTGCTGTTGGAATTGTTCAATTGCTTTTTGCAGTTGAGCACTGTTCATCCATCGCATTTGAGTCTGATTAAATAATATTTCAACATGTGGCATGGTGAAATGAAATATTTTCAACCAGTAGAGACATTCCGGGCAATTCAAATGTTTCAAGAAACCACTTGCTTCACTAATACTAACTGAATCCATCTCATCTTTGTCAACAATTTTGTCTAAACATTCTTTGAAACAATCCTGGTGTTCAAATACTGTATTCACAGTTCGACTTTCGAAAATCCAGCGTTTTTATTGCACTGTATCGCTCGTTCAATAATTGAATTAAATTGATGCGCGTAACAGTGAATATAATGTGCATGTGTAAATGTTCTTTTGATAATGGCTTGGACACCATTTGTCTAACCACTCATCACGGACGCTTCATCGAAACTTTGAGCGATTAGTTTATTGTTCTCAGACCCAGAAGGAGAATTTAAAATAGTTTGCAATTGATTCAGCAATGTTTTTGCTAATACATCAGCATTATGTCCACCCGGCTTGAAAAAAAAAACAAAAGCGTTCAAAAATTTGTTCATTAAATTTGTATCGAATAATAACAACCATTTGCTGATGATTGGAGATGTCTGTAGTTTCATCGGTCTCCAGAGCAATGAAATTTGCAGATTTAATTTCTTTTAACATTTCCTGCTTGTAAATTTGCAAAATTGCATCTACCAATTCGTTCTGAATAGTTTTTGAGAGGCCTTAAACACTTGTGAACCCGAACATTTCATATGTTTTGCAAGCACAGCGTTTAAATCAGCTGGAAAGTTGATTAAGCCTACATAAATACCTGGATATTCCGACGTCAATGTCTCAACATGGCCTCGTAACGCCGTTTAAGCGCATATGGCGAAGTTAACCCTAGTCAGCCGAATCATACTTGAAATAGGTACACTTCAGAACGTTCCCCGGAACATAGTTTTGAGCGTTAGCTTTGAATGCGCCTAACGTGCGGAATAAAATAATGCACTGAATGATATGAGAATTTCTTACTGTGTTTATCTTGATGGTTGGGTGGGCACGTGCCCTTCTGTCCTTTAGTACCAGCCGTCACTGCTGATCTATCGACAGAAATGCCTGGGGCATAAAAACACAAATATAATAGTATCTTTGTTGCTGGTGAAATTGCATTGTCTCGGTCGCCTGACGTGCGGAATAAAATAATGCACTGAATTACATGAGAATTACGTGCCCTTGTGCCCTTTAGTACCAGCCGCCACTGATTATAGTATCGAAACTATTTTAACTTCCATTTATTCACAGAGTGTAATTATCTACGCAATTACACTTGTATTGTTGATTTCCTTTGGAGGTACGGAAGGAGTTATTAAATGAATACACATGTGTCGAAGTAGATAATGATAATGCTTTATAAATCTGTACAGATTATTGAAAGCAATTGCTATCAAAGTACAATAATGTGTGTTTCAACATAATATGAATGTGCTGAGTTAGAGGTGTAATGTATGACGCTGGGTCTCTTTGTGCCACTTATTTGGCTGTATTCCACTACATACCACAGACTGAACACAAAAATTTACTGCATCGTTACACTTCGATGACGTTACTTAAAATGAGAATTTCGGACACTTCTGCATGCAGGTTAAATATATACGGCATATCGGAAATTTCTGGCGATAATCGGTATCGGGAAAATTTTACCGATGAATATCGGCATATTTAAGATTAACTATTTTATTTATCCATTAAATTTTTTTTTTTAAATAGTTTTACACATGTTACAAATAGCAGCTTTTTTCAGATTTAGCAGTCACCTTCTTTTCAAATAAAAATGCCATAGAGAACTTTATTTCCCTTTCGTTTTATTGGAATCTCCAGCGGCTTTGGGAATAACTTCTTTACCTGATTGTGATTGTAAACTATTTTGTTCATTTTGGTTTTAAAATTATAGATATTGTTTCTATTATCGCTGCATTTTTACCAGTATCGCAAAAAACAAATTCAATATTGCACGACACGACCGTTATCTGTTATCCATTAATATTTCGCAGATCATATCTCGCAAAAAAAATTATCATCAGAATACCTTGGAGTTTGCGAATTATCATTTCAATTCATGTGTTCAAATTGAGGTACAAATGTATTATTGAAATTAAAATATAGAATACATCTGAGTATAATATGTATAATGTATTAGGATGTAATAATTCATGAGACTCATCATAATTATTTCATGAGATGGCGCCTCACATGCCTGATGCGAACAGACATTACCAGATTAGAATCAATTATTCTGAAAATAATATTTGAACTTTCAGGTAATGCATAATTAGTTCAGGACAAATTTGGGATGCATCGAATATACAATTTAAATAATCGAAATAGCGTTACTGAATTCTCATAACATCTTATAACAAAAAGATCTCAATAATATATGCTGCGTTCAACATTGTAGAAATTTTTCGCAATATAAAATCACCTTGGTGTAGCATCTCACATCCCCTATAAACCGGAAGTTACCGATTTTGCATTTGAATCTGTGTGTAGATATAGAGTGATGAGCAAAGAATATTTACATAGTTATGTAAAACATGTACCTACTAAAAATGAACTAACGAAGTTCATAGTTTTATATTTTACTCCAGATGAGTTTAAAAAAAACTGAAACTAGTTGATAGCTATGTAAACATTATAATTTTCCAGTAATTAGTCCAGTTAAATGAGGCATAATAGTATATTAAAGAACGAGTTTCCTAAGACTCGTCTTAAAGCACGAATTCAAGTTTAAAAAACGAGTGGCGAAGCCACGAGTTCTTTTAAAGAATGAGTGCTTCCAGGTCTTAGGAAACGAGTTGTTTATACTATTTTTTGTAATTTGCCCTTTTTATGCCGTTTTTAAACAAAAATGTTTAATTCAGTCCATTTAGGGATTTTTATGGTGGTTGGTAACATCTTAATTTTGAAAGTCAAAATTTGATTCAGTGGTTCTGTGATCGCTTTTGTTTCCGTAATTTTAGTTTCGTCTCTACTGGAAAGAGCAATAACACTAGAAAACGACTACTAGTACAAATATCTAAACCATATTGTGTATTAGCTGAAATCAATTCTTCCACTGGACACGTCGATGACTTTCTCTTCTTGAGTTGTTGATGCTCGACACTGTCATTTAAACTGACATAATGATGACAAGATAATTCCGCATCAAGCTCGCCATCCTAAAAATGTAAAAAGTTCCGTGCTTTTTTTGGATATTAAGACACGGCAAGTGATGACGTTGCGTTCGTTAATGGGTCTATTAGAAAATCAAAATGGAGGCAAATTACAAAAATATGTTTTCTGTAACTAAAAAATGTTGCCTAACTTTCAAATCATTCAGTGAGATGACTGTTTCATTTTAACTAGGTAGTTCCGGAACAGCCTGTATAAAATTAGACTTCAAAACCGGTAGTGACTGATTCAAACGTGGATAGTGGTAGCCAGATTTACATTACGAGTTATGACATTAATTGTATTCAATGTAATTGACAGGGGAATTCAGTTTACATAAGTTTCCGATATTTGATCCATGAAGATCATTTTTATTACTAGTTATTCAGATTCCAACTCCTCTTACTTCAACATATCAAACTAAATGGGGAAAATCTGGTAACGAGCCTTGGCTCATTATCAGATTAACTTCTCCCAAATTTACAAATTGTAGTAGTGATAATATTCTAAATCGGACCATTCTTTTGTTTATTTAAGCACTTATTATCACAAATTTCACAGAAATAATAAGACCATTCTTTTGTTTATTTAAGCACTTATTCTCACAAATTTCACAGAAATAATAACCATAATGATTGGTCAAAGTTTACCGGTCTCTTGCATACTCTTACGCGCAAAATATAACTTTACGGATTAGCAACAAAAGGAACTGTGATCAATCAATCACTGACTTACCTAACTTTTATTAGCAAAATAGCTTAAAAGTTGTTAAATATTTTCTTGATATGAAATCCTAATTTGGTTAGATAATACATTTATCCATTATTTAGTTATAACAGAGCTTTAAACATTTTTTTTTCTATATTTAATGATGAGGTAATACCTGTTTCTCGTCAAGGAATATTTATTTATGTATTGTTCTCATTAGAATTTATAGCGAAATTTTAAAATTACCTTTTGCCTTATTGTGGATGGTGTTTTTGCAAAATATGCTAAGCGTGCTATAACTTCAATTTACTTCAACTATTTCACATTTCTCGTTATAATCTGAAGGTAGACAGATTCTCTCTTTTACGGTCGTGGCCAGGCTAGTAAATCTGTGAATATTTTTGTTAAAGCGACCATTCTTTACCATAGAATACAAATATTGAATTGAACAGTTGTTTTTTTTTTGACCATAACAATTATCTGGAAATAAGTACGATTAGCGATCCAAAAACATTTAGTCCCGTCACGAGATTTTTTCTCGTTACTTCATCATACACATAACAACGAGCCATGCTGTATTTGTGAATATATACAAAAGTTACCTTGGACAAGGGAGCATTTTGTTCATAGTCAAAGTGAATAGTATCAAAATGTGCACTATCTTCAGCCAACTTTATTTGTTTTCATCAAAAAAAAAACTGTCGCTTACTCTTGATAAATATTTTTTCTGTTTCCAATTGGTTAATTTTATTTATCGATTATACCACATACTTGGCCTGTGTCAGACCCACGGTCGTATATACAGGTCTAGGAACTCTATGTTTGACATGAGTCTCTTACATGTCGCCAAACTCGTAGTCCCTCGTTCAGCCACCAGCTGGCGCATGGATCGAAATATGTTGTCAGGATGTCAGGATTAGGCGCCATATCGTTCAAACACGGTCGTATACGTGCCAGAGGACATCCCTCGACTCATGCGCCACCCTTTTGGTACTACGCAATAGATGACGCTTAGCGGACTCACTTCTCACATAGGAAACAGCCTCGAGTTTCCAGACCTGTATATACGACCGTGGTCAGACCTAAGGTGTCCAAAACATACATTGAAATTGGCTTTGGAGTAGGGAAAATAAAAATCATATTATGTTACTTTAGGTTTATGGACTTTCATTAATCTTTGTATAAATCTGGCTCGAACTTTTCTAAATAAAGCTCGTGCAGGAGGGAAGTAGTATTCTTAGTATATCAAGATCTGCTATGATGTGAAAGATTTTTAATATGATCAGTATACTGCATAATAATTTCAGCTGGAAAACCAATTGGCCGGTTGTAATGTTTACTCCTCGTATCAGGAGTGCAGTGGTTGCATTATTGAAATATCTAAATAACTCGAATGTTGAAACTGGATGCATGGCACAGAACCCTTTTTTACAAATTTCTGTTGGAAAACAAACATTCACACTTAAAGGAGTAAGAAGTCAAAAGATTTTACCGTGTATACAGAATGAGTTTTTTATTTCTATTGAGATTTATGGATTTTTGTATGATTAATCCAGTAAGGAACATATCTTGTTTCTACTTATCACCCAATAATTGTTGAACATTTTTACCCTCTGAAACTTTTTCGAAGCACCCATTTCTCGTTGTTTTTAATCGGTTGATCATTTTTGGAACTGATTCGTTTTCTTGTACCTAACCTCTTCGTTCCTTTTTTCTTCTTTGGCAACAAGGACACTAGTGTTACAACTGTCTATACTTTCACTAGAAGCTGGTATACAGTTGTTACTATATCCACCACTAAATGACTCCTCTCACTTTCTAAATTACTTTTTTTAATACTTTGACTACACAAGAGGGGAACCTATAATGTTCGAAGAACATCGTGTGAGCCAGCGGTGTAATGTTGGGAGAGGCATTCGAATGAAGACCTAAAGACCTCACTGGTAAAGAGTTCCACAATTTTGATGTTCCGTAGAAAAATGAAGTCTGGTAGCTTGAGAATGAAGAGGTAACTAGTTTGAGCTCGTCTAGCCTATCAGGAATCACTCGTGGTGGAACAACAGACGAGATTTCTGTTGAACACCGACCACGGAAATGGGGAGAAATGCCCCATCTTTCTACGATGTTCTAGAGAAGTCAATAAATTTGTATTTCAGAAGAATGGCTCTTTTCTGGATCGAATCCAAGAGCTTCAGCGTATGATTGGGAGCCAAACTGCAAACATGTGAACAGTACTCCAGGACAGGTCTAATATGTGCTTTGTAGATTATGAGGAGCTGCTAGGATGTAAAGTAGCTTTTGGCACGGAACAGAAAACAAAATTTTTGTGTAGCGGTTTTCGTAATGGACCTCACATGATCGTCCCATGAGAAGGTGCTGTTGGTATGGATTTTACATGGGGTGACAACAATATTTTAGGTTAGGTGTATTTGTTAAGTGTTAGTCGATATGCATCAAATGTCTGGTGCAATATCGTTACATCCTTGTTGGACTAAATAAAGTAGTAGGTATATGTTAACAGTTCGCCCCTACTGCAAAATATGGCTGTAAGAAAAACCTTCGTTGCACCAACCGATAGAGCGAGTTTTTCTGTATTCGACCAAAGACCTAACTTATTTTGGCTAACAAATTCAGATACCCCCTTGCTGCAGGCTATTCAATTATTGTTCCTCTACTTGACAACTGCATTCAAAATTTCTGATAAATATTATACATTACTTCTGAAATGTATGTACAGGGTCTCCCAGGTTTTAGTAGCAGAACTTCAACAGTCGATAGAAAATTTGATTTTGAGAAAAAAAGTTCCTATTAACATATATGCACAGACGCTTAGTTTTAGAGATACAGGGTGTTGAAATTGAAAAAAAATTTCGTTTTTTGCGAATATCTCCGGAACCGTTTATCATACAGAAAACAGCTTTTGCAAGTATTTTCTACTCATAGTAAGCTATGTTCTGTGCGATAATTTTTTTTATTTTAGTCATAGTTGGTGAAGATTTTGAAGGAGTAGTGGATGTTTTTCTCCCCAACTTCTACGCCACTGGAAAAAATATGGTTTTGAGAAAACCATCTGAACCGCCAATATTCTCTATACAAAAAAGGTACTCCTGCTTATAAGCTCTAAAGTTGACCGTTTTCGAGAAAAATCAACTTTTATGTTGAAAACCAACAATATTTTGGTTTTGTTCCTTGTTCTAACGTTTGAATAAATTTTGTTCAATTAGTAAGAATGGACAATGTTTTTCAACACAAAAGTTGATTTTTCTCGAAAACGGTCAACTTTAGACCTTATGACCAAGAGCACCTTTTTTGTAAAAACATCAGCGGTTCAAATGGTTGTCTCAAAACTGTACTTTTTACAGTGGCCTAGAAGTTGGGGAGAAAAACACCCTTCTACCCCTTCGAAATCTTCATCAATTATGACTAAAAAAACAATTTTTATCGCACAGAACATAGCTTCCTATGAGTAGAAAATGCTTGCAAAAGCTGTTTTCTGTACGATAAACGGTTCTGGAGATATTCGCAGAAAACGAATTTTTTTTTCAATTTCTAAAACTAAACTTTTGTGCATATATGTTAATAGGAACTTTTTTTTCAAAATCAAATTTTCTATCGACTGTTGAAGTTCTGCTACTAAAACCTGGGACACCCTGTATAAGGTGGCATTTATGCCATACAAACGCAAATATGCGTTCGAATAAGGTGAAGAACACTTGCACTTCGTGCGATAATGAAATATGGTATGATATTAGAAAAAAAACATAGTATTCTGTAGTTCGGCATTCACTAATATGTTTGAATTTTTAATGTACAACTTAAGTTTAAATAAAAACACAATTTACAAACACCTCACATTTCGGATGATGCGTTGGTTTTGGTGAAATAATTGTTTATTTTCAAAATAAATTTTGCAGTTTGAAAGTGTATACTGTTTCATAAAAGTTTTAGTGCAATATCT